>CM042399.1:26983249-27583249 GCA_023634145.1 Thymallus thymallus
GTGGACAGAAGGATGGGAGTGTGTGAGCTAAGTGTAATATTTCAGGGCTGAGTCAGTCAGCTGGCATTCAGGTGTTCCCGTGGTGATGGTGCCACATGCAGGTTGTAAATGAATATGAATGGTTACATATGATTGTAAATGAATATGGTGCCTGTCTACCCTGTCTCCTACCCTGCCTGCCTGCGGCTACAGACTAGAACCTACTGTACAGCCATCTTGGAGAAACGGATGTTCGGGACCGAGTGTGAAAAGAGTGTTCAAACAGAGTGTAAAGGAGAGGAGAGAGCCCTTCATTTGTCATCTCTCAGCCCCTGCTCTTCCCTGCCTTGGGAGTGGAAGAGACCATTTTTCACTTGCTATTTCGAGAGGTTGCATGAATTGTCTCTCAAAATCTGTATAGGTTGGACACACTTAGCTGTTAAAAAACAAGCGTTTTGGGGGGCGCTGGTGAGTAGCAACATGTGAAGAAGTGTTTTCGAAAGCCAGGTTAACAAACAGATCACAGACCATTTCGAATCCCACCGTACCTTCTCCGCTATGAAATCTGGTTTCCGAGCTGGTCATGGGTGCACCTCAGCCACGCTCAAGGTCCTAAACGATATCATAACCGCCATCGATAAAAGACAGTACTGTCCAGACGTCTTCATCGACCTGGCCAAGGCTTTCAACTCTGTCAATCACCGCATTCTTATCGGCAGACTCAACAGCCTTGGTTTCTCAAATGACTGCCTCGCCTGGTTCTCCAACTACTTCTCAGATAGAGTTCAGTGTGTCAAATCGGAGGGCCTGTTGTCCGAACCTCTGGCAGTTTCTATGGGGGTGCCACAGGGTTCAAATCTTGGGCCGACTCTATTCTCTGTATATATCAATGATGTCGCTCTTGCTGCTGGTGACTCTCTGATCCACCTCTACGCAGACGACATCATTCCGTATACATCTGGCCCTTCTTTGGACACTGTGTTAACAAACCTCCAAACGAGCTTCAATGCCATACAACACTCCTTCCGTGGCCTCTAACTGCTCTTAAATGCTAGTAAAACTAAATGAATGCTCTTCAATTGAACGCTGCCCGTACCACCCGCCAGACTAGCATCACTACTCTCGACGGGTCTGACTTAGAATATGTGAACACCTACAAATACCTAGGTGTCTGGTTAGACTGTAAACTCTCCTTCCAGACTCACATTAAGCATCTCCAATCCAAAATTAAATCGGCTGACTATTTCGCAACAAAGCCTCATTCACTCATGTGGCCAAACATGCCCTCGTAAAACTGACTATCCTACCGATCCTTGACTTTGGCGATGTCATTTACAAAATAGCCTCCAACACACTACTCTGCTAATTGGATGTAGTCTATCACAGTGCCATCCGTTTTGTTACCAAAGCCCCATATACTACCCACCACTGCGACCTGTGTGCTCTCGATGGCTGGCCCTCACTACATATTCGTCGCCAAACCCACTGGCTCCAGGTCATCCATAAGTCTTTGCTAGGTAAATCCCCGCCTTATCTCAGCTCGCTGGTCACCATAGCAACACCCACCCGTAGCATGCGCTCCATCAGGTATGTTTCACTGGTCATCCCCAAAGCTAACACTTTTGGCTGCCATTCCTTCCAGTTCTCTGCTGCCAATGACCGGAACGAACTGCAAAAATGATTGAATCAATAACTTTAAGCATCAGCTGTCAGAGCAGCTTACTGATCACTGCACCTGTACACATACCATCTGTAAATAGCCCACCCAACTACTTCATTCCCATATTGTTATTTTTGCTCATTTGCACCCCAGTATCTCTATTTGCACATCATCATCTGCACATCTATCACTCCAGTGTTAATGCAAAATTGTAATTACTTTGACACTATGGCCTATTTATTGCCTTACCTTTGTAATCTTACTACATTTGCACACACTGTATATAGATTTTATTTTGTGTTATTGAATGTACGTTTGCTTATTCCATGTGTAACTCTGTGTTGTTGTTGTTTTTGTCGCACTGCTTTGCTTTATCTTGGCCAGGTCGCAGTTGTAAATGAGAACTTGTTTTCAACTGTCCTACCTGGTTAAAAAAAGGTGAAATTAATACAAAAATTTATATTAAAACTGGCCGTGCTAACGCGACCAAGGGCCAACTAGTGAATCCATATCTTGATCAGAAACGTGCCTCCACCCTGCTGCCAAAAAATTACAATTATTAATCCGGTAACTTAACGTTAAGAACAATGATGGAAAGTATAGGGTGACATGTTCTCACAAGGATAATATAGTTTAAATAATATTTTATTTACAGTACATGGCACAATTAGCTTTTATCAACTAGCTGTGGCTGTACAGACATGGTGCTAGGTGGCGTGGTAATAATTAGCCGAGTCGCTACTTAAGGCTAGCCACTGAGCTCTCTTTCCATGCCTTAATAGGATACCCTACTAACATACTGTGAGCATGTTTAATACATACATATATATACTCCCAAAGGACCATGTGTTTTATTCTTTGCTATTTGACTGGTTGATTCACCTTGGTGCTTGGTGGCGGAGTGCACGATATTGCAGGTTATATTGCCAGTCATTTTTCAGGTGTTCTGGCTTGTTAGGATGTTCACCTCGAGGCAAATTTATGGTGAAATGATTGTCTTTCCACTTCCGTATTATGGCCCCAACAGTGCTCACTGGAACATTCAGAAGCTTAGAAATGCGCCTATAACCAATGCCATCATTATGTTTTGCAACAATTAGGTTGCGAATATCTTGAGACAGCTCTTTGCTTTTACCCATCATGAGATGTGTCTTGTGTGACACCTTGGCAATGAGACCTTTTTGTAGGCCATCAGTTGGGACTGAACCAGCTGGTAATAATTTGCACTGACAGGGGGCTGGATTGCTTTTTAATTACTGATAGTTTTCAGCTGTTGTCTTGGCTTTCCAAGCCTTTTTGAACCTCCCTTTCTTCATGTGTTCAATACTTTTTCCCTGTGTCATTTCACATTATTACACATAACTTAATTTCTGAACTTATTTGTTTTGGTTTCTTTGTATGTATGGATTACTTGGGTTGTTACCAACATCTGGTGAAGCTTTCATGTCAATAGCACCTTTGGAAATATATTTAATGAGAAAAACGGTGACGTGTTCAATATTTATTTCACCCGCTGTATATTATAGTGATGGGGAAATTGTTCAGCACACATGTTATTCTGGCTAACCTCTATGGTCCTAATTGGGATGACGCTAAATTTTCACGACCTTAACTCTCATAATTTGATATAGATTTCAATTGTGTATTGCATCCATGTCTAGACAGATCCAGACCGAAGCCCAACAATGTAATTTGGAGGAGCAATCCCACTGCTAAACAGTACTCCTTTTTTCTCCAGTCCACCGCTCATATTCTAGGATTGACTTTTTCCTGCTGGACAATAGAATTCTTCCTTTTGTATCCAATAGCCAATATCACAGCATTGTTATCTCAGACCATAGCCCTATCCAGCTAGATATCCGTTTTCCGGACAGTATTGTGTCACAACGCGTTTGGAGACTTAACCCACTACTACTATCCTGTAGTGCCTTTAAAAAATACATATCAACTCACATTGATGTCTTTCTACAGATCAACTGCACCCCGGACGTGTCTCACTCTACTGTGTGGGAGTCGTTAAACGCATATCTAAGGTGCCAAATAATTTCATACACAGCGTATGACAACAAACAGCACACTAAACACTTATCGGAGCTATATCAACTCAATTTAAGGAATTCTATTCGTCAGAGGCTCCTCCTGACACATCTCGTATGCATGCATTTCTAGACAATCTGGATATCCCCTGTCTCAATTCAGATGAATAAACCAACATGGATGCCTCAATAAGTGATGATAAAGACACTCTGGCAATCCAGTCCATGCAGAGCGGTAAAGCTCCTGGGCCTGATGGCTTCCCTATTGAATTTTATAAAGCATTCTACTCTAAACTATCCCCTATCCTCTGCTTAATGTACAACAAAATCCTTTCTGGCCAGAAACTGCCACAGACACTTACCCAGGCGACTATTTCAGTTTTGCTTAAAAAGGACAAGAATCCCCTAGACTGTGGCTCATACCGCCCTATAAGCCTTTTATGCTGCGATTATAAAATTATCACTAAGGTCCTCTCGCGCGGTTTAGAGACAGTGATGCCTAATATAATTAACTCTGACCAAACCGGATTTATCTCAGGTAGGTAATCTTTCTATAATATGTGCCGGCTATTTAATGTTCTTTATTCTGCTCACTCAACTCAACAGCCAGAGGATGTCATCTCTCTTGATGCTGAAGGCTTTCGATCGGGTTGAGTGGGAATATCTATTTACAATACTAGAGAGATTTGGGTATGGCCCGTCATTCCTTTCCTGGATTAAGATTTTGTACTCGTCACCCGTGGCTTCTGTGTGCACCAACAATGTTACCTCCAACTACTTCCCTCTCCACAGGGGGGCCAGGCAGGGCTGTTGTTTATCCCTGTTCCTATTCGATATGGCTATTGAGCCTCTTGCTATCACCCTGCGGGCGGAGGAGAGGATTAAGGGAATATTAAGGGGCGACATAACTCACAAGGTGTATGCAGACAATCTTCTTTTATACATATCTAGAGTCTATACCCTACCTCTTGGACACGCTACAAGGTTTTGGGACATTCTCAGTTAAATAGTTAAACCTAACAAAAAGTGTGCTCCTCCCCATTAACCTCTACAGGATTGTGTCCCGTCCTCGGGTTGCTTGAGCTAACGTGTGCTAATGTGATTAGCATGACGTTGTAAGTAACAAGAACATTTCCCAGGACATAGACATATCTTCTATGGGCAGAAGGTTTAAATTATTGTTAATCTAACTGCACTGTCCAATTTACAGTAGCTATTACAGTGAAATAATATCATGCTATTGTTTGAGGAGAGTGCACAGTTTGTACTTGAAAATGTATCAATAAACCAATAGACAGATTTGGGCAGACTGGATACAACATTTTTAACAATAATGCAATGGTTCATTGGATATGTCTAAAACTTTGCACATACACTGCTGCTTTCTAGTGGCCAAAATCGAAATAGCTTTTGGACTCCTAAGTAATATTATGTCCTTTCTCTTGCATTTCAAAGATGATGTGACAAAAAAAATGCATGTTTTTTTCTTTGTTTTCTCTTTTACCAGATCTAATGTGTTATATTCTCCGACATTAATTTCACATTTCCACAAACTTCAAAGTGTTTCCTTTCAAATGGTATCAAGAATATGCATATCCTTGCTTCAGGTCCTGAGCTACAGGCAGTTAGATTTGGGTATGACATTTTAGGTGAAAATTTAAAAAAAGGGTCTGATCCTTAATTAATCAGCTGGCAGAAGGAACTGGGTATGCCAATTTCCCATTTAAGGTGGAGCATCAGGTCTTTACTTATTTGGGGATAAAGGTCACACGCTCATTTAAGGCTCTGTTTAAACATAACTTCAAAACACTCCTGGAGCGCACTAAGCAGGATTTCAAAAGGTGGTCGTCTCTTCCCATTTCATTAGCAGGTCACATTAATTCTGTTAACACGACTGTACTGCCTAGGTTTTTGTACTTATTCCAAATGATTCCCATTGTTCTGCCAAAGTTGATGTTCTAACAACTGGACAGCTACATTTCCAACTTAGTTTGGAATAAGTCAAATCCACAAATTCCCAATTTTTTACACTACTACTGGTCAGCAAATATATCTAAATGTGTGTATTGGGTTTCTACATTTGAAAGCAAGGATGGCCCAATTTACAGTCAAGCCTTCCAACTTCTCCGGTCTCGCTCCTGTGCTCCCCAATGCCCATGAACCTGGGCACCCATGTTTTGAACACCCATTGTCAAGAACTACCTTAAAATCTGGTCCCATTTCCATAAACAAGCAAGCGGCTTCTCCCCATTAATATCTAATAATCTCTTCCCAGCGTCACAGATTGACACAGCATTTCAGTTCTGGCATAGGAACGGTCTGGTGTTTTTTTGTGACCTATTTGTTGATAACACATTAATCTCATTCGATACTCTGAGGGTTGACCATAATATTCCCAATACCCACTTTTTTAGATACCCTTCATTTCTACTCGAGCCCACTAAGTGTCCAGTCGAGAGGAGCTTAGATCTTAACCCGTATCTGAACGGCACAATCTCTAGATTATACAACACAATACAGAATATTAACCTGCCTTCCTTGACAACTACAAAATCTGCATGGAGCAAGGCATAGGTGTTGAGCTACCCAATGATATATGGCAACAAAGTATTGAGCGTATCCACACATAATTTTGCATAAGGCATGAGCTCATTCAGTTTAAAGTTTTGCACCGCCTCCATTACTCGAATGACAGATTGGCATAAATATACCCAAATGTTGACCCCAAATGGTCATGCCAATCTTTGAGTGGCCTCTGGGACCCCATTTATGAGGCATTCTCACATATGTGTAATACAACTGTTAGACCCAACCCGGTCACTGCCATTTTTGGGGTACTTCCCCTAGACCAGAATGCTACCACACATCAGGCAAATGCGATAGCTCGCCGCCTTGTCCTCTTTCACTGGAAGTCTGCAAAGCCGCCCTCCTTTATGCAGTGGGTTAAGAAGGTGATGTCATCTCTGCCTCTGGAGAAGGTTAGGTACACTGTGCATGGGTCCCTACAAAAGTTAAACTTAACCTGGTTCCCATTAATACAATTTGTGGAGAGCCTGTATTTTACTTAGAGTAACTTGCATGTAATAGTGGACAGTCATGTCTGTTCTAGTGGCCATTTGTGCTGATAAGAATTTTTATTGAACTAATTTTTATTTTTTTATTTTCTCATTGTTTTTGTTTCTATTACTGGTTGTTTCTGTACTATTTAATGGATGGATGGATGGATGGGAGAATGAGGGGTTGGGGTTGTACTGTTTTTGTTGTTGTAACTGAAAATCTATAAATAAAGTAAGATTTCTCAGATATGGGATAAGGGATTGTGACAGACAAGAGGGTATGAATGATTAGCAAAGCTTAAGATTGTCCAATCTACTACACAGACAAACACTGAGTATACCAAACATTAGGAACACCTAATATTGAACAGCCTAAATTCGGGGCATGGACTCTACAAGGTGTTCCACAGGGATGCTGGCCCATGTTGACTCCAATATTTCCCACAGTTGTGTCAAGTTGGCTGGATGTTCTATGGGGGGTGGACCATTCTTGATACACACGGGAAACTGTTGAACATGAAAAACCCAGCAGCTTTGCAGTTCTTGACACAAACCGGTGCGCCTGGCACCTACTACCATACCCCGTTCAAAGACACTTCAATATTTTGTCTGGCCCATTAGCACACATACACAATCCATGGCTCAACTGTCTAAAGGCTTAAAAATCTGGAATCAATAAGGGATCATAGCTTTCACCTGTATTCACTTGGTCAGTCTATGTCATGGAAAGAGTTCTTAATGTTTTGTATACTCAATGTATGGTTCTGATGAGAATTAGTTAGTGTAATGACATACATCCAAAGGCCCCTATAGACACAGAGCACTAAGCCAGGCCATATATGGTATCAGGCTATAGGATAACAGCACAGGGGGATGCTGATAGTGGAGGGCCAGGCAGAGAGAGGGGCCCTATCCCCTGGGTGGTGGGTGGGGAGCTATCTGATGGATTGATTATGTCATCGTCACAGCCCAGACTCAGGGGTCAGAGGTCAGAGGCTCATTGTCAACCTGTCACTGTTCTGGAGGGCAGGAACAGGACAAGGTTACTTTGGGTAACATGAGACAGTCAGTACTAACTCTCGCTCCCTCCTTCCACAATTCTAATAAACACTAGATATCAGGGGTAGATTCAGAGTGCACTGTAATCCACTACTGCCATCACAATGAGGAGAGGAGTAGAGAGGTGAGGACAGGACCAACATGGAGATTTCAATGGATGTTAGTCTGGTAAGATTGTGTGATGTTTTCTCTTCTGTGGCCTATTCTGAGACACTGCTGCTCTACTTAGAGGGGTAAGAGGGGTGAGAGGTCTGAGGAGGTTGAGGGGGGTTAAGGTGAGAGGGTGTTGTTAGAGTACAGTAGACCAGCAGTGAGAGATGAAAGAACTGGGAGGTAGACTGGCAGCTGAAGGGGAGGCAGGAGGCAGTGGCTCACACACAGGGGCAGTGGCACCTCTCTGGTACACAGAGCAAACACACAGCCCTGTTAGTAAACACAGCCTGCCTGGGTACACCACCGATGGCAGGCAGGGAGAGGCAAACATACACACACAAATTCGCACCCTGCCTGGCAACATAATGGTACCCAGACATGCAGACAGCAGCCCAGCCTTCCCCTGCCACCTCACCTACTCTGGCCAGGATGGATATCCCCTGTTAGCATGGCAGATGCCAACCCACTGCTGCCAACAGACACCACAGCAGCAGGCTACCCTGGGCACTGGGCAGGGCAGGGTGGATGACTGGGTGAATGAGGGGGGCATGGAGGGAGAGGAGAGGGCCTGTGCAGGGCAGGCTGGGGTTAGGCTCCAGATGGACCCTAATAGTTGTCTCTTTTGATGTCAACCTTTTTCCATCCTATAATTACACACACACACACAAACACACACAGATCTCATGACTGCTAATCTCCTCACAGAGCTGGGCAGTGATGTACAGCTCACCATTATCCTCCTCCAATTCCCTAAACTACCTCTCTTCAGAAAACAAACCCTTCCCATTTCTACCCTGAGCCCATTTCATCATACAGAAATATTGAACTTCGCTCCCCACTCTCTTCCTACCCACAGGCTGGCTGCCTGTGCCTACGTGGGTGTGCCAGGTTTGGGCCTCCACCATGTGAGTGCATTAGAGCCTTTGTTCTCTGAGAGCTGGTCACAAGACAAGAGGGGTTTCACTGGAGGAGAGAAGTGCTCGGGGGGGATTTTTGTGGTTCAAATTGGGCTTTGGCCCAAAGCCACAGCCACACACTGGCTTTGAGTCGTCTTGGGCAGCTAAGTCGTCTTGGGTAGCTAAGTCGTCTTGGGCAGCTAAGTCGTCTTGGGCAGCTAAGTCGTCTTGGGCAGCTAAGTCGTCTTGGGCAGCTAAGTCGTCTTGGGCAGTTAAGTCGTCTTGGGCAGCTAAGTCGTCTTGGGCAGCTAAGTCGTCTTGGGCAGCTAAGTCGTCTTGGGCAGTTAAGTCGTCTTGGGCAGCTAAGTCGTCTTGGGCAGCTAAGTCGTCTTGGGCAGTTAAGTCGCCTTGGGCAGCTAAGGGAGGTTGTGAAAGAGGAAGGAGGAGAAAGGGACAAAACTTCCCAAACCCTCACTCCTCTTTGTGTCCCTAGGGTCATGTGACTGGCCTGGTATTTCCTCTGTGAATGGAGCTGCCAAACATTGGAAACCAGCAGCTTTACAGCCCTACACAGTCACAGCAGAGATGTCTATTGAACTTTTTAATCAATGTGTTTGGTAAACTGTATTATCAACATGTGACTCATTTGATCCGACCCAATCTGGTTTAAACCCACCACAGAACTGATCTGTGTGTGTGTGTGTGTGTGTGTTTCTCACAGCAGCGACGATAGCGACAGCTCCACACCACTGCTGTGACTAGATGAGTCACCAGCCCAGTCATTGTGTTGATTTCTGCTGAGTGCTCGGTTTGTCTCCTGCTTTTTTAAGAGGCCATTATAAGCAGGTTTATTACCCACAGTCCTCTAGTGCATCAACCATAACTGAGCTCCACCACTCTCCACCGACCCGGAGGGAGGGGAGGCCACAGAGGTACAGCTACTGGATGTGTCTCAAATTACACCCTTTCCCCTATATAGTCCACTACCTTTGACCCGGGCTATAAGCCTCTGGTTAAAAGTAGTGCACTATATATGGGGTAGGGTGCCATTAGGGACGCATCCACTGACACTGTTTAAAGAGCAGTGAACTACCCCCTGTACACATCACATTCCAACAGGCAGTCTAGCGTTGAGCAGGGTGATAATCATAGTAAAAACAGCAATCGGACGACTCCACCGCAACATTTAGGTATGTCAAAGCCTATCAACGTACTGCCAAAATGGCGGTTAAAGGAAAGCAGGCTGAGAGGGTGAGAGGGGAAAGCAAAGTGAAAGGCTGTCATTATTTAAACTGATAGTCTCTTCAGGCTCTGTCGCTCTGCTCTCCCTCCTCCACCGTAAGAGCACCAGAGTGTTGTCTCTGTCCTACCCACGATACCTGCTGATGGAGCACTGTCCTGGGGAACAGCTGGTGTCACGAGGCCCCCCTCCCCTGGGGCCCAGGCTGGGAACACTACCACCAGACCAAAGTTTTGCCCCTGTCATGTGATGGAAGTGGCGCTGTCAACTCCACCCTGCAAAACATGTCCGAGGGCAACTGTGTGGTCACATGGTTCAGATAGGGCCTGGAACTTGTTGTGCTCCCTGCTGACAGACAAGCCCATGACCCACTTTAAATGGTGCCGTCAGTCCATGTAAAATCACCCTGGTCTGCTAGTCACTATCCAGGGCACGGCAAGGCACCTCTACGGGCCTGGACCTCTCTCCTGTCACAATATAACCTCCCACCTCACTGTGGATGGGGAAAGAACAGTACCTAGGGAAAGCTACTGGGGCTCAAAAAGACAGACTTACAACTTAAGCTCAGCAGCAACCAGACATCTAAAGCTGGTGATTAAATCGTCTATACCCTGGAAAGATCTCTACAGCTGTGCTCTCCTCTCCTCTCTGATGGCTGCCTGGTTAATAACAGTAGTACAATTGTTCAAAGTCGCATGGCTTATCTCCACTGTGAAGTTGGAATTTCTTACAGGGTCTCTTTCCGCCTGCCTTGGTTGAGCTGTGGCAGCAGCGGCGGTAAGCAGCAGTAAGCTGGATGGAATGTGCACTGGGCAGGCTGAGTCTCTGAGTGTCTCCTCCTCTCTCCGGGTGGACTCTGTCATTACGGGTCTTTTGATCTCACCGGGCAGCGCCAGCAGGAGGGCGCCCAGCACTACCAGCGGTGTAGTGGTGCCAGGCAACACCCCTGATCCAGCTCTGAGAGGACTAATCCTCCCTCCTTCCTACACTCCTGCCCTCCTCCACTCTCCACTCCTAGAGTCCTTCCCTCCACTCTCCTCCTCTCTACCTCCTCTCTACCTCTCTCCTCCTCTCTACCTCTCTCCTCCCTTCCTCCTCTCCGAGCAGAGTGGGGCACATTAGGGCTGGCACAATTATCGTACAATCGTGTAACAGACAATTATGGACAATAACAGCGAACTTCATTTGTTTTCCATCATAATCATCTTAATACGGATTCATTTTAGGAGGAAGGGCATTCAACTTCATATTCAGTTTTTCATTTTTACATGAAGTGGGTAAAGTTGGTAGTCATTTTGCGAACAGAACAGCACCATTGGGAGGAGAAGCTTCATTTCCAAGCGGTCAAAACCATTGTTTTTTGAGACAGGGGTGTCACCAAAGCTGTGTTGTATTCATTATGTTTGTCACAAGCTCAAAACTGTTTTCAACAAAAATGACAATTATCATAATAACCGTTGCCATTTCCATGACAATTAATCGTTACACCAAATTCCATTATCGTCACAGCCCTAGGGCACATACCACCCACAATGAGCCCAGGTCAGAACTGGTTATACCAGGCAGAGCAGAGCCCACAGCCATGACAGGGTTCCAGCCAGAGGAGACAGGAAGTAGAATGGGGCAGGAGGGATGAGGTCACAGAGCCAGGCTAAGGATCACAGAGCAGAGGAAACTCTGATGTCATGACTAACGAGGTGTGATCCCAGTCACAATGGCACCACATGGTAGGCTGTGGAAACGAAACACTATGTGCCCTGACAGACTAAATGAGTCAAGTCTAGAATTGGGAACAATGTCGGCATTTTCACACACATACACGCACGCAACACACACATATTATGATATATGAGAGATCAAAGTCTAGTAAAAAGACAGTTTAAGATACTGACAATTAAACACAATGAAAGAGGAGACAAACAGACACTTACAGTACAGAACAACTATAGAAGAAAAATACACTGATACACACACACACACACAGCCAGAGCTACCCTAAAGCTCTACTGTAACTATTAGGAAGTTCCTCAGAGAATTGATGGAGAGAGAAAAAAACGCAATGATCAAGGCACCGCTGAAATACAACCGGGCCCAATTAGCAAATTAAAGATAGCAATTAGATGCTAGCTGTCTGTCCTAGCCAGCTGCCAACATATGGAGCAAAGGTGTGTGAGGGGAGGAAGGAGGAGAGGGAGGGGGACCATCCAACGGCACAACGTTTCAAGAACACTTGCAACAATTAACAGAGAAATGGTGGGACTAAAAGGCAACTCTAGCGGAATAATGTTACATTACTAATGGAAATGGGCTTTAGGCCTGGTACAGGGAACAACCGAGAGTCTTTGTTGTTCTTCTCTCCAAGGAGAGAGAGCGAGAGAGAGGAGAGATAAAGAGATTGAGAGAGTGAGTGAGTGAGTGAGTGAGTGAGTGAGTGAGTGAGTGAGTGAGTGAGTGAGTGAGTGAGTGAGTGAGTGAGTGAGTGAGTGAGTGAGTGAGTGAGTGAGTGAGTGAGTGAGTGAGTGAGTGAGTGAGTGAGTGAGAGAAATGCTAGCAGAGCTTACAGCTCCAGTAGCCTGGAAGCAGCTCATTAGGACGGGATGTGATGGAGCTTGTACATCCTGGCAATCCCTCTTAATGAACATCAGTTTGAACCCCAGTTCACATACAGGCCTATTTCATATTCACCTCAGGGCAGGCAACACACACAGATGCATGCTGGCAGGCATGCACACACACACACACACACACACACCCACACACACTTGCAGGCATCCACAAAACAGACACATAAACAACACAAAGCCAATTGAATTGGGAGGACGAGCAATATAGATCAAAAGTGACCTGTGACCTGTAATAGCCATCTGCTCTTGAAACAAGAGTCTTATTATAGCGTTATGACATCATGAGACGGTGTCAGGGAGAGATGTTATTTATCTGGAGTAGACAAGGGAGATTACCATTGAGATGACTACATGGGGATAAATGGTGCATATTATGGTACAAATTATGGTGCAGATTATGGTACCGACTATGGTGCAGATTATGGTGCAGATTATGGTGCAGCTGACCATTTCAGACACATCACATGGGGAAGAGTGTCTACGTCTTGGCATAGTGAAACACATTGTGACATTGGTTGCATGGGCTCAGGAAAAATCACAAGCCTCAAGCTCTATAACACTCTGTCTCTCTTTCCTCATCACACTAACTCTCTCTCTTCAGCCTCAAAAACATCCCTCTTTAACATCTCTTTATTCCTCCCTCTTTTTTTTATTGATAAGTCCTATTCATTATAGGTGCTTTGCTCTAGTAATGCTTCTCTATTCCCTCCGCATCGCTCCCTTCCGCTCTTCTTCTTAAAGCAGTGCTATGAAGCTGGATTCAAGCCAGTAAACAATACGTGAATACTGCTGTTCCTCACATGTATTTAACCCTCAATCCTTCACCTAACCAACGGACCATTCATTTCCACTCAGAGGAAACCAAAAGGAAAGAATGGACAAACAATCTATCTGGCTGGATACCCCTGTAAATTAAATTAAACATCTATTTAAAGAGGGAGACAATCGACCCGCATCCAGTCCTGTGCCCTTCATTTCCTGCTTGGCTGTTCCTCAGCCCTCCCTCCTTCACAACTCCCCCTCTGATGGAACGACCCTGGCTACTGCTGCCCTGCATGATCCATTACAGATCCCACCTCGACCTTCAACCTCACTGAACAGTAGGCTTGGGCGGTATACTATATATATCGTGTACCGGGGTATTTGGAAAAAGCCACAGGATGGTTTTTCAATACCGTCATTAATTTTTTTTTAAATACATTTTAATATTTGTAGCTACTTTCTAAGTAAAAACTTGCAGGCAAATACCTGCAATACGTTAGGACACAAAGAACCCCCTCCTGGATCAAGAGCCTTGCTGGATAATATTAGTTTTGTGCGTGCAGCAAACTGTGAATAGCATTTTCTTTGTCACTTTTATACTTGTATAAAATAGTATCAGTGGGGTTTGAACAGCGCCCCTTGTGTTCAGTGCCGGAATAACCTAATATCCCGGTATAGCACAAGGACGGTATAATCTGGATACCGCCCAAGCCTACTGAACAGTGCAACCCACAAATATCTCCCACTCTGCAGCCCATCTACAGTCATGTGAAAAAGTAAGTACACCCCTTGGAAAGTTTTTTTTTACATATTTGGACAGATGAATATGTAATCTTCACTTTAACACTATTGACAGATAAGGTTACCCAATTTAACAAATCAAACAAAAACAAAAAAACGTTGAAAATGTTATGCAATTAAAATAAACAAAAATGCCTTTTCCTTACGGGGAAAAAGTTAGCACACCCCTACCTTTACCATCACATAAAATGGCTAGAATTAGGTATACCAAAACAAGTGCAAATGATTAGAAAACATTAGAGAGAAACTTAGGAGGATGCAGCCTTCCATAAAGATAAGAAAATTGGTCTGGTTTGGTCTTAACCATATGGGTGTGTGGTAACACATCATTCAAAGATCAAAATACCTACCCGAGGCCCTCAGAAGAAACATTATTGATGCCCATGAGTCTGGGAGGGGTTACAAATCCATTTCCAAGCAATTCGAAGTACATCATTCCATTTCCAAGCAATTCGATGTACATCATTCCACTGTCCGACGACAAATTCCAGACCACTGGCAAACTACCTAGGACAGGTCGTCCCACCAAAGTCAGCCCAAGAGCTGACCAAAAGATGCTCATAGAAGTCTCTAAGAACCCCAGGGTAACATCAAGGGATCTACAGGCCTCTCTTACCACAATCAATGTTGAAGTGCATGGGTATACTGTCAGAAAGAGACTGCATAAACTTGGGCTACATGGGAGGTCAGGAAGGAAGAAGCGTCTGCTTTCAAAAAAGAATATCAAAACATCAACTGGCTTTACCCAGGTGTTGTCTGGCAAAAGTCAGTTGTGTCTTGATATTATTTTTTGAGAGATTACATATCCATCTGTCCAAATATGTACTTTTTCACATGACTGTATACACCTCCCTCCTCTCACACAAGGAGGAGCACCATTGATTATTAGATAGATTTAGATGGTGGAGGATATTATTAACTGGAAGACGCCGTGTAAAGAGGTGAGGATCTCTTTTAAAAGTAATGTCTCTCCCACCTCATATCTCAGCTAATGAGGCCTAACAACATGATGAAATGATAGGCTGATATTTTACTGAGGGGGGATACGGATGGGTACATCTCATCCCCCTCCAGCTTATCCCTCTAACTAAGCGGCTAGGGAGAAGTTGTTTAGGCTCTAATGCATTTCTGGGACTTTTCTGGAGCGCCGGGTCCTTTTAGCCTGCAGTGACCCGTAATCAATAGGGACTTGGCAACAGCATCCGGAGCAGTCTCCTCTCCTCTCCTATCCTCCTCTCCTCACCCCTTCTATCCCCTCATCCTCTCCTCTCATCTCCCCTCCTCCTCTCCTCTCCCCTCCTCACACTCTGTCCTCAGAGGTGGAGTGAGGATGAAGCTAGATTGTTATTGGGTAGCGGTAGCAATAGCGGTAGTGCTGCCCCGGACTATAGATTGCTACCCAGGCTCTGTGGTTTGGAAGCAGAGGAGAGGCCCTGCAGAATAACACAACAGTAAGCTTAACCCTACATCGAGAGGCTGCAAGGAATCCAATTAGCTGCTGCAATAGGTTTCCAATGTTTTAAGGAATGAATACCAAGGCTGCCTCACTGTGACTGTCACCAGATCAAACTGGGAAAACTCAACCATCCTTCTCTGGACTGGTGCCAAAAAAACTGGGAAGAAAAACAACTGAATGTAAAAAGTGCATCAGTAAAGTGCTTGACATTTCTTTATTTTAACATAATAGGATTTCAACTGCTCAGCAGCACGTTAGAACTGGCTCAAGGACAGAAATTTAATTTGCTTCCAGGGAGGGAGAAGAGCAGCCTTTCACCAGACATAGCGAGCCGAGCTCAGCACATCAAACAGATGATGCAACGCCGGGAAAAGTCAGCGGCACCATTAGGAGACTGATGGAGTTTTTTTGCTCTCCTGCCCTTTTATTAAACAAAGAGATGTTGGTTTAATCTATGTGTGTTTGAAGCTCGTCCAATGAAAACAAAGGCTATCCCACACGCCCCTGTCGCTATCTCATACTCAGTCGGCTAGCTCAGTTCTTTGTCTTGACACATGGAACTTAGCCAGAAGAGAGAATATAGAACATAACTATCAGTAGAGATAATACATTTAAAACAAAGATATTGACATGGCACTGCCGACATGACTCAATATCCTGTGGCAATGTATTGCACTTCACACACACTGGCACAGATACAAAGTGAGTCCACAGACATAAACAGAGACACAGCAAAACCTCTAAAACATGTTTGCACCTCAAGATCAAAAGGCTAGAACCCAGCCGCCGCTTTTTCACATGTCGGGATAGGAATGGAGCAAGTGGCAGACGGCAGAGCAGACGTACACACACACACATACACACACACAAGCTGAAGAATTCCTCTTAATTCAATTCCTGGCGGCAGCCACAATTAATACAACGATCAATTATTAGACCTATTGATCACTGAGCCACAGGTGATTGATGGATGAGGTGGAGATACCTTCATTTACCTTAACAGAATAGGGTAATAGGCTTGGACGGTATATCGTATATACCGTATACCGGGGTATTTGGAAATAGCCACGGGATGGTTTTTCAATACCGTCAAAAATGTTTAAACTATTTATTTGAAGTTTTCAATCAATACCTGCAGTCGACTTATGCAATACGCTATTATGCACTTGTGCTTATTTTGTAAATCCCGGGATGAAAGAAGGACGGTATGACGGTATGAAAATCTGGAACCACCCAACCCAATAGTCATGCTACTGCTATAGACACAATAGACACTGTGGCAAAAGGGTTTGTTTTGCAGCCACTGGCTAATACAGCTCCTGACTGTATCTAGAAATAGATACAAACAGACTAGCTATTCATATTACCCTAATTAAAAATAAACCCTGTCCTAACTCAATATTGACTTGCTTCCCTTCGTCATTATGAGTGTATGAGTGTGTGTGTGTTTGTATGTGTGTGTACCTGTGTGTGTGTATACGTGCGCGCGTATGTGCGTGTGCGTGCATCTGCGTGTGTGTGTGTCTGTGTGTGCGCGTGCGTGCGTGCTGGTGTAGAGCTCGGCAGGACACCTCCACCATCCAGCGCTGCACAAATTACCTCGTTAAATTTCATTGCATTAAAGCCACTTTTATGAAGTTAAGGTAGTCCCAGGCCAATTGTTCGCTTGCAAATTACATTAAAGCAACATTTGCCTTTTTCCCTGTCTGCTTGGAGTCTTTCAATTATATCTGGAGGACATTGCAGTAAGGGATTCTAATGAGGAGCGAAGGATTCTGTCAGCTGCGTTAGAGAGAGAGAGAAGGTCCCAATATTAACGGTGATTTGTCTGTATCTCAATCATAAGGATGTTTAGAAACTGCTGCTGCTATCACATGTATTTTAGATGCAGGGCTTTAGCCACTGTAAGCTATTCAGATTTAGATCTAGGCCTGTGGTATCATAGAGTTATGACTAGGTCCCCTGTAACTAAGGCATGACAGTATGTGTGTGTATTCCCCTTTAAGAAAGTGGCCTTGTGTGTATGATGTGTATGTGACCCCAGAGGTTAGGACACAAATTGCCTGTCATTGTAATCAGCGTTTTGTAAAAGGAAAGTCAAGCCTGACTGCAGCTCCCAGAATGCCTTGGGAGACACACCAGGCAACACCAGCAGGGCACACACAGCACAGCACAGCGGTGGCTAGACTGCAGGCAGAACCGAACAGAAAGAATCCAGGGCTTAGAAGAGGAACCAACCAGGTTCTCTGTCTGCATCCTCTACCCACTACCTCCCCCACACCACCCCATCAATGAATGATAAATGGCGTTGCCCCATGTCTCTTTACCTGACCCTGTATCTATAGGAGGGAGACACTGAAGAGATGATGTTTCACTACCAGACTGGAGGAGCAGGAAGCCAGGGACATTGGGGGAACATGTATAATTAAGTAACCAGCCAGCTAGGGCCTTTAATCTCCCAGTCACGCCTTCATTCAGGCACACTACTGGACATACAGAGCCCCTAGCCAACCCCTTCACAGCAGCTTTATTAACATGGAGCGGGTCCCAGTGATGAGCTAGACAGGCAGCATCCACTCCAGCATGGAGACAAAGCAGGGGGCAGGGAGGCACGAGGGCTCTACAGAGAGGGTTAGTCAGGCCCCTCAGAGCCCCTCAGAGCCAGGCAGAAAGGACTCAATACTGAAGAACTCCCAGGGCTGGAGAGGCTCAGCTCATCTACATGTGAAAGAGACAGGGATACAAGAGGGATTTTGACCCACACACCGTCAATGAACACACACAGACCACCAACACCACTACCGTCACCATAATAAATATAGGGAACTTCAGCTCTCTGCGCTCCACAGTCCCTACCTTTTTATTCTTTTATGGCTTCTTGGCTTTGCTCCCATTCCTAACCTTTTTTTTTTCTCCTATTTAAACAACCCCACCCCCTTGCCATGGTGCAGTAGGGTGGACCCTTCAATGTATGCCATGAAGTAAAGCCAAAGTCAAGGCACTGGAATAAATAATTGTTCATATGGGAAATAAAAAACGTTTTGTATAGGCACTGGTGTAACATTACATCAGCAGGGTGTCGGGAAAGAGAGTATTGTGTCATAGACACACAGGTCATATATCAGTACTTAACTACAGGACCTCAGCCTGATTGATCCTGGCAGTAAGGCCTGTGAGAGAGAGAGAGAGAGAGAGAGAGAGAGAGAGAGAGAGAGAGAGAGAGAGAGAGAGAGAGAGAGATAGAGAGAGAGAGAGAGAGAGAGAGAGAGATTGCTGTAGAATTTGTCTTATTCTCAAGAATCACCCAGCCTTCTAGACGGCTCAATGAGGATTTAAATAACATCCGCTTTTCCTCTCCCAACTGTCAAGGTCAATCCTCATTTCCCTGGAAATCTACACCGTCAGTTCACAGAGAAAACAAGTCAATGGCACTTTTATACTGAGCCAAAAGAAACCTGATGGCAGCCATTTTGCAAAGCTGAGTATAGATGATAAAAAGACTTACTGACAAACTGCTGTTTTCTCTCTGTCAGCAGAGGAGAGTTGGAGAGGGGGCGAGTGACAGACGTCTGTACGGGACAGGAGGAGAGTGAAGGCCTGAGAGGTCCAGATTAGCCTAATCCTGAAGGACCCCCCTGACAAGGTTTAGGGGAATAATAGCCTCGCGCCTTCTGTTCCGCCGAAACAAATTTGTTTACCCTGCGTTTCCTGCCACAGTGCCTGCTGGGAGGATGGCGCTGTCACTCTCGTGGCCGGGGTTAGCGCTCTGTGTACTGAGACAATCTCTAGCAGATTGGGTAGAGGGATAGAGGGGAGACTGAGGCAGGGAGTAGGGTATACTTGTTGTCATAGTGAGCTACTTCATATGACACATTACGGACCAGGAGGATTAAGACTCACAACATCAGACTCTGATGTGCATACTATAATACTGTACCTACAGGTAACTGCCAAAATAAAGGAAACACCAACATAGTGTCTTAATAGGGCGTTGGACACCACGAGCCAGAACAGCTTCAACACACCTTGGTATAGATTCTACAAGTGTCTGGAACTCTGTTGGAGGGATGCCACACCATTCTTACGCAAGAAATTCCCTAATTTGGTGTTCTGTTGATGGTGGTGGAAACTGCTGTCTCAGGCGCCTCTCCAGAATCTCCCATAAGTGTTCAATTGGGTTGAGATCTGGTGACAGAATACCATGATATATGGTTTACATTGTTTTCATGCTCATCAAACCATTCAGTGACCACTCTGCCCTGTGGATGGGGGCATTGTCATCCTATGGGAACATAGCCATGGTAGCCAAAGTAATGGCCAAAATAATCACTTGCCCAGCATTTTTATACATGACCCTAAGCATGATGGGATGTTAATTGCTTAATTAACCCAGGAGCCACACCTGTGTGGAAGCACTTGCTTTCAATATACTTTGTATCCCTCATTTACTCAAGTGTTTCCACTATTTTGGCAGTTACCTGTATGATATACTGTATGCACTGACATATTATGAACCTTCAATAGGAAGAACCTGAATACAGAATGTAGTTCAGCATAATCCAGCAGTAGATATATTATAGGTACAATCATACAGCAGAGTAGAGTGGCCATTAATCGCTACCTCAGGCCCAAGAAGAGGACCAAGAGAACAAACCTCCAGACACACACACACACACACACAAACACACGCACACACAGGGGAGGATTGGCTGGTAAATTAGTGGGCAGGCCTCAAATTTCCCTTGTGTGGCCGAAATGTCCCCTAAACAAATCCATGCCTTGCGGCCAAAGTGGCCGTTATGCTCTTAGGCTTAATAGAACACAGGAGGCTGCTGAGGGGAGAATGGCTCAAAATAATGGCCCGGAACTTAGCAAATAGAATGGCATCAAACACCTGGAAACCATGTGTTTGATGTATTTGATACCATTCCACTGATTCTGCTCCAGTCATTAACACAAGCCCGTTCTCCGCAATTAAGGCGCCACCAACCTCCTGTGGAATACAATAATTATAATTCCTTTCTCCCCGCTGCCAATCGTCCTGCTCCGAAGCTCTTCTCACTTACCTGGCTCTCAGTTATCTCTATTCTTATTAGCCAATGCCCGTCACGTAATCGGGTCCTTCTCACAAGCATCGCAGCTCCGAAGTAGGCTACTAGTAAAGACAGACACATTGGGGATGCAATGGTGTGCATCCTTCTTATCGAATTATTAGGCGCATATTGAAGATAGAATTGTCCACTTAGTAACTAACAGCAAAAGCACTAGCCTGTCAATCTACTATACAAATGTTTAGTTAGCCTACCTATTTTATTGGCCAGCTTGTCATTCTGTGCCAAAAATAAAAATTATAAACAGACTCTGGAACAGTTGTAGGATGAGAGATCCACTATACATAAAACAAATGTTTGAAAGCAATGAGGTTGATGCAACAGATCAGAACATTTAGCTTAACATTTTGATAAACTATTATTTCTTCACCATGCCTCATGAATTACCAAAATTGTCCAGGTTTTAAACAACTAAGTTTATGGTTAAATAGTTTCAAAATGTTGACTCCCTCCTCTCAGATTGCAAGGTGGGTGATGTTACGGTGCATAACATTTTCCTCATGTCAACATTGGTGTGGACATTAGAGGCTATAGTCAATATGCACATGCTACCACCTATACATTGACATGTAGGCTAATTATTTATGTACATTTACATACACTTATGTTTTTCTTAACACAACAGCTAGTGTTTTCAAATACATTTAAATCGGCTATTTTGATGAATGGCCTTGGTTCCCTAGCAGATGGTGACCTGGAAGATTGGGCACCTCTTAAATGCCAAATGGCCGTGCCCCTAAAATCTTGAAATTCCAGGACTGCTAGTGGGCCTGTCTAACATGGGTGTTTTGTGCAAAATTATAATTATCTGGTTAGTAATGCGGGTCTCGAGGAAAAAAATGGTCCAGTGGGAGCCCTCAAGGACAAAAACCGCCGGTTTGTCAGAAATGCAGGAGCCGATATCTAGTCCCAGTCCGACCCTGCACACACACACACACACGCTTACACACACACTGGCATACACCATGAACAAACACACAAAGAATATATAAATGTATAGGTTTAGTCTACTTCTCTCTACTCTATTTATTTCTGTTTCACTGCAAGGCTGGACAAACACAAATGCACCTGTGTGTCTTTTTTACAAGCCATTCAATTTTCCCGCAGCAACTATTAAATGTGTTTTAGGGTCCAGTGAGAAAGGCATACAGAGGAGAGAGAGATAGAGAGAGAAAAATAGTGAGAATGAGAGAGAGAGAGAAAGAGAGAGAGAGAGAGAGAGAGAGAGAGAGTGGGGGGTGTCTCTGAGGAAAAATAAAATCATTATGAGGCAGGTCGATATATAGGACGAATGAGTGGTGAAAAAGAGGAAGTAGCTCCCTAGGCTTGAAAACTGTGCAGTGTTTCAGTCCAACTCTCTCTAGTCGAATCTTCCTCTAACACCAGAGGGTGAGATACCGGGTAAATCTGATCATCAACCAAAACTCTCAAACACAATCTACACCTATATCATCTCATGACCTAATTTGTGGTGGGTTAGCAGGTGTATAGAAGCCTACTGTTTAGAGTATATGAATATGAGAGAGTGAGAGAGTCAGGGTAGTATGTACTATACTGTACATGTGAGAGAGTCACAGGGGTCTGATAAACAGAAAGAAGGTGTGTGTGTGTTTTACTGACACCAAACCAGTGAGATGGAAGGTGTGTGTTATACTGACACCAAACCAGTGAGATGGAAGGTGTGTGTTATACTGACACCAAACCAGTGAGATGGAAGGTGTGTTATACTGACACCAAACCAGTGAGATGGAAGGTGTGTTATACTGACACCAAACCAGTGAGATGGAAGGTGTGTGTTATACTGACACCAAACCAGTGAGATGGAAGGTGTGTGTTATACTGACACCAAACCAGTGAGATGGAAGGTGTGTTATACTGACACCAAACCAGTGAGATGGAAGGTGTGTTATACTGACACCAAGCCAGTGAGATGAAAGGTGTGTTATACTGACACCAAGCCAGTGAGATGAAAGGTGTGTTATACTGACACCAAGCCAGTGAGATGAAAGGTGTGTTATACTGACACCAAGCCAGTGAGATGGAGTATTGTTATTGTGGTGGCTGTGCTTGTGGTTGTTGTGTCTGTTGTTTAGCCATGCCACCAGGATCTACTGAGCTGAGCTGAGACCTCATCTGTGATAATGGGGTTTGAACTTATCAACTCTGTCTCTGGCACTAACATGATTAGCCTGGGGCCATGTGGCCCAGCTCCAGGATGTCAGTGACTAGTGGTGGCCAGACAGACAGACAGGGCCTGGAGCTGCCTACAGCCACAAGACTATAGGAGGCTGTGGGAAACAGGGGAGGTTATAATGGCCGTCTTTGTCAAGACTGAAGAGGATGTCCTTTCTCCTTCACCCTCTCTCTTCCTCTATGGAAATATGTTTTTTCTACTTTTAATGTCTCTGAGAGATATCCTACATGACATACACAAAAAGCACCCCCCCCCCTGCATCACCCCGTTACCCATGCAGTCATGCAAAAACACACACACACACACACACACACACACACACACACACACACACACACACACACACACACACACACACACACACACACACACACACAATTCAGTCCCATTCAAAATCCTATTTTCCTTAACCCTTAACTTTAAACCTAAACCTAACCCTAACCCGTACCCTAACCTTAACCCTAATCCTAACCTTAACCCAACACCCCCTAGAAATAGCATTTGATCTTGTGAGGACTAACAAAATATCCCCATTTTTGTTTGTTTACTATTCTTGTGAGGACTGGTTCCCACAAGTTTAGTTAAACACGTCCATGGCTGGTCTGGCCAGTGTGTATGTATAGCCCTGACAGCTCAGCAGTAGAGCAGTAGAACCAGGACACTGATATCTCTGTTGAGCAGGAAGAGGTCTTTGTTCCACACCCAGATACTGATCTAATCTCCATCAGTTAGTCTGTACAGGCAACCTGGCTGCCTAACTCACACACACACACACACACACACACACACACACACACACACACACACACACACACACACACACACACACACACACACACACACACACACACACACACACACAAACACACACAAACACACACAAACACACACACACACACACACACAAACACACACACACACACACACACACACACACACACACATCAATTATTTCAATGGCCGTTCTGTATGCACAGCCTGTTGCCAGCTCACGTGAGCAGGATGCAGGAGTGAAAAGCCCTAGAACTCTGTGGTGGAGACCACTGCAGCCAGAAAGGGCACTGCCACCTAGGAACGAACTTCACATACACTTAAAACAATCAGTGGTGTCAAAGACCTAGGATGGCCTCATGATGTACAGTACATCATATATTGAGTATAGAACTGGTACAACCTAAAGGGATAGAGAGAAGAGATGGAAAGAAATTGGACAGAGAAGCTAATATATGTACAAGAAACAGGGAGGGGGACCAGGAGATGAGACCAGGAGATGAGACCAGGAGATGGTCAGACAGAAAGAAAGAGAGTGTCAATAGTAAGGTACAATAGCAGGAGCTGGTTGCTCTCTTCCCTCTCTTCCCGCTCTTCTCTCTCTTCTCTCTTTTCCCTCTCTTCTCTCTCTTCTCTCTCTTCCCTCTCTTCCCTATCTTCCCTCTCTTCCCCCTCTTCCCTCTCTTCCCTCTCTTCCCTCTCTTCCCCCTCTTCTCTCTCTTCCCTCTCTTCCGTATCTTCCCTCTCTTCCATATCTTCTCCCTCTTCCATATCTTCTCTCTCTTCTCTCTCTTCTCTCTCTTCTCCCTCTTCCCCCTCTTCCCCCTCTTCCCTCAGCCAGTAGATTCAAGTGATTTCAACAGAAAGGCATTATGTAAATGTGCGCTGCCATAGAAGTGTTGTAATAATATTGCCAAATTGTTAACAATAATCATGTTTAAGGAGGGGGAGGGAAATAAAACAACAGTATTTATTACCCAGAGATCCCTAATCCAATAAACCCACATCATTTACTTTGGAATGGCAAAGGAAATGTTTTCTACTGAATACAAAGGAGGTGATAACGCCGCTGCCATCTTTCCTCCGTTAAGATGGAGATAAAGAGGCATTCATAATTTTTATTGTGTCTTTCTACTTTGCAGATAATTAATTGCTGGAGATAATTTGATCTTTTTGTGTGTTCATTTTTCTCTCTGCCTCTCTCTTAAATTTGGCTGCGTCATTTCTCTCCTCTCTGACTGTGAGTCTGTGAGACAATGTCGGCTGCGCTGTGGGTAGATGGGCTGCTGCTCTAGATGGATGCTCAGATTAAAATAGGGAATGAGAGAGGAGAGAATCTAACTATACTAGTCAATAATACCACTTCCCTACTGCCTCACCAATAGGGAGAGTAATGTTATTACACTGACTCACACACTCCATTGACTATCTTATCTAATACGTTTATTCTGTGTACTACATTGACTATCTTATATAATACGTTTATTCTGTGTACTACATTGACTATCTTATCTAATACATTTATTCAGTGTACTACATTGACTATCTTATCTAATACGTTTATTCAGTGTACTACATTGACTATCTTATCTAATATGTTTAATCAGTGTACTACATTGACTATATTATATAATATGTTTATTCTGTGTACTACATTGACTATCTTATATAATACGTTTATTCTGTGTACTACATTGACTATCTTATCTAATACATTTATTCAGTGTACTACATTGACTATCTTATCTAATACGTTTATTCAGTGTACTACATTGACTATCTTATCTAATATGTTTAATCAGTGTACTACATTGACTATATTATATAATATGTTTATTCTGTGTACTACATTGACTATCTTATATAATATGTTTATTCTGTGTACTACATTGACTATCTTATCTAATACGTTTATTCAGTGTACTACATTGACTATCTTATATAATATGTTTATTCTGTGTACTACATTGACTATCTTAGCTTAATATGTTTATTCTGTGTACTCTCTCTCTCTCTCTCTCTCTCTCTCTCTCTCTCTCTCTCTCTCTCTCTCTCTCTCTCTCTCTCTCTCTCTCTCTCTCTCTCTCTCTCTCTCTCTCTCTCTCTCTCTCTCTCTCTCTCTCTCTCTCTCTCTCTCTCTCTCTCTCTCTCTCTCTCTCTCTCTTTCTCTCTCTCTCTTTCTCTCTCTCGTTCTCTTTCTCTCTCTCTTTCTCACACACACACACCCACACACGTCACACACACAAAGGGCTTAGGGTGGGAGAGTTAGGATGGGACTGGGAGGCAGTTTGTCTGCCCCATGGCATCAATAGACTTTCCGCCTAGAAGCCAACAGAAACTAGGGGGGACGAGGCGAGGGGGGATGGTGTCAGACATGACAGTGTGCATAGAGACTCTCCAACTTTTAAGCAGGACTTTGTCCAATTAGGAGGTTAAACAAAGGGGCCTGACTGAGGGTCGATGACCTCATTCAGAGAGAGAGAGAGAGAGAGAGAGAGAGAGAGAGAGAGAGAGAGAGAGAGAGAGAGAGAGAGAGGGAGGGAGAGGGAGAGGGAGAGAGACAGGAAGAGAGAGGGAGAGACAAAGATACATAGAGAGAGGGAGATTGCCCACAGGAAGAGAGCCCACAGGAAACACTTCCATATCTTCCCCCTCTTCTATCTCTTCTCTCTCTTCTTTCTCTTCCCTCTCTTCCCTCTCTTCCCTCTCTTCTCTCTCTTCCTTCTCTTCCCTCTCTTCTCTCTCTTCTCTCTCTTCTCTCTCTTCTCTCTCTTCCCTCTCTTCTCTCTCTTCTCTCTCTTCTCTCTCAGCTGTCTGTTAAGTCACAAATCCATTTGAAAAAAAATAAAAAAAATAAATAAATAAATTTGGGGGTTAGCATACACTCTTAGAAAAAAGGGTTCCAAAGGGTTCTTCGACTATCCCCATAGGAGAACCCTTTTTGGTTCCAGGTAGAACACTTTTTGGTCCCAGGAGGAACTCTTTTGGGTTCCATGTAGAACACTCTGGAATGGGTTCTACATGGAACCCAATATGGTTCCAACTGTAACAAAAATGGTTCTACCTGGAACCAAAAAGGGTTCTTCAAAGGGTTCTCCTATGGGGACAGCTGAAGAACCCTTTAAGGTTTCTAGATAGTATGTTTTTTGTATTAGACCTGATTGATGTGTCCCTGATTGGTGTGTTGGATGGCTGTGTGGTTACAAGCAGCCAAGCCAGAGGGCATTGTGGGCAGACCTGCCCAGCCCAGCAGTGGAGGCAATATTAGAGAGGCAGGCCTGGGTCAGACTCAAGCCAATGTCACACCTTCAGGACCTCTAGTCACACGCCATCCAAGAATCTGTTATCCTTCCATCACTCAGCTTCCCTCCTTCCTAATCCCTCTCTCTCTGTCTATCTCTCTCTACCCATTGTCCGGGTGTAAAGCCGTTGGCACACACACTGGCAACCAGACACACGGCCAGCGGGCTCAGTGGGCTGTTTGGCTTGGCACAGGAGTGCATAGGGAGTCTCCTACTCTTCTCTCCTCTCTGTCCTGCCTTGTCTCTCAGGTTGCGGTCTCCAGAATGGGCAGATGGTCTTTGAGGAAGAGGGGCTACTAGGGGTCTCCCTCTCTGTCTGTATAACTGTCAGTCTGTCTATTCAGCTTTACTGCATGCCAACAGAAAGAGTGTTTCATGTCATGGACAGAGTATGTTGCTGTGTTTCATTCATACCCAGCGTGCCTGGACAGTGTTGTGTGTGTGTGGTAATCTGATTACATAGTCAGTCTGTGATGTGTTCTGACTAGCACACACATGTCATAGCAGAGTTGACAGTGAGGTGGTCACCAGAGCCAAATGAATTAACACCTCTTAATGATGTAGGAATCAGGAGGCCAGAGGAGGAGAAAGAGAGGGTGCGGACATTTTCCATTGAAAAGGAAGTGGGCATTCTAGGGTGAATTTGGTGGGTAACACAGCCACCTCCGTGACAGGCCTTAAACCCTGTGTCTGACAAATATGAAATAGGGCACTAGGTTTATAGGGCAGTATAGTCAAACACATAAGCCCATCCAATAGCAGAAGCTTTCCATCCCCTCCTCTTGGGTTTAACATGTACCATTCACACCATGATGAGAAATCCTATGGAGAATACTATAGAGGCATGGGGTATGTAGTGATAGGGCCCTTTAGGGGTTTGGCCCTATAGTCAAAACACAATACATCCATCTCCCAAAGCCATATTGCAATTTAGCATCTCACCAAGTAGCATCAGCAACGCAATGCTATCTTCACGGTTTCTCCATTTTGGTCCAGGTTCTAACATGGAGATAGCGAAAAGTTCACTGGAAAATAATTAACCTTGCATGTGACTTTTAGAGTCTCTTTAAGCTGGGCTTTTAGAGATGTTTAATCCACCCTTTCAAATGTATCAGCGCACTAACAATTATCCATTCATTTCAGTACTTTTAAATGGGCTTTAATCTGCTGGATTAACCCCTGTGTTATGTTTCATCAAAGGAGTGGCAAACCCGTCGCTGCTCTCTTGCCGCTCCTTGCTTTCCCACATTAAACAGAGGAGAAGCACAATGAAGAGGGGTGAGAGGATGGATGGATGTAGGGCAGGCAGAGAGGGACATGGAGCGCAAAACACATCACACTACTGACTGAGGATACAGAGGAATGGAAAGATTGATATGGAGAGGAGGAGGGAAGACAGGTGTGTTGAGGATATAGGAGATAGTTGACAGTGAATAGGAAATAAAAGGAAATCAGGAAGTGTAACTGATGAGAGTGGGCCAAGCAACTAGGTCATGACCCCAGAGGCTGAGGTCAAATGGTCACCTCTTCCCTTCCCTCTGTCTGTGTCACACCCCCTCTCTCTGTGTCTGTGTCTATGTGTGTCTGTCTGTCTGTCTGTGTGTGTGTGTGTGTGTGTGTGTGTATGTGTGTGAGAGAGAGAGAGAGAGAGAGAGAGAGAGAGAGAGGCCCCTCTGTGATATCAAAGCCAAAACAACTTGCGCTTGGCTCAGATGGTCCACAGACCCACATACACACCCTCAGCTCCACACACAGCTGTACAGTCCCATGCAGTCTCACAGCTGCCTACTGACAGGCCTGAGTGGACTAATCCCAGTCAGAGTGGGGGAACATGGAGCTGACAGCTGAGACACACATATTTGTATTATATATTATTTTCTTTATTTAACTAGGCAAGTCAGTTAAGAACTCATTCTTATTTACAATGACGGCCTTCACCGGCCAAACCCGGACGACGTTGGGCACCACCCTATGGGACTCTCAACCACGGCCGGTTGTGATACAGCCTGGAACTGAACAGGGTCTGTAGTGACGCCTCTTGCACTGAGATGCAGTGCCTTAGACCACTGCGCCACTTGGGAGCCCCTCTAACACATATGTAGGTAGACATGCATGAAGACATACATGCCGGAAAAACTCACACAGACTAAATCTGATGCACTCACTGTGACCATGCATTAAAGGTCCAATGCAGACGTTTTTATCTAAATATCAATTCATTTCTGGGTAACAATTAAGTACCTTACTGTGATTGTTTTCAATTAAAATGGTCAAAAATATACAAAAATTGCTTATTAGCAAAGAGCAATGTCTCAATCAAGAATTTTGATAGGACTGTCTGGGAGTGATCTGAGTGGGGAAAACTAGCTGTTATTGGCAGAGGTTTGGGACTCTCTTTCTTATTGGTCAATTAACTAATTTACCATCTGCCAGGCCAAAGCTCCATCCCACCAAAACAGACTGAGATTTCAGGTGGACTTTTCAAACAGTTCTTACACTAAAAGGGCATTATCATAATTTACACAATCTCACAGTATTATTCCAACCTCCTAGTGTGGAAATACATATAAAACACACATTTTTGACTGCATTGGGCCTGTAGCCATTTAAACCCGTACCGTTATACAAGTTGAAAATTGCAGATTTGGCCAGTAATAAGCACCTAAATTGGAACGTAGTGACTGTTATGTTTGAATACCGAGAAATGGGTTACCAAAATAAATAACTGAGAAACCTGTAAATTATTATAAATGATTTCTATCAACAGCATGAGATTAAATTATATAAATTATCATTGCAACCTTTTTTCTTGTGACAGGTAGGCCTACAGTAATATAAGGACTGAATGCGCATCTAATTTACACATCTCCATCTCCGTCACCTTATGTTTTCATTTATTTTTATTTTTGCAGCTGCAGAGTTTTAAAACAGCCTATCTCCGAATATCGTTGCTTTAAATCAGTGCATATGCGTGCACTCTATCGCAATGTTTCTCTCTCTCCATCAATTCCACAAAAGAGATTGTCCTGTTCAAGATTTATATATATATACAGCATATATACGTATATATATATATACACAGTGGGGAGAACAAGTATTTGATACAATGACGATTTTGCAGGTTTTCCTACTTACAAAGCATGTAGAGGTCTGTAATTTTTATCATAGGTACACTTCAACTGTGAGAGACGGAATCTAAAACAAAAATCCAGAAAATCACATTGTATGATTTTTAAATAATTCATTTGCATTTTATTCAATGACATAAGTATTTGATCACCTACCAACCAGTAAGAATTCCGGCTCTCATAGACCTGTTAGTTTTTCTTTAAGAAGCCCTCCTGTTCTCCACTCATTACCTGTATTAACTGCACCTGTTTGAACTCGATACCTGTATAAAAGACACCTGTCCACACACTCAATCAAACAGACTCCAACCTCTCCACAATGGCCAAGACCAGAGAGCTGTGTAAGGACATCAGGGATAAAATTTTAGACCTGCACAAGGCTGGGATGAGCTACAGGACAATAGGCAAGCAGCTTGGTGAGAAGGCAACAACTGTTGGCGCAATTATTAGAAAATGGAAGAAGTTCAAGATGACGGTCAATCTCCCTCGGCCTGGGGCACCATGCAAGATCTCACCTCGTGGGGCATCAATGATCATGAGGAAGGTGAGGGATCAGCCCAGAACTACACAGCAGGACCTGGTCAATGACCTGAAGAGAGCTGGGACCACAGTCTCAAAGAAAACCATTAGTAACACACTACGCCGTCATGGATTAAAATCCTGCAGCGCACGCAAGGTCCCCCTGCTCAAGCCAGCGCATGTCCAGTCCCGTCTGAAGTTTGCCAATGACCATCTGGATGATCCAGAGGAGGAATGGGAGAAGGTCATGTGGTCTGATGAGACAAAAATAGAGCTATTTGGCCTAAACTCCACTCGCCATGTTTGGAGGAAGAAGAAGGATGAGTACAACCCCAAGAACACCATCCCAACCGTGAAGCATGGAGGTGGAAACATAATTCTTTGGGGATGCTTTTCTGCAAAGGGGACAGGACGACTGCACCGTATTGAGGGGAGGATAGATGGGGCCATATATCGCAAGATCTTGGCCAACAACCTCCTTCCCTCCAGTAAGAGCATTGAAGATGGGTCGTGGCTGGGTCTTCCAGCATGACAACGACCCGAAACACACAGCCAGGGCAACTAAGGAGTGGCTCCGTAAGAAGCATCTCAAGGTCCTGGAGTGGCCTAGCCAGTCTCCAGACCTGAACCCAATAGAAAATCTTTGGAGGGAGCAGTGTATCAAATACTTGTTCTCCCCACTGTACATACATACATACATACATACATACATACATACATACATACATACATACATACATACATACATACATACATACATACATACATACATACATACATACATACATACATACATACATACATACATACATACATACATACATACATACATACATACATACATACATACATACATACATACATACATACATACATACTGTCAGGCTCTGGCCATAGAGAAGCCTATTTGCTTCTCTATGTAGCTATGGTCAGAGTCTGACAGTTTCTATTCTTTCTGTTTCTGTGTGGGTTTTGGGTTGGATCCCTAATTAGAGGCAGCTGCACCGCATTGTCTCTAATTAGGGATCCTATATATGTTTGTATGTCCCACACCGTTGTGTGGGTCGCTATTCCTCCAGTCGCAAGTGAGTTGCCACATTACGTTTATAATATCGTGTTTCATTTGGACGTTACGTTTGTGGATTATGTTTGTTTGTGTTGTATAGTTCGTTCTCCTATAATTGAATACATAGTCAATTAAAAAGGAATGTCGAACTATTATCCCTGCGCTGCGTCTTGGTCTCTCCACACACACATTTGTGACACATGCATGCATACATGCATACATATGTCCTAGCCTACCTCTTTCAAGAAATAAATGCAATGCAGTTTTAGCTTTATATTTAGCTAATGAATGATGGGTTATGCATAAGCTTCTAACTTATAGCCTCTCTCTTGCTCAATACGCGCCTGCTCTCCACTGGCCTCTCTCCTTAAAAAACACTTAGCTCTTGGAGTGCTACAAAAATCTAGACTAGAATAGCTTGCTGGACATTTTTATTTTATTTGTGATATAGTCTAAAAGACTATTCGAAGAGGGAGGCGAGCTCTTGTTTGCTGAATGTTAAATACAGCAGCCAATTGAACTCACATGGAGTTTGAATGAAGAGAGAACGAGCGATGGCGGTAGGCTATAGCAGATTTTTATTCAGACCCATCACCCATAACCATTCAATCTTCGTAAAGAGAAGTGAAAGCCGTCTGCATCTTATTCTAGTCCTATATTATTCAAGCATGCCATTACAATGATGAAGAGGGATGCAAGCTCTTGTTTGCTGAATGTTAAATACAGCAGCTAATTGAACTCACAGTTTGAATGAAGATAGAATGCGCAATGGCGGTAGGCTATTTTTATTCAGACCTGTCACCAATAACAATTCAATCTTGGTGAAGAGAAGTGAATATGTATTCCCAGTCATGTGAAATCCATAGATTAGACCATAATTCATTTATTTCAATTGACTGATTTCCTTATATGAACGGTAACTCAGTAAAACCTTTGAAATTGTTGGATGTTGCGTTTATATTTTTGTTCAGCATATACAGTATATCATTTGGGCTTTTCTGGGCTTGGGCTCATTAAATGTCGTTAATGTAGGTCTCATAAAATGTATTTAATGTATGGCTCATCAGGCTCAGGTAGCATCAGGGTTGAACTTTCATGCTGATCAAAGCTTTAATCAAATCCAGACATATTTATATGCTTTATATGCTTTAGAATGACACTTCTGGTTTGGGCGGGAAATACCGGGTTACCTGGGAGAAAATGAATTTATTCTCGGCATGAAACCTTTGTAAAAGACGGGGAAAATATTCAACCCTAGTGGATGTACAGTAACATTCTATACATGACATCACAGTGGCATCCTAGTGGCTGTACAGTAACATGCTATACATGACATCACAGTGGCATCCTAGTGGCTGTACAGTAACATGCAATACATGACATCACAGTGGCATCCTAGTGGCTGTACAGTAACATGCTATACATGACATCACAGTGGCATCCTAGTGGCTGTACAGTAACATGCTATACATGACATCACAGTGGCATCCTAGTGGCAGTACAGTAACATGCTATACATGACATCACAGCTCTGGCTCTGCGCTTCACAGCACTGTATGGGTTTTGACTGACAGCCGTTATGAACCCATCCCTCCTAGTAATTGGTCAACTTCTGCAAATGTTTTGTTGTCTGAGTGAGGGAAATTCTGTAAATTAAAATGGTTCAATGTATTTTGAAAGATGAGACGTTGAAGAATATAATAAAATATCACTTTGATATCATAAAAGCAAGCCAAACACAGTCCAAATGTGCACTTCACATTTCTAAATCATAAAACTCATGTCATATACAGTGTCAACGTTTATGATCACTATGTTTGATATACAGTTACAAGATGACATGTTTCATACCTTGGGATGTTCTGAACAGAATAAGCATATGTTTGTTTATTGTGAAGAAAATTCACGTGGCACACACACCTGAATGCACTCATGATTCCATTCTATGGGCACCAAAATTACAATCTATTTCTGTGAATTGCCTTGTGAAAGCCTAACTGTAAGATCATATTTTATAACTTAGCTAGTCATGTTGGCAATAGAACAAGCTTTCAAATAACGCCCACCTGACCCAGATTGCGATTTATAACGGGACGTTTTTGGATTGCGTAAAACAACAACAGTAATTGTGTGATGGCGGGGATGCAGGGCTGTGTTCCAAACAAAACGAGTTGATTGATCTAGTTCCTCAACGGCACAGCAGAAGAGCTCAGTACCTTATAGTTGAAGACTCTTCATTGAGTCATAAAAGTCATAAAGAGTCATAAAACATTTTAATTTACCCCTTCCATATAGGCCAATTCCCACAAGTGTAAAGGGTTAACATGGTGGCCAACCATGATTAATACACAAACACTGCAGGCAAACAATATGTACACTACATTTACAAACTAGCCATGTGTATATTCACAGACAGGTAAAATAGGTGGTAAGTGTGATTTGATATGATACAGGGACTACATTAATTGATCTTGTGAACTGCGGGATATCAAGTCAAGTTTTTAATCTGTGTGTGCTTGTGTACGGTATGGGCACATGTTGTCTATATATTGTTGCTGTCTGGAAGAGGGCCTTCATCTGTCAGCGTGCTGATCAGACTCAGCCCTGTATGGTCAGACTCAGCCCTGTATGGTCAGACTCAGCCCTGTATGGTCAGACTCAGCCCTGTATGGTCAGACTCAGCCCTGTATGCTCCACAGAGAGAGGAGGGGTGCTGATCCTAACTCAGCCCATCAAACCACAACCCATAAACTCCCCGCATTGTGGGGCCCACACAGAACAGAACCACCCCCATCGTCGCATTAGGACTGTGGCCCATTGAGAGGAGAGGGAGATGGCTCTATATATTCCCCCCAGCCACCCCCCTCACCCCCTACCCTACCCCCTACATGACTGGGCTGTGTCAGGAATCCTGCCAAGTCTCTTTACACTTCAATTAAGCAGAGGAGAGGCCACAGCATAGTACCGCCATCCGCCTCAGTCCCCATGCCTGCTCTGACTTGCTCCCCTCCTCTCCACACAGCACAGAACAACACAACACAGGGAGATTACACTCACAGCACCACATGCTTTGCTTTCCCCTGTAACGCATTGTTCCCACCACAATGGAACCAAAAGACTGGGGAGTAAAGCCTTGTTTGGTGGGGAGGAGGAGGAGAGAGGGGAGCTGACAACCCTTGTTCTTTTAGCCATCGAGAGGCTGAGAGTGGCACTGTGATATCAGTCTCAGTAATCTAACGCCTTCAGTGTCTCAGGAACAATAGAGCTTCTTGGCACATTCAGGGCCAACAGCTGGGAAAATTACACTACCTCTGGTTACCTTTAAATTTGTTCTCTTCTCCCAGTTTCTCTCTCTTTCTCTCCCCCCCTCCTTCTTTCTCTCCCTCTCTCTCTCTCTCTCTCTCTCTCTCTGTTGCAGAGGAATGCTAAATCAGCTAGACCGCCCTCCTCCAGTGCTGTGGAAAAACTTTGAAAGCTGAAAAAAGCCTCAGCCAAGGCTACCGTTTATGGACGTGTTTTGAATGTCTCCAGGCTGTGTCTTTTGACACAAAGACCATAACAGAAACAGAGCAGAACAGAGCAGAACATAACAGAGCAGAACAGTACAGAGCAGAACATAACAGAGCAGAACAGTACAGAGCAGAACATAACAGAGCAGAACAGAGCAGAACAGAGCAGAACAGAGCAACACACTCTCTCTCCTTTCCATCCAATGGAGAGGCAATCACTCCTCACGCTAGGCAGGCAGAGCAGATCAAAAGCCAGAGCTAGTTGAAAGTGTGGAGGTGAAGGGAGCTATGTGAACTGCACAACCTCACAACCTCTAGCTCCACCTGCTACCTAGCACTGTGGAAAACCACCGACAGACAGACAGACACACTGACTTATGCATTGACATTCAAATGGACTGATGGACCAGAGCTGGGATGAGGTTGGAAATAACTTAAAGGCAGGCTCACTGAGCGCTTTAGTGTGTGTGTGTGTGTGTGTGTGTGTGTGTGTGTGTGTGTGTGTGTGTCCACAAGGTCAAATGCTATTTCTAGGGGGTTCTATGGTTAGGGAATATAGAATGGGACTGAATAGATGTTGAATGGGACTGCATTGTGTGACCCCACAAGGTTAGTTATACAAGACTGTGTGTGTATGCGTGTGCATGTACAGTATGTGTGTGTTTTCAAGGGCCCCAGTGTTCTGATTGCAGAAACTTCTCCAGACATGCAATGCCTACTTGATAATCACACAGCCGGGGTGGAGAATCTACAGGCTCATCTCCATCACCAATGGGCTCTAGTCTGCTCAGCCCTGACACGTGGATTAGTATATGTGTGTTCAACCATCCTAGGATACCCACATGTCTGTCTCTCTTGGTGATGGAAACTTCAGGGCTAAGTAAGAAATGAAGACAATGCCACTTCAAACTCAACTACAGAAGTCACTGAACCCCGTCTAGGACTGCTGTCTGGAACACCATCGATCTGTCTGGGGTTAATAACATGGGAGGGATGCTCACCTCTCCTGAGTCCAGGCTGAATGCTGTCAGACAGGCAGCATAATGAATAACAGGACAACAATGGGGCCCATTAGGATATAACAGTGTTGCTGACTGTCATATGTATCATGCTATTGTTTGCTGAACCGATTCTCGTAACAGCATGCTAGCTAAATAGTGTGTGTTACAATGTCAACGAGCCGTACATGAATGTGAGTTTTTGATCCCCTCCAAGCTGTGGCTGACTGAACACTGAGCTGCACTGTAACAATTGTCTGCTGTGTCCAGACAGACAGACGGATGGACGGACGGACGGACGGACAGACAGACGGACAGACAGAACTTCTGTGAAGAACAGACAGATGGGGCAGATGAGGGGAACAGTTGATGGGGGCTTATGCTGCAGCTGCTGTCTTCTCTTCCTCTGGAACGGGACAGACATACACACACACACACACACACACTCACATACACACACAGTCGTCTGTAGTTTGGAGGGTGTTGTCAGGGGGGTACAGTTGTGTTGGGTTAGTAAGCCCTTGCTGAAGCAGCAGCTGTGCATGGCATCAGGTGGGCACTGCCCTCACATAAAGAGGCCACAGCTGCAACATCACGGTCAGGGGCAGGGCACAGACTGTCCTGTAGAATGGCACTCTGGCACACACACACACCAAAGTGTACCGCCATGCCAAGGATTAGCCAGTGTGTACAATAGACAACTTGATGTTGGCAAAATGACACCTGACATTGGACATCACTGACATGTCAAAATAAAACTGTTTTTGTTTTGTCATTTTGGGGTAAAACAACAAGGCTGTAATGTAACAAAATATGGAAAAGGTGAAGGGGTCTGAATGCTTTCACAATGCATTGTATATCAAGTAATACCCCAATCTCACAGACTACTGTAGCTTTACAGCATCCAGGCAGGTAGCCTAGCGGTTAGAGCGTTGGGCCAGTAACTAAAAGGTCCCTGGTTCGAATACACGAGCTGACTAGGTAAAAAAATTAAAACCTGTTGATGTGTCCTTGAGCAACTTAACCCTAATTTGCTCCATGAGCTGACCCTTGTACATAAGAATGTGTTCTTAACTGACTTGCCTAGTTATATAAAGGTTATAGAAAATACGCCTACCATGCCGGCTCCTGAGAGTGCAAACACTTGTAGTGTTCTAATTCAGTTCACTCTGCAAGCACTTTATAAAGGCATGCACATTCTACTCTTCCTTGTTGAGTAGATATATAGTAGATAGGACTATATATAGAGTTATGTAGAACAGTGGTGGTGGTGGGGGAGAGAGATGGACAGTAGGCCCATGCTTCACATTCCTATGCAGGCACAGAGACATGCTATTCCGACAGGCAATTCTCTGGAGGACCAGAGCTACAGAGAATGAGGGAGGGGGGAGAGAAGGGAGTAGAGGGAGAGAATGCTACAGACAGGATGTTAATTCTCCAGCCACTTTCCCCACTTGGTGGTAATATCATAGGCAGCTGATATAATAGCCTCTTGAACAGGCTCTCCTACAGTGAGCCAGCCAGTCGAAACTAGTCCTGTAGCCACACACTGCCTCGTGCTCATCCTACTGTGAATAAGTGAGAGAAGAGAGAATCAATCTCTTCTCCTAGCTCTATCATCACAACTCCTCTCCTCTCCATCATGTGAAAGTGATATCATCCCATCCCTGATATACCAGATTAACATTGAGACAGCCAGAGAGAACGTTAGTTAAACACTTCTCACCATTAGTCTCCTAGCTGACATTTACACACGCTGCCGTACAGTAATCACTGGAGCACTTCCAATGCGGCGACTACATCATCACTGTTTCCATATGCTATATCGTTAATTAGGATTTACATGGTAAATTACCTTAGATATCATGTGTCTTCATTAGTCTGGTTTCCCAGTGACAGTAAAGCCCCAGATGCAGACATTACATTAGCATCACTGCTACGTCAATAAAGGTCTGGTCACTGGGGAGCCTGTGTCCTGTCTGTCCATGTAGGACGGTTCCTGACTAACCTTGCTGTGGCTATCCCTCCATTCAACCCTCTGTCTCTCTATCCAGACCCAAGCCAGGTACCCGTGGAGGTGGAGAAGTAGTGTTCACTGCCTAGTGCATATAACCAGCCCAGGGAGGGAGAGAGAAGGAAGAGAGTGAGCCTTGCTCCATAATTTATTAGTTGTTAATTGGAAGTCTCTGCATGTCTCACTGCCTCAAGATTAGCTGTGCCACTGTGACTGAACAAGGTTTAATCAAATCAAATCAGGCCCAGCCACACGCCCCTCAGCCCGTCGGCACAGTAACAAGGACAGCACCCTATGCAGATTGGCCCATCTGCTCTGGTACTGACTTGGGTAGGAGGGAGAGGAGGAGAGGCCTAGCAGGGCAACAAAACATATGCAATCATCCCACGCATACCTTAGATCTCCCTCTCAGAGAAAATGTGTTATTTTTTTATTTCTCTCTCTCTATCTTTTGTTTTTGAAGGTGGAAATTGTTCTGAGGGCTGAAAGAGGCTATTTAGCAGGAGCTGTGATGGCTGAGGGGTGCTTCTCAGGTTTTAAATAGAAGTAGTCTGAGAGAGCGCTTTCCAGGTTTTATGGAGATGTGGGTGTTCCTCTCCTGTGTCTGTTTGAAGCAGCAGCAGCTCTGAAGCTGAGGAATCCTATTAAATGGCAGACAGTGACCCGCTGATCCCAGCTCTGCTGGCTGATACTACAGAAAGGGATCACAACACTAGCAACACAGTATGAGCACATTCTATATTCCCCACAAACATTCAGATAGACACACATGCAGATGCAGACACTCAAATGTGGGTACCAACAGAGCCACTTATGATCACTTGTGTGTGGAGGCTTTACCCAGGCACACACACATCATCTGGCGTGTCCCACAATGCCCCCTCCAATACTAGACTAGCTGCATTTGAACATGTCCAGCCGCCCCCTGCCTCCGCGCCTGCTAAGATTTACGCCTGTGATTATATATTCATATGGATGAATCAATAAGGGCCTTGCAGCCGCAGCAACGGGAGCACTGGGCGAATTACATCAATAGACTGCAGCTTTACATTTCATTAGGGCACGGTGCACAGTTTAACTCCAAATGAATATAGCAATAAAACAAAACTGCTAGCAACGATCGGGGGCCCTCCACACATTCTCCTCACTCCACTCTCCAGACAGAAGCAATGCTCTGCTCCCGCCTGCCTTAGATATCCCCGACCGTCAACACCACAATTACCACCAGATGTCCCCGACCGTCAACACCACAATTTCCACCAGATATCCCCGACCGTCAAGCCACCGTCAACACCACAATTACCACCAGATGTCCCCGACCGTCAACACCACAATTTCCACCAGATATCCCCGACCGTCAAGCCACCGTCAACACCACAATTACCACCAGATGTCCCCGACCATCAAGCCACCGTCAACACCACAATAACCAGCCAAACAAACAGAACAACAAACAAAACCAAATCAGGAGAACGGGAGAATGGGAGAGCTGGACAACAAGAGAATGGGACAACGGGACAACAAGAGAACGGGACAACGTGAGAACGGTAGAACGGGACAACAAGACACTACAGGAGGGTAGCCGGCTCCAGCCAGCTAGCTCTGTGGTGATGACTACGCTTCCCTAGCACCAGCCAGCTAGCCAACCGTCTCTGCTCCTATATCTACAGCCCTGCATCGATCTGTGTGTGATGACACCAGCAGCCTGGCCCCACCGCCCAGCACTTGGTCTTCACACAGGAAGAGTCTGTGGCAGAGGGGAAATGGGATTCCGATCATGGGAGGGATATCTTCCGTCTGAGATATGCTGATCCATCCCAGCCCCAGCCTCCACATCCCCCGCCAGCATCCTGCCTGCTATCCTTCTGCAGCCCACAGCACCGCTCCAAACCACCAGCTAGCTATCGCTACCTCAGGGGTCAGCACCAAGGACTATGGGACTGGGTTTCAGCCGACTTGGCAAAACAGGAGAAACACAGTGTGTGTACGTGTGTGTGTGTGTGTGAGCGCACGAGCGCATGTGTGCGTCCTACACCTAGACTAACGTGCATGAGTGCCTGAATAATGGTTCAGTGTATATCAGTGAGTCTGCAGGTGTGCATGCTGGTGTGTATGAATGTGTGGTTGAATAATGGTTCAGTGTATATCAGTGAGTCTGCAGGTGTGCATGCTGGTGTGTATGAATGTGTGGTTGAATAATGGTTCAGTGTATATCAGTGAGTCTGCAGGTGTGCATGCTGGTGTGTATGAATGTCTGGTTGCATCTCCTCGCCTCCCCTGTTCTCCCCTCTCCTCCCCTGTTCTCCCCTCCCCTCTCCTCCCCTGTTCCCCTGTTCTCCCCTGTTCTCCAGAGCTCTGTGAACAGCACCAGAGAAGGCATAGTGATGGCTCACAGCGCGACAGCACTGGTGATTGGCAAACCTGCTACTCCCGTCATCTCAATCACATCCACCCACTCAGCACAGAGGAGTCAGCAATGAGACAGAGCCTTTAGATTCAACCTCATAGCCAGAGGTGAGTAACAGTCAGACACACACTGACACACTGACACACACACACAGAATCCACCATCATCCTACCTTCTTAATGCTTCCGCTGCGTGTGCCAGTAAAGGCCACGGTGTGGCCGTGGTATTCGTAGGCCGATACTGAGGTCATGCCATCGTCCTTGTCTACGAACAGAGGCAGACCCTCTATGGTGCTAGTCCCTCCCAAGGGCTGGTTGAAGTCCTGCCCACAGAAGTTATCATCTATCTGGAGCGGCTGCGAGAGAGAGAGAGAGAGAGAGAGAGAGAGAGAGATTTCTTTATTTGACCTTTTCTACTTTAACTATTTGCACATCGTTAAAACACTGTATATAGACATAATATGACATTTGAAATGTCTCTATTATTTTGGAACTTGTGTGAGTGTAATATTTACTGTTCACTTTTTATTGTTTATTTTACTTGCTTTGGCAATGTAAACATATGTTTCCCATGCCAATAAATCTCCTTGAATTTAATTGACAGAGAGAGACAGAGACAGAGAGAAGGAGTGCAAGAGAGAGACAGACACAGAGACTGGGCAAAAAACATTGTTGAATCAATGCTGTTTCCACTTAATTTCACCAAAAAATGTAATATGATGACGTTAAACCAACATAAGGGGATATCAGCTTTTTTTCACCCAACTTTTTACCTAAATTTGAACTGACATCCGTACCCAGTGGGCTGGCACTGTGTGATAGGCGTGTCTGTAACGGGCCCCAGGAGGTATCTTTCATACGCACTGACATATGTAACCAGAAGATAATCACTCGCACCTGGATTAGTGTAGTGACCTCCAGCTCTCTAACACATCACACACCACTAATTAACTGGTGCCAGATCCCCTCGTCTATTTGAAGACATATTGCTTCCATAGGAGACAATGCCTGCCTGCCTGCCTGCCTGCCTGCCTGCCTGCCTACCTGCCTGCCTGCCTGCCTGTCTGTCTGTCTTTCTGTCTTTCTGTCTGTCTGTCTGTCTATCTATCTATAATTTGCAGTATGAAAAAGTATAAAAATATGAGCTGATGGAACGAAGGAAGGCCGCTGGGTGAATTCTTAAGTCGTCTGGTGTCTCAAGACACAAAACCACAAACATGCACATTGGTGAATGGAACGGATCTTAAATGTCCACACAATGGAATGTAGAGACTGATGTACAAATGCAAGTGGGTTGTACAAATAGAATAATTATACTAAGTTTGTGAGAGAAGTCTATTAGGTATACTGTAGTTTAGGGCATTACAATGGCTTTCATTGAGTCCTGATTTACCCCTCCTTTCCATCCTGGACACCAGACGGGACTCATTAGTAGAGACAAGAACGCTGGCGACCCCCGCGTCCCCCCGCTCCTGCCCGCTGACGCCCCTCATATTTCACCCAGCGAGGGGTGCCAGCTTTGCCAAGGCCCAGCCGTGTACAACAGAGGTCTTCTGAAAGGACAATGCAGGAGACCATGTCCTTCTCTGAACCCCCACCATGGAGTTGGGTCTGGAAATAGAGCAGGGGGAGGGGGGGGGTAGAACCAAACACAGGACATCTGGGGCCAGATAATTATAGGCTGCATCCAGACTGTGTGCGAATTAAATGGGTCTATATGGTGCAGTGCCCAGTAGGTTAAGGCCCCTTCTGCCGTCTGAGATTATTGTAATCAGCAAGCAGCAAGGTACATACAGTACCAGTCAAAGGTTTGGACACACCTACTCATTCAAGGGTTTTTCAGTATTTTTTTACTATTTTCTACATTGTAGAATAAAATCAAAACTTTGAAATAACACATATGGAATCATGTAGTAACCAAAAAAGTGTTAAACAAATCAAAATATATTTTATATTTGAGATTCTTCAAAGTAGCCACCCTGGAATGAGTAGGTGTGTCCAAATATGTTGCATAAAGCTTACATACATACCACTGCCAGATCCCTGCTGCAACATTTCTACTGTGTGTCTCTAAGTCATATACGACTGTCTAAGTCATTACTATGCCCATCTAGGCAATGTTAGCTAGATAACTTAATGGATCTGATGGAGGTATGTCCTGCCAGAGAGAGAGAGAGAGAGATGGAGAGAGAGAGAGAGAGAGAGAGAGAGAGAGAGCAGGAATCTGGAAGGACTAGGAGTTCCCCATGGGTGCCTACGACCTCCCCTTGCCCCCTCACTCGGCCCCTTGCGTTGGGAGAGAGACGGATCCGGGAGAGCAACCGGCCGATCCTCCTATCGCAATCAGCGGAAACAGCGTAGCAGCAACCCAGAGCCAGAGGTTCAGACTGGCAATGGGGCATGGCTGTCTGATCTCCCCTTGCTCTGCCTCTCTGGCTCCACTCTCACTCTGCCTCTCTGGCTCCACTCTCTCTCTGCCTCTCTGGCTCCACTCTCTCTCTGCCTCTCTGGCTCCACTCTCTCTCTGCCTCTCTGGCTTCACTCTCACTCTGCCTCTCTGGCTCCACTATTCACTCTGCCAATCTGGCTCCACTCTCTCTCTGCCTCTCTGGCTCCACTCTCACTCTGCCTCTCTGGCTCCACTCTCACTCTGCCTCTCTGGCTCCACTCTCACTCTGCCTCTCTGTCTCTACTCTCACTCTGCCTCTCTGGCTCCACTCTCACTCTGCCTCTCTGGCTCCACTCTCACTCTGCCTCTCTGGCTCCACTCTCACTCTTCTTCTCTGGCTCCACTCTCACTCTTCTTCTCTGGCTCCACTCTCACTCTTCTTCTCTGGCTCCACTCCCACTCTTCTTCTCTGGCTCCACTCTCACTCTTCTTCTCTGGCTCCACTCTCACTCTTCTTCTCTCGCTCCACTCTCACTCTTCTTCTCTGGCTCCACTCTCACTCTTCTTCTCTGGCTCCACTTTCACCCTTCTCTCTATTGTTTGTTTGTTTTTCCCTCGCTCAAATTACACTCCCCTGTGGATGGGTTGGAAAAATGTAGTCTGTTTGGTGATCGAGAGCGAGAGGGAGAGAGAACGGGTTTGTAAGTAAGAGCAGAGAGTTGGTAGAATGACTTTTAAATGGAAAACGATCCCACTCTCCTAGTGAGTTGGTAAAAGGCATGTTCTTAATAATGCAGTGCTAAGACAATGGATTTGAAATTCAAGTCAAGGAAAAAAGTCATACAACTATGAAAGTGCATGGATAAAAGACAATCCAAGATATTAACATATAATAAAGCTGTTATTGTAGCAATTATGAAGGTGCTTCATAAATAAAGGACTGCTGTTGTATATTTGATTACAGTACAGTATACTGGTTCTAGCCAGTGAGAGTGTGTGGGTCATGTCCTGGTCTGTTCAGACCGCCTTGTCCCTTGAAGCCCAGACTGCCCAGACCTTGTACACAGCTGTAATCCACAGCCTTATCTCTACACCATCTGATTGATCCTAAAGAGCAGACAGACCCCCTCCTTCCTCTCTCACTCCACTCGATCTCTATCTCTCCTTCCCTCCCTCCGCATCTTCCTATCTATCCATCTGGCTACCAGTCCGCTGGAACTCTATGGGTCAATCAATAGAGACAGCACTACTTGACAAAAGATAATGTACAAGAGCCGTACTGCACAGGTCTCCAAGGGTTATTTTGTCTGCGATGAGAAAAGAGGTGCCTGATTTGGTGTAGGCTCCACAGAGACCAGGCTTAGACAAAACAAAGTGCTTCCATCCCATGTGAGCTCTACAGAGCTAGGAGAATACTGCCTGTCCCTGAGTCCAGACTGATGCAACAGCTTCCAAGACTTACTGCAGGGGATTGGGTATAAATATAAAGATAAATGTTGCAGTTTGTGTGTGTGTGTGTGTGTAGGTGTAGGAAAAGGACAAAAAAGGAGATGAAATGTTACTTCCAATGCTGTATATACAAAATGCTTAGAGAGGAGCCAAGAAAAGAAAATAGTCTTACCGAACCAGAATACACAGACATTGGAAGCAGCACATTTCTGGCCGGCTGCCAAGTTCCTGTTTTGATTTGTGGCATTGGATACAGTATGGTAACGCTGCTTGCCCTTTGTGGCTTTCTAATTGGCTCTTAATGGCACTCGGTCAAATGTAAGAGGAGGGATTGTGATGCTGTTGAGCCCTGCTATTTTCAGCTAGGAGAGAGAGGCAGAGAAACAGTGACATTATAAACTGAGCCACAAATCACCCAGGGCTCATCTATAACAAACACACACATCCCCCACTAGCATTAATGTGTCTGTCTATCTGTCTGTCACCACGGGCCTGTCAGTTCACCTGCATGCAGTGTCTGTTACAGCCATGCTGGGTGGTTGGGGGGGCGATGAAAAGAGTGTGGGTAAATGCAGCTGAATACAGCACAGTACAGTACACACTCCTCCCAAATGTCTGTGGATTAGAACCGCTTTCCTAACAGTGCCAAAGCTGAAGACTCATGAGAGGCAAGACATCCACACAGTACACAAAACATTCATAGACCCGTACAGTACAAAATGTTTGTGTGTGACTGCATGAAAGCATGTGGGCCTGCAGGTGATAGTAGGTGTGTGAATGTTTGTGTTTATGACTGATTTGGGATGGTAATAAAGGACAATCATGTACTGTATCTCATTTACATATCATGCATAGTCTTATTTAGTGACTCAGTCATGGTGGGCAGAAGAGAGACATCATGTGTACTGTCTGTCCAGCCTTATTCTGCCTGCCTTGTCTGTCTGTCTGTCAATGCATCTGTGCACATCTGTCCCTTTCTCACTGCTCTCTCTCTCTGTCTCTGTCTCTGTCTCTGTCTCTGTCTCTGTCTCTGTCTCTCTCTCTCTCTCTCTCTCTCTCTCTCTCTCTCTCTCTCTCTCTCTCTCTCTCTCTCTCTCTCTCTCTCTCTCTCTCTCTCTCTCTCTCTCTCTCTCTCTCTCCCCCCTCTCTCTCTCTCTCTCTCTCCCCCCCTCTCTCTCTCTCTCTCTCTCCCCCCTCTCTCTCTCTCCCCCCCCTCTCCCCCCCCCACCCTCTCTCTCTCCACTTTCACCTGTTATTACCTACAACAATCTCCTGTCTCCCTGCCTCTCTCCCTGTGACCTTAGCCCAAAATAACACCCTATCATTGTTCCTAATGCTCTGTAATCCCCCTCCTGCATGGAGCTCTCTCTTTCATTGAGATGTAGGGGGCAAGGGGAGCAGGCTCCTGAGGAACTGACTGATATCAACAGAATGGTAGTGGAGGTGAGGAGGGGGAAAGAGCGGTGAATCTGGTATGACATTCATAGAAGGATCCTAGAGTCTGTCCTTCCAATCCACACTTGCTGTCCTACTGGCCTTACTTACCTCTTCCTAAACTACATATAACAGGCCCACACCGGTAAACACTTCTTTCTGAACACTGCAATCCCTCTCTTCCCACATACTGTAGAAGTTCCCTTGATACCTGTATCCTCTCATTAGATGGGATCTATTAATACAGACCATGCCATATCATTATCCTCTCATTAGATGGGATCTATTAATACAGACCATGCCATATCATTATCTGAATACGTCAGCAGACCAGACATAGAAACAACAGTGTACATGCAGCTGCCAGCAGTGTGTGTGTGTGTGTGTGTGTGTGTGTGTGTGTGTGTGTGTGTGTGTGTGTGTGTGTGTGTGAATGAATGCAGGCGTGTGTGTTTGTGTACTTGCTCTGCCAGTTAGTATATTAGCAGGCAGTGTGTCAAGGCTGTAGCGCGACAGTGAGAGGCTGTGAGAGAGATGTTTGGATCCCCTCTCTCCTGTACCCACACACCACAGCTACATTCTCCAGCCCTCCACAGCACTTCCCAGCCCTCCACATCTCTTCCCAACCCTTCACAGCTCTTCCCAGCCCTCCACAGCTCTTCCCAGCCCTCCACAGCTCTTCCCAGCCCTCCCCAGCCCTCCTCTCCCCAGTCCAGAGGCCTATTATGACCCGCGCACGGCCTGACACAGAAAACACAATGCCTTTTTCGAGAGAACACAATATTATCCCTGCACTATTACAAATCATAGGAACATTCTACATGCCAAGACATGAAACTCTTCCTATTGAACAAGATCGCTCTCTTCTCTTTTCCTCCTCCAGTTGGATTGGAAGCAGCTGTGCCTCCCTCTCCCTCTCCCTCTCTCCCCCTCCCCCCCCCCCTCTCTCCTAACGTGTTAGCTCTCTCTCTCTCCTAACGTGTTATCTCTCTCTCTCTCTCTCTCCTAACGTGTTATCTCTCTCTCTCTCTCCTAATGTGCCAAGTAGGCTTAGGGTTAGGTTTAGGGTTCCAATTAGGGTTAGGGGTTAGGTTAGGTTAAAGGTTAGCTTTAGGGTTAGCTTCAGGGTTAGGGAAAACAGGATTTTGAATGGGAATCAATTGTTTGGTCCCCACAAGGATAGTAAAACAAACGTGTGTGTGTGTTGTTTTGATACCGTTTCTGTAAGGGCTCAGGGGTATGTCATGCTGTTATGTGTCCCAGGGCCTCAGTGGAAGGCAATATGTGACTGTTCCCTACAGATTCTGATCCTCACACACCTCTCCCTAGCAACAGTCTCTCATAAAGGCAAATTAAAAGTCACGTTGCCTAAAGCTTGGTTGCCACCTTGGGTAGATGTTTTTTTTTTATACACCTGGATGTCTAGAGAGGATGGTTAATTTCATAGCAGAACTAATTGTGGCATTGTTTTCCAGTCTTGTGGGTTCCATGTTAGGGCCTGTTTTGTGATTGAATTATTGTTTCTTCTGAATGTGTGACCTATCCAGCTCCATTTCCTCTTCTTAAGTTGATCTTCTATTGGTTCTTGTTTAGTAGTTTCCCATGACTTGATGTTACTGATGGTATCTGGCCAGTGGACTCCCAGAAGGCATCTGAGGCAGTAGTATCGGAATGTCTGTTGTTTTTTCAGAATTTTAATAGTGGTTTTCCATGGTTATTGGTGTGTTGTTTTTATTGTTGATCCTCATGATTTGGGTTTTTAGGGGGTTGATCTTGAGTCCGAGCGTAGCTGCTGTTGTTTCCAGCGTATGGAATTTGTCCTGCATCTGCTGGTGTGGGCTAATATTTCCAAATCATCACCAAGTCTACATCTGTTCTGTCAGGCTCCACTGGATTCCAGTTCTATTATTGTTGGTTGTTTGTTGCATGATCCAGTCGACGCATTGGAGGAAGAGAAAGGGTAAGAGCAAGCAGCCCTGAACTTTTCAGATGGACTTCCCTGATGGAGGACTTGGCACGGCATTCCTTGGTAGGTGCTTGATTATATTGATTAATTTGGTAGTATTCCATAGTGTTCCATAAGTTTCCACATCATCTCTCGATCTATACTATCAAAAGCCTTTTCAAAATAAATGTAATTGAAACAGACAGGAGAGTTCCATTCAAAGGAATAACAACCTTAAAGGGTGGCAATTTGGTCTATGCAAGGTCTTCCATTCCTGGAACCAGCCTGGTTTTTCCTCAGTTTTTCATCCACCACCTTCCGTAGTCTCTCTAGCAGAATGTGGTTGAACACCTAGGAGAATGCGGTTGAACACCTAGGAGAATGTGGTTGAACACCTAGGAGAATGTGGTTGAACACCTAGGAGAATGCGGTTGAAAACAAACATCTATGTTTTCATCTAATACAGCACAGTTAGTTGATGCTTTTAACCATGTTGGCCAATAAAATGCTTTGGATTACAATCAATATAATCTGAAATAAACCCGCCCAGCCAACTCTAATCCAATTACTAAAGCCCTCCCTGGACTGAGTTTGGGACCGGTAACAGCATAGCTGGGCTCTCAGCGCTTCATGGTGGCAGAGGAGGTCACACACGCAGTTACACACACATACAGACTTCTTGTAATCTCTGTTGACGTTTTCAAACAGTGCCGTGGCTTAATGAGTTCTGAAAAAGTGTCAGTTTGTGTTTGTCTGTCTCTCTCTCGTCGCTGAGGAGAGGGAGTTCATTTGACTCCATTCACCATGGCAGCAGAAAGTCCTCCACATCACATAATGCCCCTCTCCCAGCGCCCCCCAACCCCAATGCCATGACAACAGAGGAATCAGGAGAGCCCTTTTTCACTCAGGGTGAAGGACTAGGGTGAAGCCTCTAGTAGACAAGAGCTGGGAGCTACTGCCACTGCTACTTTTCCCATACATGAGAGTAGGCTAGCTCAGGCTAAGGCTTTTGAACTGAGAGTTACATGCTAATAGAGCAGCACAGTTTGCTGCTAGAGCTGGGAGTTACTGCTACTGCTACTGCTGCTGCCTCCTACAACGTAGACTGAGGTTGTGTCCTAAATGGCATCCTATTCCCAAGTTAATGCACTACCTTTTAACTGGGTAATAGGGATCCTGGTCAAAAGTAGTGCGCTGTAGGGTATAGGGCCATTTGGAACACAATCTGAGACTTGCTAACAGAGACAGAGAGGATGCTGGTCAGTTCCCTCTAAACCCAAAATAACAAACTGTATTTTACTGGAGAGAATAATTATTGTGAGAGACTGGGGAAGTAAAACAATTATCATATGAAACAAATACTGTTTGCATAACCATTACATTTACATAAGTATTCAGAGCCTTTACTCAGTACTTTCTTGAAGCACCTTTGGCAGCGATTACAACATTGAGTCTTCTTGGGTATGACGCTACAAGCTTGACACACCTGTATTTGGGGAGTTTCTCCCATTCTTATCTGTAGATCCTCTCAAACGGGGATTGGGAGCGTTGCTGCACAGCTAGGGGTGGTGCCAGGTTTCCTCCAGACGTGACGAATGGCATTCAGGCCAAAGAGTTCAATCTAGGTTTCATCGGACAAGAGAATCTTGCTTCTCATGGTCTGAGTGTCTTTAGGTGCCTTTTGGCAAACTCCTAGCTGGCTGTCATGTGCCTTTTACTGAGGAATGGCTTCCGTCTGGCCACTCTACAATAAAGGCCTGATTAGTGGAGTGCTGCAGAGATAGTTGTCCTTTTGGAAGGTTCTCCCAACTCTACAGAGAAACTCGAGAGCTCTATCAGAGTGACCATCGGGTTCTTGGTCACCTCCCTGACCAAGGCCCTTGCTCACCTTGGCCGGGCGGCCACCTTTAGGAAGAGTATTGGAGGTTCCAAACAAACCTCCAAACAAACAATTCCATCGACCTCATGGCTTGGTTTTTGCTCTGACATGCACTGTCAACTGTGGGACCTTATATAGACAGGTGTGCCTTTCCAAATAATTTCCAATCAATTGAATTTACCACAGGTGGACTCCAATCAAGTTGTAGAAACATCTCAATGTTGATGAGAGAAAGACTGTGAGAGAGTGCTCGTGCATGCACTAATTTAAAGCAATGATAATCGAGTGATAGGCGTTTTTAAAACTCTACAGCTGCAATAGAATTTAAAAAAATCTTTACAATTAAAAAAGAAGGTGACCCCAGAAAGCCAGATGGAGATGGGTAAATTTGACGTGCATTCGGTCGTTACTTTAATGTAGCATAGGCTATGCTGCAGAAGATGAAGGCCTACTTGTCACAAGAAAAAAGGTTACCATGATGAGATGATAGGTCTACATCTGAAGTGCGCTCCATACTGAGATGGGCTGTCTGTCCCCACCTTGATCTTTGATTCATCATGCAAAGGCCGTAGAGAAGCCAAATTTAGACATCACATTTAATTTAACAGTTCCATTTCCCGCCATGCTGTTCATATAAATAATGTACTATAACTAAAAGGGAGTGGTTCCTTCTCTTTTCAGAAGTTTCTCTCCATCTCAAGCATTTATAATACATAATTCTCAATCAAAACTGATCAACAGATGTGATCGATAAAAACAGAAATAACTTGATATAATTTCTGTGCTGATCTATTCTTCATTTTAACAATATCTCCTCGATTGCTGATCCAAAGCATCTATGTAGGTATATTCATCAGTGTTTCCCCTATATTCATTTAGCAGTGGCGCAAAAAAAAACAAATGTATAAATGTAGACGTATATCTCTGGCAGGAAGACCCCATGAAGAACAACCCCTGCCCCCCCCCCCCCACCCCCCCCCCCGTAACTCTGCCACCACTATTGAAACAAATCCTAGAGGATAATAATGGCCCATATACACCCCTTTAAAAAAACAACATGATGTGTTCCAGATGTGGGGAGAGATGGGCTCAGTCTTCACTATCCGTAGGAGATGGAGGCCACAGCCTTCAAGTATACACATCCTCCCTTCAGCCAAAATGGGTTTCGAATTTCAGATAGAGCAAACATTTGAGGCTGCCGCAAGCTCTTCAGAATCCAGCCACTCAAGACAAAATAACATTACAGTGGATGACAGCAGTTTAAAGCCATAGCATCACCACTGGTTTCGTTTTGTGGGAAGAAGGAAGAATTGGGTGAGAGGCTGAGATTGTGATGCTAGTGGACTGTATATTCCCAGCCGTGTCCCAGGGAATAGTCCTCTCAGAGCGGAGCGGAGCGGCCCATTGCCTGGCGTCTCGACAATCTTTGCTGCTGCTTTATATGAAATAGACTAATGTTTTCTGGATCCATCTCAACGCACAGCGCCACAGGAAACAACAAATACAGCTGTACTCACCATCACAGCTGGCAAATAGCTCCATAGCTCTAAGTGATAACAGCCCCCCACCCACCCACACTCCCTACACACAAACACACATCAATAAATAATTACACACAATTAGATCGGGTGCACTTAAAGCTTTGGCTCGTTAGGAGATTTGCAACCTACACACACTTTGCAGACAGTGAAAGGTTGAGAGGGGAAGGTCATTTTCACTATGACCCAGTTAACTAGCTTAGTTATTGATTTGAAATTACATCTCTTGTGCAGGATAGATTGTGCACGGTTTCATCTCAATGCACACATGTCTAGCAGTGCCAGCCATGCAGCCAGGCAGGCAGGCCTCATTTGAATAACATTTGTCCCAGTGAGAGGATCTTTACTCAGCCGCGATCTTCCCAGTGACGAGAGCCTACCAGATGAGCTAAACCATGCAAGCAACATTGAACCATGGATGAGAGCACCAGCTGTTATGGACGACTTTGTGACTCGCACTCTGTAGCCAAAGGTGAGTAAGACCTTTAAACAGGTTAACATTCCCACAGACTATCAGGACACGTACTCAGAGCATGTGCTGACCAGCTGGCAAGTGTCTTCATTGACATTTTCAACCTTTCCCTGACCCAGTCTGTAATACCTACATGTTTCAAGCAAACCATGATAGTCCCTGTGCCCAAGAACGTAACCTGTCTGAATAACTATCGCACTGTAGCACTCACATCTGTTGCCATGAAATGCTTTGAAAGGCTAGTCATGGCTCACATCAACACCATTATCCCAGAAACCCTAGACCCACTCCAATTTGCATACCGCACCAACAGATCCACAGATGATGCAATCTCTATTGCATTCCATACTGCCCTTTCCCAACTGGACAAAAGGAACACCTATGTGAGAATGCTATTCATTGACTACAGCGCAGCGTTCAACACCATAGTACTCTGAAAGCTCATCACTAAGCTCAAGACCCTGGGACTGAACACCTCCCTCTGCAACTGGATCCTGGACTTCCTGACGGTCCGCCCCCAGGTGGTGAAAATGAACACAGGTCTCATAAACAATCTCTCAAGCACAAGCCCACGTACTATTGACTAGCCAGCTAATCTTTATATTTCAATTTTAGCCAACTTTTATGTATTTGCTAGCTAATAAGGCAGAACAGTTGCAGTGTTATGAACACACCCTTCTGTCCGTCTCCAACTGTTTGAACAGCATGCTAGCCTGTCCACTTTTTTCAGATGATGAAATCAAGTGGCCTACCTTAGTTCTCAGAATTAGAACAATTTCTTATATTATTGTGTTTACGCTTATTGCACATTTATAAAACACAGACTAGACAGCTAGTATAATGTTTCTTTACTAAAATGCTGCTAGCCGTCTGTGGTATCGCAAAATGAGCATTCATTTTCCAGAATCGATGTTCATTGATACTCCCGTCTGCTCTGCACGCTATTTGAGGAGTCAATACATAAGAAAGGCATCGTTAGAAAGGTTAACTTCTCCTATTACAGTAAAATAATGCCTCAATATGTTTCAGTGTCCATACGACCGATTCTGTTGAAACAAACCTCCAATGCAAATAGCGAGTTGAAACTGCTTGTCACATAAACATACATTTGAATTAATTGAATGAATTCAATATATAGCCCAGCCCTAGTCCACACACACATACACAGTTGTGAAGAAGGCACGAGAACACCTCTTCCCCCTCAGGAAACTGAAATTATTTTGTCATGGGCCCTCATATCCTCAAAAAGTTATACAGCTGCACCATTGAGAGCGTCTTGACTGGCTGCATCACCGCTTGGTATGGCAACTGCTTGGAATCCGCCCGCAAGGCGCTACAGAGTGTAGTGCGTATGGCCCAGTACATCACTGGGGCCGAACTCCCTGCCATCCAGGACCTCAATATCAAGCGGTGCCAGAAGAAGGCCCTAAAAATAGTCAAAGACTCAAGCCACCCAAGTCAGACTGTTCTCTCTGCTACCGTATGGCAAGCAGTACCGATGCACCTAGTCTGGAACCAACAGGACCCTGAACAGCTTCTACCCTCAAGGCATAAGACTGCTAAAATTAGTTAAATAATTAACCCGGACTATCTGCATTGACCATTTTTGCAACTCTTTTGCTGCTGCTACTTTAATTTATAATCAATCCTGTTGCCTAGTCACGTTATCCCTCCCTATACAGTACGTACATGTCAATCTCAAATATCTTGTACCCCTGCACATCGACTCGGTACCAGCGGCGGGCGCTGATTGGATGAATACTCGGGAACAAGGTGGTTTGAGTTGTCAACAAAGCAGCATGGCATAAATATGATGCCAAGTTTTCGAACTATCAGTAGTTTATTTGAGAAGATATCTAAAGCGATATGTGCATTTGAACAACAGCAAAATACACCTTTGAATGTCAAAAACCAAATTACCACTGCTGCACATGCTGCCACTGTTTAGAACAGATTAGATTAGACTATTTAGAACGAGTAGCCAGCTCACAAACGAACGAGGGCACCAGCGAGAACGATCAACTTTCTCCAATTTTCCTTCTTAAAATGTGATTTTAAACCTAACCATAACTTTAACCCTAACATTAACCACCCTGCTAACCTTATGCCTAACCCTAACCTTAAATTAAGACCAAAAAGCTCATTTTTGTTTTAATTCTTTTTTATGACATAAACATTTTTGGCTGTGGTTACCAGTAGACACCAGAGAGAACGAAACAAGCATGCAGACGCAATAAGTGAAAACACATTATCTAACCAGGGATAACTAGCTAACTTAATGTCACAAACCATGATGCGCTAGCCAGTTAACTTTCCTTCTGAAATAACTTCATATTTCTGAACTAGTCAGATATTAGTTTAGAAAGACATGAAATTGGCATGGAAGCTAACTAGCTAGCAAGCTACCTGCTCATCAAAGGTAGATAATTAGTTAATTTGACAATTTTAGCTTTAGCGCCATCTGTACCTGATAAAGCAGATCTAGTCTCATGTGCAGAAGTAAGCCTTCTGGCGCAAGAGACTCATTGGGGGAGGGAGACAAGAGCAGACACAGAAGTAATGGCTGAATACACATTTGAGCGCCACAGGACGGTCCATTTACTTTGTGCTACATAAGAGCGAATCAAGGCGGTCGGTCACATTTATGCTGCAGTTTCCCCTCATAGAAAATAGCTGGCAAAACAAGCCAAGCAATGTTCAAATGCGCTCACTGAGGGGCAGAGTAGTAAGTAACTGAACAGCTCGTTTTGAACAATATATTTTTTAAACAGGAAAATGTAGAAATTGTTGCACATTTATTGAAAATGGAATACAGAAATATGTAATTTACATAAGTATTCACACGCTGAGTCAATACATGATATAATTACTTTCTGGGTAAATCTCTAAGAGCTTTGCACACCTGGATTGTAGAATATTTGCTCATTATTATTTTCAGCATTCTTCAAGCTCTGTCAAATTGTTTGTTGATCATTGCTAGACAACCATTTTCATGTCTTGCCATAGATTTTCTAGCAGATTTAAGTCAAAACTGCAACTAGGCCAATCAGGAACATTCACTGTCTTCTTGGTAAGCAACTCCAGTGTAGCTTTGACCTTGTGTTTTAGGTTATTGTCCTGCTGAAAGGTGAATTCATTTGAAAGTGTCTGGTGGAAAGCAGATTGAACCAGGTTTTCCTCTAGGATTTTGCCTGTGCTTAGCTCCATTTTGTTTATTTTTTATCCTGAAAAACTCTGTAGTCCTTGCTGATGACAAGCATACCCATAACATGATGCAGCCACCACCATGCTTGAAAATATGAAGAGTGGTAATCAGCGATATGTTGTATTGGATTTGCCCCAAACATAACACTGTATTCAGGACAAAAAGTGAATTGCTTTGCCACATTTTTTGCAGTATTACTTGTTGCAAACAGGATGCATGTTTTGGAATATTTTTATTCTGTACAGGCTTCCTTCTTTACACTCTGTCACTTAGGTTAGTATTGTGGAGTAACTAAAATGTTGTTGAGCCGTCCTCAGTGTTATCCTATCACAGCCATTAAACTCTGTAACTGTTTTAAAGTCACCATTGGCCTCATGGTGAAATCCCTGAGCGGAGTTAGGAAGGATGCCTGTATCTTTGTAATGACTGGAGGTATTGACACACCATCCAAGTCTAATTAATAACTTCACCACGCTGAAAGGGATATTCAATGTCTGCTTTTTTTTCACCCCATCCACCAATAGGTGCCTTCTTTGCGAGACATTGGAAAGCCTCCCTGGTCTTGGTTAACTGAGGGACGTTACAGATAATCTTATGTGTGGGGTACAGAGATGAGGTAGTCATTCAAAAATCATGTTAAACACTATTATTGCATACAGAGTGAGTCCATGCAACTTATTATGTGACTTGTTAAGCACACCTTTAGTCCTGAACTTATTTAGGCTTGCCATAACAAATGGGTTAAACATTTATAGACTCAAGGCATTTCAGCTTTTCATTTTGTATTAATTTGTAAAAATGTTGAAAAACATAATTCCACATTGACAATATAGGGTATTATGTGTATGCCAGTGACAAAAAATACAAATTAAATCCATTTTAAATTCAGGTTGTAACACAACACAATTTTGAAAAAGTCAAGGGATGTGAATACTTTTGGAAGGCACTGAATAACCAGTGAGCATAGGGTCTTGAAACGTTCTAAGACAATCCATGCCATGTGGGATGTGTGATGCACTGGAGAAATACCAACCATAATGAGGTTTAGAGTTAGACAATAGACCTGAAAACAATGGAGCAGCTTTGGCACAGAGGAAAGTCTTTGAACCATCAGACAGTGTCACCCCCAAAGAGAATAACAAGTCATCTGCCCTGCAATCCCCTACCAAAGTGATCAACGTTGGCACATATTAATGAACAAAATGATGCACTCAGTGTGAGGGGAGAGGAATGGGCCTGGGCTTTCTCTCATCCCTTCTCTGTTTGTTATTGGAGGCAATTTTCCCTCAAGTGTTCTCCATGGCACAGACAAATGTTCTCCATGGCACAGACAAATGTTCTCCCTGGCACAGACAAATGTTCTCCCTGGCACAGACAAATGTTCTCCCTGGCACAGACAAATGTTCTCCCTGGCACAGACAAATGGGCCAGGGTTCCGGTCTAGAAGAAAGGTTTCGACTGCTCCTAGAGTTTTGCTTTGGTACTGCAATTTAACTGATGCCCGGCCCAGAAAGACAATTTCCATACACGGCCACATAGAGAAGTCAGATTAGAACATTCCTTATAAGACACTTTAATCACCTTTGTAAACAAAACATCCATTAAATTGTTGAAATAATTTGTTGCTGAGGCAGATTTTATTTCCATCATTCACAGCCGAAGATATTAACAGTTTATATTTATCCAATGTCTGCCATGTTTTTGGATAACGTGATGACGTCGTCGCTGCTCGCGCTGCACCCTGTGCGCACTAAATGCTAGTGCGCAAGGTGATGTTGGTCCGTATAAACCGGATGCAACCTAGATATAGACGGTCCATGAATCGGCGTATGCGAACGTGAGTAGATTACCTTGAAAACAACGGGCAGACATATTGAACGCAGTCTCCAGTTCTTATTATACCTCAGTGGCCCAGACAAGGAACACACATTTGGTGGGAGTCTTGTTTATACACAGAGCAAGGGAATGCTGCTATGCATCACAATGCTTCTCCTTCACAGCCCTAGAAGATGTGCCACAGCTCCACACACCTCAAAAGAATGCAGGCTTTACTGGAGGTGGCCATTTTGTTCTAACTCTGGTTAGTTCATTGCTGCTCCTATTTTGCTATGTTATGTATTTTGAGGACATGCTGAAAGGCTCATTAGCAATGCTAAAACTGTTTTTTTTATTTGCACAATACACAGCTTTGCAAATGAGCCCGCAGCTGGCAAGGAAGGTGACCCATAACTTTAGAACTTTATGCACTTCATTTTAATGGACTGGCCATAAACTAGAAAGGAGGAGGAGATGGAGATTAGTAGAGACAATATTAAGGCTGTCATAACAGCACATGACAAGCAGGCAGCAACCTGTCAGTGTACTGATCTACAGGCTGAAACTGTGAGTGTTTGAACTGCAGCTTCTCTCAGCTGACTTCATTATGAATCTATCAGCGATGTGTTCCAACTGGAAGTGACAAACATGTCGGCATCCATGACAGATAGTTAAAATGGTGGTCAAGACCCTCATTATGGGTGTAAATGTCTTTGTGTAAAATCATCTCTGAGCTCTGATCATCAATACAGTAATACTGTCCAAGGTCATGCTAACGAACTGGAGAGGCTGTCTGGCCGTATAACACGAGGCCTCTATAAAATCATCAGTATATCCCCATGACATGCCCTTGATCGATCACAAGCACCAGAGCAGATGGTAATAAAGGACAATCATGTACTGTATCTCATTTACATATCATGCATAGTCTTATATAGTGACTCAGTCATGGTGGGCAGAAGAGAGACATCATGTGTACTGTCTGTCCAGCCTTATTCTGCCTGCCTTGTCTGTCTGTCTGTCTGTCAATGCATCTGTGCACATCTGTCCCTTTCTCACTGCTCTCTCTCTCGGTCTCCCTCTCGGTCTCCCTCTCCCTCTCCCTCTCCCTCTCCCTCTCCCTCTCCCTCTCCCTCTCCCTCTCCCTCTCCCTCTCCCTCTCTCTCTCTCTCTCTCTCTCTCTCTCTCTCTCTCTCTCTCTCTCTCTCTCTCTCTCTCTCTCTCTCTCTCTCTCTCTCTCTCCCTCTCTCTCTCTCTCTCTCTCTCTCTCTCTCTCTCTCTCTCTCTCTCTCTCTCTCTCTCTCTCTCTCTCTCTCTCTTCCACTCTCTCTCCATCTGTCCCTGTTTCCATTTGTTTCAGCACGGTGTTGGCGCATCCTGTGCATGCTTTAATCCACTGGGGTTTCAGAGAGAAGGTGACATTAATTGCTTGTATGTTGTGTGAATGAGGCAGAGGGGCTTCTGATTTGAGGGGGATTGTTATCGAGCACAATTGAATAACAGAAGGTGAGTACAGGGCGTCCTCTTAAATGGCACCCTATTCCCAACATAGTGCACTACTTCAGGTCAAAATAGGGTGTCATTTTTGACCACTACTTATGCACATCATAGGAAATAGGGTGCCATTTCAGACGCAGCCCAGGTGAATAATGTATGAGCTGGACTAAGGGACGTCGACAGCGTGTGTGTCGATGGAGGACCCTCGTCGGAGGGAGGGAGAAAGAAAGGGAGGGAGCGTAAATCTTTTCATCTGCACCAGTCAGGCATGCTGCCGTCATTACCTCAGCAGACTGCCCCCAGCCTGCCATTAGAATAGCTACGGTTATTATCATTAATACAAGCTAGTCTGCTCACTGTCTGCCAAGCACCAATCACAGAAAGAAGACGCCCCCACTACTCTGCTCTCTTCTCCACTCCACGGCTGTGGTAGGCTAGAAATAAAGAGGGAGAAAGAGAGGGGGAGGGAGACGGAGAGGGAGAGAGCAAGAGAAAAAAAGAAAGATACAGAGAGCGAATACCCCACCCACGTCCACGACACAGAGCCGGACTCAAGGAGACGAGAGCTGCTTCAAGGCACTGTTAAACCCTGCTTTAGAAAAATACTTGTATCTCACACCAATCATTTAACCTCACATCTATCTGTCCTTGTGCATTGCTAGCCTGACCCTAGCAGAAGAAAACATATTAAGGAGACTATATAGGATTGCATAATATGACAAATGGGAGACTGACACTACCAAATCAAATAACAATGTAATTAAATTAAATTGTATTGGTGGTGTACACAGATTTGCAGATGTTATCGCAGGTGCAGCGAAATGCTTATGTTTCTAGCTCCATCAGTGCAGTAATACCTAGCAATACAAATAAAATGAAAACATTACACATATAATAAAACTAAAGAAATTAAGAAATATCAGATCGAGAAATGACATAGACTGTAAAAATAAATATATACATACAGTATAATAAATATATATACTGTACATATAATGACGTGTTTTGTATGTAAACATTATTAAAGTGACCCGTGTTCAATGTTCAAGCCAAGCCACGGGAGCCCTCAGGAGATGTCTGTGTTCTGTGTATTTCCCCTGGCCTGTGAGAGGAGGAGAGGAAGCTTGCCTGCCTGTATGCCTAGCCTGGGTGATTAGGGCATCAAACATGCATGCTCACACTCCCTCTCCCTGTCCCGACCTTCCCTTTCCCCAGCCCCGGCTCCAACCCCAGCCTCAGGCCTCCAGGCCAGGAGTCCCGTGAGGACAGGGGTTTCATGCCAGGCCACAGACGACAGCCTCAGGACTATATAAATCAATTAGAGCCAGAAGAGCGGGGAGACTCCCAGCAAACAGAGTGACGGCCCACAAATCCCACACACCAGCCTAATGATGTGGCAACACACAGCTAAGGTGGACAGGGGAGAGGGCTGCATCCGCATCCATAAAGAGACAGGAGGAGAGAGAGGATAGAGAGGGATGCTGGGAGAGGAGAGAGAGGGATTCTGGGAGAGGAGAGAGGGGGGGGGGGGGGGGAAAGGATGGATAGAGGGAGGGTCAGAGGAAGAAAAAAGACAGACATCTCCACAGATATGTCTGCGATCTGAAAAGGCCTATGAGGTTAGCTGCTTCCGTTGTGACTCAGTTGATTGACTCAAGTTATTTGGTTAGAGTTCTAACTCCAATGTTGTGGATGTGTGAGTCAGTGAGTGTGTCTAATTGAGATCTAGCTGGGATGGGTAGGCCCCCACAGACGGCAGCTCTCAGGAGGGCTGAATGTCTGCTATCTCTACTCTCTACTCCCTACCCTCTACCTCCCTGCCTGCAGCACATATGCTCCAGTCCCCAAGGACAGACCAGAAGGAGCCTCTCTCTCACACATACTGGATTTAGGAAGATAGAAATGGACGCGTCACCCAGAAAGAGGTTCTTTACCAAAATACTTCATCATCCCAACATCTATCATTCATTCACACACAGTGAAAGTTGGACTTACTGAGTTGATGCAGGCTAGTTCCTTGTTGAGCAGCCAGGGCAGTGACAGCTTCCCCTCTCCTCTGTAGCAGGACTGGATACGCTCTTTGATCTTCTCCTTAATGCGGCGCAGGGTGAACAGGCACAGGGCAGATTCCTTGGGGGGCTTGGCCCGGTTCTTCTGGCCCTGGGCGAACACCGTGAACAGCACCTCCTCCTGCTCTGAAATGCCCAGCGAGCGCGCCAGCTTGGTCCCGGGTCTGCTGAGGTAGGCGTCCTGCACCAGGCGGTACTCCACCCCATCCTTGGTGCAGCCGATTGGGAACTCCACGTAGGAATAGAACTTGGGGTCGTCCACGCAGAGACGTACGATCTTAGAGGTGAAGAACTGCTCCCCGCTGGCGTCGGGTGAGGTGAGCTGAGTATCCAGCTGCAGGGTCAGATAGTAGACAAACTGTTCACTGCTGAAGCCGTAGATGTAGTAGATGTCGAAGGCGGGAAACTTGGAGAGCGTGTCCGAGGGGATCTTGAGCTGAGAGGACACAAACTCGTCCTGATAGACAAAGCTGAACATGTCGGCATTCTCCTCGTTGGCCATCAGCTTGCGGCTGGAGAGCGTGGGGAAGTACTCTGACTTGCCGTCGATGGGCGTGCCAACAAACAGCTTGCCAGCCCCTCCCCCGCCCCCGGCCGCATCTCCGCCGATGACTACCCCAGACATGGTGTCAGCCTCGGCCACGCTGGACAGGTAGTGCTCCTTACGGTGGTGGGGCTCGCCCAGCTTGAACAGGTCGTCCAGCCTGAGGAACTGGCAGATTCCCTGGGAGGTGCTGCCACAGGCGATCAGGCGGTTCTGACCGTAGTCCAGCAGCAGCAGCTTGTTGACATTGCTGGTCTGGGCCAGCTCGTGGGGGCAGGACTGGACACCAGGAGGGGGGTAACACTTCTCATTGTCCCTCACAGGACCTGTCACGTGGTTGCGGAGCTTGGTCAGGTTGCTGGACAGCTTGAAGATCCAGTTGACGGCTCCCAGGTACACCTCACCTGTCTTGTTGTGGACCACCAGGTGTGTGAGCCCCCCCTCTGGAGGGGAGAAGGTCCTAAGGTCGCTGGGAATGGTGGCTAACACCCCCGAAAGCAAGAGGAGGAAGGGTAGGAGAGGGCCTCCCGGGACTGGGGTGGGGTGGGAGATCATGTTGGGCTCTGGTAGGTGAAGAGAGGTTACTGGGTGTGTGTGTGGATTTCTCTACTGAAGCTGTGCTGTGGCTGTCCTATACCAGGCTGAAGGAAGGAAGGGAGGGGATGGTGGTGTAGCGCTGGCCTGGCGTCCTCTGGGCTCTGTGTCTCTGCTCTGTTGTCTATAACATCATCGCCAGCACCTCGGCCGCCAGCCCTGCGAAATAAAAAAACACATTAGGAGACAGGACCAGGGAACGCTCTCCCTATCGATTGGCTGGGGTTTTAAAAGCTCTGCCAGCCACACACAGCGGTGAGGGCAAAAACAAGTCATAATACATAAACATTCATTAATTACATTAGGGCTTTAAGGGGAATCCTATACAACATTTAATGAGCATGTCAGGCTGCCAGTCAGAGCAATCACTAACTACATTTAGCATTAAGCATTTCACTGTACCGTGTGCACATGAACAATAAACTTTGATTTGATTTGACAGACCATGGTGTGTCCACATTAATATTCTACAGACTCTGACTGCATCATCACCATCACCTGCAGCACTGGAGCGGGCGGACACAGCAATTGCAAGATACAGCTAGAAACACATCCACTACTGTGTACTGGGATAGGAAAGTTTGTCAATATTGTCAATATGGCCTGAATATAGAGGGGGGGCGATTTTGCAAGAATACACGTTAATGTTTTCCATTGTACTACTGTGTAATAGATTAAGCTCACACTTTAAAAGGATGAGAACTAGGGTTGCAAAGGGAGGGTATATTACTGAACACTTTTTAAGTTCTACCAGAATGTTGGTAACTTTCAAGTTTTTCTTATATATTTTATCACATGACCTGTGGCCTTTTTGGGTACTTCAGATTATCACAGGTGTCTGTAATTATCTCTGGCCCTCTGTAGCCTTATCACATGTAAAATATATCAAATATCATGAAAAATAGAATGACAAAGTTGTAAAACATTATCTTATCTTGAACCACATGGTCTATCCACAAGAATCTCACGCACAATATGAACACAGATATAATAAATGAATAATATAGATGAATACAGTTATTCAAGTATAAATTACCAAAGTTACCACAGATTGCCATAAATTACCTGTTAATTACCTACATTACAGAAGTAAACTTTGTTAAATTACCAGTAGCTTTGTAACCCTAGGAAGAACAAAGAGGTTGACCGCACCACTCATACCTCAAGGGGCTCCTTTAGGAAACCCCGTTACGTTCCCTCTCTCTTTCATCCCTCTCTTTCATCCTCCAGCCTCTCTCTCACACTCCAGGCCCAGACAGACAGACAGACAGACAGACAGTTAATGTCTGCTTTCATCTCCCAGTCCCTGCCTTACCTCAGCCATCATGATCTGCTATATGAACCCACTGTTCTCCAGCCCATCAAGACAATGGACACACTGTGTCATGGCTGCTGTTGGTGTCTGAGACACAAAACCCACCATAGTCTCAACTCTCAACTCAATCTAGCCCCCTCGATCGTTCACCACGCCATGCCACACTTACTGACGTAAATCAGAGCAATAAAAGGCTTCAGATCACACACTCATACACTCATATTCACACACACAAGCATGAATGCATACCCATTATAATCACAGATCTGTGACTCGACACACAGAGGCAATGGTTTGAGTACACTAGTCTGAGATATTTCTCTAAAAATGGAGATATCAAAATGATATTATAGATCACAGGTTAATCTATCAGGTGCACAACTATGACAACGTTCTGTTACTGTGACAAAAAATAAACAATCAAAATGCCACACTTCAACTCATTTGACATTGTCCCTGAACCGTGATTGAAACTGAATGCTTTATACTGTATGTCAGCGCTTTGACTGAATTGGGACAAAAACCAACTGGAAAACATATAGTGAAAAGCAATTGTTTCATGTCTCGCAAAGAGATCAGCTAGCTAGAATATTAATTAGATTAACAACAGAAATTGTACTTTTAAGATGTTTTAAGAGAAAAGAGAGGGTCTGGATGACAGACAGAGATAGAAGAAAGAGAGAAGGATAAGGAGAAAATAGTATAGGAACTGAGTGGTCATTACTCTTTATGGCAAAACAATTACTGTTCCATCCCTGAGAGACAGAGGATGTTGATGATGGCTGCTCTTAGCCAGTCAGCCAGTCAGTCAGTCAGTCAGTCAGTCAGTTAGTCAACCAGCCAGTCAGTCAGTCAGTCAGAAATGCACCTGAACTCACAAGGCTGTCCATGGCAGGAAATGCAACACAGGAGAAATGAATCAATGTGTTTGGCTGCAGAGAGCAGAGTGGTGAGCAGAGGGAGGCTGAGGCAGGTTATGTTGTGGACGGACGGACGGCTGGGCTGGGCTGGGCTCAACCTGCCTCCTCGGATAATGGCCCCTGAGCCACCGTGCCAACACTGATTTATTGCTTGTGGCATATCAATTACAGCACCAGCCACAAAACTGGGGCCTCATACTTAAGCAAATTTATACACACTGCATATTTAACATGGAGGTCACATCAGAGTCTGTGTGAGAGAGGCAAGCCACAGGCAGCGACAGTAACGCACTGCATATGATTTATGATTTGTATGATTTTTATTTGGAATCCCATTAGCTATTGAAGAAGCAGCAGCTATTCTTCCTGCGGTCCACACAAAACACAGAACATGACAAAATACACAACACTAATGGACAGGAACAGCAACACAAATTTAAACCAAGAACACTACAACTAAAGAACATTACGACCAATTTTAAAAATATGAACAAGAAACAGAATAATATTAAGAATAAAGTGTGAGAGAGTGTATGTGTGCGTCTCTTCACAGTCCGTGTTGTGGTCAGATGGTACAGTATGGCGCTTGCAACGCCAAGGTAGTGGGTTCGATTACCACAGGGAACAGTATGAAAAAATTATGAACTATTATGTCCCTCTCTTGTGCACTAACTAACTGTAAGTTGCTCTGGATAAGTGTCTGCTAAATGACTAAAATGTAAATGTTGTTCCTTGAGGTTCCTTATCTGTTTTTTAAAACTGATTCTATTGCTTGCCTGAGTTACCTGTTCTGTCTATCGATGTTTGACAGATATGCAAACACACACAAACACACGTATGTATGCACACACATACAGTATGCACTTTGTGTATGCAGTGAAGCACATGGGGGTATATGGTAAAGCATAAGTATGCACTCAAGTCAAGTCACATACATTTGAAGCCGGAAGTTTACATACACCTTAGCCAAATGCATTTAAACTCAGTTTTTCACCATTTCTGACATTTAATCCTAGTAAACATTCCCTGTCTTAGGTCAGTTAGGATCAGCACTTTATTTTAAGAATGTGAAATATCAGAATAATAGTAGAGAAAATTATTTATTAAAGCTTTTATTTCTATCATCACATTCCCAGTGGGTCAGAAGTTTACATACACTCAATTAGTATTTGGTAGCATTGCCTTTAAATTGTTTAACTTGGGTCAAATGTTTCGAAAATCCTTCCACAAGCTTCTCACAATACGTTGGGTGAATTTTGGCTCATTCCTCCTGACAGAACTGGTGTAAGTGAGTCAGGTTTGTAGGCCTCCTTGCTCACACACGCTTTTTCAGTTCTGCCCACAAATGTTCTATAGGATTGAGGTCAGGGCTTTGTGATGAGCACTTAAAAACCTTGACTTTGTTGTCCTTAAGCCATTTTGCCACAACTTTGGAAGTATGCTTGGGGTCATTGTCCATTTGGAAGACCCATTTGCGACCAAGTTTTAACTTCCTGACTGATGTCTTGAGATGTTGCTTCAATATCTCCACATAATTTTCCTTCCTCATGATGCCATCTATTTTGTGAAGTACACCAGTCCCTCCTGCAGCAAAGCACTCCCACAACATGATGCTGCCACCCCTGTGCTTCATGGTTGGGATGGTGTTCTTCGGCTTGCAAGTCTCCCCCTTTTTCCTACAAACATAACGATGGTCATTATGGCCAAACAGTTATATTTTTGTTTCATCAGACCAGAGGACATTTCTCCAAAAAGTACAATCTTTGTCTCCATGTGCAGTTGCAAACCGTAGTCTGGCTTTTTTATGGTGGTTTTGGAGCAATGGCTTCTTCCTTGCTGAGCGGCCTTTCAGGTTATGTCGATATAGGACTCGTTTTATTGTGGATATAGATACTTGTGTACCTGTTTCCTCCAGCATCTTCACAAGGTCCTTTGCTGTTGTTCTGGGATTGATTTGCACTTTTCGCAACAAAGTACGTTCATCTCTAGGAGACAGAACGAGTCTCCTTCCTGAGCGGTATGATGGCTGCGTGGTCCCATGGTATTTATACTTGCGTACTATTGTTTGTACAGATGAACGTGGTACCTTCAGGCGTTTAGAAATTGCTCCCAAGGATGAACCAGAATTTTTTGTCTTGGCTGATTTCTTTGGATTTTCCCATGATGTCGAGCAAAGAGGCACTGAGTTTGAAGGTAGGCCTTGAAATACATCCACAGGTACACCTCCAATTGACTCAAATGATGTCAATTAGCCTATCAAAAGCTTCTAAAGCCAAGATATCATTTGAAATAATCTGTCTGTAAACAATTGTTAGACAAATTACTTGTGTCATGCTATAGTGTATGTAAACTTCAGACTTCAAATGTATTTGTATTGATGGCTGACTTGATGTACTAGCTAGCTCATTGTATTCACTATACCTGTGTGTCATTGTGATCCATGTGGATTTTATATGTTCAATGTTGTTTTTTATGCTCCTTTGCTGCAAAACCAATTGCTCTTTGGGACAATAAAGTTGAACTTGAACTACCTTGAGAATCTTGCCTTTAAGATGAGAGAACATCAAATGTTTTTACATTTGAACAAATCTGCAGTTGCAGGACTCATCCTTATTTTCAAATTGTCATTCAGTTTAATAGTGGCCTTTTAAACAACACACTACAGTGAGTAGGATACATATTTGACAACAAATCGTGAATAACAATTGTGTAGTCTCAGCAGGCACACTTGACCCTTCCGCTTCTCCTCCAACATGGACTTTTTTTGCGCCATTGTTTGAAATGCTGTCCCGGAGTAAACTATAAAAATGGATGTTACACAAGGAAGAGTAGCGTATCACATTTAACAAACCAAACATGAAATACTGTTATAGAAGGTAAAAACTCAAACTTGTCCATGCATCAATACCGGTATATAGTCAAATACGGTATACTGCCAAGCCCTATGGCAGATCAGAACGGATTTAGCCAGATACTTCAACGAGATGGGACTTCTATTTAGAATTAATCTAGAAGGCCTAAGGAGAGGGAACTAATAGTTCAAATCATATTCACCTCACACTCCTATGATGGCATTTCACAGGCTTCTGGAGTGAAGGAGGGATGGATGAAGTGAAGGGGAGAGAGGAGGGGGATTGAGGAAAGGACAGAGTGAGATTTGTCAGAAAACATTGCCCAGATTCCCAGCTGCAATACTAGTATGTACACAGGGCCAAGCCTCTCAATCCAGCCCAGCAAAACCCATAAAAAAATGAATTTGTTTCTGATGAGAAGGCAAAATCACCGTATGAGCAGCAACACAAGTCAATCTGGTATGAAAGTCCCAAAGTAACAGTTTAGCAGGATGAGGTCGGGCCAGAGACTCAATCAGGGCAGGGACGGAGGGAGGCAGGAAGGCGGGCAGACAGGCAGGCAGGCAGGCAGGCAGGCAGGCAGGCAGGCAGGCAGGCAGGCAGGCAGGCAGGCAGGCAGGCAGGCAGGCAGGCAGGCAGGCAGGCAGGCAGGCAGGCAGGCAGGCAGGCAGGCAGGCAGGCAGGCAGGCAGGCAGGCAGGGAGGGAGTAAATAAATTGGGTCTTCACTGGGAAATAAAGAGCTGACAGGGACAAAGAGAGCAAAAATAAATACAACTGCCTTGAGAGATTTGAGAGATTTGGAATGAGTTTTCCCTCTCCGATGTCCCTTTCCCAACAGTTTACATATTTGTGTTGAAGAAGTTCAACCTTTAAGGTTTAAATGGGTGGGTATTTAACAGGGTGAAGAGGCAGACAGTGTGCCTTTATTGGGTTCATTTAAGGGGAAGGGATAGCATGGGAGCAGGGAGGGACCTATTTGTGTGTTTTGTGTGTATGATTTGATAAGATTTATAGAGTGTCTTGATGTGGTGGAACAGATTGATATCTTTGTTAGGCTAGGCTCTAGGGGGAGGCCGGGAATCCTTGGCTGTGTGCTGACTGCTGACTGAGGCCATAAAGGCATGGGGCCATATGGCTGTAATAGTAAGGCTGTGTGGCTGGCTGTGTGGCTGCTGCTGTGGTCCAGTGCGCCTCTGCTCGCCATGCAAGGCACTGATTAGACCGCTGTACTCCATTCACACTGTACTGCATTCCATGCCAGACACATTGACCTCACAGACAGCTGCACACACACACACACACACACACACTTGTGTTTTTTCTGGGACAAACAGGATTAGCGTGGACAAGCAGCTCTGCCACATCAAGGATACAATGACTCAATGGCAGTTCAATTCAGTTGGTCACTGAAGAAGCCAGACAGCTAGGCCTCTCAATCCTGCACACGTGTGTCACAAACTCATACACACATCCAAAACACATAGGAACAGCTTCATGGGGTAACAGGTGCAGCTTACCAGACACACAGTCACTCACAGTGATAAAAGGCGGGGGGTTCAGACAGAATCAGTGAGTCAAAATCTTAGAGTAACCATGTACAGTATTCATTCCAATCCTTCTGAGTTGAGGGATTTAAAAGGATCAAATATGCTGAAACAGTACAGACCAAACACAGGACATTACAGACCAAACACAGTACACTACCGACCAAACACAGTGCACTACTGACCAAACACAGTACACTACCGACCAAACACAGTGCACTACTGACCAAACACAGTACACTACCGACCAAACACAGGACACTACCAACCAAACACAGGACATTACAGACCAAACACAGGACACTACATAACAAACACAGGACACTACAGACCAAACACAGTACACTACATACCAAACACAAACTCACCCATGACCTCCTACTCCAATTAATGTCCTCCAAGTCTCCAATCAAGTAAGTGCTGAGACTGCTGGATTGGAGAAGACCGGGGCTAGTGCTAGAAGTAACGGATCCTAGTCCATCTGGAGCTGACGTTTACTAGCCTTAATACCTGTGGCAAGGGCAGTGAAAAAGCACTCCTAAAAACACAGCAAACTGTGTGCCTCTGTGAAGATGGCAGTGCCATAGTAAACTCAAGGCACTCCAGGGAGAAAGCTATAAAAGAGAATCACCAGCTCCTTTTACTCTGCTATAAAGGAGACTGCCTAGCCTGGCTATTTGGCCTGAAGGAGGAACAGCAGCACAGCACTGCAACAACACGAGGGTCTATAAACAATCAGCTAGACACTTGCATTGTGTGCACCCACACTGTACTCCACACCATACACCATGCATTAATGTTGTCCCCATATATGTGTTGTTTATTGTTGTGTTACCTAATAACGAAGGAGTAGAGTGAGTCTGTGAGGTATAGCCATAAAGCAACCACCCTCATGCAGAATAGACAGTGCCAACACTCTCTTCTCTTCTTATAAGGTAGTCTAATAGATTTCTGACAACGACCTAATTTTATAGCAGGTGTTATAGCGCCACTGACTGAAGTCCAAACCAGGACAAATGCCCTTATTCTTCCCCAAAGGCTGGGTATCTATCCAGTTTCCATTTGTCAGAAGTATGACAGTGCTTCCTCCCTCTCTCTTTTCCTCTTTCTTTCTTTCTCTTCCTCTCTCTCTCACTCCCTCTCTCTCTCTCACCCTCTCTTTCTCACTCCCTCTCTCCCTTTCTCTCTCACCCTCTCTCTTTCACCCTCTCTCTTTCTCTCCCTCTCTTTCTCCGTGGTAGAAGAGGAAAGCGATCCCTGATACAGTCTGAGAGCCTCCTCTAGACCGAGCAGTACAAGCCTAACAGGACCCTTAAATAACACAATTACCACACCGCAGTTTGGAGCCAGCTTAGATTATCTACAGCAAATTCCATGATAAAATCCAGCATTTTGGGGCTTTATGAAGCACTTAAAATACTTAAGTGATTGTAGCTCCAGGGCCCGCTTTAGAGGGATTTCAAATCCCAGAACAGGACCTATGAGGGCAGCAGACGGTTTCCAGCTTTTCTAGGTTTGTCAGCAGACATTCTTACTGGACAGCATCATCGGGCACTGTGCATTCTCCCTCCACTGGCCTATTTATGTGTGTGTGTGTGTGTGCATTGGTGTGCAGTTGTATGGGTTTGTGATATGCATGTGTTATGACAGTGAGTGAACTGATCTCTGACCAGCACTAGCTGTCTGATGACAGGGCAAAGAACACATTATACCTAGATATGCTCTCTCACACACACACACACCACACACACACACACACACACACACACACACACACACACACACACACACACACACACACACACACACACACACACACACACACACACACACACACACACACACACACACACACACACACACACACACACACACACACACACACACACACACACACACACACACAGAGAGAGACAACATGATGAGTAGGGCTGTGGCGGTCATGACATTCATCTGGTTATTGTCATGCAAAAGCTCGCCGGTCTCACAGTAATTTAACTTCAATTAACATAAACAGGTTTAGTATCTCAAGGCCTCCACACAAGCTGCATAGAAGCCGCTGAAGTGCGCCTATGGAATATCAACCTTTTAAAAAGTATAATAAACCAATTTAATATACACCATCACAATAAACCCATTATTTATTTTAGGCAGGTCTAAAGAAACATGATATGAAGAAAATATGAGTTGGCCTACTGTATGTTATCTGGCTATGCTCCATGCCATAGGCTATAGGCTTGTTCATTTAGCAGACAAGATGTTTATGGTGGTCCTGTGCCATTATTTTATATTATATGATATATAATATATAATTGAACTTAGCTAAATAAAATAGAAAGGATATTTTCCACATTTCCGGAGCAAGTGCACATATTAAGTGGCTACAGTTGAAGTCAGAAGTTAACATAAACCTTAGCCAAATACATTTAAACTCAGTTTTTTCACAATTCCTGACATTTAATCCTAGTAAAGAATTCCCTGTCTTAGGTCAGTTAGGATCACCACTTTATTTTAAGAATGTGAAATGTCAGAATAATAGTAGAGAGAATTATTTATTACAGATTTTATTTCTTTCATCACATTCCCAGTGCGTCAGAAGTTAACATACACTCAATTAGTATTTGGTAGCATTGCCTTTAAATTGTTTAACTTGGGTCAAACGTTTCAGGTAGCCTTCCACAAGCTTCCCACAATAAGTTGGGTGAATTTTGGCCCTTCCTCCTGACAGAACTGTTATAACTGAGTCAGGTTTGTAGGCCTCCTTGCTCGCACACGCTTTTTCAGTTCTGCCCACACATTTTCTATAGGTCAGGGCTTTGTGATGGCCACTCCAATACCTTGACTTTGTTGTCCTTAAGCCATTTTGCCACAACTTTGGAAGTATGCTTGGGGTCATTGTCCATTTGGAAGACCCATTTGCAACCAAGCTTTAAATTCCTGACTGAGATGTTGCTTCAATATATCCACATAATTTTCCTTCCTCATGATGCCATCTATTTTGTGAAGTGCACGAGTCCCTCCTGTAGCAAAGCCCCCCACAAAATGATGCTGCCACCCCTGTGCTTCACGGTTGGGATGGTGTTCTTCGGCTTGCAAGCTTCCCCGTTTTTCCTCCAAACATAACAATGGTCATTATGGCCAAACAGTTATATTTTTGTTTCATCTGACCAGAGGACATTTCTCCAAAAAGTACAATCTTTGTAAACAATTGTTAGAAGAATTACTAGTGTCATACACAAAGTAGATGTCCTAACAGACTTGCCAAAACTATAGTTTGTTAACATGGAATCTGTGGAGTGGTTGAAAAATGAGTTTTAATGACTATGTAAACTTCAACTGTATGTTGAGCTTAAAAGTGATCATCTGAAAGAGCTCCTATATAATATATAGATGTTGAGTTATTTGGAAACTTTAGTGGTGAATGATACAAACCTTAGAATGTCTTAGAAATCAAAACATATATGGGCTGCATGATGCGACTATAGGCTACTGATGATTTGAGAAAGTCGCAAAAAAAAAGCTTCCTTGACTCAGGCTAAACAGATGTTCTCTCATCAAGTGATCATATTTTCACTCATCAGACTATTCTCAATTTAATCTTGTCTTTACTAACATGTAACATTTGTTTTGTTTTAGAATGGCCCATTATCAAATGGACAAGAAACAGGGGCAGGGGAAAAAAGACATGCCAGCTGTATGCACTCAAATAGCAAATGGAGGCCGCACGCTTTCCCGCCAGTCGATTTTTCAATGATGCCTTGTATGCTACTATGTTCACTTAATATGAACATCAATTGTAACACGTTTTCGCAACAAAACGTATTTCACTAAACTGTTGACAGCCCGACTGCGCGCTCAAGAAAGGAAGAAAGAAGAGAGAGGAGAAGATGGAAACGCATGGTGGTGAGATATTCTATATAGCTAAAGGTAATGTGTCACCCAATTAATTATGAAAATATATAAATAATTCCTTATTACTAGGCTATTCAAAACTGCCCTGCACAATCAATGAACCAACTGCACCGCCTAGGGCTATATGTTCTCTCCCAGACTCGTGGATATAAATTTTAGAGCATAGCATAAGGTAACCAGTCCATCCAGTGTGCATAATAATACAGTCCACACTCAAAGGCGATTACTTGAATTTGTTTAATTTTGGAGTCTAGTCAGGACCAATTATGTACCAAAGACATCTTAAATCAGTTTCGTTTTGTTTTTCTGCCATGTGTAATATGCGGCAGGCTATATATTGTATAATGGCACAATTCAGGGTTTTTTTGGGGGGGGCTTGTGCTCATAAGCCTATGCGTATGCATAAGCTCTAATATGCACATGGATGTTTTGAATTAATCATCACCTTAGAAAGTGCTGTCCATTTCGTTGTGTTAGGCTTTGAAACAACATCCAGAACAACCATGTTTTACTCTGTTTCAACCTGCTGTTGAACTTGATCATCACAGTGAGGTGAGTTTTAAAAGCATGATACGGTTTTGATGATAAGTGTTGGATGTGGTTTTCGATTTCATTTGCATTAATATCAGAATGGTTAGAGGGACAATAGAGCCCTGAGTACCAGACCATTAGGACCTGATGGTAGTTAGTGAGTTGGGTACTACCAACTCATGTCCAGAGTGCATAACAGGAGATTATTGTAAATCAACAGCCACGTGGAATTTTACTGCGGTCATGACTCATGACTGCCGGTGTGGCAGTAATAGGGTCACTGCAACAGCCCTAATGACGAGCCTCTCCCTGCCACACTCTGCCCATTGTCCTGTCTGACAGGCTACAGGGAGGAAGACAGTAGACCCGTCTGACAGGCTACAGGGAGGAAGACAGTAGACCTGTCTGACAGGCTACAGGGAGGAAGACAGTAGACCTGTCTGACAGGCTACAGGGAGGAAGACAGTAGACCTGTCTGACAGGCTACAGGGAGGAAGACAGTAGACCTGTCTGACAGGCTACAGGGAGGAAGACAGTAGACCTGTCTGACAGGCTACAGGGAGGAAGACAGTAGACCTGTCTGACAGGCTACAGCAGCACAGATCAGTTACGAACAGGAGCCGCCGCCTTTAAGACCCAGCCAGGGAGAGGAGGAAACAAGGGAAGACCCGCTGTGGGCAGGAGGTTTTTATCATTTGACTGTGAAATAGCACACCATTAGCTTGGTTACAAGTATGTTTAGTAGAGATGCACCGATTAATCGGCCAGCAATCGGTATTGGCAGATTATAGGCAAAACATTTTATAATCGGTATCTGCCGACTACTTTAAAATGGCAGATTACTTGTGACTGATTGTGGTGTCTGAAAAGGCATCATGCTTACCTCTTTTTTTTTTCTCCAGTCACGTGTCAATGACAGATAATATAGTGCCAGGCTGCTTTGTTGTATATAAGGTGAGAGCTTTCGACATTTAGTCAATGAAAATGTCGGCTGTGTAGACATATTTAAAAGTTTCAGATCAGGACAACAGAATTGCCACTTGCAATATATGTTCTACTAAAATATCAAGAGGAGGCAGTTCAACAAAAAATGTCAACACTTCAAACAGCATTTAAACGCAAGACACACAACGGAGCATGCAGAGTTTCTACAAACGACAGTTGCAGCTAAGAAGACCACAAAATACTTATCTGCTCCATGCACCAGTACGGACAGTGAGCGACTGTTTAGCGCTGCATCTCACATTATCAATGAAAAAAGGAACAGACTGAGCTGTGAGAAAGCAGAGATGATCTTGTTCGTGAAGAAAAACCTTCCGTTGGTGCTTAAGTAAGGCAGAGGAGATGACTAAATGTGGAGACATTCATTCAGCAGTGGACTCATTTGATTCACAATGGATTACACAGATGGCACACACAAAAAAACTAGAAATTGTTATTTCATTTTAAGAAACAAATATTGTCGTGTCTTGTTTGGGTATGTTAGCCTACTTAAATATGTGTTATATCTTTCTAATGAATTCCTATGAGCTCATTAGGATGATTGATAAGCCAATGCCAGTTTCAAGTGTACCATTTACGCAAAATAGGGATTGTTCTGAATCTACAATAATCCATTTGTAAATGCAGTATGTACTATAAAACCTGAGAAATATGTATTCAGTATCCTTTTGTATCAATTTTGTTGATAACGTGTAAACCTAATTTATTTAATATATATCTATCCAGGCATTATATAGTTTAACATTACAGAAAGGGAATGTGTTTTATTTTATACTAATATTCCTAATTGTTTATTATTGTTGTGATAAACTACTCTTAATACACTGTGGTAGACTGGATTTCAGAGGAGGAGTCTTTTGTTTTTCAAATGCAAACTGTTCCCTGTAAGTTCTTCCATTGACGTTTTTTAATCTTTAAAATACAGACGGTGTTAATAAACGGATGTTTAAAAGTAAATATTTTAAAGTTTGTTCTTTTTGCAACTTACTGTAATAAACTACGTTATGACCTCGTCTGTCTGAAATATATATATATATATATATAAATGTTCCTTCCACGCTCATTTCAGATAACATATGCATAATGCATGAAGCCTGCTACTATAGTAGTGAATAATAATCTTAAGAAGAATTTGAATAAGATGTGCACTTACATGCATATTTAATTAACCTACTGTGTTAGCCAATATTGTACGTTATTAAATACACAAATCTCTAAAGAAATCACAGATAATGTGTTCTTATTGAAACTATTAACACAGTATTAATTACAAAATGCCACCAACGCTTGTACCCCATTCATACAAATACGAGGTAAAATAGACTACCTCCGTTGCAGGAAAGAAATGTATCGGCTTTGTAGACGGGTTTTCCTTTGCGTACCTTTAATAAATAAAAAAAATACACCATATGTCAAATTGGTGGCCTTTTATCCTACGTCTGAATGGGGTCTTTTCTTATTCAAATGAACGGAAAAATAACTTGTATAATTAAAATGAGCTGAAATTAGAAGCCTCATCAGAAGCAACATTTTTATTTAATTTATGACAGGGTAGAAAGTTACAGAAATGAAATGTCAAAACATCGGTATCAGTATCGGCATCAGCCAATTATGTTATATGAACATCGGCTATCGGTATCCGCCAATAATTTTCTAAATGGTGCATCACTAATGTTTAGCTATCATTCCACTCCTTGTCATGCTAAATATCTTTGACATGCAGTATGACACAGAGTACAAGGAGTGGAATGTTAGCAAAACAGACTGGCACCCATGCTAGCACATCACAATGCTCCCAGGAATGTTCACCTGCCTCTCCTAAATTATAATGGCACTCCTATACAGCTTAAAGTCACACACATGATTCAAAGAGGATATGAGGAAGCAGGGATTCAGGTTCTAGCTCAAGAGCTCAGTGATGAGTGTCATGCTTGATTAAATGCTACCACTTGAGGTGAGCAGACACACACAGGGACACACACATACACAGGGATAGACACACACACGCACAGCCAGAGGCACAACAAGATGCACCCAACTCCATTGGAAGGAGGGCATTCATTTTTAATGCAGGGCCAGAGCCTCTCTGCGAATAAGCACTTAGATAAATTGTGTGTGTGTGTGTGTGTGTGTGTGTGTGTGTGTGCGTGACCGTGTGTGAATGTGTGCTTACGTGCGAGCGTGTGCATTCAAGCGTGTGTGTGGGTGTGCGCGCCAACATTTGTGTGTGTGTCAGTCTGTGTGAACACGTCTGTGTCTTCCCCGGCGCTCCTGTGACCTTTCCAGTGGGGTATTTCAGTTCCTGCCGTCTGGGTTTGTGCTAACACAATTACAGCAGGCTAATGAACAGAGCACCCAGATAAAGTACCCGCCACGCACACTTCCGCTTAGCATTTCAATCTCCTTTAAAGGCTACATTTGCATCTTTAATATAAATGAAATTCCTCATTAATGTGCAGATGGCTGATCAGATGTGAGAAGGGAAAATTATGTGGAAAATTATGTGAGTAGGGTGGCAGGTAGCCTAGTGGTTAGAGTGTCAGGCCAGTAATCGAAAGGTTGCTGGTTCCAATACCCGAGCTGTCAAAGTGAAAAATCTGTTGATTTGCCCTTTTGCAAGGCACTTAACCCTAATTTGCTCCAGGGGCACTGTACTACTATGTCTGACCCTGTAAAACAACACATCTCACTGCACCTATCCAGTGTATGTGACAATTATTTTATTTTATTTTTTTATAAAAATGTAAACCATTTATCCTCCCTCTTTCCCCTGCCCTCCCTCTGTGCACTGCCCTCTGAGCTTTGACTAGGTATATTAGCCATGTTTGCTTTTCAAAGGACCTGTGAAGAGATTCAACTAATAAAGACCAATAGCTGGGTGTCATTCAACAGGACCCGTCCATTTTGAAAAGCCAATTCTAGCCAAAAAGCCATTCTACTCACAAGTCCATTCAAGGTTATAAGCAAAGAAGAAAATAATCCAGAAGCGGCGCTCCTAGTGGCCGGGGACTTTAAAGCAGGCAAACTTACATCTCTTTTTACCTAATTTCTACCAGCATCTCACATGTGCAACCAGAGGAAAGAAAACTCCTTTACGCTGTTCTGGAAGACTGTGTGATCACGCTCTCCATAGCCGATGTGAGCAAGACCTTTAAACAGGTCAACATTCACAAGGCCGCGGGGCAAAACAGATTACCAAGGCGGGTACTCAGAGCATGCGTGGACCAACTGGCAAGTGTCTTCACTGACATTTTCAACCTCTCCCTGACGGAGACTGTCATTCTTACACGTTTCAAGCAGACCACCATAGTCCCTGTGCCCAAGAATGTGAAGGTAACCTGCCTAAATGACTACCACATCATAGCACTCACGTCGGTAGCCATGGAGTGCTCAACACAGGTGCACCGCAGGGGTGCGTGCTCAGTCCCCTCCTGTACTCCCTGTTCACCCACGACTGCGTGGCCAAGCACTACTCCAACACCATCATTAAGTTTGCTGACAACTCAAACAGTGGTAGTCCTGATCACCGACAATGATGAGACAGCCTATAGGGAGGAGGTCAGATACATGGCAGTGTGGTGCCAGGACAACAACCTCGCCCTCAATGTGAGCAAGGCAAAGGAGAAGATCGTGGACTACAGGAAAAAGAGGACCGAGCACGCCCACATTCTCATCGACAGGGCTGTAGTGGAGCGGGTCAAGAGTTTCAAGTTCCTTGGTGTCCACATCACCAACAAACTATCATGGTCCAAACACACCAAGACATGGGTGCCCAGATCCTCAAAAAGTTCTACAGCTGCACCATCGAGAGCATTCTGACCAGTTGCATCACAGCCTGGTATGGAAACTGCATGGCATCCGACCATAAGGCGCTACAGGGGGTAGTGCGTACGGCCCAATACATCACTGGGGCCAAGCGTCCTGCCATCTAGGACCTATATACTAGATGGTGTCAGATGAAGGCCCAAAAAGTTGACTGTTCTCTCTGCTAACGCACGGCAAGCGGTACCAGAGCGCCAAGTCTAGGTCCAAAAGGCTCCATTACAGCTTCTACCCCCAAGCCATAAGACTGCTGAACAATAAATCAAATGGCCACCCAGACTATTTACATTGACCCGCCCCCCACCCCTTTATTTTTACACTGCTGCTACTTGCTGTTTACTATCTTTGCATAGTCACTTTACCCCTACCTACCCCTACCTACACACTCTGAGTCAGTGTGCGGGGGTACAGGTTAGTCAAGGAAATTTGTACATGTAGGTAGGGGTAAAGTGACTATGCAAAGATAGTAAACAGCGAGTAGCAGCAGTGTAAAAAAATAATCTGGGTGGCCATTTGATTAATACAGGTACCCCCGTATATAGCCTCGTTATTGTTATGTAATCTTATTGTGTTACTTTTATTCATTTTTTGAAATAAAAAAATTGGACCATAGTGGACCCAAATGAAGATTCTAGAAATGGAAGATTCCACTGTGGAGGTTTATAGGGGAATGCTTCAGGGCTCTCTCGCACGGGGCAGCTCTAGCCGCGTGATATGCCGGAAAACTGGGTCTGGCTGTGGATGTGGTTCTGATTAGTGCGGCTAGGGCCTGAAAGCATTCCAGCCATGCACGGCCAGAGCCAGGGGAATAGGGGTTAGAGTTAGCGCGGCTCCCCGACTTATTACGCTTTATACAAGTGAATAAAAGAGGAACTGATGACAGCACACACCTGTTTCCTTACTGACCAAGTACCCCTTAGCATCCCTAGGGGAATAACACTCAGTGAGGGTGGGGGGTTGATCTCTGTCAGGTTGGTAGCCTCTGGTATGTGGTAAAGGCCGGTAATTCAGGCAATTCATCCAATCAAGCAATTTAGCACACCTCTGAAATATAAACAGCCGTGGCCCAATTGGGAATATAACCCTGTATATTATAGCCATCTGTCTGGGTCAATACCACACTAATGTACTGACACTCATTTAACATGTAGGATCCGGTTATAGTACCACATTACTAGAGGCATTTAGTAGAATCTACTCCGGTGAATGAGTACTTAGGGGGAGAGGGGCATTTAGTAGAATCTACTCCAGTGAATGAGTACTTAGGGATAGAGGGGAAGGGATGCAAAAACAGAACAGACACCCTGATTTTCCCGTTCCACCAGCATCCCAACTTTCCAGGATCCCATCTCTCCAGCATCCCAACTCTCCAGCATCCCAACTCTCCACAGCTCTCTGTTTGTGAGTTGGAGCATTACATAACAGACACCCTGATTTTCCCCTTCCACCAGCATCCCAACTCTCCACGGCTCTCTGTTTGTGAGTTGGAGCAGTATACAAACAACCCCACTGAGTTGGAGCAGTATATAAACAACCCCACAATCCCCCTACAAGTTCCTGGGAGTCCATATGGACAACAGGCTGGAATGGGCTGGTAACAAACTGCTGACCATCATGGACAACGTCACCCACCCTCTGCACGCCATGGTTATGATGCAGAGGAGCACCTTCAGTCACAGACTGATCCCACCACGGTGTGCCAGAGAGCGCTACAGGAGGTCCTTCCTGCCGGCGGCTATTAGACTATATAATGCCTCAACGGGGTGCCGTGCCGTCGGCAACTTAGATCTGGAACTGTTGGGGTGCTAGGACCTAGTTTAACAATTATGCATCCATCCGTGAGTAACTCTGGTCCGTCATCACTCATTCACTCAGGACCTATTTATTCATGCAGGTCTGTATATACATACTCATGTACAGTTGTTTATCATATCACATGCAATATTGCTAGTAATTCTTGGACCTAACTTACGTAGGAATTTACTCAGGAATGCATATTAGTATCCTGTCAGTTGCACCTTTTCTCATTGCTTTTAGTATATCGAATGTGCAATACGTGCAGTTGTCTGTAATTAAACCCTGCGCACTAAGGACTGTATGTTAAGGGAATTACTATTGCCCTGTGTTTTGTTGTTGTTGCTGCTTGACAAAGAAATTTCCCCCTCGGGGATCAATAAAGTACCTATCTATCTATCTATCTATCTATCTATCTATCTATCTATCTATCTATCTATCTATCTATCTATCTATCTATCTATCTATCTATCTATCTATCTATCTATCTATCTATCTATCTATCTATCTATCTATCTATCTATCTATCTAATCAATGAGCAAACATTCAGGAAACTCGCAACAAAAACTGGATTTTACGTAAACCATCATAGCATTCCCCAAGTCTCTATACTGCTGTGTTAGTTGTACACAAATACACAACACTATTCGTTTTGGTTGTAACAGTTTATGAGAAAGCCCTCCTGTCACTCAGGGGCGGGGCTCAGACATGACACAGGGGTGTATTGGTGACCCTGACACAAACAGAGAATCAGAGCTATTGCTCCTGGCCTGCTCTCTCTTCCTCACGGCCCAGGGGATCCACTCATCACGGGAGTATTTCAGCCACGGACGACTCAACAGGAAATTGGGAAGAATGGCTGGGGAGTCCGCAAAACTGTCTAGGGTTGGGAGAGTATTGACCTTAAATAAACACTCCAAGCCAAACAAACACATACACAAACACACACAGTCATGTAAATGATATGGACTATACAGGAGTTGTGTGCAAACAGTCCCACTAATATGTGCACACAGACACACACCGAACAGCCATCGTACTAGCTACCATCCCACAGTAAAACTTAGCAATCGTCCATGACTGGGACTGGGGACATTCAGTCAAGCATCCTAAAGGCCACAATACAAAGGGGGTCATTGGGGCGTGAGAGCAGGGCCTGTGAGAGGACTTGGTCTGTCCTGCTGTGGATCATACCCTGCATAGCTCTGCATAGCTGTGACTACAAATATTTTAAAATAGCCCTCTCTTATCAGGCTTGGGGTTAGCAGGCTGATACAGAGCTGTATATGTAACGACCAACATGACTAAATACCAAACTTGAGATGGGATCACACTGTCAAATAACACAGGGACCAAGGTGAGTGGGACAAAGACATAAACGGTGATTCAGTTACACACACAACATCTGTCCCGGGTGTAAAGCTGTGTTTCTCCTCCCTTAGTCACACAAAGACATCAACAGAAACACACACAAACATACACGTAAAAAGAGCTCAAAAGATAGCAAAGAGAGAAGTTGACATTTATTCACAGAAGTCTCTTAATCTCACTTTGTGGCCGTCTCAGTATCAACCAATACGTTTTCCTAAATATCCCCTGGAGTGAGTGATGTGCTAAGCCCCTGCTAGACTTAAAGCTAAAGCTTCTGCTCCAGTGGTCATTAAGTCCAAGACCGCTGAAGGGATTTGTAAGGCTAACAGATGTTGGGGGGGGTCATGACTAATAGTCATCCTCTCGTCATCGTCATGCTGCCATGCTATACTGGAGAAACACTGCAGTTAGTTCCTTCACAAATAAACAAGAGACTGATGGCTACATCATTCTACAACGAGCAGCCCAATTTGAGGCTGGCTAGCGTCTCTCTCTTTCCTTTCTAAGCTGTGAAATGTGGGAAAAGTGCTAATGTTTTGGTATGTTCAACGAGAAAATAGCACCCTGTCTGTAATTGTCATAATTCTTGGTTTGGGGATGCCAGCTGCATGTCTGAAATGCTGTCTTTGAGATGGCGCTGAAGATTAATTTGGACCTGAATGGATGTCTCTTTTCACATTTTATTTTTTTATGTAACCAGGGGGAAAACATCTGACAATCGTCAGCCCAGTTCCACTGTAATGTAATGTGATTGAGGTCTAATGTGGCAGTGGGTGACCAACTGAAACGCATGTGTAAACAAACACACAAGCAAAAACCCATTTGGAAACCGACTCCCATGCAGAGACAGCCAGAGGCACACAGCTGTTATGTTCTCTTTCTCCCCTGAACTGTGATAGTGATCAGGGAAACATTTGAAGAGAATCTCATCAGGGGGAAGGTATGTGACCCCTGCCCACGACCCACAGCAGGCCAGGGCCCTCCATGCGCTACCAGTATAATCATTTCCAGAGCAGGTCATTCGGACCACCAGAGAGAGGGTGAGGGGAGAAGAGGGCTTAAGCCGGCTGGGTAACGTTTGCATATGCCAGGTCTGTTTAAGGAATCACGCTACTGATGTTCCACAGAACAGGCCATGTTTCTCAGCCCATGTCTCCCTCCACCTCCACCTCGCCGCTGGCTAGCTTCTCTCCACACCATGTCCAAGCAGCACATGTTACAGGAACAAAGAACACTGCCTGGGCTAGCGCTACATCCCTACATGTCATAGCAACACCAGCTAGCTACTAGACTAGAGCGCTGCGCTGCTCAGCGACACAGAAAAACCAGTGGTATTGAAGAAGCGCTATTCATCCGTGAAGGCCTGTTGAGTTATAGGTCACCCAGCATGGCAACACTAAAGAAATGGCAATCTTCATCCTGGCCTTTCATTTAACCCTTTCAAATCCCCACAGAGGGGGTGCACGTTTTCACACATTCTTCTGGCGATGCAAGGTGTCCACCAGATGCATGGCTCTATGAGGTCTTCTGCTCTGACATGGAGACTGCCTCAGGCCTTGTGGCGTTAGGGAGCAGTGGGCTTTGGACATCACTGTGATACATCAGGAGGAGCAGGACAAAGACATGAATAGATACATGAGTTAAACAAAGGGAGAAGGGAAATATCCTTTCCCTGGCGTGTAGCGGTCTGTAGGATAACCCTTCCCTCCCAGAGAGATCAATAGGCTCATTCAAATCCTTTAATGGGGTATTAATTAGGAGATTACTGAACACTAGTATGCACTTTACCCCTCCCCTGTCTGCACTGCAGCACTCAGTGGAGACCACCGTCTCAGGACAGGACTGCATCAGGACCAGAACTCAACAACAACTCACAAACTGATGGTCCTATGTCAGTATAGACCTCGGTCAGAGGACATGACTACATCTAGACCAAAACTCAACCACAGCTCACACACAGCTGGTCCAATGTCATTTGACCCTAAATAACGTCTTTGACAGGGGATAGGAACATCACTTTTTGACAGCATCTATTTTTATTTAAACAAAACTTTCCATACATATTTGCCAATGGAAGAAGTGGTAAGAAAGTTACTTTTTGGACCTGAACAGAATCAATCAAATAACATGTTATCGGTCACATACACCTATTTAGCAGACGTTATTGCGGGTGTAGCGAAATGCTTGTGTTCCTAGCTGAGCTGAAACGGCCCTGTGTATATTTATTTATCGGCACAAGGATTCACACGTAGCAGCAACAACACCCTTCCTTTCACTTCCTTTCCCTTCCCTCTGTCTGTCTGTCTGTCTGTCTGTCTGTCTGTCTGTCTGTCTGTCTGTCTGTCTGTCTGTCTGTCTGTCTGTCTGTCTGTCTGTCTGTCTGTCTGTCTGTCTGTCTGTCTGTCTAACAGCTGTTGTTCCTCCTCCCCTGTGAACTGCATTGTTGGTTAAGGGCTTGTAAGTAAGCATTTCACGGCAAGGTCTACACCTGTTGTATTCGGCGCATGAGACAAATACAATTAGCTAGGCTAGATCCAACAGTGCAGTAATATCTAACAATACACAGCAATACACACAAATCTAAAAAATAATATATAGAAATATTAGAACAAGCAATGTATAGATGTATAGACAATATGGATGTATAGACAATATGGACAGTATATGGATAGAATATGTAGTATATTTGAAGAATATGCCACTCTCAGGAGACAAAGGTACTCAAAGTTGACCCATTTTGCATTCCCACCATACCATGAGACATCCATTCTTAATCACTGGAAAAGATAAACGGTTTAGTTTGATATCATTTAAAAGCTTACAAACAGTGTTGTCAAACTAATAATAATAAACATTAAATATTTTTTTGTTTTGTTTTGTATTTGTATTTTACCCCCTTTTTCTCCCCAATCTTTTTTTAAACCTTTAACGTCAGTTATCTAAAAACGTTTTCATATTAGCATATGTTGTACCTTAGACCATAATATACATCATCTGAGATTTTTGTGTTGTTCCCGCCGTCCGTTGACACAACATGCTCTTGAAAACAGGGTGGGTGGCAGTTATATCATAGAAATATAATTCTTAGAATGGAGATATCCCTTCAGACCACTGCAATTTAGCTGGTATACCATTGAAAGGTAAAATGAATAGAAATTGCATTTTCTAATTATTACCACAAAGATGGCCACCAGTCCACCCACCGTCGAATGTCAACGTGGTAATGGTAATGTCTATTCTAGTATCTATATTTCTATGATTTCAATAGGTTTTCTATGGAGGAATGGCAGTATAATTTAAAACAACAGATATTCCAATTCAAGTCAACATTCTCTGATGTGTGGACCTCCAACCACTTTTATGGTACCATTTGAATGTTGACATTTAAATTCTATTCCCATTTTAGTACATTTATCAGCCAGAACATGACACCCACCCTGTATTTAAGAGCATGTTGTGTCTCTTCTAATGGCGGGCACAACACAAAAATCTCAGATGATGTAAAATAGGGTCTAAGCTACAACTGACGCAAATATGGAAAAATATGAATTGACGTTTAAAGTGAAAACAAACAATAATAATAATTTTAATTTTAATTTTTTTTGTTAAATATATAAAATCGTCTGACAACCCTGTTAGTGAGCTTTTAAATTATATCAATCTCAAACGTTCATCTTTTCCAGTGATGAAGACATGGATTTCTCATAGTATGGTGGGGTATGCAAAATATGTCAACTTTGAGCATCTCTATCTCCTACATTCGGGTCTAAAAGGTCACTTTCTAAGCACTTCTACAATTGGCAAATATGTATGGAAGGTTTCGTTCAAATCAAAAGAGGTGCTGTAAAAAAGTGATTGAATTCAAATGGTTTTATCCTATAGAGACCTAGACAAAGAGGCCCCAGAGCTGTGAGAGTGGTTAACAAGCTACCGCTCACCCCCTCACCCCATTTCCCAGGCCCAACCCCTTTCTGAAGGCACCATCCCTCCACACCTTTAGTGTTTTGATGACACCAGATGTCAGTCTCTTCAGCACTGAGGCAAACACCAAATCAAATCTAATCAAATAAAATTGTATTTGTCTCATGCGCCGAATACAACAGGTGTAGACCTTACCGTGAAATGCTTACTTACAAGCCCTTAACCAACAATGCAGTTCACAGAGGAGGAGGAACAACAGCTGTAGACAGACAGACAGACAGACAGACAGACAGACAGACAGACAGACAGACAGACAGACAGACAGACAGACAGACAGACAGACAGACAGACAGACAGACAGACAGACAGACAGACAGACAGACAGACAGACAGACAGACAGACAGACAGACAGGCAGGCAGGCAGGCAGGCAGGCAGGCAGGCAGGCAGGCAGGCAGGCAGGCAGACAGACAGACGGAAGTGAAAGGAAGGGTGTTGTTGCTGCTACGTGTGAATAAATAAATAAACACAGGGCCGTTTCAGCCACAGGTGCTCCGGCAAGGGGTGAAATAGGGTCTCTAAACCCAGCTAAGGGGGGCTAGTGTTGGGCAAACACCACCCTCTACGCTCTCCTCTCCTTCCCCAAAACCAGGGTCTGTCCTCCCTGTCCTGTCCCCACAGGGAGCTGATTTGTTAGGCTGGTGGTGTCCATACTGCCGGGCTTTCCCAGTCCCCAGGGCCAGACTTCTCCTGTGATTCATTCTCTATTAGTCTTACTTACAGCCCTGGCCTGGCCTGCTGAATTATTAACATCTCTCTGTACACAGAGCAGCAGCTTGGTAATAGACTTAATGCAGTATATATCGAAGAGGAGAGAGAAAATGACAAAAATGTATATATATGTAATTGTAGTAAATGATCAACGCATAAGACAAAATGCTGAGATCTTGTGAAGAATAAACTACTGACTTTGCATTAGTTTCACAATGGGGAGGAATTTATAGAAGACTGTTTCTTAGGGGAAAAGACACACACAGTGTACTGTAGACACACACACAGTGTAGACACACAAATACACACAGTGTGTGGCAGTAAGTGTCTTAGTGTTGTGGTTTTCTCATTAGGAACCCCGACCTGCCTGGAGCAAAGTCTCAGCTGAGATCCCTAAACAAACACTCTTCAAAATACATTTGGGGAAGAAAAAAACAGTAAATTAATCTCCATGCATTTCTACAGCCTCCTCACAGACAACTTCAAATCTGCAGAGCAAAGTAACAAAAGCTTATGATAGGTCGCGGAGACAGCAGGCAACAGATGGTAGAGTGTGTGTTGGCCTGGACCTACTGTACAGGCTGAGAGATATGCTGATGTTAAAATAGAGATGAGTCCTGGAGTACAGGGAGGGGGGTTAGGATACTATTCCAAGTTAGGATACTATTCCAGATAAGAACACTGAGCCCTGATAGGGCTAGGCTAGCACTATGTTATCAAACCACTGCAAGGTCATTGGAACATCCTTTTTACTATTGGATGACTGTAATAATAACTTACACTTAGAGGGCTGTGTGTTCTCACACACACACACAGTCACCTTTGTCTTTGACTAAGCACTCAACAGAATGAGGTGGACCAGCCAGTGTCCTGGTCAGGAGGAGTGCTATGCATGCAGACTAAGAAGTTCCCAGGCTCCCGCCCAGACTGTCACCATCATTGTCACTGTCAGACTCGTCATCCCAGGAAAGCCCTTCCCGATACAATATTATCACAATACTTACTGTAGGTGCCGATAAGTTTTGCGATTCTCACGATTTTCACGATTCTACACGTATTGCGATTCGATATTGTGATTTTATTGCGATTCGATGTTCCAAACATATTGCTCATCATGTATTCTGCAGAGGGACAGGAGAGAGACATGAGAACGAGTTTTGATCAGTCATGGAAATAAAAGTGCTGAAAATGTATTGGCTCCATATTTAAAAAGAAGATGGAGAACAAGCTATGAAGGAAAAATACTGGAGTTTTGGTAGAGGTACAGCCAACTTGAGCAAAAAATTATATTGCAATATGTGTCTGGATCTCTCCAGTCAGGAGTAAGACGGACGTTCCTAATTCATAGGAGATATATATATACATCAAAATGCTTTTTTGTTGTCGTTGTTGTGAACTTCCGCTATGGACAAAGTTCAGTGGGAGAATGTTGTATGTTCTACATTCTGGAGGACGATGGGTTCCACCTGTACCCAAATATCCAATCTCTGATCCAGGACCTGAGTGGGCCCCAATCCAGAATTATGGATTGGGTCGGATCTGATATGATTGTCACGGGTATGTGTAATTTTAAGTCCAGAGATATCTAATTTTTTCATAAATCCGTTTGTATTGTTAGTTATAGCCTGCTGTTAGCTAGCTGGTTGGTTAGTTTTACCTGCATATTAATACTGCATCATTTCATGCATGCTGGCTGGCTAAGTGTATGACAAACCATTTGCATTGCTAAACTGTATGGTTTAGGATTATGGTTCATGAACTTGTTTAGCTAGCTTGCTACATGTAAAAAAAAAAAAAGACTCCACTTAGCCAGATTATATTTTTATCTGGAGATTTTTCTTATTGTAGGCTACTACTTTGACCACTTGTTTACTACACTACCTTAATCACTCATATTAGCACATGGCCTCACTTGAATACTTAAAGAGATGGGTGGGGTTAAGGCTTGAGAGAGTGTGAACAGATACTGAATGGGCGTACTCAAAAAAGAGCTCTCTAGCAAGTATGAAAAACTTTCAAGGGGATTTTCTGGTACTTGTCTAGAAGGTGGAACAACAAGTTTATCCAATTTCAAATAAGCATAACTTTCCAATGTTTCCCCAAATTGCAGTGTATGAAATACCATTTTGAAGTTTAGAGTCTGTGCTTTTATAAAATGTACAAAAAGCCAATCTTGGAAATGGTACATAAGACTCAAATGGGAAATATGTAGTCACATACAGTACCAGTCAAAAGTTTGGACACACCTACTCATTTCAGGGTTTTTGTTTTTTACTATTTTCTACATTGTAGAATAATAGTGAAGACATCAAAACTATGAAATAAAACATATAGAATCATGTAGTAACCCAAATCAAAATATATTTTATATGAGATTCTTTTGCCATGATGACTGCTTTGCACACTCTTGGCATTCTCTCAACCAACTTCACGAGGTAGTCCCCTGGAATGCATTTCAATTAACAGGTGTGTGTTCTTAAAAGTTGTGACAAGGTAGCGGTGGTATACAGAAGATAGCCCTATTTGGTAAAAGACCAAGTCCATATTATGGCAAGAACAGCTCAAATAAGCTTAGAGAAACGACAGTCCAGTCAATACGGAACAGTTCAAGAACTTCTTCAAGTGCAGTCGCAAAAACCATGGCTCTCATGAGGACCACCACAGGAAAGGAAGACACAGAGTTACCTCTGCTGCAGAGGATAAGTTCATTAGAGTTACCAGACTCAGATTGCAGCCCAAATAAATGCTTCACAGAGTCCAAGTAACAGACACATCTCAACATCAACTGTTCAGAGGAGACTGTGTGAATCAGGTCTTCATGGTTGAATTGCTGTAAAGAAACCACTACTAAAAGACACCAATAAGAAGAAGAGACTTGCTTGGGCCAAGAAACACAAGCAATGGTCATTAGACCAGTGGAAATCTGTCCTTTGGTCTGATGAGAACAAATTTGAGATTTTTGGTTCCAACCGCCGTGTCTTTGTGAGATGCAGAATATGTGTGATGGTGTGAGGGTCCTTTGCTGGTGACACTGTCTGTGATTTGTTTAGAATTCAAGGCACACCTAACCAGCATGGCTACCACAGCATTCTGCAGCGATAGCCATCCCATCTGACTATCAACTATCATTTGTTTTTCAACAGGACAATGATCCAAAACACACCTTCAGGTTGTGTAAGGGCTATTTGACCAAGAAGGAGAGTGATGGAGTGCTGCATCAGATGACCTGGCCTCCACAATCACCCAACCTCAACCCAATTGAGATAGTTTCGGATGAGTTGGACCGCAGAGTGAAGGAAAAGCAGCCAAACAAGTGCTCAGAATATGTGGGAACCCCTTCAAGACTGTTGGATTCCTCATGAAGCTGGTTGAAAGTGTGCAAAGCTGTCATCAAGGCAAAGTGTGGCTACATTGAAGTCTAAAATATGAAATATATTTTGATTTATTTAACACTTTTCCTTTATTTTTACTATTTTCTACATTGTAGAATAATATTGAAATCAAAACTATAAAATAACACATATGGAATCATGTAGTAACCACTATTATTTCATATTTTTGATGTCTTCACTATTATTCTACAATGTAGAAAATATTAAAAATAAATGAAAACCCTTGAATGAGTAGTTGTGTCCAAAATTTTGACTGGTACTGTATATCGATATGATACGATATATCATCAAAAATAATATCCCAATATGTAACTGTACCCAGCCCCCCCCCCTCACTATACCAATATTGTGGATTGTGCTCTTCAAGCCAGGTGTAACTGTATGGATAACAACCGAAAAACACGTACATATAGGAGCTTTTGAGGAAAAAGTGCTGATGAAATTGTGTTTATTCTTGACAAAACCGTGCAGGCCGTCCACTAGATATTCAAATTGGATTTGAGAAAACAAACGACATACAATAAAATGGAATACTAATCACTGATTTAGAGCCAGTGTTCTTCACAGAAGACTGTGATTTTGATCAGAACACATTGGATACGTCTGTCTCCTCATTTTCTTTACCTGTCATTTCCCCTGAAAAATGTAGAAGAGAAACTATTTCAATCTCTGTCCCTTTGATCTTGGTGCCCTTTTGCAGCAGAGCCAACTTCAAAACATTTCAGACTTAAAAGCTTCACTATCCCTGACAGACCAGAGCCTTGAAAAAGAGGATACAAAAAAAGTAGGGGACAAAAATACCAAAGAATAGTTTGTTATTAGTTAACCAATAGCGGTTTTACTAACGCGTTATTCACATGGCAGAACCTCTGGTGGGTCACTACAGCAATAACAAAATAAGAATTTCAATTAATCAACAATTCAATTAATCCACTAATTGAGTAGCTAGAGCAGCCTACAAACAGAAGTGTGATGTATTGGGTTTATCACTCTGGGATGTAGTCCATACACACCTGGGGAAAATAGCGTTTTGTCTGTTTGGAACAGTTTGGAAAGGATTGGAACTTTGAGATGCAGATAGATGCCCTGAGGGAAGTGGCGTGGCAGTGTCCTGTTTTGGGCGGGAGCTGTCAGGGAACATCATTCTACATAACATTTCTCCCTGTCATTCAAGCAGATAAGGGCCATAAAGGTCTGATTCAAATTAGTATTTATACCATACTGTTCTGTTTGTCATGAAAAATAATTGCCTACAGGCGCCGAGGCGAACTCAGAAATGTACAGACTGGCATTCCATAGTGGGGTATTCGTAGCCCAAAGGCCGGCAGATGGCGATATTGGTCTGGTATTGATGGTTTCATCTTACCGTCCAAACGCATACACTTGTACCCTCCGTGAACCGGTTTGTACCTAAAACATTCTCCATTCAGGCTGCAAAGGCGCCGATTTCCTCCTCAACTAGATTTAATGGTGAGAAGGCAGAAAAATATTGAAAAATATGCTATACTTTCTTTATGAAACATTATGAACTTTTTCCACCATGCTAGTGGCTAATTATACTTCCTGATGTTGCACCCTGCGTTCAGCCAAGGGTAACGCTTCGAACACACCAACTGCATTTTTGTGTTTTGGTACACCAGAAGTACATTCATATCCAATGGAACGCTGCGTTTGCCTTGCAGAGGCAGTTGCAGTGTTCTGTGTGGTGCATATGTTAGATTTAACTTTTGTTGCACACATATCCAGATGATGTTGCGTTCCATTTTGCGCAATGGCAATGTCAGTGTGATCAAGTCATAAACAACAGACTGCTGCAACCTGATTAGCCAAACACAATATGCAACATTCAGGACTAGCGTTCCTAGCCATTAGCCACTTTAGCATGGTCTATTGCACAAGTCTATTGCCGGCTGCAGACAATGTGTTTGGATGGTAAAGTGGAAAGACTCAATATCGCCATCTGCCGCATTTGGGCTAGAGTATTCGCGGCCTATTTCATTTAAATTAGTCTTATTTTGGCCTGCACATGGCATGTCCCACTGTCCACAGATAAACTATGTGTTTATTGTGGCTAGAACCATGTGACCCACACTTTTCAGATGACATGCATGCTGAATACACATTTTAAGAAATGTCCCCTCGGGTTCAATAAAGTACCTATCTATCTATCTATCTATCTATCTATCTATCTATCTATCTATCTATCTATCTATCTATCTATCTATCTATCTATCTATCTATCTATCTATCTATTGCACTGAGTGCATGAGAAAGCAAATTAACAGACACACAATCCAGATTTAAAGCAAAAATGTATAGTATAAACTACAGTAGCTAATGTATAACTCCAGTGTTCATTTGATATACCAATAAGAGATTTTTCATCCACAAACGGAGTTGCAAAATGAAAACAAAATAAAGATTGCCTCAGGGCAGCCAAACATGAGCGCGGGAACCCTGACACAAAGCCCCCTGTGTGCGCCCCCCAAAACAATATCACTCACCGTTCGTTGATTTTTAACGCAAGTAGGGTTCTAAATCAGCCAGATTTTCCCACTAATGTCACAATAGAGAAATATGCCTGTTGTTTTACGTCGCTAGGCTATCAAATCAAATAGGAAGATGAATGCGCTGAAAGCTAACAGATGTCTGCAAAAATGTAATCAATATAATTAAGTGGACCCATTTGTAATTACTGAAAATTGTGGAAGAATAACCTAAAAGGTTATTACACCCAGTGATTGCTTCTTAGCCTGTCATCCACATTATGCTATTTATGATTAGCAAGACCAAACATCACAAACTTGGACTGTATTCTATGGAGTGGCCCTCAAATTCTCCAATAAGGCCTGCATAATAAAAATAGTGACAGTTTGGTTACGCATAAAAATACATTTGCATCCCCTTAATCATATAGCCTACCAGTAGTCTATAAAAGCCTAATAAAAATGTAATTGCATACGTATTTACATTAGGCTATACAGTATGTCTACCAATGGTGCATACCCTGTTGGAGTGTGAAGAACATCAATAGAGACTCATTCTGGGTGCACACACACAGACAGCACCGCATGCATGTAGGCTACAAACCTAAAGACACTGCAATAGGGAATCCTAACAAAAGCGGGACACCACCAATATGGTTAATCCCCTAGATAAATTCGGAAATGAAGGAATCACAGTCCAATATAAATCTCAAAGGAGCACTTATGTCTGAACATTACTATGCATTCGGCAATAAAATCCGTTTGCATTCACATCAAGCATTAGCCTATGTGCAATAGCCTAAATGCGGAGTCTAAAGTAGAGGTTATTTACGACCTTCTTCCAACACGTTCCAGCATAGTCATACCACTTTTATCTGATTTCCTCGGCATCTAAATGAAATGCATAGGCTGCATCCAACAGTCACCCTCAAACCAATCGACACCTACGCATTCTGTGTAAAAAACAACAACACACGATTACATTAAAGTGCATGTTAATGCGACATTCAAATAATGGGCTATACAGCTGCGTCAAGACATGTCAAAGCTTCTGAAATTACTTCAATAAATTGCCATTTGCTGCTTTATTTTTCTCCAAGCAATGATACAGTGGCAAGCTCTATGTGTGCAAGTTATGGAGTTGAAAATGAAATTGAATTTTCAATTCTCCTTTTCTATTCTCCTGCAGTGATCTACACACATTCTGCATGTGAGAGAACGCCCCGGCTATGTAGCCAACACACGGCTGCTTTATACTTACTGCTATCCATTCGTAACCGGTCTACTTCACCAACTTGCCAATGATATCAAATAGGGCGTTCGATTATTTTGTCAAATAATGTTGTCTGCTCAAACCTGCATAGGCTGAGGGATCGCATATAGGCTAATTGAACCAAAAGGATTCCCTCAATTCGCATTCATTGCTTCCTCGGTTGCCTATCCGAATTCTATGATACGACGACACGAGGAATAGAAACAGCGGGTGAAGAGACATCGGGGGATAGAGAAGGAATGTCAGTCACTCAATCGAGTTACAAACTACGCTACAAATGACACTGTAATAACCGTCAAGTTACAACAGAAAAGTTTTGCGCAACTTACGGATGATTGTGATCTTGGGGGTTGTTTTCTTCAGCATGGTTAGAATATTAAACTTGAAGGCATTTCCACGACTGTCACCATTCCCGTCCAAAAGCTCCGCGTTCCGAGTCTTGAGCTTCTCACAGCATGAATGGAGTGGTATGCGGTCTGAGCTCCCAATGGCAAGTAAGCCTCGTTCTGAGCGGTATGAATGTACACTGCCGCTGTCTGCTTGGTCGCGTCGCCGCCTACCGCGTGTAGGTGGCAGCGTTGGGCACGGTAGTGGCCACTGGATTTGACTTGGTGACAGCTCTGTTAAAATATAACTTTTTAAGAGGTTTAACCATTCCAACACAACAGGCCTAGACTTAGTCGGAGTCTCAATTTACCGTTGAGAGTCAGCATGTTTCTCTTGTTTTGTCAGTCACTAAAAATCCCTCAATTAGCCATGTCAGCTAAAATGTTTGAATTGGTAAATGAATCTATATAGCCAGTTATCTACACTGAACAAAAATATAAACGCAACATGTAAAGTGTTGGTCCCATGTTTCCATGAACTGAAATAAAAGAGCCAAGGACATTTTCCATACACACAAAACGCGTATTTATTTCAAATGTTGTGCACAAATTAGTTTACATCCCTGTTACTGAGTATTTCTCCTTTGCCAAGAAAATCCATCCACCTGACAGGTGTGGCATATCAAGAAGCTGATTAAACAGCATGATCATTACACAGGTGCACCTTGTGCTGGGGACAATAAAAGGCCACTCTAAAATGTGCAGTTCTGTCACACAACACAATGCCACAGATGTCTCAAGTTTTGAGGGAGCGTGCAATTGGCATGCTAACTGTAGGAATGTCCTCCAGAGCTGTTGCCAGAGAATTTAATGTTAATTTCTCTACCATAAGCCGCCTCCAACGTTAGTTTTGAGAATTTGCAGTACGTAGAACCGGCATCACAACCGCAGAGCATGTGTAACCATGCCAGCCCAGGACCTCCACATCTGGCTTCTTCACCTGCGGGATCTTCCGAGACCAGCCACCCGGACAGCTGATGAAATTGTGGGTTTGCACAACCAATGAATTTCTACACAAACTGTCAGAAACCGTCCCAGGGAAGATCTTCTGTGTGCTCGTCCTCACCAGGGTCTTCACCTGACTGCAGTTCGGCATCGTAACTGACTTCAGTGTACAAATGCTCACCTTTGATGGCCACTGGCATGCTGGAGAAGTGTGCTCTTCAAGGATGAATCCCGGTTTCAACTGTACTGGGCAGATGACAGTATGGCGTCGTGTTGCAGAGTGGTTTGCCAATGACAACGTTGCCCAACCAAATCTTGCTTAGGGCCCCCAAAAAGGCTAGAGCAGCCCCAGACTTAAGCCTAATTGGGGTCATGTACAGACCTTTTGGGCGGCACTGTTGATGCTGAGACTGGTGTTTTGCAGGGGAACTATTTAATGATGCTGCCAGTTGAGGACTTGTGAGGCGTCTGTTTCTCAAACTAGACACTCTAATGTCCTCTTGCTCAGTTGTGCACCGGGGCCTCCCACTCCTCTTTCTATTCTGGTTAGAGCCAGTTTGCGCTGATCTGTGAAGGGAGTAGTACATAGCGTTGTACGAGATCTTCAGTTTCTTGGCAATTTCTCACATGGAATAGCCTTCATTTCTCAGAACAAGAATAGACTGACGAGTTACAGAATAAAGTACTTTGTTTCTGAACCCACAAATGCTGATGCTCCAGATACTCAACTAGTCTAAAGAAGGCCAGTTTTATTGCTTCTTTAATCAGCACAACTGTTTTCAGCTGTGCTAACATAATTGCAAAAGGGTTTTCTAATGATAAATTAGCCTTGGATTAGCTAACACAACGTGCTATTGGAACACAGGAGGGATGGTTGCTGATAATGGGCCTCTGTACGCCTATGTAGATATTCTATTAAAAATCAGCCGTTTCCAGCTACAATAGTTATTTATAACATTAACAATGTCTACACTGTATTTCTGATACATTTTATGTTATTTTAATGGACAAAAAATGTGCTTTTCTGACCTGCTTTTGGAGCTGAAAGTCATTCATTTTAGCAGCCAATATCAACTAGGAATATATCATGTCACTTCTTTGGAGTCCATAAATCAAAATCAAAATCATACGGCCTACTTGTAGCGGAGCTTGCAGGATCGGATAGAAAAGCATGTTCTGTCTGCACTGCACCATCACTTTAGAGGGCAGCCTGCGTGCAGAGTACTCTTTGCCTGCCGGGTAGCCCTGTTCTTCCTGAGAAATATCATAATAAATTCACCAGAATATGTTACATCTTCATCCCGTAATATTGGAGGCGGTGCGATGTTACAGCTGTTTATCTTTATAGCCAGTAGCCACCCAAACTAGGCCTATCTGAAATATGAAAACTATCAAACAAATCGCCAGGTAGCCTATAGTTCTGGCAAAGATGAGTTAGTAGTAGATTTCTAAACTCTATTTTATATGGATGATATACGTAGGCTAACTCAGTTTTTGCCTGGCAAAACTGGAGGAAATGAAACAAGTTCTTTATTAGGGATCCCCATTCCTGGGGTCCAAACACATTAAGGCACTTACATCACACAAAAACAAAAAAATAAAACAGTACATCATATCAACGTTATTACACCCCTACATATCTACAATACAAAATGTATAATACCACCATACAACAATATTACAATGTACATAGAGTGCTTGTGCTAGAGGGTTTGTGTATGCATGTGTGTGTGCCTGTGTGTCTCTCTTAACAGTCCGCGTTGTTCCATAAGTTGTAGTTTTATCCGTTTTTTAAAATCTAATTTTACTGCTTGCATGAGTTACTGTGCGTTTCCCAGAGTTGATTCTGGGCCTGGGGACTGTGAAGAGACCCCTTGTGGCATGTGCTGTGGGGTATGCATAGGTGTCTGAGCTGTGTAGACTACTAGTCGTTTGAATAGACAGCTCAGTGCTTTCAACATGTCAATACCTCTCACAAAGACTAGTGATGCAGTCAATCTCTCCTCTACTTTGAGACAGGAAAGGTTGACCTGCTTGTCATTGATATTAGCTCTCCGTGAATATTAATGGCCAGCCATGCTTCTCTGTTCTGGGCCAACTGTAACTAGCCTATGTCCCTCTTTGTGGCACTTGATCATATGACTAGTCCAGGTGTGACAAATCTAGAGCATGTAGGACTTGTTTTGTTGATAGAAATGTAAAGAAAGCAGAGCTGCGCTTTATTACAAACAGACCTTAGCTAGCGTTGAATCAATATGTTTCGACCATGAAAGTTTACAATCCAGGGTTACAACACCAACCAGTAGTCTCCTCAACTTGCTCAATTTACACATTATTCATGTGAGATTTAGTTGAGCTTTAGGGTTTAGTGAACGGTTTGTCCTAAATACAATGCTTTTAGTTTTTGAAATATTTAGTATTACTTGCCACTCCTTCTAAAACTGACTGCAGCTCTTAAGTGTTGCAGTGATTTCACTTGCTGTGGTAGCTGATGTGTATAATGTTGAGTCATCAGAATACATAGACACACAGGCTTTACTCAGTGCCAGTGACAGGTCATTAGTAAAGATTTTAAAAAGTAAGGGGCCTAGACCACTGCCCTGGGGAATGCCTGACGCTACCTGGATTATGTTAGAGAGGTTTCCATTAAAGAACACCCTCTGTTTCTGTTAACACCCTCTGACAGGTAACTCTCAATCCACGATATAGCACGGGATGTAAAGCCATAACACATACATTTTTCCAGCTGCAGATTATGATCGATATGTCAAAAGCTGCACTAAAGTCTAACAAAACAGCTCCCATAAGATTATTTTGATCAATGTCTTTCAGCCAATTATCAGTTATTTGTGTAAATGCTGTACATGTTGAGTGCCCTTTCGTATAAGCATTATGAAAGTCAGTTGTTAATTTGCCTACTGTGAAATAGCATTGTATCTGGTCAAACACATTTTTTTACAAAGGTTTACTAAGGATTGGTAGGGCAAAGGGGCATGTGCTCTGCACATGTAGAACCCTATCTGTGCACGTGCCTGAGCCTAATAGTGTCAAAGGGTAGCCATAGCCAAGGCATGGGAGATGAAGGCAGGAACAGGAGGCAAGATGATTTCCAATAGGTGCAGGATTTATTGAATAAAGGAGACGAGAGTAGCTTCATGTATTCATGAAGCTACATGGGCCTAATGCTGGCCTGATCCCCTTCTTCATCAGAAGAGCTGAAACCAACTGATTTAAATACCCTATGTGTCAGAAAGACAGAGCTAGTGGAATAAACTATCCCCATAATATAGACAGGTGGCATCAGGTGTGTATCCCCACATTTCATATATATTGCCATGTTGGCACCAAATGACAAATGACAGGTAAGAATCAGGAAAGGAAAAAAATGACAAACACTATGAGAATTACAAATCTTCTCAAAAGTAAATTCTCCTGTGGACAGCGAAAATTAATATGCTTATTCCCAAAATACAAGTGTGTGAAAGCTACCCCCTGGATAGTCACGAACATGGCGATGCCTTCAGTTGTGTTGGCAACCCCATGCACATTTACATAGAAAAAAAAAAAGTCATAAATGTTGAATAATATTATGTTTGAACGTACTCTTCTGATTGTCCGTGGTGTTGCTTCTTCTACTGGTCGAGATTTTATTAAACTAACTTCAAAACGTGGGTTTATGTGTGTGACAATCAATGGACGAAGATGGTCTGGAAGAGTGCAAGGCTTTCAAGTGGAATCAATAGACAGAGAAGTCACTCTCTCGCTACCAACGCTAATAGAGTGCAATGAAATCCCTGACAACCGGTCGGAAATCCCCACCCCTGAAGCCGCTCTTCACCATGCACACCTAAGACCCATTGCAGAGCAGATCCCAGTTCTACATCCACAAGCACCCACAAGGTGCGTAAACAGATCAACGGCCCACATGACTGTCCATAATCACAGAAGCTGGACCTAGGCTTGGTGATAGTTGGCAACGTCTGTCTCGGCGACATCCACAAGCCAGAAGTAGTAAGCACCTTCTACATCAACACACTAGAGAATGGACGACAGTCCCTCTTCAAGCCCCAACCACTATGTTGTGAAAGACAAGTATGACAGAGTCAGACCCTCTTGTCTCCACACTTCAGTATGCGCAGAGTGGCTGGTGCGTAAAAACAACAAAGAACAAATAGGATGTGCTGTCTTCGAACGAACCAAAGATGACGACAAAATCGCTCCTTGATTTGAAGATATGGCCTTTCTGAAAGTCATGGAGCAAGGGATCTACAAAGATGAAGAAAACAGTTGGACAGCTCCTCTGCCCTTCAGGATGCAAAGACGTCGTCTTCCCAACAACAAAGCCCAAGCATTGGATCTTTTCAGGTCACTACAACGCTCCTTCAACAGGAAACCGGAGATGAAGGACAACTTCTTCACGTTCATGGAAAATATATTCCAGAATGGCCATGCAGGGGAGGCACCCCCTATAGGAAAAGAAGAAGAGTGCTGGTACCACCCAAAGAAACCAGGCCAGATCAGGGACATTTTTTTAATCGAGTGCCCAACATGATGGTGTTTCTTTGAACAACGTCCTCCTGACGGGCCCAGACCTCAACAACAGCCTTCTTGGAGTGCTTATTCGCTTTCGCCAGGACTCCATTGCCATCACCGCAGACATCCAGCAGATGTTTCACTGCTTTGTCGTCAGGCCCGATCACAGAGACTTCTTGCGTTTTCTGTGGTACGAAGGCAATGACTCCAACAAGGACGTCATTGAGTAAGGAATGCGAGTGCATGTCTTAGGCAACAGCCCGTTGCCAGCCTTTGCAATCTATGGCCTCAGAAGAGCAGCACAAGAAGAAGAAAATAAATAAGACGCTGGAAGATTTGTGGAAAGGGACTTCTATGTTGATGACGGAATAAAATCTCTGCCTACTGCAGCAGCTGCCATCGACCTGCTCAAAAGGACACAAGAGATGCTGGCATGCTCAAACCTCAGGCTGCACAAGATAGCCTCTAACAATGGAGACGTCATGGCGGCGTTCCCTACAGAGGATCATGCCAACGACCTGAAGGATGTGGATCTGGGGAACGACACACTACCGATACAATGCATTCTGGGAGTCAGCTGGAACCTGAGGAACGACACATTCACATTCCAGGTATCCGATGAGAAGCTACCCCTCACTCGACGTGGAGTACTGTCAACTGTGAATAGTCTTTATGATCCCCTGGATTCGTCGCTCCAGTCCATAATACAGGACAGGGAGAAAGAACAGCTATGGGAAGTGTGGAGAGACTGCAGATCCCAAGGTCTTATGCACAAGTTCCTCCTTCTACAGCCCAGAGCAGAGAACTTTGTATCTTTTCAGACGCTTCAGTCAAGGCGATAGGTGCAGTGGCTTACCTGAAGATCCTAGAAGCAGATGGAAGATGTCACATAGGCTTCATCCTAGGCAAAACTAAATTAGCCCCATGACCAGAGCTCACCATCCCTCGGCTGGAGCTGTGTGCTGCTGTGTTGGCTGTGAACATAGCAGAGCTCATCACCGCTGAATTGGATATTCAACTCGACAAGATCAGCTTCTAGTTTTGGGCTACATTTGCAATGAAAAGCAGAGATTCCATGTCTTTGTGAACAATAGAGTCCAACGGATAAGGAGATCCACAAAGCCTGAACAGTGGCACTTCGTGTCAACAGAAAACAACCCTGCTGACCACGCAACAAGATCCATCCCTGCAGCTCACTACGTGGCTCACAGGGCCCGCATTCTTGTCACAGCCTGAGCAGACGTCACACAAGGAAGATGCCTTTGAACTTGTGGATCCTGAACAAGACATAGACATCCGCCCCTGGTGTCCACACTCAGCACTACAACAATAGACAGCCAACTCGGATCTCAACGGTTTGAGTGCTTCTCCAGTTGGAGGTCACTTACTTGTGCCATTGCGTGTCTCATTCACATCGTCTCTCTCTCCAGGAAGAATACAGAGTGTGAAACAGAACACCAAAAAGGCTGGCATCACTGTAAATCAAGCTACACAGTGGATGTGCTCACACAGTCCCAGAACATAATCATCCACACTGTGCAAGAAGAAGCATATGGGAAGGAGATGCAGTGCATCGAAGACCAAAGAGCAATGCTGAAAGACAGCCCCCTCAAACGCTTTATTGATGGAAACGGCCTTATGAGAGTTGGAGGACGCATCATGGAGGCAAGAATCGGATGTGTCAAGAAACAGCCAATAATAATTCCTGGCTGTCACCACGTCATGACACTTCTTGTGTGACATCACCCGAGCAGTCCAAATATCAGGGACGCCTCTTCACAGAGGGCGCCATCTGCTCGGCTGGCTTCTGGATCGTTGGAATTAAAAGATGTGTGAACAACCTCATCTTCAGATGTGTCACTTGCCGTAAACTCTGTGGCACCTGTGAAGTTCAAAAAATGGCTGACCTACCTGCAGACCGCCTCAGCGCTGAACCTCCATTTTCCCATGTCGGTGTAGATGTCTTTGGTCCGTGGTCTGTCTCCTCGCGTCGCACAAGAGGGGGGCAAGCCAACAGCAAGAGGTGGGCGGTCCTGTTCAGCTGTCTGAGTGTCCGCGCCATTCACATTGAAGTGATTGAATTGATGGATCCTTATGCCTTCAACAACGCCTTTAAGAAGGTTCTTTAGCATCCGTGGACCAGAGGATCCAGAGGATCCATTCATACTCACCCCTGCAACATTGCTTACCCAGAAGGTCGCCGCCTCTCTCGTTCCTCCTGGTGACTTCAACTGCAAAGATTTGTATACGTGCCAGTGGAGACAAGTACAGAGCCTCGCCAACACCTTTTGGGACAGGTGGTGAAAACAATACCTGTCTACTCTCTAGACACGAAGGAAGACTAACTTCACTGAAGGGAGCATTGTTCTCATGAAAGACAGTCAAACTGAACGGAATGAATGGCCTGTGGGACGGATTAACAAAGTGTTTCCCAGCAAGGACGGAAGAGTCCGAAAGGTTGAAGTCAGGGTTGCCAGCAAGGATGGGACTAAAGTGTTCTTCAGACCTGTGACAGAAGTCGTCCTGCTCCTTGCTTCAGCATAAGAGACTTTTTGATTGTAAGAAAATATGTGTTAGGTAGTGGTATCCAGGGATACCAAGTGGGGAGTGTGCTGTTACCTATCGTTAGTTCCTTGTGTATTTCTGTGAATATTTCCCCCTTGTGGCGCAAATAGGAATTGCGTTTCTTTATATGTTCAAGGTTACAACTGGCAATTTGTTATGATGTCATCAATGCGCTGCCAGATAAATATATTCATGCTAGCGTCTATTCCTGTTGATGGCTTCTGGATTTTTGATACAGTACTTTACATTAAGTTATACTGTATACTTCTAAGTTATTTTTCTTGAATACATATGTTAGTGTATTTTTGTACAACATATGATTTATATGCATTGTATTATTCTCTATTTCTGTAGTTTTACCCTATCCTATTCATCAGTAAAGAAGTTGTCCAGACCGTCTTCGTCAAGCGTGATGATTTAAGGAGGGAATTTAAGCTGCCTTTTAAACTATACAAAGGGTTATAGCGAGGACAGAACACCTATGCTATTTGGAGAATTATCTCACGAATCATAGAAACTGATGGACTCTTGACTAGGAATGTTACACACTAAGAAAATAGGGTTCTTCAAAGGTTCTTTGGGAAGGGTGATGGTTCTATGTGGAACCTTAATGACTTAAATAACCCTTTGAGCCCTTCAATAGTTCTTTACAGTTCACAAAGGGTTCTTTGCTCTTTAAGTGATAATTCAAATGTGGGGGAGGTTGGCTCATTAGAATATTTTGGGGCATGGTTTGTGCACAGCTCTTTTTGTGCAACCGTGAGTGTGAGTGTAATTCCAGTTTATCTAATGTTTTGTGTTATGCCATTACATATTAAATGACTATGGCCAGTGACAGTGTCTTGTGAAAGACTTATGTATGGCCTTGTGTAAATTGAGAAGGCTTGACTAAGTCAGTCAGTGGTTCTCAATTCTCTTCTCAGAGACCCCCAGCTGTTCCAGAGGTAGCTCACTTGATTTGACTTCTCAAATAACACAATAATAATACCTATGGAATTTTAACAATATAATATGGCTGACCAGAATAAAAAAAAACTGTGGTACTTCAAAAGGATCTACAAAGAATCTTTCAGATTGAGAAAGGTTCTTTATAGAACCATTCTCCATAAAAGTTCTATAAAGAACCATAAAAAAGTGCTCAATATCGTGACAAAATCGGTTGTAGCCATAGAGGAACCCTTTTTGGTGCTATTAATACCTCGTTTCCACCAAAAAAGAACTGGTTCGGAACTGGTGCTGGTTCAAAGTTGGTTCAACTTGCGAACCTTCTCAGAACCTGTTTGTTTTTCCACTGACTAGAGAGCCCAGCGAACGACGTCGTTACGTCACTGTGTACGTTGCCATACGTCTTAGCTTTCCCAGAAAAACTTCAAGCATAACAATTACAATGGCGGACTACATCGTCTTTCTGCAAATGTTTCTCCTGGCTTTGCGAATCCATCTTTATTCAATCGTTGTACTATCTTTCTACTAGCGCTGTGTTTTTAGCAATGGCGGTCACAACCTTTCCCGTCGTGTTGTTGGTCACAACAGTAAAAGAACGGTTCTAGTCCAGCAAAGAGTTGGTGCCGCTTTGGAACCAATTTTCCTGTTTTCAAGTATTGGTCTCCACAAAGTTTGCTGCCTCAGTGTTGATGATGGCAATTTGCATATACTCCAGAATGTCATGAAGAGTGATCAGATGAATTGCAATTAAAAAGGTACAGGGATTGGACTGCTGAGGACTGGGGTAGAGTCATTTTCTCTGATGAATAACCTTTCCGATTGTTTGGGCCATCCGGAAAACACCTTGTCCAGAGAAGACAAGGTGAGCGCTACCATCAGTCCTGTGTCATGCCAACAGTAAAGCATCCTGAGAACATTCATGTGTGGGGTTGCTTCTCAGCCAAGGGAGTGGGCTCACTCACAATTTTGCCTAAGAACACAGCCATGAATAAAGAATGGTACCAACACATCCCCTTGAGAGCAACTTCTCCCAACCATCCAAGAACAGTTTGGTGACGACCAATGCCTTTTCCAGCATGATGAAGCACCTCGCCATAAGGCAAAAGTGATAACTAAGTGGCTCGGGGAACAAAACATCGACATTTTGGGTCCATGGCCAGGAAACTCCCCAGAACTTAAACCCATTGAGAACTTGTGGTCGATCCTCAAGATGCGGGTGGACAAACAAAAACCCACAACTTCTGACAAACTCCAAGCATTGATTATGCAAGAATGGCCTGCCATCAGTCAGGATGTGGCCCAGAAGTTAATTGACAGCATGCCAGGGCGGATTGCAGAGGTCTTGAAAAAGAAGGGTCAACACTGCAAATATTGACTCTTTGCATAAACTGAATGTCATTGTCAATGAAAGCCTTTGACACTTATGGAATACTTGCAATTATACTTCAGTGTACCATAGTTTACTGACATAAAGATCTAAGAACACTGAAGCAGCAAACTTTGTGGAGACAAATACTTGTGTCATTCTCAAAACTTTTGACCACGACTGTACAGTATCACACTGAGATACACATAACAGAAGCGCCATCTATTGGTTTGGCGACATCTCGTAACATATAGCAAATGTTTTGGGTCTTTATAGAACCTTAGGAAAGGGTTCTTTATAGCACCACCCAAGTTCCATTTAGAATCTTATGAGCATGGTTCTTTATTGAACCTTCAAAAAAGGGTTCTATATAGCACCAAAAAGGGTTATGCGATTGTTACAAGCCAAAGAACCCCTATCTGGTACTATTTAGACCCATACATTTTTTTGTGTGTAATAACTTGGATCCCTTCTCTTGCTCAGGTTCTTCATAAAGAACACTAAGTGACGAGATGCTGACGATGGAGGAGATGAGATCTGCTGGTGAACATGCAACAACCCATTTAACAATCATATTGCCCCAAATTTGAGAGGACTCTCTTTCTGAGCCATACACAATCCAAACAATATCCAACTCAAACATGACCCACAGACTCACTGCCAAGGTTTTCATGCACTCCTGCAGATTATCAGTCATTTATATACATACACACTTCTCATGATTACACGCAGCCTCTCACACATGCTAGCACGGACAGCCACGAACTCAGAATAATCCAAATCCATGCTTGATCTGGTTTTATTTCTCTCTATAAAGAGATTAATAGTTTGACAGAATCTACAGTATTTGATAGTGCTGCAGTATATTATCACATCTTGTGTGGCAGCCTGGCTGGCAGCTCAGTTTTGCATGGTACATAATCCCAAGTGTGGCTGGCTGGATAGCAGAGCTGAGCCCCTGAAATGACCTTTATTTTCCCCTGTGCATATTGGATAATACTGTAGGCCAGGGTTTGCCAAACTCAGTTCTAGCCCCCGAGCCCCCCCAGCACTACACAATTAGCTCTGTAGTGCTAAGGAGAATCAAAAACATGGACCCGGGGGAGGGGCAGGGCCGAGTTTGGGAAACCCTGCTATTGCCCACCACATTAGTGATGACTGGGCGGAGGTGCTTTTCAAAGCAGGGTGTTGGGGTGTATGATTCTAACAGGACATTCATCTTGCTGATGGGCCCCTGCTCAGGCAGTCTGCAAGCAGAGTCTGCAAGCAGAGTCTGAACATCAGAAAGGATGGCATTGTCTCTCAATTCGTGCAATGGCTACTGCTATAGGTTTCAGGAGTTTCAGGCTGCTTACCACTCTCTCCCAAAATACATCATCCAGGAGGATCCTCTTGATGGGGCTGTCCATATCAGCAGACTGTGATATGGTCATTTCTTGGAGAGACTCCTTCCCCTCCTGGAGACTATCAAACATGATGACAACACCACCCCAACGGGTGTTGCTGGGCAGCTTCAATTTGGTGCTCTTATTCTTCTCACTTTGCTTGGTGAGGTAGATTTCTGCTATAACTTGATGAGCCTTCACATACCTAACCATTTCCTTGGCTCTCTTGTAGAGTGTATCCATTGTTTTCAGTGCCATGATGTCATTGAGCAGCAGATTCAATGCATGAGCAGGACAGCCAATGGATGTGATGTGAGGGTAGGACTCCTCCACTTTAGACCAAGCAGCATTGTCTGTCACCAGTGCGAATACCTTCTGTGGTCCAAGGTCATTGATGATTGCCTTCAGCTCATCTGCAATGTAGAGACCGGTCTGTCTGTTGTCCCTTGTGTCTGTGCTCTTGTAGAATACTGGTTGAGGGGTGGAGATGATGTAGTTAATTATTCCTTGCTCACAAACATTCGACCACCCATCCGAGATTATTGCAATACAGTCTGCTTTCTCTTATGATTTGCTTGACTTTCACTTGAACTCTGTTGAACTCTGCATCCAGCAAATTAGTAGTTAAAGCATGTCTGGTTGGAGGCATGTATGCTGGGCGAAGAACATTCAGAAATCTCTTCACATTGCACATTGCCTGTGCGCATCTGAGGTGAACCAGTTGCATACACAGCTCGAGCAAGACATTCATCAGCATTTCTCTGACTACGACTCCATTAACTCAAAAGATCTTCTGATTCCAGGAGGACCATGAGCTGTTGCTATCGATAAGGTGTCTGATTCATAATTTTCACCTCAAATAGAAGTTGAGGGACTTTTGTCAGAGGTTGCTTGTTGTGAGCGTTGAGGGAACTTTATGCACTTGGCCAGAAGATTCTGCATCTTTGTTGCATTCTTCACATATGATTTGGCACAGTATTTGCAAATGTACACAGCTTTTCCTTCTACATTAGCTGCAGTGAAATGTCTCCACACATAAGGTAGTGCCCGTGGCATTTTCCTGTAAAGATTCTATTTTTTTTTGTAAAAAAACAAATACAATTCCATGTACAGATAAATAGTTAAGCAGTTAGATTAAACAACTCCTTTGTAAAGTAAATTTTTTCAAATGGAACATGTATGGGAACAGGTGAATTAACACTCCTCAGTTAGCAGGATCAAGTCAGCTAAAACCCACATGGTAGCAAAAACGAACTAGCAGAAATTGTTAGAAATGATTTAAACACACTTTGCTGTAGGCTATTATTTACAAGTTAACATAAAATCATGTATGTCATATAAAATATATTCACCCCACCCAGTATTGTAATCAAAACATACCTGAAAGCATGTAGTCCTTGGCTTAGACAGTGTAGCAGTGTGGTCTCAATAGCATCTCATTAGTGTGCAAGATCTTGAGAATCAGCTGTACATGTGATGGAAGAGGGTTGCAATTCCATTGATTTGGAGATAAATATGCCACAAGACCTATCCCACAAAAAGGTTTCACTGTCATAAGCTTACTTTTTTGATGAATTTAAGCAAAATTCCCAAAATTCCAGGGCTTAACTTCCCATGGAAAATGTTTGAAACAATTCTGGAAATTTACCAGAAAGTTTCCGACCCTTTGCAACCCTAATTGTGACTGAAAACGTTGATAATTCCCTGGGGAGTTGTTTCTTGCCTAGAGGTTGGTGACTCAGTGCAGTCAAGGGCTCAGTGCAATCAAGCAAAAAACACTTGAGATTTAAAGCTGCGGCGACAATTTTAGAATGTAAAAGGCTACTACACTTTCTAGTAAAAACTCAATAAAACAATTGTCTGTACATTTCAGCTGTTTCAAAAACACTGCTATTCCAATTTTTCCTGTAAGAGTGTTGGCTCAATGAGGCAATTCTGTTTACTCTGCCCTACTGTTGGGCAAGTGTCGTGCCCTACCTCCGGAGGTAGCAGTCGAGACGTAACAAGTTTTCAAGTTTACATTGCAGTTATACTGTATGTGTAGCCAAGGGTATATTTGCGATAAATCTAGTAAGTGTGAAGCCCCTCTTACATCAGATCAAAGCCTGTACTAAGGCCAGATGAGTACACTGGGGAATAGTGGATATGAAGGCTGCCTTGGGTCTTATTGGAGTCCACCCCTGCCCTACCTCTCTTCTCTGCTCTCCTCTCCTCGCTCCTCTCCCCTTCTTTCCTTTCTTTTCCTAGCCTCTTCTCTCCTCTCCTATCCTCTGCTCTCCACTCATCTCCTCCTTTCTCCCTCCGTATTTGTCTCCACTCTGGCTCATACAGTGTAGTTTATAATGACTGGTTTGAGCATTACTGATCTGGAGAGACACAAATACAATGTATCAGTGGATTTTCATTTCCTGGCAGCCTAACGCAACAGGTGATTCAGCTAGGTACATAAATAATCCTCACAACACCTAACTAACTCATAGACTGCATCAAATTGCCAACAGCCTGCAACACATTGTTCTTCCTACAACGCCTCCAGTGGCGATGCTGAGTCCTGAAGCTCTGATGTTGCTGTACTCTGACGGGCCTTGCCCTGTTGAGTTGGCACCTCAGGTGAGGGTGATATGAAGACAGTGTGTTTTAGAGTTTTAACAACTCTGCTTGTAGCCTATCTCTCCCCGCCCAGCTGGCATCTCCTTGATCCATGCCATCCATTTCATCCACATCTTCCAACACCCAATCATAATTAAAATCTAGTCAGAAAGACGTAGCTAGGAGGAAACTAATTAGAGACAATCATTATTTTCTCTTCGACACAAATCAAAAAAGCTCAGACTTCTTTCCTCAACTGCCTGTTATGTGTCAGGCTACGGGGGCGTACAGTGAAGAGAGAGATTGGCGATGCAAGGCGTTTGTTACATTGTGTAGCCTTTTTTTGATAATGAAGATCACAGTATTCTTTACGTTCTGAGACACCACTCAGTTGGCAAATTAACTCCCCCTAAGAAGTGTGGGAGCGCGGAGAGTGTGGGTGGGTGCGAGAGGCAGTTTGCCTGCTCAATGGACAGGCTCCTTTAAAGTTTAAAGGGGATGTTTTTTGTGTCCCTTGGCTGGCCTTGGTGTCACGGTGTGTGTATGGTATGGTTGGCTGTCACCAACTGCCCTAGCATGTGGCGCTGGGATGCTGGCTGGACTTAGATTAGAGTTAGAGGGCAACAGAGTTTGCTAACAAATCTGTACGTGCTTCAACTAACTCTTCTGACAACTGGTATCAGTGTCATGTCAGCTAGTGAGATCCGACATTTCTGGACCTCTCTCCCCAACGGCAAAGGTCCCAAAGCTTCTGCACATTCTGTGGGATTCTCTACTTTACGCACAGTCTCTGCTCTACTCGAAGAAGACCGTCTACTCTGGCAAATGGTGTTTGTTTAATGAAGTTAGATCGAAGAATCAATGTCTGCAAGATCACATAATAGTATTCTACATATCAGAAGCATAATAGCATAGTATAGAGTTACTATAAGACAAAAAACACCACCTCATTTGATTGTACGAATGTTGTACGAAATTTTCTCTCCAGGCAAAATACAGTATGTGCTTTGATTTAAACTAAACAAAGGTTTGATACAGTTTGTTAACACCATCTGCTCTAAAATGTTACATAATTCAAAACAACACTGTAGGCTACACGATCACATAATGCTAGTATTCTACATGAAGATCCAAATCACGTTCTGCTAATGTGTTTACCTGTAGCCTATGCACACATTTTGGTGGTCACCCTCCCTTCACATTTTTCTCACTGTCAATCGTGAAAGATAAAGTTTTACCGGTGAAACGTCCATGCAGCACCTGCATCCTAACCATTTGATCTCAATCAGTTTCAAGGGGATATGCATTTAGATCTTCTTGAGTTATAAAGTGTTGTTTCGAAGTAGCCTTCTACAGTGTTGTTCTGAATTTTGTACAGTGAGTGAATGTCTTACAATAATGTTATAGACTGATATATATAAGGTGTTATAAAAGTGTTATAGACACCTTAGAGACTGCCGCCCTATAGTCATGAGCACTGGTCACTGATCACTTTTGCCAGGTCACAGTTGTAAATAAGAACTTGTTCTCAACTGACCTACCTGGTTAAATAATAATAATGTTTACATACTGTTTTACCCACTTTATATGTATATACTGTATTCTAGTCAAGGCTCATCCTATATAACTACTGCTGTACACACATTTTTTATTTATATACTGTCCATACTGTCTATACACAACATTTGTGGCATTTTGCACCTGCCCTGTGTTTTGTTGTAGCTGCTTGACAATGAAATCCCCCCCCCCCCCGGGGGATCAATAAAGTACCTATCTATCTATCTATTTATATATATACTTATATATATACATATTTATATTCTGGACTCTGACTTTGCTCGTTCTGTAAATGCTAGAAACAAAAGCATTTTAACACCCGTGATAACATCTGAAAATCTGTGTACGTGACCAATAAACTTGGATTTGATTTTGATTTGATTTTGAGTTTATACTATGCTATTATATCCGGTTCTGTTATGTAGAATACTATCATTATGTGATCTTGCAGACATTGATCCTTTGATCTAACACCATTTGCCAGAATATCCGGTTCTCTACGAGTAGAGCAGAGACTGCGTAAAGTAGAGAATCCCGCACATGCGCAGAAGCTTTGGGACCTTCAGCCATCGGGAAGAGAGTTCCAGAAAAGGACGGGCAGTGTTGTAGTGGTGCCTGGAGAAGTGGGCGCCCTGTGTGCAAAATTGTATGAGAAACGGTGACATACTGTCTGAATGACCTAAAATGATAAACCCTATATTGGTCTTTCACAGTCAGGCCAACCCAAGCTGTACTGTGCAAGTAGGCTAATAGTAGGCTTACTATTGAAACCGATAAATTAGGCTGTCAACTGAGTCAGAAATGTACAGGTTTCAGATTTGTGCCTTTTTCACATGTTTTTTCTCATAAAATGTCAGGCTTTTTTAATATAAAAACAACCACATTGGATGTTGTAAGTCCATAACAAGGCTTAAACCACATCAGGAGACCACTTTTGAGGTCTGGGAAAAATCTAAGCTTTGTTTTTTTGTGTGTGTAATTACCCTTTAATTGCACAGGCACCTAGCACTGGTTGTTTGGTTAGCATGTTTCTGTAGCACAGCTTGTAAAACAAATGACCACTGGATTAATGCAAATAATTATGCTATCATTCTACCAGGTATGCATAGGCTACATACATTGTAGCTAGTTAACATTTAATTGAGAGGTTTTTTGGGAAAGCCTTTCCATCTACCAGAAGACGGTAGATGATATGAAGGCTTATCATTAGAATAGCTATATATTTTTTCGTGTTCCTTAATTGTTTGAAACCTGGACGTTTTACTTCATATTGTGGCATGTCTTACCTTGCTTCAATGTAGCATATAGCCAACATCCCACCATAGAAACGCGGAGGCAATTATGTTATAAAGACTTCCTCTTCCTCCTGTCTATTGGTTTTCTTTAAAATGTATTTAATTGTCTATCAGCCAAAGGCATTATCCTAGTCATATTAGCAACCCTTGATAGTTGTTGCATCATTAGCTCTCCTCTCTTTCTACATTTGTAACAGATATTCCCTTCTCTGTCAATGAAACTGCTTGCATGTGCATTGCATTTAAGAACAGTGTTTTCCCGCAAATTGCATTTTGGAACATTCACGTTTAGGCCTACCGTCGCGTGCACATTGCTGTGCTTAAAATGTGAAGAAATATTAGTTCATACAATTTTAAGCAACACATTTTTGTCTGTTCCATCAACCTTACTAATTGATATGGCATACACCTCCACTATACTAATTTGATACACATTGTGGGGATTAAGAAGTGAGTATATGCAATGCCCACTGAAAAAAATAAGTGGGTATACGGCATATACTTGCGTATAGCCTCCACTTCACCACTGGTCATATCCCAAAGAAATGGCTATAGATTGTTACCATGTATCCCATAAATGTATGGTCAAATCCAGTTTGTGACAACTTTTTTCCATCTCCGTTGTGCTTCCATCCAGAGTTGTGAGGTGACTGGAGTGCAGTGCTGCATCACAGCCAGCCATCCAGAGCCCAAAGTCAGTACTATCCCTTAATCTTCAGATCCACAACCACCATTTGCAATGCATCAGCAAAGCATGACCTGATTATTATGGCTACAGGGTGCATAGCACTGGTGTAGGTCGCGGTGAGTGAGCACCAGAGGCCATCTCCACTCCACACGCTGCCTCTCTCTGCATCCCTAAGTGACTGTAATGCAACGACCTCTCCCAAAGACATGGCAGCACTTACTAACATTCACCCCTATCAGAAACCCAGGCTCCACTCAACTGAGATTAACTATACGATTCTGACAGCAGCAGTTATCACGCACAATCTTATTAGAGAGAGAGAGGCCTATGTACAATATACAGTATGCATCACTTCCTAGAGTACTATGTAACTGAATGTAATATAAGACATTGGATATTATTCTAAATGTACAGTACGCAGTAGATCAAGCAGCATGAATTTATTTTGTATGGAAAATGCAGAGCCAGTAGTGGCAAACCTTTCTCTAGTATATAACAATGACAACGGTGTGGGATAGAATGCAGTTGGATGGTTTGTCTTTCCTTGCCTTTACAGTGGTGTCTTGTCATTGGCTTCATATCTAGTGAAAATGAAAAACAAAAAAACGATTTATGTGCCGTCTAATGTCTTGGTACTGAATGAGTGTCTTTTGCCCTTACTGTATCACTCAACCAGTCAGGCTCTCCTGCCTATGGAGTGGAAGTGATTGTATTCCTTCATAATCTCTCTCTCTCTCTCTCTCTCTCTCTCTCTCTCTCTCTCTCTCTCTCTCTCTCTCTCTCTCTCTCTCTCTCTCTCTCTCTCTCACACACACACACTGATGACTCTGACTGACTGGCTGCTCTTCTTCAATGACAGGCCAGCTCGGGCTTCAACCTGGTCTCAGATAATTTTGTATTATTCTGTACGTAAATCCGAGACTCCATTTAGTATGATATGTTACATTTGGTATGGTTACATAAGAGATGGTTCCTTAAGGCAAAAACAAAAGGAGAGTGGTTGGTCAGGGTGGATGGGTAGGCGTACAACGCGAACATCTAGCAAACCAAAGGTTGCGAGTTTAATCTCATCATGGACAACTAATTAGCAACTTTTCAACTACTTACTACTTTTTAGCTACTTTGCAACGACTTACAGTGGCAAGAAAAAGTATGCGAATCCTGAATTAGCTGGATTTCTGCTTAAATTGGTCATCAAATGTATTCTGATCTTCATCTAAGTCACAACAATAGACAAACAGTGTGCTTAAACTAATAAGACATACATTATTTAATTTTTCTTGTCTATATTGAATACATAATTTAAACATTCACTGTGTAGGTTGGAAAAGTATGTGAACCCCTAGGCTAATGACTTCTCCAAAAGCTAAAAACACAAACAAAATTTGAGTTTGCTATTCACAAGAAGCATTGCCTGATGTGAACCATGCCACAAACAAAATAGATCTCAGAAGACCTAAGATTAAGAATTGTTGACTTGCATAAAGCTGGAAAGTGTTACAAAAGTATCTCTAAAAGCTTTGATGTTCATCAGTCCAAGTAAGACAAATTGTCTATAAATGGAGAAAGTTCAGCACTGTTGCTACTCTCCCTAGGAGTGGCCGCCCCGCAAAGATGACTGGAAGATCACAGCGCAGAATGCTCAATGAGGTTAAGAAGAATCCTAGTGTCAGCTAAAGACTTACAGAAATCTCTGGAACATGCTAACATCTCTGTTGGCGAGTATACGATACGTTCAACACTAAACAAGAATGGAGAACACCACGGAAGAAGCCACTGTTGTCCAAAATGTTTTCGCAGAAGAGCACCTGGATGTTCCAGCTCTACTGGCAAAATATTCTGTGGAGTGATTAAACTAAAGTTGAATTGTTTGGAAGGAACACACACCATTATGTGTGCAGAAAAAAAGGCACAGCACACCAACATCAAAACCTCATCCCAACTGTAAAGTATGTTGGAGGGAGCATCATGGTTTGGGGCTGCTTTGCTGCCTCAGGGTCTGGACATTTCCAAGTTTATCAAGACATTTTGCTAGAGAATGTATGGCTATCTGTCCGCCAATTGAAGCTCAACAGAAGTTGGGTAATGCAACAGGACAACGACCCAAAACAGAGAAGAAAATCAACAACAGAATGGCTTCAACAGAAGAAAATACGTCTTCTGGAGTCCTGACCTCAACCCGATTGAGATGCTGTGGCATGACCTCAAGAGAACGGTTCACACCAGACATCCCAAGAATATTGCTGAACTGAAACTGTTTTGTAAAGAGGAATAGTCCAAAATTCCTCCTGACCGTTGTGCGGGTCTGATCCGTAACAACAGAAAAGGTTATTGCTGCCAAAGGAGGGTCAACCAGTTATTAAATCCAAGGATTCACATACTTTTCCCACCATGCACTGTTAATGTTTACACGGTGTGTTAAATAAAGACATGAAAACGTATAATGGTTTGTGTGTTATTAGTTTAAGCAGACTGTGTTTGTCTATTGTTATGACTTAGATGAAGACCAGATCAAATGTTATGATCAATTTATGCAGAAATCCAGCTAATTCCAAAGGGTTCACATACTTTTTCTTGCCACTGTAGTATGTTAGATAACCCTTCCCCTAACCCTAACCTTAACCCTTTAACCTAACACCTAAGCTTAACCCTAAATTGTAATTCGTAACATATCATACGAAATGGGTGCCGGACATCCACAAATGCATACACACCATACAACTCTATGATATTAAATGGAGTGCCTTGGATAATATTAAATGCTCTGAGACCAGGTTGCAGGCTTCTGCCTCAGCCACTGTCAGGTGTTGTAATGCTGTGTGTGTGTGGGGGGGGGGGTTGTACCTGCCTGTGTGTATGGTTAGATATGACTGCCAGGGGAGCTGTTCGTCCCCCTCGCCACAAGGCGCAGACATTTGGCGTGGCGGACCAATTTGCTGAGAGAGGCAGTGGTTATCTAAATGCAAAGTGATGCTGTAATAGCACTCGGGATGCACCGTAAATGCCAGTGGAGAGCATCCTCTGTGAGAGAGGTAGAGACGGATGCAGTGCAGGGGGAATTACCTGTGTGAAATCTAGCAGAAGTCATGCAGGGAGACAAAATATGTGGATTAGAGCCTGTCAGGGCTGAGCAAGGAAGGGAGAAAAACACCTTCCATATCAAGGAGCCATCATCAACGAGTGACGAGCAAAGGACAGGGAAAGGAAAGGGGGTGGAGACCAACGTTGCCTTACGCAGTGACAGTGACTAACAGTGCTAGTGTAATCTAATGTAATCTAGTGTAATCTTAGTGACCTGAGGGATGATTATACATGCTTGATAAAATATCTGTTTAAATCAGTTCTAATAAAACTAGGGCTGAGAATTTCCAGAGAACCTCATGATACGATATTATCACAATCCTTAAGTGCCGATAAGATATATTCTAACGATTCTCACGATTCTATGTATACTGCGATTCAATACTGTGATTTTATTGTGATTCGATGTTCCAAACATATTGCTCACCATGTATTCTGCAGAGGGACCAGAGAGAGCCATGAGAAAACTAGTCTTTATCAGTCATGGAAATAAAAGGCACAAAAATTATATTGTGAAGTTGTCAAAACGATACGATACGATATATTGTCAAAAATAATATCCCTGTCAGGCTCTGGCCATAGGCAGTACCTTTTGGCCATGGTCAGAGCCTGACAGGTCTAGATATCTAGATCTATGTGTTTTTCATTTTGTGTTGAATCCCCAATTGGAGACAGCTGTGAGACGTTGTCTCTGATTGGGGATTCTATTTAAGTTGCTCAACCACACACGTTTGTGTGGGTCATTGTTCGTGTCTGTCTGCATGTTGCGCTAGACCGTAAGTCACTTTGCATTTGTTCAAAGTTTGTTTGTTTCACTCTCCTTGTTTATTCATATGCTTCGTGAGAACAACTCATATAATAACAAGGATGTCACTCCACGAGCGCTCCGTATATCGTCCCTTATATCCACAGCATCGTGACAGAATGACCCACCACCCTGGGACGCAGCGGGGTTTGACATTGGGAGATATCCTCCTCGGTATGGGGATAATGGTAGGAGGAAAACTCCCATTATCGTTCCGTGGAGGAAGGCTGGGGTCCGGAGCAGCGGCGCCGTCGTCAGGGAAAAAATCGACGGGCCAGAAAGGCTAAGGACCAGCCTGGAGCCCAGAAAACCTCCCAAACTGATTTTGGGGGGGGGGGCTATGGGGGTGGTCGGGGATCGAAGGAGAAGAGCCCCGACCACTGCACTCGTTAGGGTTCCAGGAGGAGCCCCTACAGCCATGGGAGCAGGAGTACAGAGAGGAGTCAGAGGAAGACGACGACGATATGCTTCTGTTCCCTCACTCGTGGGGGTTCCCAGAAGAACCCTCACAGGATGGGGATTGGCGGTGGAGAAGGGATGACAGGAAGAGTCGTGCTCCAGCGCCAGTTCCCAGTCCGGTGCCTCCAGCGCCGGTCCGGAGTCGGAGACGAAAGAGACCGACTCAGCGCACCACACCATCAGTGCGCACCAACAGCCCGGTACGGCCCGCGCCTGCTCCGCGCACCAGTCCAATGGTGCGTGTCCCCAGCCCGGTGCGACCTGTGCCAGCTCAACGCACCAGCCCAACGGTGCGTGTCCCCAGCCAGGTACAGCCCGTCCCAGCTCCTCGCACCAGACCAGTGGTGCGTTCTCCCAGCCCGGTACGGCCAGTTCCTGCTTCTCCCACCAGACCAGTGGTGCGTTCCCCCAGCCCGGTACGGCCCGTGCTTACTTCTCGCACCAGACCAGTGGTGCGTTCCCCCAGCCCGGTAAGGCCCGTTCCTGCTCCTCGCACCAGACCAGTGGTGTGTGTCCCCAGCCAGGTACAGCCCGTCCCAGCTCCTAGCACCAGCACAATGGTGCGTTCCCCCAGCCCGGTACGGTCCGTGCCTGCCCCTCGCACCAGAACAGTGAAGGTCCGCAGCCCGGAACCTCCAGTGAAGGTCAGCAACACGGAACCTCCAGCGAAGGTCAGCGGCCCTGAGCCTCCAGCAAAGGTCCGCAGCCCGGAACCTCCAGCGAAGGTCAGCAACACGGAACCTCCAGCAAAGGTACGCAACCCTGAGCCTACAGCGAAGGTCCGCAGCCCTGAGCCTACAGCGAAGGTCCGCAGCCCGGAACCACCAGCGAGGGTCAGCAGCACGGAACCTCCAGCGAAGGTCAGCAGCCCTGAGCCTACAGCGAAGGTCAGCAGCCCTGAACCTCCAGCGAAGGTCAGCAGCCCTGAACCTCCAGCAAAGGTCAGCAGCCCTGAACCTCCAGCGAAGGTCAGCAGCCCTGAACCTCCAGCGAAGGTCAGCAGCCCTGAACCTCCAGCGAAGGTCAGCAGCCCTGAACCTCCAGCGAAGGTCAGCAGCCCTGAACCTCCAGCGAAGGGCAGCAGCCCTGAGCCTCCAGCGAAGGTCAGCAGCCCTGAGCCTACAGCGAAGGTCCACAGCCCTGAGCCTACAGCGAGGGTCCGCAGCCCGGAACCGCCAGCGAAGGTCCGCAACACGGAACCTCCAGCGAAGGTCAGCAACCCTGAGCCTACAGTGAAGGTCAGTAACCCTGAGCCTACAGTGAAGGTCAGTAACCCTGAGCCTACAGTGAAGGTCAGCAACCCAGAACCTCCAGCGAAAGTCAGCAGCCCTGAGCCTACAGTGAAGGTCAGCAGCCCTGAGCCTACAGCAAAGGTCCGCAACCCTGAGCCTACAGCGAAGGTCCGCAACCCTGAGCCTACAGTGAAGGTCCACAGCCCGGAACCTCCAGCGAAGGTCAGCCACCCTGAGCCTACAGTGAAGGTCCGCAGCCCTAAGCCTACAGCGAAGGTCCACAGCCCGGAACCTCCAGCGAAGGTCAGCAACACGAAGCCTACAGTGAAGGTCAGTAACCCTGAGCCTACAGTGAAGGTCAGTAACCCTGAGCCTACAGTGAAGGTCAGCAACCCAGAACCTCCAGCGAAGGTCAGCAGCCCTGAGCCTACAGTGAAGGTCAGCCACCCTGAGCCTACAGTGAAGGTCCGCAACCCTGAGCCTACAGTGAAGTTCCGCAGCCCGGAACCTCCAGCGAAGGTCAGCCACCCTGAGCCTACAGTGAAGGTCCGCAGCCCTAAGCCTACAGCGAAGGTCCGCAGCCCGGAACCACCAGCAAAGGTCAGTAACACGGAACCTCCAGCGAAGGTCAGCAATCCTGAGCCTACAGTGAAGGTCAGAAACCCTGAGCCTACAGTGAAGGTCCGCAGCCCGGAAACTCCAGTGAAGGTCAGCAACCTAGAACCACGGGCGAAGGTCAGCAACCTAGAACCACAGGCGAAGGTCAGCAGCCCTGAGCCTACAGCGAAGGTCCGCAGCCCGGAACCTCCAGCGAAGGTCAGCAACACGGAACCTCCAGCGAAGGTCAGCAACACGGAACCTCCAGCAAAGGTCAGCAACCCTGAGCCTACAGCGAAGGTCCGTAGCCCTGAGCCTACAGCGAAGGTCCGTAGCCCTGAGCCTACAGCGAAGGTCCGCAGCCCTGAGCCTACAGCTCAGGTCCGCAGCCCGGAACCACCAGCGAAGGTCAGCAACGCAGAACCTCCAGCGAAGGTCCGTAGCCCAGAGGCTACAGCGAAGGTCCTCAACCCGGAAACTCCAGTGAAGGTCAGCAACCTAGAACCACGGGCGAAGGTCAGCAGCCCTGAGCCTACAGTGAAGGTCCGCAACCCTGAGCCTCCAGCGAAGGTCCGCAGCCCGGAACCTCCAGCGAAGGTCAGCAACACGGAACCTCCATCAAAGGTCAGCAGCCCTGAGCCTACAGCGAAGGTCCGTAGCCCTGAGCCTACAGCGAAGGTCCGCAGCCCTGAGCCTCCAGCGAAGGTCCGCAGCCCTGAGCCTCCAGCGAAGGTCAGCAACACGGAACCTCCAGCAAAGGTCAGCAACACGGAACCTCCAGCAAAGGTCAGCAACACGGAACCTCCAGCAAAGGTCAGCAACACGGAACCTCCAGCAAAGGTCAGCAACCCTGAGCCTACAGCGAACGTCCGCAGCCCTGAGCCTACAGCGAAGGTCCGCAGCCCTGAGCCTACAGCGAAGGTCCGCAGCCCGGAACCACCAGCGAAGGTCAGCAACCCAGAACCTCCAGCGAAGGTCCGTAGCCCAGAGGCTACAGCGAAGGTCCTCAGCCCGGAAACTCCAGTGAAGGTCAGCAACCTAGAACCACGGGCGAAGGTCAGCAGCCCTGAGCCTACAGTGGAGGTCCGCAACCCTGAGCCTCCAGCGAAGGTCCGCAGCCCGGAACCTACAGCGAAGGTCAGCAACCCTGAGCCTACAGCGAAGGTCCGCAGCCCTGAGCCTACAGCGAAGGTCAGCAACCCAGAACCTCCAGCGAAGGTCCGTAGCCCAGAGGCTACAGCGAAGGTCCTCAGCCCGGAAACTCCAGTGAAGGTCAGTAGCCCTGAGCCTACAGCAAAGGTCCGCAACACGGAAACTCCAGCGAAGGTCAGCAGCCCGGAGCCTCCAGAGAGAGAACCGGTGCCCAGTCCGGGGCCGGTCGTCTGCTACACTCCAGTGCCAGAGCAGTCCGCTCCGCCGGTGCCCAGTCCGGGGCCGGTCGTCTGCTTCACTCCAGTGCCGGAGCAGTCCGCTTCACCGGTGCCCAGTCCGGGGCCGGTCGTCTGCTTCACTCCAGTGCCGGAGCAGTCCGCTCCACCGGTGCCCAGTCCGGGGCCGGTCGTCTGCTTCACTCCAGTGCCGGAGCAGTCCGCTCCACCGGTGCCCAGTCCGGGGCCGGCCGTCTGCTTCACTCCAGTGCCAGAGCAGTCCGCTCCACCGGTGCCCAGTCCGGGGCCGGTCGTCTGCTTCACTCCAGTGCCGGAGAAGTCCGCTCCACCGGTGCCCAGTCCGGGGCCGGTCGTCTGCTTCACTCCAGTGCCAGAGCAGTCCGCTCCACCGGTGCCCAGTCCGGGGCCGGTCGTCTGCTTTACTTCAGTGCCAGAGCAGTCCGCTCCACCGGTGCCCAGTCCAGGGCCGGTCGTCTGCTTCACTCCAGTACCAGAGCAGTCTGCTCCACCGGTGCCCAGTCCGGGGCCGGTCGTCTGTTTCATTCCAGTGCCAGAGGAGTCCGCTCCACCAGGGCCCAGTCCGCGTTCGGCCGTTAGAGGGGGGGTACTGTCAGGCTCTGGCCATAGGGAGTACCTTTTGGCCATGGTCAGAACCTGACAGATCTAGATATCTATATCTATGTGTTTTTCATTTTGTGTTGAATCCCCAATTGGAGACAGCTGTGAGACGTTGTCTCTGATTGGGGATTCTACGTTTGTGTGGGTCATTGTTCGTGTCTGTCTGCATGTTGCGCTAGACCGTAAGTCACTTTGCATTTGTTCAAAGTTTGTTTTTCACTCTCCTTGTTTATTCATATGCTTCGTGAGAACAACTCATATAATAAAAAGGATGTCACTCCACGAGCACTCCGTATATCGTCCCTTATATCCACAGCATCGTGACAATCCCGATATGTAACTATATCGATTTTTTTCCTCCATCACTAAATAAAACAGCAGAAACATTTATATTATTTTACCCCTTAGGGACCACCAAGTACATTTGATAGGTGTAATAATACAAGTGGTATAACTTATTCAAAGGAGACCCTCAGGGTATGAATGGTTTTAATAAAGTCTTATAAGGCATTATGTTTGAGAAATATGAACATGTTGGCAGTGCATTAGCTAGCTAAAGGCTAAAGTGGTGGTGACAGGCATATTGCAGTGGATAACTCATGCTGTTAGGTCACAGTCTCTAAGCTTTCCACATTGAATGAGAATGTCACCTTTTGGCATCCCTAATGGGCCTCCATGTCTCACCATGTTTCAGCCAAAGAAATTGCATTTAGTGCATTGATTTCTCCCAGTACGAAGTCACATTGTTCAATCCAAGGTAAGGTGCCGCTCTGCATTCTCAATTCCGTTGCTTGGAGAAAAGGGCTTAACGTCAATGTGCAGGCAGAGGAGCACTCGGCCTCCCGAGCATTGACTACTAAATGTTGTGTTTAATTGCAGTGAACTAGCCATCTGACTTATTTTCTGTGCTTTCCTAGAATTTGTTAGTAGGCGGCCTGGTTTTGGTTTTATAAGGCAGCTTTTTCTCAATTCTCATCCATAGTTTTTTTTTTTTTTGACAGATGAGGACACAAACAAGTTCAATCAGCTACAGTGCATTCAGAAAGTATTCAAAACCCTTTACTTTTTCCAAATTTTGTTACGTTACAGCCTTTTTCTAAAATAGATTAAATAAATAAAAATCTTCATCAATTTTGCAAATTTATGAAATATAAAACCAGAAAAATCACATTTACATAAATATTCAGACCATTTGCTAAGAGGCTCGAAATTGAGCTCAGGTGCATCCTGTTTCCATTGATCATCCTTGAGATATTTCTACAACTTGATTGGAGTCCACCTGCGGTAAATTCAATTGATTGGAAATTATTTGGAAAGGCACACACCTGTCTATATAAGGTCCCACAGTTGACAGTGCATGTCAGAGCAAAAACCAAGCCATGAGGTCGAAGGAATTGTCCGTAGAGCTCCAAGACTGGATTGTGTTGAGGCACAGATCTTGTGAACAGTGGCCTCCATCATTCTTTTAAATTTAGTTTGTAACCACCAAGACTCTTCCTAGAGCTGTCCACCCAGCTAAACTGAGCAATCAGGGGAGAAGGGCCTTGGTCAGGGAGGTGACCAAGAATCAGATGGTCCTCTGTGGAGATTGCAGAACCTTCAAGAAGGACAACCATCTCTGCAGCACTCCACCAATCAGGCCTTTATGGTAGAGTTGCCAGACGGAAGCCACTCCTCAGTAACAGGCACATGACAGCCCGCTTGGAGTTTGCCAAAAGGCACCTAAAGGACTCTCAGACCATGAGAAACAAGATTAACTGGTCTGATGAAACCAAGATTGAACTCTTTGGCCTGAATGCCAAGCTTCACATCTGGAGGAAACCTGGCACCATCCCTACGGTGAAGCATGGTGGTGGCAGCATCATGCTGTGGGGATGTTTTTCAGCGGCAGGGACTGAGAGACTAGTAGAGCAGAGAGATAGTATGCGTTAGCACAGAGAGATCCTTGATGAAACCTGCTCCAGAGCGCTCAGGACCTCAGACTGAGGCGAAGGTTCACCTTTCAACAGGACAACAACCCTAAGCAAACAGCCAAGAATGTTTTTGAGTGGCCCAGCCAAAGCCCTGACTTAAACCCGATCGAACATCTCTGTAGAGACCTGAAAATGGCTGTGCAGCGACACTCCCCATCCAACCTGACTGAGCTTGAGAGGATCTGCAGAGAAGAATGGGAGAAACTCCCCACATACAGGTATGTCAAGTTTGTAGCATCATACCCAAGAAGACTCGAGGCTGTAAATGTTGTTGCTTTGTCATTATGGGGTATTGTGTGTAGATTGATGAGGGAATAAAAAAATAATACATTTTAGAATAAGGCAGTAACGTAACAAAATGTGGAAAAAGTCAAGGCTTCTGAATACATTCCGAATGCACTGTACAAGTCATTAGTGTATTCTGCATTAAAGAGGTCAGCTGTCTGTAATGGAAGATGACTAATTGTTTATTTTAGGCCATCTCTCTTGTTGACACTATTTCCATACTGTGTTGCTTCCAATTAATTATTTTTCTTACCACTTTTATCAGCACTGCCAGCAATTATAGGTATGAGGATTCAGCATTTTGCTAAATAGAAATGACATGTCTTATGTAACAGTAATTGTAATTGTATATTCCTCTCAGAGAGCTAGAGTGGATTAAGGAACGATGTGAGTTATCTGCTATTCCAATCAAAATGTTGGGTGGCAGCAATCAGGGATAGCAAACAAGCCAGATGTGTTCACAGATGGCCTGTATTTCACTACTCTACATAAAACCTGGGGTCATTACGCCTACATGTATAAAACACCTCTACAGTTACATGTAACTGAAATATGTTTTCATTATCATGAGGTAGGACAGCTATTGTAGCAATCCCAGTAAGACAGTCTCCACATTGACTTCACACTAGTTATACAATTGTTATAAAAATACACCTTGCTTTCTATGCTAATGATAACAGAAGCCCGGACCCAGATCTCTGTGACTCAGCATAGAGGCGGATGCTTGGTGAAGCAGTGAAGAGGCAGGCTCCAGATTTTTGTCTCCCCAGGAAGGCAGGGCCCCCCTACTCTCTCCTCTCCTTTTTCTCCCCAAAGCGCTGTTCTTTCCCCACCTCCCCCCAGCCGAGGGCCCCCTTCTCCTCACCCCACAGCGCTGTTCCCCCTCTCCGTTCTCCCCGGCCGCTCTGTGATGCATCAGGCTTTTTAGAGAGTCACGTAGTCTCCTCATTAACACCCATCCACCGCTCCCCGACACATCAGCTCCCAAATGAGCCAACACAACACTGCTCTGCTCTGCCCGTGATTCATCTTCCGCCATTCAGCAGGCTCCTCTTCTCCCACTCTATCCCTCTATCATTCCCTGCACCACTCTGGCGTGCCATTTTATCTGCCATTCATTCATTTGTTCCCCCTTTCTTTTATTTTCATAGTTCTGTGCTCTGCTTGCTTAGCCCCACTTTTATTTCATTTTATCTCTCTCTTGTTCTCTCTCTTGTTCTCTCTCTTGTTCTCTCTCAACTTCTTTTCACACTGCATGGTCTAGTTGTGTACGGCAGCCCCGCGGTTGAAGGTTGCAGTAAAAAAGTATTTGCTCCTCTATGGTCCATCATCACATTATGTTCACTTCACACTGACAGGCAGACGCCTTCTGAGGAAAGCTGCTGTGGAAGACAGCATGTCTGAAAAATATTCCCCCACTGTGTGTTACTAAGGCAGGAGTTATTTTGGCAGCAACAGTACTTTTCAGACCTGACAAAGTTTGTGGTATAGAGCAGGGATGGGCAAAAATCTGAACTCATGAGGGGCCGCAGTTGCTCGCGAGTCTTCCTACCCACATGTGCGTACCCCCCCAATTCTACACATTTTGCCATGCGGGCATAGAGAAAATATTGCAGTTTTAAACCAAGTTTGCTGCAATTCTACACATTTTGCCATTGGGCAGAGAGGAAAATGTGCTGTTTTACAGCTAATTTCCTGCAATTCTACACATTTCAATATGGTACTGTCCATATCCTTTTAAACTAAAGCCTTGAGTTGGGCCCTGGGAGACCCTGTCTGCATTTACTCTCTCAGCTCTAGCGGAGCCTGACCACTCTGGATGCTAGTTGCTTGTTGCATCAAGCCAATCTTGCCAGAGTGAGCAGACGAGGAGGAGGAGGATAAAAAAATCTAGCTCCTCGCAGAAGGAACAATCGATCCTCTGAGATTTCCTATTTCGTCTTCTGCAATAAATAGCCATGGCCAATTGAGAATAACTTTGGGGAGAGAGCCCAGAAGAGGAGGTGAGAGAAAATGAAGAGGGAGGGGGTTGGTGTGCAGGTTATCGCTCAGCCAAGAGAGGAGAGGCTCAGCCTAATAGAAAATGGCTGTGTTGTCCCCCATCTCATTTGAAATGTGGTGCTATCGGACAGGTTTTAAAGTTGCATGCCATCTCTGTGAAGAGAAACCTCTTCACAGCTCTGTGCTTTTCTCTCCCCACGCTGACCCAACCAACGGGAGGAAAATAAATAAATGAATAAAATATGGTGTGATATCAGGAGAAAAAAAAATGTAGAGTTAGGGAGAAAGAAAGAAGGAAGCCAGGGAAAACTTGCAAATGCTTCTTTGCAGTGTGAGTGACAGGCCAATCATCTTTATTCCACATCTGCAGGTAACGCCTCAGTGAGTGTTATTAATTGAAATACGATTGCAGGGGAGTGTTGAAGCAGCTCTCATATCTAATCCACATCAAACCAATTAATAAAAAACTCTCTCTCCTCTCTGCACAATTGATACATCACACGGCAACTATAAGTTAATAGAAAAATAAAGTGCTATTTTGCAGCCATGATTCAGCCTGAGAGGTTTTGGAAGTGTTTTGTATGTATGTAAAAGTGTTGCTTTATGAGTCAGTGAGTTGGCTAGATTCTTTAACTCAGACCTCCAGAGAGGCTGGGAAACAATGAGACCTGAGTTCATTAAAACCTATTAAACCAGAGGCGCCTACGGGGAGGCCTGGTGTGTACGGGCTGTCTCCCAGGTCAGAGGTCCTCCAGCAGGGCAGGACTACTAACCCATATGCTGGTGGTGTGGAAGGCAGGCCTGTGCCCTGACTGCCCTCTGCAATACGTTTCATCAGAGATGGAGAAATTCCCCAGACATCCACACATACATAATACATAGTGACTGCAGCACAATCTCTGAATAGAGCTTGCAGCAATTGTTTTGTTGTGTGTACAGGAAGGTAAATAATTTGGCTGCTGAAGATTTTACTAAATATGCTGGGGTTGCTGTACTTGTAAATGGGTCCCCGGAGAAGGTTGAGAAAACACTTTAAACAAACACTATTATTCTCCCTGCAGGCTCTTAACCTACTGTAGTTTGATCCCCAAATTGTGGCTAACTCCTCTCCTGCTGTATGCTATTAAATATTGGCATTCATCAAAAAATCTATGAATGATTTGATATGGTAATCTTCAAACACTTTTATTTTTATTTCACCTTTATTTAACCAGGTAGGCCAGTTGAGAACAAGGTCTCATTTACAACTGCGACCTGGCCAAGACAAAGCAAAGCAGTGCGACAAAAACAACAACACAGAGTTACACACAGGATAAACAAACAAACAGTCAAATTATGAAATTGTGTTCGTTTTTACCAGATTACAACAGGAACATTGTTTATCAAAAATAAGATAAGATCAAAAATAAGATCATTTTTCATTGCTTGCCCTCTTCTCTCACTGATGGAGTACTGGCATCCCACTGTGATGATTGCTGTCCTGTAAATAACATCGGATTTATATCTTTGCATCTTCTCACCCCACCTAGACTCCTTCAATATCAGTTTTGTTTAAATCACCATAAGTCTGAGAGTGCTGGCCAGGTGAGAAGACAAACTGTGCTGCTGATGGACTTGGCAGTAGAGGGCTGAGAGGATATTGCATGTGAATGGAGCCAGGAGAGAGAGGAGAAGAGCAGTCTTATCAAGTAGAGAGAAATTGCAATGATCAACCAAGCAGATGTTCTATCCAACACGACAGTGCATGGTGGAGCGACCAGCACAGCTGAGCTCACGTTTACAGAGGCTAGAAGAGAAAAGCTATCTCCTTTAGGCCGAGTGGCTCTGCTCTTTATTAAAAAGAAACACATGTAGTGTCAGGGCGTCCAAGTATGAAATTCAATTCTCATCCCAAAACGGTGTTATTATTAAAGCTGTGCTATCACACAAAGCAGGCCAGGCTTGCTCAGCTGTAGGGGCACACAGTGTGCGATGGGGTGCAGGGCAAATGGGGGCTGAGGGGGAATCGGACAGGCATGAGCGAGGCTGCAGAGGCTTAAAACACCCAAAAGGCGACTCAGGCTCTTATGCAATTTAGTATGGACTTGGTTGAGTTGTGTTGGGTTAGCGCCTCTGCAGAGAACAGTAGGCTGAGTCAATTCAATTGCAGAGTAAAACCAAAGCAAAGTAAAACTAAAGAAAATGTACTGTTGTTTATGACATTTCATATTGCTTTGATCAGTATTGAAGTGGAAGACAAATACATATGATGTGTTCATATTTCAGGTCAGTGATTCAAACTATAAAAAACACAACTGCCACATTTGGAGCCATGAATATTATACTCCCAACAGTTAGATTCACTGTTCATGTTAGGTGACTGTCTGTGCCCGTTCAGAGAAAATAAATGGCTGTAGACTCTTCTAACAACAGTGCACATGGGGAGAGGGTCATGGGGGGAGGGGGGGACACACCAAACAAGTGATGACAGGAATGTGGAAAAGACACACTGGTGTATTTATTATTCATTTTCTGTATCTGCTGATGTGGGTCAAGGCATCAGCTTCAGACTGGCAGGCAGTACTGCTACTGCTACAGGCACGGCTACTGCAGTGTCTCTCCCACAGGCAGGCTGAGAGACTGGAGAGAGAAGGCAGGGAGGGTGGCCCAAGTGGGACAAACAGATCAGCTGCATTGCAGACTCTTGTCCATGCCAGGCATGGAACTGGGATGCCTGTCCACAGGGACGGACTGGGAATGAAAATGGCCCAGGACTTTATGACTCAGACCGGCCCACCAAAACCCCCCCAGCGATACACCACCACCCACACAACCCACGCCACACTTTATATAAACAAGATTACTGAACAATATTTATAACAATAAACTCTAGATGTAAAATAGAACAAGGGGAACGTGTTGCTCTTAGGAGGAGGCTAGTTAGAAGGAGCACATATCGGCGCACTGGCAACAAGGTGGCAAGAATCTCTGGAACCATCTGACCAGTAAAATAAATAATACAGGAAGAAATTTGTTGGTGAAAAGACTGGTGAGTAGGCAAGTCATAGAATAAAATAAAAATCAACATATTTCCTACCTACTTACTTAAAGCAATTTTCTGCAGCAGCTCACTTCTCTCAGCAATGCCATTTATAACCAGGTCAATGTCCAGGGCCATTAAAACATCTTGCTCAGTAGCCATGAGCATTAAATCCTCCAGGTGCTGTTGAGAGAGTTCTCCTGAGCCTACTCTTGATGAATTTCAGAGTAGAGAAGCTCCGCTCGCAAGCTACCTGGGTTACTGACAGGGTAAGTAGGAACTTGTAAGCAAGGCCCAGGATGTGGTATGCGTCAGTCAATAGGTCGTACTGACTAAGAATACGGTAGCAACACACTGGACAGTCCTTGCAAGATCAACAGCTCTTGTTCACCATCTCCACCTTATCTTCATTTCCTTCAGGTCCATGATTCTCCATAGTCCTGGTTGTGTGTTCTTCAAATCCAGATTGTTTTAACCTAGTCCACTGTTCTGCCAGACTCAAGAGTTCACTCTGTAAATTGGCCACCGTTGCTCTGCTGTCAAATTTGATCAAACATTTGCTTAGTTCTTGAAGGGCTGTCTGTGGAAGGCCACTGGAACTGGATGTTAGCTGACTAAAGCTTTTAGGGTCCTTTTTTAGAGCAATGTCGGCATACAAAGTGCCATTACTCAGAAATCGCAGATGGATGCTATCTATAACTGTATACAGAATTTGATTATGGACACCAATCCTGTATGCACTCTTTGCCCCAGTAAAAGTCTCATCTTGTGCCATCTCTCCAGGCATGGTTTTCTTCTTTCGACCCTTTTCGTTGGCAGCGTGGTCTCTAACTCAAGCTCTGTTTCCTCATCCCGTTCCTGCAACTTCCGGTTGGCCCACTGAACAAATGTGTCTGCAGCTGCCTTGACTTTTTCAAAATCTCTTGCCATTGCTTTCATCTGCTCCTCTGTAGACACAACCATACGATGCGCAGACAGAATGTCCATTCCACTTGTTTGAAGATATTTTGAGTGGTGACCTGAGCTGTAAGTATTGTTTCATACTTCAGCAACCCTTCAATGTATCCTTCTGCCTTGACCCATGCAGTAGTGTTGATCTTTTCCTGATCTTGTATGGTTGAAAGAGTGAGAAGGACATCAACATACAGACCCTCATCTGGATTTCCAAAAGCTCTAAAGACCTTCTTTAAGGCACTGTCTTTACCCCACCAGCGTGTCTCTCCAAATGGAGCAAGACATCTGTGTCTTGGGTCCTTGCTCTCCTTCTCCCAAATGTTCATCCTCTGGTAGGATTCACGGAAGAACACAGCTATGTTGTTAATGAGAGAAAAAAGTGACCCACTTGCCAAGACACTCTCTGTTGTGTCTGCCAAAACAAGGTTCAAAATGTGTGCCTAACACCACACATGCACTTGATTGGTGGACTTTGCAGAGAGCAGGGCATAGAAGCCTTTATACTGGCCTTGCATACTGAGGCTCCATCAGTGGAATTGCCAATGCACTTGCTGATGTCAAGTACCTGGACAAAGTATTGTCCAGTGGATGCCTTGCATTTCACCACAGCCACAAGCCTCTCATGGATGACGTTTGTCAAATATCTGACTATGACTATGACACTTGCTATGGTGGCCTGCATTGTGTGTTGGATGGTGGTAATGACGTTATCGATAGTAGTCTTTGATAATAGAGTGATTAGAGCTTTTTTGCTTTTCTCTATGTAGGCAGTGAGATGCTCTTTCATACACAGGTCGTATTTTCCCAGCAGAATGATAATCTCTAAAAAGTTGCCATGGTCAATGCTGCTGTCATCTAGTGTATAAGCTGCTTCAGACTGGATGCCTCTGTAGCTTTACAAGTGCACAGAACGGTGGCCTATGACTTTAACAACATCTATAATGCACTCTAGCACTTGCCTTCTTCTGCGCACTTGATCTCTATGAGCAGACATTCGACAGGCTCTCAATGTTACCTTTGGAGGACCTTAGAAAGTAGGCCTCAGCATAACCTCAATGCATAATGCTCTTCTTATGCTCTTCCACTCTCTGTGGGCTTTGCAAATGCCATACAAATGAAGCAGAATAAAGCATGGTTCTCTTCACTGTATGACAGCCACTTCATGTTGGTCCCATCTTTACAAAAGAAAACCTTCTGCACCACAGACTTTTCACACTTTTGTTGGGGGTGGAAACTGAAAAACATATCTAGGTCCCCTGACTTCGGCCTCTTAAAATAATCAAAAAATTGGGGTGGCAGTGGCATCCTGGCTCTGGCTCAATCTACATCTGTCCATTGCAGATGCACTATCCTCAACCTGGATGAGTAATTAGTATAAATTAGTATATTAGTATAATATTATAACATTAAATAAAAAGTATAATGTTAGTAAAATATTAATGATATAATGTTAGTATATTCATAGAATTTCATATAATAGTATACTATACACCACTTGTATAATATTAATTCCAATTGGACCCTTTTCGTCCAATTGGACCCAGCAGTTTAAGAAATACACAACCAACATTTAAAAAGTCTACATTGGTGGTTAGTCTCTAATTTGTTAATGCTAAGTACTAACTTGCCAATAATCATAACCATTCATGCATAAAAATGAGTTCAACATTTCAAAAGTTTGCTGTAGAATGTCAACCTTTTTTTAATGTCCCGCCCCATAAAGGCTGTGATTGGTCGGTTCACGAAAAGTGACATTGACGAGCGCTTGTTTCAACAAAAGGCACCCGATATAGCTAAATATCCAGCTAGCCAAACCCTAACATTGCTTATCCTATTGTCTTCTGTCTTACTGCTTCAGCTGCAAAATCTTGACTAACAGTTGAACTTCTATCGCTGGGCTCAATAGGCTGCTCTCTCTGCTCTCTCTCCTTTCTGCTGCCAGTACCTTCAGGCTCACTAGGCTGAGATGATTGACTGGTAACGGCACCAAATTAATAATTTGTTATTTTAAAACATTTGGCTGCATCAGCCTAAAGGGACTTCAACCTCTTCTCTCTACGCTTTTCAGCACCACCTTTATGTTTTTTCTCTTTAGTTTGTACATCTTGCTCCACTCCACTCTTTATCCAAATGTCACCGCCTAACAGAGATGGGAAAGGGGCGGGGCCCAGGTAAAGTTAGAATGGAATGGACCAAAAGTAATTGGCTGGGAGAGAAAGGCTGACAGATATAATACCCAACCGCAGTGGCAGTGGGCCGGCAGCCCACTCGCCTGGGCCAGTCAGACACACAGCACTTGGTTATTTTTATTTAAGCCGGGGTTATTTATATTTTGCGTTGCATAGGCCCCAATTGTCAAGCGGCCCACGGGGAAAACTCCCGGTGCTCCAGATGGCCAGTCCGTCATTGCCTGTCCGTCTGTATAGCGATGTAATAGCATAATCATGATAGTGAAATAATATATCAACTGTCTTCGACATAACTGCCACTATGGAAACAGTTAAAGGAAAGACCTGACATTGAAAATGCAGTGAAAATACCTTGACAAAGGTGGAGGCAAGTATATTTGATTTCCTTCAAGTTGCCAATAATAATCCCCTTGACTATGAGCCTGCCCCTCCTGGCAGTTAACAGTGATGGGAAATGTCAGAGATGTGAACATTTCTTTCATAAGAACCCTGACCCAGCAAAAGCAGGTTAACCTTGTATCTCTTGTGTCAGCATTACTAAGACAAGAGGCATTTTGACAATCAGAGGCCAACAGTTTGCAGTGATAAAAATAGCACACATGTAGTGCAGCTGACTGAATGCCAAATATTTAAAAGACAAACAGATGTGAAGACATGAGGTGATAGTATGTATGTTATGTTCATGTGCCTCTGTCTATGTATACAGTAGAGGTCATGGCAAAAACTGTTGCCAGGGAGCACTGCTGTGCCTCTATGAAAGCTCTGTCCTTTGACTGCTCCTCATGGATATCATGGTTCATATACATGACGTATGGTTACAGGTCATGGCAGGTAGGCTGTTGTGGAATGGAATAACACTGTTCCTCCAATGAAACCTAGAAGCCTGCTGCCATCTCTTAACTTCCCTGAACAGCTCCATCTGAGTCCTCTCTGCTCTGCTGTTCAAAGGTCTCAGAGTAAACCATTTTCAGCATTAAAGATAAAGATCAGGACCACAGGGGGCCTGGCTATGGAGCGGAGCACAGTTCATGCCATGCCTCAATTTTCCCACCCCCTCTCCTCAAAATCATCTCCTCTTTCAGACGGCCAGGATTAATTTCAGATGAAGTGAGGAGTAGCGAGGGAGATTTCCCCGGTGGCGCTTTAAACACCACATGGCCTCAAACAGTCTGATTAACGCAGCCCAAGGAAAGGACTACAGGGAAAGAAAGAGGGGGATGGAGGAGGGTGCAAGGAGGAGCACTACTCTTCCAGAAGGGTCAGACGGGTGAGATAAATGGAGGCCCTCGCTCCCCCTTCTTGAGAATGTCATGATCTATCTCAGAACTCCATGAGTGGAGGAAGATGGAGTCCTGGTGAACGAGGAGGAGAGAGGAGACCTGCAGGAGAAATCAGTCTTGTTAAGGAAGGGCCACTCTGAATGGTCCTCTTACTGTGACATGGACTTATTCTGTTGTGCTTGAGGGGCAGCAGGGAACTGAACTGCCCTCTATAGGCATAAAAGGATATCCTTTCAGATGGAGTAATGTACAGTGTATGTGATAAATGGCTTATACTAGAACAGGACTGTATGTCTATCAAAGCAATATGATTACTTGTTGCTTGTCTATTCCCTGTCCAACGAGACAGGTGGAATGAGACAAGACGTTTCACAATCATGTTATGGTGATTTTACAATTAAGCAGACCTTGTCAACACTAGTTCCTAAGAGAGTTGAGCGTTAGGAGTTGTGTGCAGAGATCCCAGCTCTGCCTGGAATTTGAAAACCCATCTGGAGGGGGGTGGTGGTGATGATAGGTTCTGTATGCCATCCAATGCCACACTGTCTGTCACACGTGGGAGAGTTAATATGAGCAGAGAGTCGCTAGAACAAGCACACTGCATGTGGGAAACAAAGACAAGGCCTTGTTTGTCTTGAGTACTCATCAAATTGGCCAGTGTTACCTAGGGTTGATTTTTCAGTGTAACAATTCTAGTGTTGATTCAGGTTTTAAATTAACTCTGTTAAGTGTTAAATTAACACTCATTGGTGTAAATGAACCCCATTGTTGGTGTTAATAACCAGTGTGAACCAAAACCACACCCATCATTATCATATTTCCCAGCATGCTCTATTGCAGGTTGATTTTGATTTATTTTAAATTATATTTATATCTACAGTGGGGAGAACAAGTATTTGATACACTGCCGATTTTGCAGGTTTTCCCACTTACAAAGCATGTAGAAGTCTGTAATTTTTATCATAGGTACTCTTCAACTGTGAGTGACGGAATCTAAAACAAAAATCCAGAAAATCACATTGTATGATTTTTAAGTAATTAATTTGCATTTTATTGCATGACATAAGTATTTGATACATCAGAAAAGTTGAACTTAATATTTGGTACAGAAACCTTTGTTTGCAATTACAGAGATCATACGTTTCCTGTAGTTCTTGACCAGGTTTGCACACACTGCAGTAGGGATTTTGGCCCACTCCTCCATACAGGAGTGGGCTTCTCCAGATCCTTCAGGTTTCGGGGCTGTCGCTGGGCAATACGGACTTTCAGCTCCCTCCAAAGATTTTGTATTGGGTTCAGGTCTGGAGACTGGCTAGGCCACTCCAGGACCTTGAGATGCTTCTTACGGAGCCACTCCTTAGTTGCCCTGGCTGTTTGTCGGGTCGTTGTCATACTGGAAGACCCAGCCACGACCCATCTTCAATGCTCTTACTGAGGGAAGGAGGTTGTTGGCCAAGATCTCGCGATACATGGCCCCATCCATCCTCCCCTCAAAACGGTGCAGTCGTCCTGTCCCCTTCACAGAAAAGCATCCCCAAAGAATGATGTTTCCACCTGCATGGGATAGTGTTCTTGGGGTTGTACTCATCCTTCTTCTTCCTCCAAACACGGCGAGTGGAGTTTAGACAAAAAAAAACTATTTTTGTCTCATCAGACCACATGACCTTCTCCCATTCCTCCTCTGGATCATCCAGATGGTCATTGGCAAACTTCAGATGGGCCTGGACATGCGCTGGCTTGAGCAGGGGGACCTTGCGTGCGCTGCATGATTTTAATCCATGACGGCGTAGTGTGTTACTAATGGTTTTCTTTGAGACTGTGGTCCCAGCTCTCTTCAGGTCATTGACCAGGTCCTGCCGTGTAGTTCTGGGCTGATCCCTCACCTTCCTCATGATGCCCCATGAGGTGAGATCTTGCATGGTGCCCTAGACCGAGGGAGATTGACCGTCATCTTGAACTTCTTCCATTTTCTAATAATTGCGCCAACAGTTGTTGCCTTCTCACCAAGCTGCTTGCCTATTGTCCTGTAGCCCATCCCAGCCTTGTGCAGGTCTACAATTTTATCCCTGATGTCCTTACACAGCTCTCTGGTCTTGACCATTGTGGAGAGGTTGGAGTCTGTTTGATTGAGTGTGTGGACAGGTGTCTTTTATACAGGTAACGAGTTCAAACAGGTGCAGTTAATACAGGTAATGAGTGGAGAACAGGAGGGCTTCTTAAAGAAAAACTAACATGTCTGTGAGAGCCGGAAATCTTACTGGTTGGTAGGTGATCAAATACTTATGTCATGCAATAAAATGCAAATTAATTATTTAAAAATCATACAATGTGATTTTCTGGATTCCGTCACTCACAGTTGAAGTGTACCTATGATAAAAATTACAGACCTCTACATGCTTTGTAAGTAGGAAAACCTGCAGTATGCGGATGACTCAACACTATACACGTCAGTACTACAGCAAGTGAAATCACTGCAACAGTTAGTTTCAGAATGGTGGCAAGGAATAAATTAGCCCTAATTATTTCAAAAACGAATCATCATTCACTAAACCATAAACCTTAACTAAATATTATAATAAATAATGTGGAAATTGAGCAAGTTGAGGTGACTAAACTGTTTGGAGTTACCCTGGGTTGTAAACAGTAGCTAAGATGGGGAGGATCTGCCTTTATAACAACCCTATCAACAAGGCAGGTCCTACAGGCTCTAGTTTTGTCACACCTGGACTACTGCCACAAAAAGGCACCTCTGAAAATTACAATTGGCTCTGAACAGGGCAGCATGGCTGGCCCTTAAATGTACACAGAGAGTTAACATTAATAATATGCATGTAACTCTCTCATGGCTCAAAGTGGAGGATAGATTGACTTCATCATTACTTGTTTTTGAAAGAAGTGTTGACATGCTGAAGGCACAGAGGTGTCTGTTTAAACTACTAGCACATAGCTCGGACACCTATGCATACCCCACAAGACATTTCAACAAAGGTCTCTTCACAATCCCCAAGTCAAGAACAGACTATGGGAGGAGCACAGTACTACATAGTGCCATGGCTACATGGAACTCTATTCTACATCAGGTAACTGATAAAAATACACCTTATGGAACAGCAGGGACTGTGAAGAGACACACACAGGCACAGACACATATACACATGGTAAGACATGCCCTCTACACACACGTGCAAATGGATGTTTTATTGTAAATATGTGGTGGTGGAGTGGTGACCTGAGGGAACACACTGAATGTGTTGGGTAAGGTGTTATGAAATGTTATGTCATGTAGTATTTTAAACTGTATGTAACTGTCTTATGTTGCTAAACCCCATGATTAATGGGGATCCATAATAAAAACAAATTCAAATGCTGTAGATTTCCTTTCACTGGAACGAAGGGACCTAGCACAAACCATGGAAAACAGCCCCAGACCATTATTCCTCCTCCACCAAACTTTACAGTTGGCGATATGCATTGGGGGAGGTAGCGTTTTCCTGGCATCCATCATATCCAGATTTGTCTGTCGAACTGCCAGCGTGATTCATCACTCCAGAGTCCAATGGTGGCGATCTTTACACCACTCCAGCCGATACTTGGCATTGCGTATGGTGATCTTAGGCTTGAGTGCGGCTGCTCGGCCATGGAAACCCATTTTATGAAGCTTCCGATTAACATTTCTTGTGCTGACGTTGCTTCCAGAGGCAGTTTGGAACTCGATAGAGAGTGTTGCAACCACGGACAAATTATTTATATCTACGCTCTTCAGCACTTGGTGGTCCTGTTCTGTGAGCTTGTGTGGCCTACCGCTTCGCAGCTGAGCCATTGTTGCTCCTAGACATTTCCACTTCACAATAATGCCACTTACAGTTGACCGGGGCAGCTCTAGCAGGGCAGAAATGTGACGAACTGACTTGTTCAAAAGGTGGTATCCTATGGGCTCCCAAGTGGCGCAGCGGTCTAAGGTACTGCATCTCAGCACTAGAGGTGTCACTAGGGACACCCTGGTTCGAATCCAACCAGCCGTGATTGGGAGTCCCCTAGGGCGGTGCACAATTGGCCTAGTGTCATCTGAGTTTGGCCAGTGTAGGCCGTCATTGTAAATCAGATTTTGTTCTTAACTGACTTGCCTAGTTAAATAAAGGTTAAATAATAATAATGACAGTGTCACTGAGCTCTTCAGTAAGACCAATGTTTATCGATGGAGATTGCATGGCAGTGTGCTTGATTTTACACACCTGTCAGCAAAGGGTATGGCTGAAATAGCCAAATCCACTAATTTGAAGGGGTGTCCACATACTTTCGTATATATAGTGTATGTCTCTGTCTCTGACTGTCTCTGTCACTAACAAATACAATCATTGGTGGTAACTATGTTCACTTGAAAGGCAAGGCACTCTGGAAAATATGCAAATAAGGCTTTACACTGAGCAGTGTGTTAATTTAACGAAAAGTGTGGACCCGTATAGACACTAGACAGTATAACATTTAACACTCTCAGTGTTGATTAAATACTGGAGATTTTGCTGTGTGAATAATGGGAAACACACATATAAAACAGCTAAGGTCTGCTGTCCTCCATGGGTTGAAGTCAGCTGCTGCTGTTTGGTGTTGTGTAATCCAGCCAATGGTAAGCCAGTGTACAGCCCCCAGCCTGCATGCTTCAGCCCCAGGAACAGGCGCTAGTCTCCAGCCTGAGGAGCTCCAGTGAGGAGGGGATGGAGCGTAAGCCCTGGAACCTTGACAGGCTGATAGGCCCACCATGACGGCTGATATCACACATCCAGCCCCTGCCAGAGGTTCACCCCTCTCCATCCAGCCAGGCATAGGACTGAATTACAGCTCTGGGCCCAGAGATTTACTCACTCTCTATGCTGGTTACAGTGAGGTCTCAGGGCTGCATGGGAGAGTCAAGAGTGTGAGGAGGAAGAAAGAAATTGGTTGTGGGATAATGTAATGGTATGTAGGCCTTCTGAAGAGTAGTGTCGAGTGGGAGCATATGTATTCATGTTTGTAACACCTTAACTTTTGCATGGGGGAATGGCGTGAATGTAAACCTCACAGCTTTATTGTGAATATATTAGACGTGAGGATTTATGGTGTGTGTGTGCTTGTGTGTATGTTGCTTGTGTGTATGTGTGTGTGTATTGCATGAGCATGCTCCTGTGCATGGAGGTAAATCATTTAATTCCCACTGCTCTCCACGTCTATGTTGCTGTCAAATCCACATACCAACTAGAGGCTAACTGAGAGTGAATTGTGCCTCAGCCTTCAAGCGAGAGTGCACTGGTCTCCTCCGACTACAGGAAAGTGCCAGAATGTATTTTCAGCTTGAGTGGCTGTGATGCCCTCAGTGTCAACACACCTGAGCACCCGCCACCCTCAAAATGCTGACAGAGGAAGAGTTATGTAGTGTCCTCTTCTATAAGAAATACCAGAACCACTGGACTTCTATAAAGCTTCTTCCTCTTCTTCTTTCTCAAATAATTTCCCCCCTTTTATTGGTTTAACTTAACAGTCAATTTGAATGAGCTTAAATGTTTTATTGGTTTAACTATCAATTTGAATGAACTTAAATGAGCATGAAGTGAACAAGGATTTAACAACACAGATATATAGAGGGGAACGATTCCTATCCAGTGTATTCACTGCTGTGCTCCACTTCCTATGATTTCCTAGCTTTTGCTCCATATAACCCAGTGAAAGCGTTAGGGCCGCCAAGTTTCCTCTGGCAGATCGGGCTGAGCCTCTTCATGCTTCTCAAACTATGGTCACTGAGGGGGAAACAGCAAAATGCAAATCCCAGCATCTTTTTTTCAGCATTAGGTGATTTGTCTGCAGACGTTTCTGCAGATGCAGTGATTTTCTCCCCTATGTATTATTTCCTCTTTTATTCCCTTAAATCCCACATTTAGTCCAGGCTTCTCGCCGCTCATGCATGTAGTAGTGTTTACAGTTGACTTATCCTAAGAAAGGAGTCAGTGAATTCCCTTCCCTAATAAGCTTACAGGCACAACGCGTCACACTCTGACCAACTCATGTGCTACAGTAGGAATGACAGAGCACAGCAACTTCACAATCATAATCCCTTCAGACAGGCAGCACAGCATTACAGGAAGAACAATGTTCTCATTTACACTAGATTCTCAACATGGAAAAGGCCAGCATGCTTTGTTTAAGAGAGGAATAAACTGATCTGTTTTATGAAATCTATGTGGGAAAATGAATGATTTATGAATTTTACGATTTGAGACTGGGTCTGACTGAGACGTATGCTCTCTCCTGGCTTTATCTGCCTGTGAGAAAGTCACAGATACTCAACTCAAAGTGAGGCGTGGTCTTTCTCAGACCCTTGCCTGCACCATGCCAACTATGAACCTGTTGGACTGCGCTCTGCTTTGGTCAGAGAGGAGACTGACTGGGGTGCGACTGGGAAAATAGCCCCATGTAATGCAGGGGGCATCGCGGCCCCGGGGCTGTCAGCATGCATGCCTGCCAAGTCAAACACGCCAGCTGCGTCGGCAAACAAGTGCTCACATTATTAGGCTCTTCAAAGCGAGAAGCTGCGACTGCTGCAAGTACTGGGAGCATGGGCACAATTATTTGGGTTACAGAAAGTGAAAACCCCAAAACATTTACTTATGTATTGCTCTAACATAGAGTAACGAAAGCAGGGTTAAGGGGGCTCAAGGGGGGAGAGGATATCGACCACAGAGCAGTAACGGGAGATAACTGTGTCAACAATTGCATTTATCAAACTACATGTAATTGATTCTGTATTAGAACAATTCAGCCCAATCAGGTTCTGATCTTTCATATGTTAACTCCGCCTCCTCCTACAGAACTGGAATGAAGGCTGTAATATATCAAAATTGATAACCAGGTTTTTGGGTCAATCCCAAATAGCATTCTTCCAATACAGCGAGAAAGCACTGGCCTCTATTCTGAGCTTTGGGTTGCTCTATTAAGCTTAGGGTACCTCTGGGAGATAGAGCTTGTCTGCTTTTCATTACATATCATACATCTTTCAAATTCATAACATATCATACAAAATGGATGATGGACATCCACAAATGAATACATACCAAACGAAACTAAACATATTATACTAATTAGGGTAGACGTCTACGGCACTGCATCTCAGTGCTAGAGGCATCACTACAGACCCTGGTTCGATCCCGGGCTGTATCGTCATCGGGAGTCCCATAGGGTGGGGCAAAATTTGCCCAGCGTCGTTGGGGTTAGGGGAGGATTTGGCCGGGGTAGGCCGTCATTGTAAATAAGAATGTGTTCTTAACTGACTTGCCTAGTTAAATAAAGGTTAAATAAAAAATTGGAGTGTCCAAGATTTACATTTACTATGTTATGTCTACCCCTGAGTCCAGGTTGTATTAATAATACAGCGTTTCATGTTGGCAGGTGGCTGTAAATCCCTCCCCATCCCCATCCATTCCCTCCATTAGATGCCGGTTCCCTCCTGCTCTGCTGTTCCCTGATTGTGATGGAAATTACTGGGGAGTGACTCAGGGAAGGTCCGTGTTTCTCTTCCTGTCAATCACAGCACCATTAGCAGGTTGTGGGTCATACATACGAGTAATATCAGCTGTGGCAGAATACCATCCCCCCTATGCCTCGATGAGACATACATGCCGCCTGTCTCTAGTGGAGCAAGTCATAACACCCAGACCATATTGGATATTGGAAAGCCTCTGTATTTTACCCTAAATTATATCATACACACATTTAGCTATCTATCTATCTATCTATCTATCTATCTATCTATCTATCTATCTATCTATCTATCTATCTATCTATCTATCTATCTATCTATCTATCTATCTATCTATCTATCTATCTATCTATCTATCTATCTATCTATCTATCTATCTATCTATCTATCTATCTATCTATCTATCTATCTATCTATCTATCTATCTATCTATCTATCTATCTATCTATCTATCTATCTATCTATCTATCTATCTATCTATCTATCTATCTATCTATGTTTATGCACGTGTTTATATGAGAACATGTTGATACGATGTTGTTACTACAGTAATTACAGCCGTATAAAGTGTTACACCTGCCCCTTTCCCATCTTCGACAAATGACCAACTGTCTCTGTAGTAATGATACAGAACCCTTCTCTCAGGGAGACAGAGAGAAATCTATAGCCTGGTTCTGCTACAGCAGGCGGAGGAGCTGCACTGTTAGTCTGGTTATTGTGATTCTTCTCACTCCCCTCCACCAGTGTGCTCTGCGTACAATCTCATCCTACCGTAGCACAGCTGGGGAACCTGGGAGTATAGCTATCCTGTCTCAGGCTCCAGCAGGCCCAGCCAAGCCATGAGAGACTAACAGGGGCATTGGAGCGGACTACAGCCCACCTGCAGGACCACAACACCACTCCCCACCACAGATAAATATAGAGGGTGACATGATCAACAGGTGAATCTTCACTTCCTCATAGAGTTTCAAACTTCTAAACAGCTCACCATTGTGTGAAGTGTCACTGTCTGTGGAACAAACACAGGGCCAAACAATCACACTGTTTCCCACTTAGGAGAAGCAGATCCACTCTGCTGAGTTATGCAGATGAGGACCCATTTGCTTCCTTCCTTTTATAGTCTCTCCTCTACCTCTCAGTCTGTGTTTGTGATCTGCTGGTACAGAATGGCGGGAAACCACCAGGGGTTGGACATAACCATGTACTGTATATCAAGGGCTACACAACTCGAGAATTTATAGTATGACTTAATTTTTAATTTGGGTATGTATGTGAATGAGTGTATGCGTGAGAGAGCATCATATTGCTATATGTCTATGGCAAATCTCCTGTGTGTCAGTGCATCAGCCCTATGATCCTGTGATGCACTGCCCCCATCTGAGGCAGGACATCATGAATCATGTCACTGCAGATCTGCCATAAAAAGAGGAGCCCTGTGCTTTACTAAAACAGACAGCCAGAGCCTGCGCCAGCAGCACTAAATCACAGTGGTCATCACTTCCATTTCATATGCGGAGCATGACAGACACAGATTTATGGAGGGCTCATATGGAGGTGGCGCTGGCTGGCGTACTAAAGAGAAGAACAGGTGGGAGGGGCCAGGCAGGCCAGTCAACATGGTACACATGGTTGTACAACTATAGAGGTTCACTGCCAGGGGTACCCACTGGGTAGGGGTTGGATTGCTACAATGCCAGAGGCTGTATTGGTGTATACTAAGCTTGCATTGATGTGTAGTAGCATTTCCTGACTGTGCCCACTTTCAAGTTTTTTTCCCCGACTGTGCTTTTTCTAACAGCTAGTTCTAATGATAGACTGCAATTGGTAGAGGACGCATCCCTGTGAACATCAGTATTGTCAACAAATATTGAGAATGTGGAGGTGTATGGATGTTTCTGTGTACCCACCTCACAATGTGTAATAATTCATAGCATCCCTTGAAGAAACTCACTCTACTTGAAAGTCTTGTGTTGTGCATGTTTTATCTGATGTGAGTCAAGACCGTAGCCCTCTGAAAAAAGTTAACTGAAAAGCAGAAGTAACAACTACAAAGTTGCAGCACACTCTGAGTACAAGACTGCCATCTATCGTTGTCAGAGGGTACCTTCATGCCTCAAACCACTAACGGCAAAAACACAGGTACTTGTGCAAGATTTATAAATACAGGATTTACTGTAATAGTGTACTAAACGTGTTACTGAGGAACAGATATTTTATTCAGTGTATGTGAGAGTGTGTGGGTCTTATATTTGAGGCTCTGCAGTAATGAGTGGTTCAACATGTTGTATCGTATACATGTTGAGAAGGAACTTACCGTTACGCGTATCAGCCAACCAGACCAAATATTGATGAGGATGTAAATCAAGTGTTATCAAGTGCTGCTAGTGGTAGTACTAGATAGTAGTACTAGCTAACTAGAAGATAGCAGTGTAACCGATGTATCAAGGTGGGAGCTAGACAACAAGCAACAGTGGTTGCTTTGTTGTAGTAATATTTTGGAAGTTAACATTGTATCAAAAAGTTATCAAAACTAAATTCCTCCTGAACACATAGCTAGCTAGCTCTCCCCCTTCATATATACAATCATTACTCTCCCAACTTCGACCACTTCTTCTTCTTCTTCTTCTTCTTCTTCTTCTTCTTCTTCTTCTTCTTCTTCTTCTTCTTCTTCTTCTTCTTCTTCTTCTTCTTCTTCTTCTTCTTCTTCTTCTTCTTCTTCTTCTTCTTCTTCTTCTTCTTCTTCTTCTTCTTCTTCTTCTTCTTCGGGATCATGGAGTTCGCACATTTTGTTTGTGCGTACCGCCACCTTCTGTGCGGTAATGTGTGGTCGATCGTGTACAATATTGTGATACAAAAATAAAAAGGGGAGAAAATGAAAAAATTGCACCACCAACTAAATACCATTCTACTACTTTGACCCTAACTGATCCTACACCAGGCCGATGACCTGGGATGACTTCAAGTCCACTTCAAGTTACCGTCTCCGATCATACAGTACCAAACTTATTATCTACCCAGCCTGAGACTACAATTTTTTTTGTGCATATTTCTTAAAAATAAAAGATTTAAATATACATTTACATAAGTATTTTTCTTTACTCAGTACTTTGTTGAAGCACCTTTGGCAGCGATTACAGCCTCTATTCTTCTTGGGTATGACGCTACAAGCTTAGTACACCTGTATTTGGGGAGTTTCTCCCATTCTTCTCTTCAGATCCTCTCAAGGTCTGTCAGGTTGGATGGGGAGCGTTGCTGCACAGTTATTTTCAGGTCTCTCCAGAGATGTTAGATCGGGTTCAAGTCTGGGCTCTGGCTGGGCCACTCAAGGACATTCAGAGACTTGTGCCGAAGATTGATGAAGATTTTATTTTATTTATTCAATTTTAAAATAAGGCTGTAACGTAACAAAATGTTGAAAAAGGGAAAGGGTCTGAATACTTCCTGAATTCACTGTACATGCTAAAACCTGCCAAGGTGCTCGGACATTTATTTAACAATCCCTTGAAAACAGCATGCAGTTGTCAATGGTTTTAGCAGAGCTGGGGTTCTCCTTGACGCTCTGCACATTATTGTGATGTTTTATTGATAACGACCAATAGGATCTCGCTACCTTGTGCTTGACTCTGCCACCTCCTTGATTGTCCTTCCCACTATGTTTAGCTTGCTCCCATTGGAAATGATAGGCTGTGGTCTATCTTGGGTTAGTTATTAACATATTTTATACAGTGCAGGTATCCTAGCGGTTAGAGCGTTGGGCCAGTAACCGAAAGGTCGCTGGTTTGAATACCTGAGCCGACAAGGTGAAAAACCTGTTGATGTGTCCTTGAGCAAGGCACTTAACCCTAATTTGCTCCAGGAGCTGACCCTGTAGGTAAGCTGTCATTGTACATAAGAATTTGTTCTTAACTGACTTGCCTGGTTAAATAAAAAAACATTTAGCTGGATGCTTATTGACCAACAGGCTCAACCAACAGACAGGGTGGGGGGTGGCGAACTTGATGACGTGATGACGACTTGTGGGCAGTTGGTTCAGAACAACAACTACTGTATACAAAAAATGTATATTTTATTCCACCACCACTCAAAAGGGCACCTGGTGAGTGGGAGGGCAAAGGAGCAGGTGCTCAGGCAGGTAGACCTCTATCTGTGCATGTGCCTGATAGGGCTTATTATACAGTATACATAGACCAAGTGGCACATAACGAGTAGTTGAACTTATAGAATATAGCTAGTGGACTTCACATAATGCTTGGCCATTAGGAGAGCTGAACTAGGTATTGGACTACCAACTAACCAAGACATCATCTCATCAACCTACACTGGTAAAATAGAAAGACTCAAAACACCGTCATTGTATAGTAAAACCATTAAAAGTAGTGCACCGACGCTGAGATTTAGTGTTTGGAGGGTGTTTGAATGTTAACCCAACGTTATGATACACTGGGTTGGGTTAAACGCGGAAGACACATTTCAATTGAATGCATTCAGTTGTACAACTGACTAGGTATCCTCCTTTCACTTTCCTTTCCTGAATGTATTTCAAAACAGAATGGAAGTGGCTCTCCAAAGTGACTCTTCAATATTAATTATTGGTTTTAAGAGAGTGTTGTGAAAACACTTGGTGTTTCAGTGCATGTAAAAGGCAGCATCAGACTTTGTTTCTCATATAATTAAATGTTTTATTTATTATTTATTTGATTACATTTTCTTTCAATCTTTTGATTACCATTTTAAAGAAGACTCTAGGAATTTAATACCTTTCCCAGGGTAGACTTTGTTACTAATTATAGGCTACAGTTGCCCCTCAACTTGGTGAGATTATAAATAATGTTACAATCAAAATGTTTAGGGCTATGCACAGTACCAGTCAATGGACACACCTACTCATTCAAGAGTTTTATTTATTTTGTGCTGGCCATGCTGGTTAAGTGTGCCTTGAATTCTAAATATATAAATCACAGACAGTGATTGTCGTATGTCGTTGTTTTCACCAGGTTCTGACGCTGTTCTTGTCTTGTTCCTTGTCTGTGTATATTAAATGTTCACTCCCCGTACCTGCTTCTCATCTCCAGCGTCGGTCCTTACACATAATGTAATGACGGACTGTTGTTTCTCTTTGCTTATTTGAGCTGTTCTTGCCATAATATGGACTTGGTCTTTTATCAAATAGGGCTCTCTTCTGTATATCACCCCTACCTTGTCACAACACAACTGATTGGCTCAAAAAAAGCATTAAGAAGGAAAGTACAAATGTACTTTTAACCAGGCACACCTGTTAATTGAAATGCATTCCAGGTGGCTACCTCATGAAGCTGGTTGAGAGAATGCCAAGAGGTTGCAAAGCTGTCATGAAGGCAAAGGGTGGCTACTTTGAAGAATCTCAAATATAAAATATATTTGGATTTGTTTTACTTTTTTGGTTACTACATGATTCCATGTGTGTTATTTCATAGTTTTGATGTCTTCACTATTATTCTACAATGTAAAACATAGTAAAAAATAAAGAAAAACCCTTGAATGAGTAGGTGTGTCTAAACTTTTGACTGGTACTGTAAGTTATAGCAGAGGTGATATGAGAACATGTAAAAGTGGGCCTTTATCGCTGGTTTTCATGTGAGAAGGTGGATTTGAGCCTGAGTCTCCTGCTTATCAAAACACTGTCTTAATCCACTCAGCCAGTCTTCATGACTAAATGTGTTGTGCTGAACCACCATTGTTACACTGAGCACATGGGACCCCATTCAGATTTAAGATAAGTAGATAACATGGAGTCATGAAGTCAATTTTTTTTATTCCACATTAAATCAACTTAATACATTGTAATAAATAGTTATTGGTTATTGCATAGTTGGAATTTGTGTTTGCTAGAAAGGCATTTCACTGTACTTGTGCATGTGACATTAAAGCGTGAAACTTTAAACACAATTCTGAATAGGGCTTTGGGAGAATTGTATTTTATGAAATTCCACCTTTTTATTTTCATACCTTCATATCAGAAGACAAATGTTAAGATTAAAGGCTAAATGTGAACTTCAAACAGTACTGTTCAAAATTCCCCCAGTCTGAGGCTTGGAGGTGGAGAGGGGGATTTCGTGGCAAGTGCGTCTCCCCTGTATTCGGGTCCTTCACGAACTCAGACAGGTGAGAGCAGACCAAATGCACAGATGAAACTCTCCAAAACAATCCAAGAAAGTATGTGTCAATAGCTAGGTTTCCATCCAATTGGTGACAGATTAAAATGTGAATATTGTAAAATCCACTTTAAGAAAATATACGCATTTTCCCACCAGTGGTGTGTTTCCACCAAACAGACTTGTTGCAGATAAAAGTTAGTGCCTGATGACACAGAATGTAAATGTGTTTCCATCGCATTTTTAACTCTACTGTCACAACAACTGTTGCTCTGGTCTTGGCATGTGCGCTCTAGCCAAGCACTTGCAGATATAGCGCAGGGAGGCTAGACTACATGATGAGATTATTATGGATAAGAGCAAGAATGTTTGTATTTATCCAATGGCAGTCAAGCATCGTTCGTCATGTCACTAGAATAAGACCCTCAATATTTATTGGAAAGGAGCATCAAGATCACTGTGCACTTTCACCACCCTGTGAAGTTCATATCTTATTTGAACTGCCTGGTTTCCTGAGTCATAATGGGAGGACCACTCCAAAGTTGACTTCGATATTATTATATCAATATTTGTGCATAAAGGCATTAATTTGTATTTTCACAAAACTATATATTCTCATGTCCTTTGTTTGAGCATATTACTGTACATTTTACCTTGGAATTACTGATGAGGAGTTTATAAACACACCATATAAGAGCAGGGGATATACAATAAGAGGACGGACTCCCATTTACAGTATTTGGAAACTCCAGAAGAAGGAATTTTATTCTGCAATAGACAAGATTCGAAACACCATCATAGAGTTCAGATGCTTTTGAGAGAGGGAACAACACCAAAAGAGAAGGGATCTAATTCTGCACAACACAGGACTTAACACCATAATAGTGTTTTCAACATTTTCTGGTTAGTGCTCTCAGTCTCTGGCAAGGTGGGGCACAACTCTTGATTGTGGAGTTACGATACACAATGTCATGTTTCAGAATATATATATATATACAGTGGGGAGAACAAGTATTTGATACACTGCCGATTTTGCAGGTTTTCCTACTTACAAAGCATGTAGTTTATATCATAGGTACTCTTCAACTGTGAGTGACGGAATCTAAAACAAAAATCCAGAAAATCACATTGTATGATTTTTAAGTAATTAATTTGCATTTTATTGCATGACATAAGTATTTGATACATCAGAAAAGCAGAACTTAATATTTGGTACAGAAACCTTTGTTTGCAATTACAGAGATCATACGGCAAAACTCTTGATTGTGGAGTTACAATACACAATGTCATGTTTCAGAATACCTCAGGATGAATGTTTCACAATTCGTCAGTTTAAGCTAGAGATATCAGTTTTGCATAGACTGTTCTCTTTGGATGGGGTCTGCGGTGAAGGTGGCAGAGCTAGAGCGGTGTTTGTCAGCCAATGAGACATCCCGAAAATTGATCTTCTCACGAAAACGTCTGTTGCGACCGAACGGTTTGGCCTACAATCTATAACCGTGTTGTTCTACGACCCTCACAAGCATCTGAAGTCGGTCAGCTGATCTGCCAACTTCTGTCTGTAGAGCCCAAACAGTTTGTGATACACACTAATATGGGAAATTGAGACTCTCACGAACACACACATGCTGTTTGTTTTGCTTTAGGATACCGGTACCAATTAAAAACATGAATGGCAGTACAGTATACACCGTGCATTCAGAAAGTATTCAGACCCCTTATCTTTTTACACATTTTGTTATGTTACAACCTTATTCTAAAATTGATTAAATAAAAGCATTTCCTCATCAATCTATACACAATACCCCATAATGACAAAGCAAAAACTGTTTTTTATATATTTTTGCAAATGTATTAAATTATAAAAACAGAAATACCTTATTTACATAAGTATTCAGACCCTTTTCTATGAGACTTGAAATTGAGCTCAGGTGCATCCTGTTTCCATTGATCATCCTTGAGATGTTTCTACAACTTGATTGGAGTCCACCTGTGGTAAATTCAATTGATTGGACATGCACACACCTGTCTATATAAGGTCCCACAGTTGACAAACCAAAATTTGGAAAAAGTCAAGGGGTCTGAATTTATGAATGCACTTTATGGAGATGGTTCAGTGCATAAAATAAGGAGTTAAATACATGTCCCAAAAAATATAAAATAAGAGGTTAAATACATGTCCCCAAAAATATAAAACAAGGGTTTATATACATGTCCCAAAAAATATAAATGGTTTCCTGCTCTTTCTTATACCGCTCAGATATAGGACATACACTTCAGAACAAACTTCCTTTTAAAAAAAAAAATTATTATTATCTCTTTATCCATGTATGAATCTCTTCAATGCGTTTCGATGGGCTAATAGCAGTTTCATCTTATTTTTGGAAAATGTTATACCTTAAGGGGTCCTTAAATTGAAAATACAATAGCTAAATGATCCTTGGTATGACCATCCTAAAACATGGAGAAATACCATGTCATTATCTAGTTTGATTTGACTAGCTGCTGACACACATTCTCTTCTCTTCTCTTCTCCTCATGATGACCTCTAGCAACCACTTGTTTTCATGGTAAATATGAAGCAAAACTTAAATTGATGGGAATACTGGATTATAATGCAGAGGAAACATACAAGGCCAATTGTGCAAGCGCTTTGTTACTGAAGAGCTTCGCAAGTTAATTGCATAATTTATTGTAGTGGGAGTAATAATTAACAACAACAAATATCCTTTTTATCAACAGTGATAATCTTCCTCTTATAGCCATGACCAGAGGAGGGGGAAGTGGCAACACTTAGTAAGTGCCGGTGGTCAGAGTGAGGCTCTGTGGTAGAAACTGAATCCGTGCTCCTCGCTGCTGGAACAGGAACTATCACCATAAAGGGAGAAATCCACAATAATTAACCACTAAGCCACTTCGTAAGGAGCATTATGGGGTGAAAGAAAGGAAGGAAAAGTGAAACGACAATGCAGTCCGGAGAAAAAAGAGGAGCGATAAGAGGAAGACTGTGGTCTAATCCTGCTTCCTGGAGGGATTCTCTCTAAAGTTGACGTAGTCCTCAAACGCCAGGGTTAAGCAGGCCAGACTTTACTCTCCTCTCCTCCCTCTGTATGCGTTCCTCGGGTTTAATGGCATTACAGGGATGTGGAACTCTTTTATCTGAAGGTTTAATGTCATAAGGGAGAGAAGTCTTTAGCTGTATATCTACGCTTGACAGGGACCAGGTCAGTCTAATAGATGTCACTCGTCTGTCTAATCTGATGGAGGAGGTGATAAAAACACTATCCGTTCTGTGAGCTGATTTCCCCTGGGGATGACTGGACAAGAGTATGCACTCCCTGTCTTTCAGGGACTAGAAGTCCAGGCACGCTGGCAGTCTATATCATATAGAGGAGAATGATATTAATAACCACTACAAGAGTGGGATGACCATCACAGTAATGGCAATAATATACAGACAACTCATTTGGGTGTGATTGGTCATCATATAATGTACACAGTCAACCTACACTGTACAATAAAATCAATTCATGAGGGCATGCTGGTGACTATTGCTGTTTTCATAAGCAAATGGCAAGGTGGAAATGACCAGTTGTGACACTTATTATTTCCTATTATGATGCCTAGTCACTTTACCCTGCCATTATGTACAGATCTACCTCAAAGACCTCGTACCCCTGCACATTGATCTGGTACTGGGAAAGCCCTTTTCTGTTTCAGTATGACAATGCTCCCGTTCACAAAGCGAGGTCCATACAGAAATGGTTGGATTGGAATTGGAACGCCGACTGCGAGCCAGGCCTAATTTCCCAACATCAGTGCTCGACCTCACTAATACTCGTGGCTGAATGGAAGAAAGTCCCTGCAGCAATGTTCCAACATCTAGTGGAATGTCTTCCCAGAAAAGTGGAGGCTGTTATAGCAGCAAAGGGGGGACCAACTCCATATCAATGCCCATGATTTTGGAATGAGATGTTAGATGAGCATGATACTTTTGGTCATGTAGTGTAGCTTAATTCTTGTGTATTTCATTCCTCGTGTTAATATATATATACAGTGGAGAGAACAAGTATTTGATACACTGCCGATTTTGCAGGTTTTCCTACTTACAAAGCATGTAGTTTTTATCATAGGTACTCTTCAACTGTGAGTGACGGAATCTAAAACAAAAATCCAGAAAATCACATTGTATGATTTTTAAGTAATTAATTTGCATTTTATTGCATGACATAAGTATTTGATACATCAGAAAAGCAGAACTTAATATTTGGTACAGAAACCTTTGTTTGCAATTACAGAGATCATACGTTTCCTGTAGTTCTTGACCAGGTTTGCACACACTGCAGCAGGGATTTTGGCCCACTCCTCCATACAGACCTTCTCCAGATCCTTCAGGTTTCGGGGCTGTCGCTGGGCAATACGGACTTTCAGCTCCCTCCAAAGATTTTCTATTGGGTTCAGGTCTGGAGACTGGCTAGGCCACTCCAGGACCTTCAGATGCTTCTTACGGAGCCACTCCTTAGTTGCCCTGGCTGTGTGTTTCGGGTCGTTGTCATGCTGGAAGACCCAGCCACGACCCATCTTCAATGCTCTTACTGAGGGAAGGAGGTTGTTGGCCAAGATCTCGCGATACATGGCCCCATCCATCCTCCCCTCAATACGGTGCAGTCGTCCTGTCCCCTTTGCAGAAAAGCATCCCCAAAGAATGATGTTTCCACCTCCATGCTTCACGGTTGGGTGTGGTGTTCTTGGGGTTGTACTCATCCTTCTTCTTCCTCCAAACACGGCGAGTGGAGTTTAGACCAAAAAGCTCTATTTTTGTCTCATCAGACCACATGACCTTCTCCCATTCCTCCTCTGGATCATCCAGATGGTCTTTGGCAAACTTCAGACGGGCCTGGACATGTGCTGGCTTGAGCAGGGGGACCTTGAGTGCGCTGCAGGATTTGACGGCGTAGTGTTTCTTTGAGACTGTGGTCCCAGCTCTCTTCAGGTCATTGACCAGGTCCTGCCATGTAGTTCTGGGCTGATCCCTCACCTTCCTCATGATCATTGATGCCCCACGAGGTGAGATCTTGCATGGTGCCCCAGACCGAGGGAGATTGACCATCATCTTGAACTTCTTCCATTTTCTAATAATTGCGTCAACAGTTGTTGCCTTCTCACCAAGCTGCTTGCCTATTGTCCTGTAGCTCATCCCTCCTTGTGCAGGTCTACAATTTTATCCCTGATGTCCTTACACAGCTCTCTGGTCTTGGCCATTGTGGAGAGGTTAGAGTGTGTTTGATTGAGTGTGTGGACAGGTGTCTTTTATACAGGTAACGAGTTCAAACAGGTGCAGTTAATACAGGTATGGGTGGAGAACAGGAGGGCTTCTTAAAGAAAAACTAACAGGTCTGTGAGAGCCGGAATTCTTACTGGTTGGTAGGTGATCAAATACTTATGTCATGCAATAAAATAACAAATGTATTATTTAAAAATCATACAATGTGATTTTCTGGATTTTTGTTTTAAATTCCGTCTCTCACAGTTGAAGTGTACCTATGATAAAAATTACAGACCTCTACATGCTTTGTAAGTAGGAAAACCTGCAAAATCGGCAGTGTATCAAATACTTGTTCTCCCCACTGTATATACAGTGCATTCGAAAAGCATTCAGCCTCCTTTACTTTTTCCACATTTTGTTAGATTACAGCCTTATTCTAAAATATATATATTTTTAAATGATCCTCATCAATCTACAACGCAAAAACAAATGTTTTCAATTTGTTGAAAATATAAAACTTAGATATCACATTTACATAAGTATTCAGACCCTATACTCAGTACTTTGTTGAAGCACCTTTGGCAGCAATTGCAGCCTTGAGTCTTCTTGGGTATGACGCTACAAGCTTGGCACACCTGTATTTGGGGAGTTTCTCCCATTCTTCTCTACAGATCCTCTCAAGTTCTGTCAGGTTGGATGGGGAGCGTTGCTGCACAGCTATTTTCAGGTCTCTCCAGAGATGTTCGATCGGGTTCAAGTCCGGGCTCTGGCTGGGCCACTCATCGACATTCAAAGACTCCTGCATTGTCTTTGCTTCGTTGTAATGTTGGAAGGTGAACTTCCACCCAAGTCTGAGGTCCTGAGAGCAGGTTTTCATCAAGGATCTCTCTGTACTTTGCGCCGTTCATCTTTCCCTCGATCCTGACTAGTCTCCCAGTCCCTGCCACTGAAAAATATCCCTACAGCATGATACTGCCACCACCATGCTTCATCGTCGGGATAGTGCCAGGCTTCCTCCAGACGTGACGCTTGGCATTCAGGCCAAAGAGTTCAATCTTGGTTTCATCAGACTAGAGAATCTTGTTTCCCATGGTCTGAGAGTCCTTTAGGTGCCTTTTGGCAAACTCCAAGCAGGCTGTCATGTACCTTTTACTGAGGAGCGGCTTCCGTCTGGCCACAATACCATAACTTCTTCCATTTAAGAATGATGGAGGCCACTGTGTTTCTATAAATTTCTGTTTTTATATTTAATATATTTGCTTTGTCTTTATGACAGTAGACCTGTGAACACAATCAGATAACCTGGCCTCCAAAATCACCTGACCTTAACCCAATTGAGATGGTTTGGGATGAGTTGGACTGCAGAGTGAAGGAAAAGCAGCCAACAAGTGCTGGTGTCAAGAAGGGCAGCAAAGAAGCCACTTCTCTCCAGGAAAAACATCAGGGGCAGACTGATATTCTGCAAAAGGTACAGGGATTGGACTGCTGAGGACTGGGGTAGAGTCATTTTCTCTGATGAATCCCCTTTCCGATTGTTTGGGCCATCTGGAAAACACCTTGTCCGGAGAAGACAAGGTGAGCGCTACCATCAGTCCTGTGTCATGCCAACAGTAAAGCATCCTCAGACCATTCATGTGTGGGGTTGCTTCTCAGCCAAGGGAGTGGGCTCACTCACAATTTTGCAGAAGAACACAGCCATGAATAAAGAATGGTACCAACACATCCTCCGAGAGCAACTTCTCCCAACCATCCAAGAACAGTTGGGTAACAACCAATGCCTTTTCCAGCATAATGGAGCACCTTGCCATAAGGCAAAAGTGATAACTAAGTGGCTCGGGGAAAAAAACATCGACATTTTGGGTCCATGGCCAGGAAACTCCCTAGACCTTAATCCCATTGAGAACTTGTGGTCGATCCTCAAGAGGCGGGTGGACAAACATAAATCCACAACTTCTGACAAACTCCAAGCATTGATTATGCAAGAATGGTCTGCCATCAGTCAGGATGTGGCCCAGAAGTTAATTGACAGCATTTCAGGGCGGATTGCATAGTTCTTGAAAAAGAAGGGTCAACAATGCAAATATTGACTCTTTGCATAAACTACCACAGAGCCTCACTCTGTCATTGTCAATGAAAGCCTTCGACACTTATGGAATACTTGTAATTATACTTCAGTGTACCATAGTAACTACTGACATAAATATCTAAGAACACTGAAGCAGACCAATACAAAACTTTTGGCCACGACTATATATATATATATATATATATATATATATATATATATATAAACTAAATGTACAGCTATCATGCTTGTTAACTAGTTATAGATTGCTTTTTATAAATGCTTTGTTTTTACATTTAACTGCCAAAAATGCTGTTATCAAGTTGGAGCTCAATGATGATAGATGAGTTTCCCACTAGTAATTACCAGTTGGAGGGGCGTTCAAGTGGATTTTTCCCAGTCATATGTGGTAAATACCACCTTCCCACTTGGTTATTAACACAGGGTAATTATGAACATTACTATGACATTGAAATTGGCATTCCTATCACTCTTCTATAAATTGTTGAGGGTCCACATTAAGATGAGGAGATATACAGGTAAACTGAGGTTTTAGAGTGGGTTGCCCCCTGTTGTCCTCCTGAAGTATTGCCAGGAGTGTATGAAAGAGGTGGAGTGTGAGAGAGAAGCAGAGCCTCTGAGTGTGACGGACTGTAATGACTGTGTGCAGTGCCAAGGCCTGCTGTGAGTGCTGTATCGCCAAAGGGCAGCCAGTGGAGGCAAGGCATCCACCCACCATGCGGAAAGAGAAAGTGAGAGAGAGGAAACGGGCTGAGAGTGAAAGCTGACCATGTAGCACACTGAAATCAATAATGAGTTTTTATTGTCACACTCCTCTACAACATACCAACCTGGACTCATTGGTAGATGTAACATAGTACATGTAAATCTGTCTCCCTCCATTTAGTATTATGTAAGTAGTTGCTAAATTGTTAACTAAGCTAAAATGCTAAAGTTGTGTGTGATGAGATTGGAACTCACAAACTTTGGGTTACTAGACATTTGTGTTATATGCTCACCCATCCACTCCGACCACACACCCTACTTTCGTTTCCTTCTGTATCATGCAATTATACCAAACCTAACATATCATACTCATTTGAGTGTCCCATATTTACTTTTAGTATGTTACGTCTAGTCTATGAAACCAGGCTGAACATACCTGTAGGAGGTATCACAACCAAACCAAGCCACAAGATATCTCTCTAGCCTCGATGATGAGAATTAAGTCATTCTAGCAGTGTCAGCGCTCTACCCAATCACCGCCTTTCTTCCTTAGAAATCCCTGATCAGGGCTGGGAGAGGAGGACTAACCGGGTCTGATTCAATTAGTATAGGACTGGTTCCGCTCTGCATTAACTACTGGGGTTAAAATGGGAGTGGATTGAATTAGCAATGAATCAGCTGTGGAGGAGCTGGTAGCTGGGATTGTGTTGAGCTGTTGTGTGGAGCAGGACATGCTGGAGCAGAATAGAAGCTGTCAGACAGAGGCTCGCTCTAATTAAGGACCATTGTCAGAGTACTGCTCTCCCTGTGAGCTGGTTTATGGAGCAGCCTGGGAGGAGGGAGGCCCACTGTTTAGAGACTACTAAGAGAGATGTTAGGCTACACCACAGCATGGGACGGGAGGGGAGAGTGGCTTGGTGGTAGAGACAGTTGGTGGTCCATGTTCAGTCGATGACATTTGCCAGGCATGGGTAAGTAATTGTCCTGTACAGTTTGGACTTTGAACCTTACATACTGTAGCTTCATGTGTCATTATTTCACCCTCTTCTCTTCAGGTGTGAGGATTTACGTCATGAGATGTTAAATGGGTTCTAAATGTACACTGAGGGCCAAAAGAGTGTGCAAAGCTGTCATCAAGGCAAAGGGTGGCTACTTTGAAGAATCTCAAATATAAAATATATTTTGATTTGTTTAATGCTTTTTTGGTTACCACATGATTCCATATGTGTTATGTCATAGTTTTGATGTCTTCACTTTTATTCTGCAATGTAAAAAATAGTGCAAATAAAGAAAAACCCTTGAATGAGTAATATTCCAAACTTTTGGCCTCCAGTGTAGGTAGAGAGGAGGTGAAGCCAGCGGGTTATGAGGAATAATGGGAGGTGTTAGGTAGACCTGTGAACGAAAGCAGAGACACTGCTGAAACCCCACCCCTATTTAACACCATACCTTCACACTCACAGGTTGGCATGCAAGGGAATTCAATCAAATAAGTACAATTTCCAAATCGCTATTATTTGTTTATCATGACTATTCGAACTGGGACATAAAATAGAAGATATGAAATTAAAAGTGGGTGTTAAAAGTACACTACATGACCAAAGGTATGTGGACACCTGCTTGTCGAACATCTCATTCCAAAATGATGGGCATTAATATGGAGTTGGTCCCCCCTTTGCTGCTATAACAGCCTCCACTTATCTGGGAAGGCTTTCCACTAGATGTTGGAATCTGCTTCCATTCAGTCACAAGAGCATTAGTGAGGTTGGGATTGATGTTGGGCGATTAGGCCTGGGTCTCAGTTGGCATTCCAATTAATCCCAAAGGTGTTCGATGGGGTTGAGGTCAGGGCCCTGTGAAGTTCTTCCACACCAATCTCGACAAACCGTTTCTGTACCTCACTTTGTGCACCAGGGCATTGTCATGCTAAAATAGGAAAGTGCCTTCTCTAAACTGTTGCCACAAAGTTGGAAGCACAGAATCGTCTAGAATGTCAGTGTATGCTATAGCGTTAAGATTTCCTTTCACTGGAAATAAGGGGCATAGCCTGAACCATGAAAAACAGTCCCAGACCATTATTCCTCCTCCACCAAACTTTACAGTTGACACTATACATTCAGGCAGTTAGCGTTCTCCTGGCATCCACCAATACCAGATTAGTGAAGAGTCCGATGGCGGCGAGCTTTACACCACTCCAGGAGACGCTTGCTATTACACACAGTGATCTTAGGCTTGTGTGCGGCTTCTTGGCCATAGAAACCCATTCCATTAATCTCCCGACGAACAGTTATTGTGCTGACTTTGCTTCCAGAGGCAGTTTGGAACTCAGTAGTGAGTGTTGCAACCGAGGACAGGCAAGTTTTACGTGCTTCAGCGCTCGGTGGTCCCGTTCTGTGAGCTTGTGTGGCCTACCACTTTGCGGCTGAGCTGTTGTTTCTCCTAGATGTTTCCACTTCACAGTAACGACACTTACCTTTGACCGGGGCAGCTCTAGCAGGGCAGAAATTTGACAAACTTACTTGTTGGAGTCACTGAGCTCTTCAGTAAGGCCATTCTGCTTCCAACGTTTGTCTATGGAGTTTGCATGTCTGTGTGTTCGATTTTCTACAACTGTCAGCAACGGGTGTGGCCGTAATAGCCAAATCCACTCATTTGAACGGGTGTCCACATTCTTTTACACTGTATATTTTAGTGTCTAATCTTTAATCAAATTCAATCATATTTTAAAGGAGGCTTTCAGCAGGCTGAATGGAACACGTCCGCAGTGATAGCTCTTGTGGTAATTGGGTATGACATCGGATCAACAGAAGACGCATTTGAATGCCAGGGATCTAATTTTTTAACCTGGTAACTTGAATCTCATCACTCAATTAGGTGGTCTCTCAGTACCCTAAAGCTGCTTTTCATATGAAATTACTCTCTAAAAAACACTACTCTTAGAATTCCTTTAAGTGGTTTTGCTCAAGTAAACAGTCCCTTATCACTTTATCAAAGCTGTGTCTATTACAACATTTTAAAGCAGCATTGAAAGTCAGAATGTGTCTCCTGTACATACTTTGTGTGACCAATTGAGATTGAGAAAGGCGAGGGAGTATAAAATGATCCATCATATATAGTACAGTATGTAGCAGCAGTTCTTCCAGTCTTGGTTGATTGAGAGGGTGTGTGTGTGCGTATATATGCTCACGGGGGGTCATGAGGGATGGTGTTCCTTACTTACGCCACCTGAGCCTCTCCCTGTGATGACTTGAGCAGAGTGAAAAAAATGCAATAAAGCTGATATCTGACCGTCCGGACCTACACTGCTCTAATTATTCTCCTCTTTACACACAAAGCTGGGGAAGAAGAGGAGCTAATAAGTGAACCGGAGTGATCTGTGTAGCCTGGTATTTGAGGATAAATGTCAGCTTGGTGTGTGTATATACCAGTGTTGCCTAGCCTCTGTGCTCGGATCAAATCTGTGGACACCTCATTCCGGCAGCCCCAGAGTTGAGCCCCAGAGATACGACTGGATAAGCCAATGGTGCTCCTCTAATAACACAGCCCGGAGAAGCCAGCCCTCTATCACCACACTGTTTGCCCAAAAGGTTATCATCCTCAAAATGTCAGGGGCACATGTGGGGGAGTCCAAGAGAGGTCGGAAATAGACTGGGCCTAGGGTGTCCCCTCTGTTGAATGTTATATATTTTATATTGCTGCACTTTACTGTGTGGGTTCATGTGTGGGCATTGCTGTTGGCCTACGGTTGTGTGCAGTAGAGAGTGTACCTATAGGAAATGCTTCTGCTTCTACAGAAATACTGTACAAATCTGTTTCAAGGACACCATGAATTGCTGTCCTGTCCTCCCCTACTACCATTGTCACTAGGTTATGGTGGCCTTTAGATCCTCTCCATCTCCTCTACAGGGTTGTGTGAGATCAGTCTGCCCTGTCACTCCTCACAGCACTCTGATTGAGAGAGTCTTATTATGAAAGGCAAAGAGGACAGGATCCTGCCAGGCGCTGTGCAGACAGACACACAAACACACAAACACACACATAGCTCCTCATAAGAGATGCATGGCAGAAAGGCTCCGATCCTGTGCTAGACCCTTCAACCCCTGCATGTCAGGCTACAAATTATGTCATCGCGGTTTGACAGCACCCTGGTCTGAAATCAATCACAACCACAGCCTCCTCTCCTAGTAGTATAATTATAGAAGGTATTATTTCTAGCAATATTACTCTAAAGCCTTGTTCACACTGCAGGCCTTAATGCTCAAATCAGTTTTGTTTTTCAAATGAGTTTTGGAATACTGACTGTCCAAACAGGAAGTTCCTAGTGGCTAAATCAGATTTGTGTGACAGCAGTAATTTGCTGACATGGGAATGCTAGTTGTCATAGTAACGACAGGTGTGTGCGCAGTGTTGTAGGCTGATTGGTGGTTGTGCTCGTGCTTCCTATCACTCAGAAGTTATGTAGCAAGCTAAGGTGACAACAATCCCTGCCATTGACGTTTCCCAGTTGCTTTGAATGTTCAAAATCATAAAAAAGCCTCAAAGAATAAGAAGATCCAATTTTCAAAAAGAGCCCTTTCTGGATAGCCTACAAAGGTGGTTTGAAGTGCTGCTTGAAATATCAGATTCCATGTGCTTTTTGATTGTTCAGACTGCAGGAAAAAGAACAGATTCTAAACGAATATGCAAAAATATAGGATTTGAGTCACTTCAAACTGCCAATGTGCTTTAGTTGCTTGAATAAATTGGGCCAATAGGAAACATCACTTCATCTGACAGCCAACTGGGGATGGGTGCTTCCGTGGTTGAGGCATGACTTTCCACAGTTATTTAAACCACTAGTGAGGCGGAACACCACTTGTTATCCACTCCTCACATCTCTTTCATCTCATACCAAAATTAAACTGCTTTGATATTTTTCCTTTGAATTGAATAGAGGAGAGCATCACTGCTGTTGGCCTTGATAACATGCTACCAGGCAGCTGAAACACCTGTATGAGCTGGTCTCTCCAACAGACACCAGGATTATCCTGCCGCCATGCCAACAACACAACGTCTTTCATTGTATTATATGCTTTCTTTATGGATAAACGGCAAAACAAAGTGAATAGAGGATTAATTACTATAAAGAAATGTTTTTCTTTCTGTTTACAAAGAAACTAAAGTAAGTGGTTGAATATAATAATTTACACATACAGTTATAGTTAAAGCCAAACCAAGAATCAGACCGACATCAGCATAGGGATATTATTTAATTAACTAAATCAAGGAATGGATATAATATAACCCTGAAAAATGTATGGTCAGGATTGCCTGAGTATATCGTAACAACACCAAATATAACTTAAATCCATCTTTAGTCAGTCAGTCCTTTTTCAGATATCTATTGTACCCTGTAAAATGTACAATAGCGTTTACTTAGTGCAACTTCAAAATGACGATAAAATTATCAAAACAATGTATAAAAGACATGATACTAACACCAAAGCAGCCCTTTACCCCTAAATAAGAATGAGTGATACGTTTGGAACTGCCAGTCTTTGTGTTTCAGTAAAACTGTTCCTGGACATGAGTTTTAGCCTTTTCCACTGCTCTTCTCCACTTCTCTTCATCCATGATTTACCAGCAGGTTCTGAAAACAAGGAGAGGACAATGTTAATCATCAATGCTTCCGATCCGTTCAACACAATACACAGCCCATCAACACACACGTCGTCAGATTCACTTCAGCTCAATTTTAAACAAAATGTCATCCAAGCCCCAATTTGGGCCTTGGCTCTTGGCAGGGGAGGCAAGCACCATGATTTCCGCTCCTCTGTCAGCACTGTCCATTAGATATGAGGTCTGCCCCTCCCACTGATCTTAGTTCTGTGACGCTCTTAGGAACTACTAGGTGTGGGTAGGGGGAGGAGTCTCCCTTCTAATCAGCACCCATCATAGGTCAGCACCAATGATGCCTCTGGTTAGGACAATTGTAGTGATTCTCTTGGTGGGGCGGAACCACTGGCACTTTCATAAAGAGTACTCACAGATCACTGAGAGAGAAGACATCTCTGACAACAAAGCAACATACTGTACATCCATAGTTTGCCCATTCATTTAGAGATAAATAATCAAAGATGATGAGAGACAAAGAGAGAAAAAAGAAAATCTAAATAAAAATTATCAGCTTGATAATAGTGATGGCCTAACTAGTCTTTAAAAGCGTTTCTAGAATGTACTGTAGGCTCTGACTGCATCATAAACACATTTGGTGCACAAATTGGGAACAGGTGATTTAAACAGCACTCTCCCTGCATTCTCATATATTCATTTGGCCAGAGCTTTGAAAGCACCCAGAGACTCAACAGACCTACAGGGCCAAGCATGGAAAGCAGAGTGCTGGTACAGAGGGGGCAGGAATAATGACATGTTATTGAGGTCCATGTGGAACAATACTCGGAACCTTGGCAGGCCAGACAGGATCCAGGATGGGATATTGACCTGCAGCTGGAGGTAGCAGTGTGAGGTTAGTACACACTGTGAAGCATGCCCGAGACACACAGGAGAATCAATACGCGTCTCGTCACGACCAAGACCACAACACATCCCATCAGAGCACATTGTGAGGGACAGGACCGCTCGCCACATAACGACACCTCCACTTGCAGGGAAAGTAAGTGTGTGTGTGTCAGGGAGAGAGAGACTTGCAGAGCTTACCCATAAAGTTCCCACAGTGTGAATACATGCTCTGCACTCTTAGAAAAAAAGGGTTCTCTGACTGTCGCCTTAAGAGAACCCTTTGAAGAACCCTTTTTGGTTCCAGAAAGGTTCTGCCTGTAACCAAAAAGGGTTCTTCAAAGGGTTCTCCTATGGGGACAGCCGAAGAACCCTTTTAGGTTCTAGATAGCACCTTTACTTCTAAGAGTGTGCTAGTGCATACTTGTTTCACTTTATCTGGGGAGATTTCTATTTACAAAAGCTGAAGAACATACGCACATCCAGGTATTTTTCGCAGGTGCTGGAGTCGTAGGCAAACTCATGAAAAACAGAAATGAAAACGCTGCACACTGATACTTATGCTCCCAGGTGATATTTATTATTAACAACATTTCGACCCTTAGGTATTCATCAGGCATCCATATCCCAAGTGGGGGGTGGAAGTTCCTATATATACTCAGTGACATCACTTCCTGAAACAGGAGGTAAAAGATGTATAACATGGGTTCACAATATTAACATTCACTGTATCAGAATATATGGTCATATACAAGGACTTAGATCAATATATATACACACATATCATATTCATACATTATTCAATTAGGATAAAAACACACACAATTTGGACATATTGAAACTATAAAAATGGTTTCAAGTCAAACTCCTCATTAAGGCCCAGAGGAGACAGTGTGTTTAGCCTGTGGATCCAAAAAGATGTTCTTCAGCTTTTGTACATGAACTCCCTACCATACAGCACTCCTTTTTGAGCTGAAAAAGTTTGAGCGTGACAACGCCGACTACAAAGTGGAGAAGGTATATTTCTGGAGAGATGGCCGGAGACATCCTATTGGCACTCCCCCACTAGCAACCTGGAAGGGTAAACGCCCGCCCAGTCGTAATCATACAGGGCCACTGATGTGGCGATCAACCAACTCCCTCACATCTGACTCCAATGACCAATCCAGAGCCGGAGTGTCTACTTTTTGGGGGGGAATCCCGATGGACGACGTCATCGAATAGGCCGTCATTACAACCACCGCCCACCCTGCTTCCCCGCAAGAAATGTAGGCGAGGACTACATAGGAAGACTACAACACCCGAAGTCCCCGCCACATACACAGAGACACGGTAATTAATTTGTCCAACAGGTCTATATCTGATATATGTTCATCTGCCCTAGCTAAGGGACTATCATATGTCCCTACATAACAGGCCAATGACTTTGATAAAGTTATAGACTTTCAAAAGTTTACCCCCATTACCAGTTTTTTGGTAATGGGGGTGTTCCCTATGCACCTGCCAATGTTAATCTATTGAAAGATATCAGCAACCAGACAGGTAATGGTGCTAATGTTTGTCCCATTGATAACCTGAATGACAATGAACCTGACTCTCGCACTGAGGACATAACAAGGGAAAATACATATTTAAGAGGAAAAGCACATTTTTACCACCCAAAAGAAATCCCTCTCTTGAAACATATTGTCGCCTAGTTGAGAAAGATGTATATAATCTCCTGGCTAAGAAAAAAGAATATAAGGTATTCCACAATATGTCAGAAGCAGAGAAAGAATCTCTTATGGAACTCAAAAATGACTCCAGTATCATTATAAAACCAGCCGACAAAGGAGGTGCAATAGTGATACTAAATGCAGCAGACTATGAAAAGGAAATTCTGAGACAACTTAGTGATGAGGAATTTTACAAAAGACTGCCTTAGGATCCTACTAATCAATTCAAGTCTCTGATCCATGATAAATTGTCAAAATGTTTGAATGAAGGGGAAATTACAGAGACAGTATATTAGTATATGAAAGTTGACTGCCCAACCACACCTGTCATATACGCACTCCCCAAAATGAACAAGAGCATGACACCACCTATACCAGGTAGGTGCATTGTGAGTAGTAACGGATCTCTGACAGAGAATATCTCTACTTTTGTAGACTATTTTGTGAAACCCTGGGCGATCTCGCTCCCCACGTATACCAGAGACTCTATTAATTTTATAATTTTTTTGAAATCTGTGGACCATATACCTGAAAATTATATTCTGTGTACTATTGATGATACCGTTCTATATACTAATATCCCCCATCAGGGTGGCCTAGAGCCCTCAAGTTCTACCTCAATGAATGTAGGCCTGGCTGAGCTGGTATTAACCTCCAACTATTTTCTTTTCAGAGGAGACTTTTTCCTCCAGACCAAAGGGACAGCGATGGAGAGCACTATGGCTCCTAATTATGCTAACTTATATGTAGGAATGTTTGAAAAACGGGTGGTGCTGAATCCAGACCTTAACCCTTTTCTCTCCAATATTCTCCTAGATATTTGGATGACATTTTTGTGATCTATACCCAGGAAGAACTTTTGGAATTCCATGCATTTCTAAACTCTATGAATGTTTTCTTGATGTGATGGTTAATAAGGACAAAACCTCCCTCTCTACCGATCTCTATAGGAAACCTACGGACAGGAATACCCTCCTTAGAGGTGACGGCTTTCATCCACGTCTACTTATTAAAAGTCTCCCTATCAGTCGCATCAGAAGAATATGCAGCTCTGATGCTTCTTATCAGAAACAGACCACGGACCTCACACATAGGTTTAAGGAAAGGGGATACAAAGACAATTGGGTAAAACATGCCAATTATCGTTTTGAAGGACTAACACAGCTGGAAAGCCTTCAACTAAAAGTTAAAGAAAAAGCAGAACATGTCCCCTCATGCTTCACCCAATACTCACCATTGGGGAAGGCATTTAAGGACATTATCAGGAAGCACTGGTACATTATTGATACTGACCCACAATTGAAACCGATTTTTAGACATCCCCCACGAATGTTCTTTAAAATACCCCCAAACGTGAGAAATATTGTGGTAAAATCTGATTACCCACCAGAAAAAAATTTAACTTTCTTGGACAAGGTTCCGGAGGGTAATTACAAATGTGGCCAATGTGCTAAATGCAGCTTCACGTACAAATGCAACTCATTTACCCACCCCCACCGCACAGGACAAATATTTAAGATCAAAGGCCTGATTACCTGCATGTCCACCAATGTTGTCTATATGTTGAAATGTCCTTGTGGTCTGTCTTACATAGGGAAAACCCGTAGAAGGCTTAAGATACAGATCAGTGAGCACCGCAGCAAGGTGAGCAGGTGAGACAAAAAAAATATAAATAAATCCAGTTGCCTCTCATTTTGTACTAGCTGGACACCCTATTAGTTCTCTGAGATACATTGGAATAGAAATGGTCAAGATGTCACGCAGGGGAGGGGACATTGAGAGGAAACTTCTTCAAAGGGAATCTTTTTGGATCCACAGGCTAAACACACTGTCTCCTCTGGGCCTTAACGAGGAGTTCGACTATAGTTTCAATATGTCCAAATTGTGTGTGTTTTTATCCTAATTGAATAATGTACTGTATGAATATGGTATGTGTGTATATATATTGATCTAAGTCCTTGTATATGACAATATATTCTGATACAGTGAATGCTAATATTGTGAACCCATGTTATACATCTTTTACCTCCTGTTTCAGGAAGTGATGTCACTGAGTGTTGCCCCTATATATAGGACCTTCCACCCCCCACTTGGGATATGGATGCCTGATGAAGACCTAAGGGTCGAAACGTTGTTAATAATAAATATAATCTGGGAGCATAAGCAGCAGTGTGCAGCGTTTTCTTTTCGAGATTTCTATTTACTCACTCTACCCAAAGTCAGCACAATACTATTACACACACACACTTACAGACAAACATACATACATCTTTGCAAATATAAAAGGTTAACCTATATCTCTCGTGGGAGCTACAGTATAGCGTTGTAGGGTCAGTCTTGATTAGCTAAGAGGGTTTCATAAGCAGGAAGCTCTGACAACTGGGGTCAGACAGCAGCACATTGACCCCTGACCTCTGGCCTCTAAATAATCACCACAGTGACAAGAGATCAACACAGAGGGGAATATACTTGTGAACTATAACCTGAGTGTCTGTGGGAGTGATGTCAATCTGCCTGATGCTGTTCTGTGTCCAGAAAGAGCCATCTACCCAGCTGCGGTAAGGAGGAGAATGAAGATGAGTGTCTGTTATCGTTGATTCTACTTGATTTCTTCCATCTTTATCACTTAAAAATAACAGCAATTTAATTTGTAACTTCCATATTTAATTTATGGAAAGTGCATGTACAGTGCCTTCAGACATTATTAAGACTCCTTCACTTTTTCCACATTTTGTTACGTTACAGTCTTATTCTAAAATGTATTACATAACTTTTCCCCTCATCAATCTACACACAATACCCCATAATGACAAAGTGAACAGGTTTTTAGAGATTTTTGCCAATTTATTAAAAATAAAAAAACAGAAATACGTTATTTACATAAGTATTCAGACCCTTTGCTATGAGACTCGAAGTTGAGCTCACATGCATCCTGTTTCCATTGATCATCCATGAGATGTTTCTACAACTTGATTGGAGTCCACCTGTGGTAAATTCAATTGATTGGACATGATTTGGAAAGGCACACACCTGTCTATATAAGGTCCCACAGTTGACAGTGCATGTCAGAGCAAAAACCAAGCCATGAGGTCAAATGAATTGTCTGTAAAGGGTACCAAAAAATGTCTGCAGCATTGAAGAAGTTTGGAACCACCAAGACTCTTCCTAGAGCTGGCCGCCCGGCCAAACTGAGTAATCGGGGGAGAAGGGTATTTATCAGGAAGGTGACCAAGAACCTGATGGTCACTCTGACAGAGCTCTAGAGTTCCTCTGTCGAGATGGGAGAACCTTCCAGAAGGACAACCATTTCTGCAGCACTCAATCAGGCCTTTATGGTAAAGTGACCAGACGGAAGCCACTCCTCAGTAAAATGCACATGACAGTTGGAGTTTGCCAAAAGGCGCATAAAGGACACTCAGACCATGAGAAGCAAGATGCTCTGTTCTGATGAAACCAAGATTGAACTCTTTGGCCTAAATGCCAAGCGTCATGTCTGGAGGAAACCTGGCACCATCCCTACGGTGAACCATGGTGGTGGCAGCATCATCATTCCGTGGGAATGTTTTTCAGCGGCAGGGACTGGGAGACTAGTCAGGATCGAGGCAAAGATGAACGGAGCAAAGTACAGAGAGATCCTTGAAAATGAAAACCTGCTCCAGAGTGCTCCAGGCAAAGGTTCACCTTCCAACAGGACAATGACCCTAAGCACACAGCCAAGACAACGCAGGAGTGGCTTCGGGACAAGTCTCTGAATGTCCATGAGTGGCACAGCCAAAGCCGGACTTGAACCAGATCTAAAATATCTGGAGAGACCTGAAAATAGCTGTTCAGCCTTGCTCCCCATCCAACCTGACAAAGCTTGAGAGGATCTGCAGAGAAGAATGGGAGAAACTCCCCAAATACAGGTGTGCCAAGCTTGTAGCGTCATACCCAAGAAGACTCAAGGCTGTAATCGCTTCCAAAGGTGCTTCAACAAAGTACTGAGTAAAGGGTCTGATTACTTATGAAAATGTGATGCCAGTTTTATTTTGTATAAATTAGCAAACATTTCTAAAAACCAGTTTTTGCTTTGTCATTATGAGTGGAAAAAAACAATTTAAATAATTTTAGAATAAGGCTGTAACCTAACAAAATGTGAAAAAAGTCAAGGGGTCTGATACTCATTTAGTTCAGAAAGCAGTCAATTTTTACGGCAAGGAACACATCTCAAACATCTGGTGACAACCTCCCATCGGACAGGCTACTTATACTAGCCTGATTCCTTCATGGCTTTGGCACTGCTATTTATTTTCTGCTCAGATAGTTTTGGGGCATAGAGGAGGCAGAGTGAGAGTCAGGAGGTGAGGGAGAGACTGTAGACCGTACTCTGAGTACTCGGTCCCCTCTCCCAGGCTCAGCTCAATTGGAAATCCATCTTATCTGATGACTGGCAGGCAATTGGAATTCCCGGGCAATAGCCCCCACTCTGCCACAGAGAGAGGCAGACAGGCAAAGAAAAATAAAAAACTGCTGAGATGTGATGCAAGTGCCTGGTTTTCACTGAGAGCTTTCCTGTGTGGAGAGATAGCCGCTCCTAGCTCCTGACGGATGGCGACACAACATGCTGGCTGCATCCCTTTCAAAGCCCCCAGCCACTCTATCCTCTACACCAGCAATAGGTTTAGTTTCCCTTCTTTCCATATAATATTAATTATTTACTACTTTCCATGTATTATTTCTGATGATTGCATTCATGAGGAGAGGGATCAATTGCTTTGAAGCTGCACATGAAAGTGAGCATAACATGTCAACCTGGCCTTGAGTGGGGAACAACAACCCCAACATAAAAAATGTTTTGCCAATGTTTTTGTATAGAAAATATTTTAGAGTACAAAGAGGAAATTGGAGTGTGTTGTGAGGTGAGGGCCAGTGAGCCAAAGTGGCCAGGAGGACACAGAGCAGCAGGCTGGCTGTTTGCAGGTTTGGCAATTTTGTTTAACAAAGCCAATTGAACCTCCCAGACAGCCAGGCAGGCTGTACATTTATCTCAGCTGGGGGCCTCACACAGCCTTTCACCCACAGGAATAAAACAGAGCCCATCCCCAGGCACAGGCGTTCTGTGAAATCCTCTACTGAAAGCCAAAGTGTGCCAATTGTTTGGCATTTGAGGTGTCTTTCAACTCCAAAATGTGTGAGCCCTGGACCCGTGTTATTATCTGGTCTATTAGAGAGAGGAAGAGAGAGAGAAAAAGAGAGTGGTGGTGCGAGAGGCTCTGGAAAGGTCAGTCAGCACCCCTGGAGCCCATTGTGTCCTCCCTCCATCCTCCATCCCTCCACTGATGAACGTTTGAAAGCCTTGTGTTGACTGTGACGCCTGGGCCGCAGTGCTGATGAAAGCCCAAAATGGTAGCTTTGGATTCAGCTTGATCAGATGTGCTGTTCGATAGCACTCAGCGAAACAACAAAAGAGAAGGAGGATTGAAAAGGGAAAGAGCGAGAGAGGGAAAGGGGTGTAGCTAGAGCAAGACAATGTTTAATGCATCACTGTTAACGCTAGACCACTTTGCCGTACCGCGGTAGAAACTACTCAAAAGAAGTGAACAATAAAAAATATAACGACATCAAATATCAACGTATGTGCCAACTTGATGGTAGTAATGGTTATGATGACCCTACGTGAGACAGCTGGATTTCTCTGGTCGTAAAAAGGGGCTTAACAGCTAATAGGCAGGTAAGGTGAGGCTGAATAAATGAATTGCTGAGAGAGAGAAAGACACAGAGAGTGAGAGAAAAGAGAAAGACCCGGAGAGACTGAAAGAGAGCAATAGAGAAGAGAGGGAGAGACAAAGTGTAAGAACCGACACAGGAGTAGAGAAGCAGGTAAGGGGAGTTAACATTTAATAGCACAGACATGAAACAGGACAGGAAACAGCGTCAGAACCGGGTAACACAATGACATACGACAATTAATGCTGAAGCCCAGAACACCACAAAGGAACAGACAGATATACGGGGGGCAATCAACAATGTGAGGGAGTCCAGGTGAGTCCAATGAGCGCTGCCGCGCGTGACGAGGGTAACAGGTGTGTATAATGATGGTGCAGGAATGTGTAGTGATGGGCAGCCTGGCACCCTTGAGTGCCAGGGAGGGAGAGCGGGAGAAGGCGTGACAGAAAGAGAGCGATAGAGAAGAGAGGGAGAGACTGAAAGAGAGAGATAGAGAAGAGAGGGAGAGACTGAAAGAGAGAGATAGAGAAGAGAGGGAGAGACTGAAAGAGAGCGATAGAAAAGAGAGGCAGAGACTGAAAAAGAGTGATAGAAGAGAGACTGACAGAGTGATAGAGAAGAGGGAGATACTGAAAAAGAGTGATAGAGAAGAGAGGGAGAGACTGAAAAAGAGTGATAGAGAAGAGAGGGAGAGACTGAAAAAGAGGGATAGAGCTGAGAGACTGAAATAGAGTGATAGAGAAGAGAGGGAGAGACTGAGAACCAACACTCTCTCGCCAGTAAATGTAATCTCAAAAGGCCAAGCAGCACAAATGTTTGAATAATCCCTAGCGACAAAACATAGTGATGGAACAAAAATAAGTGCTTATAATTCCCATTAAAGTAGTGATACTGTAGCGCACAGCACAGGCCCAGCTAATTACAATAGAGACAGAGAAACAAAAGATAGACTCTTTCATAAAAGGCAGACTCTTTTCATGGTGGAGGCAAGTTAGGAAGAGGCCAGGTTTCAAGTTGGATGACCTTAGTTACTTCAGAGATATATTGATTTATTTACCCCAAACAGGCAGAGATATACAACATATTATATTGTGATGGAGAAAACAATCAACCAGTACATTTAAATCAGTGAAAACACAGGGATGCGGATGGTGACTTGCATTGCTCTAGACTACCATTATAAAAGATAGGATAATTGTCCTGAGATTGCAGTATGCTCTTTCCTTGAACAATACTCAGGACCTGAAACCAAACGACCATTATAAAACACACATTACACACATCTTTACAATTGTTGGACTCAATTGGAAACAAACTTTCCACGATGCTTTGTGCTATTCACTAGTCAGGTATGCTGTTATTGTGTACTGTTATGTCTGAAAACAATGTGGAACATAGCAAGTCGACGCCACGGCAACAGAAAGATAATGGTCTTCGGTTTGATTGGCTGCTTTTCCGAGCCTGGATCAATTTATGTCTGAAAGGAGGGAAAGGCTGTTCATGACGACGCCTCCAACAATATGAAAATGAAATCAATAAGTCCACTGTGAAGGAGTGAGAAAGAGAGAACGAGGGAGACATAAAAGAGAGATATACAGGGAGGTCAAACACAAACAGACACACACAGCTACAGCTCCTACCCACTTATATAACCCTATTCCCCCCACCCTCTTTCTCCCTTGCATCACCTTGGAGACTTCTCTCTCTTTCTCTCTCTCCCTCTTTCTCTCCCTCTCTCTAAGCACACAAGTAGAGAGAGCGAGGACAAGTTTCAAACCTCAGATTGTCGTGTCTGACTTCACACTCCACTGTGCTCGCCGCACTGGGGATTCATATTGAAATAATTGGAATTATTCTCCCCTGCAGGCCTGCTTGACTAGGCCTCTACTCTGTGTGTTGCTGTGTCTGTGCTTGGCTGCAGTCAGATAGATAGCTAGTGATAAGGACCATAGGACCAGTCCCTCTCCAGCCTGGCTCCTGACTCTTTAATGAGGCTCTGCTGAGGGCCACAGGCCACAGAGAGCAGAGAGGGCTCCTCCGTCTAACACATTGGACTGGCTCTCTCTCACAGGGGCGAGGGTCTGGCTGTCACCACTGTCACCCTCTTCACTGGACACTGACAGAGTCACAAGAAAGCGGTCATAGAGTTGTGACAGCCTCTTCACCCTGCACATGGATGGAACACTAACCTATGTAATTGCCAAAGAAGAGAAGACAAACAAAACTAGAGAAAGTAAAGTGCCACTAGACAGGAAAACTTTTTTGTACAACTTGTCTTTCTGTCCTACTTTTGCACTTGAACTTGCTTGTGTCAAACGTTCCCCTGATGTGAATTTAGACATACAGCTGCAAGTTATAACATACTGTATGTGAGGTGTATTGATGATTAGTTGATCAGGTTTTGGCTGTAGAATTGTAGTTACTTATCTGGATTCAGCTATAGAAGTGTAGTTACTTGTCTGATCCATATTCAGTTCTGTGTGGAGCAGTGATTACTGGAGTGTGACTGTCTGGTTGGACAGTATTAGCCTGAGGTCCTTATAGCCCCTGTTCAGCCTGTGCAGCCAGGCACACATTCTTCTTCATTAAGACTGAGTGATGAGGGACCTGGACTGGCATCGCTCTGCACTCCTCTCTCAGCGTCCCTCTGCTGTCTATCTCTCTTCAACTCCTTAAACACCATTCCTTTCTCTGGATCTCTTTGATCCAAGATGGCGTAACAGTGCGGACGTGTTTTTTTTGTCCTGTGCCGCGTCCCGTGTAAATAGTCCGTTTTTTATCAGTTTTTCCGTATATATTTCTTATTCTCATTATTCTCATATACTTTTCCTGCAACCCACCTCACCCAACGTGGAAGGGATCTACTATTTCTTTATCATTTAACTCAACCTCCGACAGAAGCTAGACTGCTGGCTAGCCTACTAACTAGCTACTAGCCATTGCTAGCGTTCTCCACCCTGCTCTGCCTGCACCAGCCAGCTTTAGTTTGGAAATATATAAGCAAGTCTGCACAGCGCGCTACCAACCCAGCACATATGGGATGCTTTCTCTACCACATCACCGGATTTCTGCCGAAATCACAGGACCATCGCACCGGATCATCGCAGCTAGCTAGCTGCAACCGAGTGGCTGTTGTTTGGCTAACACTACTGTCCCAAAGCATGCACCAGTTAGCCTTGAGATGTGTACTAGCTAATTACCTCTTTGTCAACCGGCCTTCTATTGTCGACACAGAGCACCGTCGATCCATCATGACTGGTCTGCCGACGTAATCGTCCGACGTGGATTCAACAGGCTTTTCCGTTGCGACGTCGCAGAAGACCCATCTGCTAGCCCCGGCCCGCTAGCATTCTGAACGCCATGCCTCCCGCTCGCCTAGTACAGTAGCGGCCACTGAACTGCTCCCTGGCTCACCTCTTTGCTGCTCATCGGACCTTATGATCACTCGGCTACACAGCTGATGCTTGCTGGACTGTTCCCTTACACGGTACATCATTCTGTTTATCTGTTAAGCCTCAGCTCCGAACTCAGGTCCTGTGTGTAGCACAACATTTCCTCTAACTGACCCTCTCTGTCCATTCATCGCCATTACCCGTTGTTGTCTTAGCTCTCTTGATTAACAGCTGTGATTGTTTAATTTTTTTTCTCTTATGTCAATATGCCTTGTCTGTTGCTAGTTTATTTCTTATTGTTCTATTTCACTGTCGAGCCCCCAGTCCTACTCAACATGCCTCAGATAGCTCCTTTGTCTCACCCCCCACACACGCGGAGACCTCACCTGGCTGGTGCCTCCAGAGATGCAACCTCTCTCATCGTTACCCAAAGCCTAGGTTTACCTCCACTGAATTCACATCCTACCATATCCTTGTCTGTACATTATGCCCTCAATCTATTCTACCGTGCCCAGAAATCTTATTCCTTTTATTCTCTGTACCCAACGCACTAGACGACCAGTTCTTAAAGCCTTTGGCCCTACCCTTATCCTACTCCTCCTCTGTTCCTCTGGTGATGTAGAAGCAAACCTAGGCCCTGTAGCCCCCAGTAGCCCCCAGTACTACACCTATTCCCCAGGCGCTCTCATTTGTTGACTTCTGTAACCGTAAAAGCCTTGGTTTCATGCATGTTAACATCAGAAGCCTCCTCCCTAAGTTTGATTTATTCACTGCTTTCGCACACTCCGCCAACCCTGATGTCCTAGCCGTGTCTGAATCCTGGCTTAGGAAGGCCACCAAAGATTCTGAAATGTTCATCCCAAACTACAACATTTCACGTCAAGATAGAACTGCCAAAGGAGGCGGAGTTGCAATCTACTGCAGAGATAGCCTGCAGAGGTCTGTCATACTATCCAGGTCTGTGCCCAAACAGTTTGAGCTTCTACTTCTAAAAATCCACCTTTCCAGAAATAAGTCTCTCGCTGTTGCCGCCTGTTACAGACCCCCTTCAGCCCCCAACTGTGCCCTGGACACCATATGTGAATTGATTGCCCCCCTCTATCTTCAGAGTTCGTACTGTTAGGTGACCTAAACTGGGATATGCTTAACACCCCGGCCGTTCTACAATCTAAGCTAGATGCCCTCAATCTCACACAAATTATCAAGGAACCTACCAGGTACAACCCTAAATTTGAAAACATGGTCACCCTCATAAATATCATTCTGACTAACTTGCCCTCCAAATACTCCTCCTCTGTCTTCAACCAGGATCTCAGCGATCACTGCCTCATTGCCTGTGTCCGTAATGGGTCCGCGGTCAAACAACCACCACTTATCACTGTCAAACGCTCCCTAAAACACTTCAGCGAGCAGGCCTTTCTAATCGATGTGGCCTGGGTATCCTGGAAGGATATTGACCTCATCACATCAGTAGAGGATGCCTGGTTGTTCTTTAAAAGTGCTTTCCTCACCATTAAATAAGTATGCCCCATTCAAAAAATGTTGAACTAAGAACAGATTTAGTCCTTGGTTCACTCAAGACTCGACTGCCTTTGACCAGCACAAAAACATCCTGTGGCGTATTGCATTAGCATCGAATAGCCCCCACGATATTAAACTTTACACAGTCAGTTAGAAAAGCAAAGGCTAGCTTTTTCAAACCGAAATTTGCATCCTGTAGCACTAATTCCCAAAAGTTCTGGGACACTGTAAAGTCCATGGAGAATAAGAGAACATCCTCCCAGCTGCCCACTGCACTGAGGCTAGGAAACACTATCACCACAGATAAATCTATGATAATCGCGAATTTCAAGCAGTATTTTGCTACGGCTGGCCATGCTTTCCACCTGGCTACCCCTACCCCGGCCAACAGCTCTGCAACCCCCCCAAGCCCCCCCCCCCTGCCGCGGTCATTCCGCTCTTCAAAGGGGGAATGAATTCTAGACCCAAACTGTTACAGACCTATATCCATCCTGCCCTACCTTTCTAAAGTCTTAGAAAGCCAAGTTAACAAACAGATCACCAACCATTTCGAATCCCACCGTACCTTCTCCGCTATGCAATCTGGTTTCCGAACTGGTCATGGGTGCACCTCAGCCACGCTCAAGGTCCTAAACAATATCATAACCGCCATCGGACAGTACTGTGCAGCCGTCTTCAGCGATCTGGCCAAGACTTTCGACTCTGTCAATCACCGCATTCTTATTGGCAGACTCAGTAGCCTTGGTTTCTCAATTGACTGCCTCGCCTGGTTCACCAACTACTTCTCAGATAGAGTTCAGTGTGTCAGATCGGAGGGCCTGTTGTCTGGACCTCTGGCAGTCTCTATGGGGGTGCCACAGGGTTCAAATCTTGGGCCGACTCTTTTCTCTGTATATATCAATGATGTCGTTCTTGCTGCTGGTGACTCTCTGATCCACCTCTACGCAGACGACACCATTCTGTATACATCTGGCCCTTCTTTGGACACTGTGCAATCAAATCTCCAAACGAGCTTCAATGCCATACAACACTCAATGGCCTCTAACTGCTCTTAAATCCTAGTAAAACAAATGCATGTTCTTCAATCGAACTCTGCCCGCACCCGCCTGCCCGTCGGACTATCATCACTACTCTCGACGGGTCTGACTTAGAATATGTGGACACCTACAAATATCTAGGTGTCTGGTTAGACTGTAAACTCTCCTTCCAGACTCACATTAAGCATCTCCAATCCAAAATTAAATCTAGAATCGGCTTCCTATTTCGAAACAAAAGCCACCTGATGATTTTCTATTGTGTTATTAACTGCTTTGCTTTATCTTGGCCAGGTCGCAGTTGGAAATGAGAACTTGTTCTCAACTGACTTACCTGGTTAAATAAAGGTGAAATTAAAACAAACAAACAAAAAAATCTCTCTTTCCATCTCTCTCAGCTCCTCCATCTCCTTTAGAGGCCTGTTGTCTTTCTGTCTAATTCTCTTACTCTTCCTTTTATTTTTTCTGACTATCTGTTTCTTTCCAATTTCTTATCATTTCTCTGTTGACAGTGTTAAAAGTGTAATCTCTGCCCTTGCAGCATTAGTTCAAACTAGAACATTAAAGATCAATAGTTTTTTCTGACTTAAAAACATCAGCTCCCTCAGATCTACAGTAGAACCATACTTACATCATCCTGAGGAGCTACAGAGTTGATTTGCCTTGACTTGATCTCTCCACACATCATTAAAGCATCAGACACAGCATACGCTCCCATTAATCATGTTGTAAACAGCCCCAGATTGTTCTCTGAGGCCAGCCCAAGGCTACAAAGCAGATAGATAGTACCGGTGGACCTGCCTGCCTGCTGTTGCTGTCTCTCTACTTTCATAAACTGGGAAGAGTCCAACAGCTTGGCTAGTTAACCAAGCTGCTGGGGATATTCTGCCCTTGCCAATGGAGTGGATCGAACTTAATGCACTCAGTAATTCTACAAAGTGTGTCCTGATGGACAGTGGAGCTGACGGCTGATGAGGAGGAGCAGGTTTGACAGCGTGTGTGTGTGTGTGTGTGTTTGTAAATATGAGTGTGTGTGAATATGAGTGTATGTGTGAGGCTCACAGGAGGAGAGTTGCGCTGGCATTGGAGCGTGTTTCTCCGAGACTTATGACAGGCAGGGGAGAAGATGTTAAAATAAACTTGCCGCATCGACAACAGCGCAGGGCAGCCAATCAGAGAGCTGAGGCTGCAGCACTGTCAACATCAGGAGCTCAGGTAGGTTAAGACACAGGGCAGCAGCTTCAGTACAACACCACAGGGACAGGTCTGAACTGAGGTCTACACAGAATCAAATTCAGAAGCACATTGACAGTCAAAGACTATACACAAAATTATTGCAGTTGTATAAATCAGAAAGGTGGTGGATAAAGAAGTATTTAATTCCATGGGGGAACTGCTGATTTGTTTACTATGATGGGAATGGACAGCTGTTGAGAGCCACTTGAGATCCTTAGTTTCTGAAAAAAAAAAAAAAGCACAAATATACCTTAAACATTTGGGGTGGGCAATAGACACTGAAGAATTTGTGACCGACCGGCTCGATTCGATCTTATGTAGCAATTTTTTTTTTACATTGGATAAAAGTAGAGACTCAGAGCTAGTATATCATACACTACAGTTGAGGAACAATGGGAAAGTAATTCTGCTTTGAAAATGTATAAACTTGTAACCTCACTTCTTTGTCTACACCCATTAAGCATCGTTCACACCCTCTTAAGCCTTAGCCCCACCCATCTTAAGGTTTCACATGTGAGGCCATGTACTAAACAATCAGAGATTAAAAGACTAAAGGCTGGTTTATACTACGGGTGTGTTCTTAAATTCAATCTAGAGTGCCAGAGTGCGCTCAGAGTGCACTCTGGGCTTTCGCAACCTGCTTTATGCATACTTTCCATTTAGGATAAATGTATCCACACATCATTCTCCAAGAGAGCTCAATTCTGCATTGCTCAGTCAGCCCTGCAACCTTGCAGAACTTTGAAGTGAGCTCAACTTCGTTGATGGAGGGATGACAACCTACAAGAGAGGAGAAGAGAGGCTGGAGGTGTAAACTGCTGCAGGACAGGTGGAGGCCAGAGGGAGGGCTGAAGGTTTACTCACTCCTTCCCCAGTCTGACAGTGGGGCTTTGGGAATAACGCCCAGACTTTAACACAAAAGCCTTAGCTGATGGTTTACGCCAAGCCAGGGCAGGGAAGGGAGCGCAGAGGGAGAAAACAGCATTAAAAGTTTCTGAGGTCTAAAACTTTGGGCTTTGCACACTGACCCCGTCGTACTGCAATATCAATCCGGCATCAGACACGCTACCCTAACCAGCGCATTCCCATCTCTCTCTGTCTCTGTCTCCCTCTCTCCCTCCACCCTCTTTCTTTTGTGCTAAATGCAGGAAAGCTCAAAACATCTATCACCATCAAAGTCAGGGCGTCTCTCTCTCTGTAAATGTCTTGAGAATCCTGCAGAGCGCAGAGACGGATCAGGCAATCTCAACTCATTATCCAAGACAGGGGCGAGCGTGGGCGCCTCCCAATCTCCTCACCACCGCACCCCCCCTCCTAGCCCCATGCGCCCCCCTCCACAGCCTCACACTCCGCTCACTGGCTCCATTCTTTAATAAGGCCTGCCTCTGTTTCGCCCTTCTAACCATCACCACAACCCAAGCCCATTTACTTCACATGAAACAGAGGGGGAAACACACATCGCACACACACACACACACACACACACACACACACACACACACACACACACACACACACACACACACACACACGCACACACACAGATCAGAAGATGCCTTTCATTTGCTGAGCGTTAATAAGGCAGTGTGTAGGGTTAGGTCTGCAGTGGGTCTGGGCTGGGCTGACGGCCTCCGCCTACAGTAACTGTGATAAAACCATACAGTAACAAGACTCCCAGTAACACAACTGTCAACTGGCCTGCTGTGCTGCTACAGCCTCTGGTTCCAGACCTTGTTTACATCAAATAGGCATCAGAGTCAGACACTGATAGAAAACAGTTAGGACGGAGATCTATGAACTCAGAATGTTCAAAAAATTTAGTGATTTTTCGTGGATGCTCACATAGTCAAATTCCACTTGTTGGATATCTTAACTCTAGCTGGATTCCAATAGGAATTACACATCACTTACCAAGCCAGCATAATGTGACTTTCAGGCCTGATGTGGCCTGTAAACCAGGAGTTTCCTGACACCACTGTGTTAGGGTATAACTAGGCCCTCAAAGATGTAATGTAATGTATTGTCATAAATCATTTAATTTTAAAGGCTAATAAGGCTGGTGGATCCATTCATAGAGTTCTAGGAATAATTATACAGGGTGTTCTTTGAAAAACCTTACATAGAGGGTGCCTAGGTAGAGGGTTCAACTGTAAATAGCACCAAAAGGTGACACAAAGAACCCTATAATATGGTTCCACTTAGCACCTTTTTTTCTAAGTATAGTACACAAACTTAAAGGGATTTTCTCTACCTTCTAGGGGTAGTACTCTTGGAAAGAAGAGGCGGAAGACTCTGAAGGAACCAGATTTGACTCAGGGGTAGAGATGCTAGAAACATCTTTACCTTGACTTCTGTATTACCTCCTGTATAACCTCCTGTAAATCAGGTTAATTGGCACAAGGACAAAAATAAAGTTGTTCTTTACTGGATGGGGTGAAAAAAAATTATCCTAGTGGTTAAACAAAACAATATAAACAGGTGAATGGTCTATATAATACAATTAGCTATTTGTGTAAAAAGAAGCCATGAAAACCCCCACGCATCCACTGAGCGAGAGCCTATAGTGAACACTGACCTTCTTGGCTGCGTTGACGCACTGCATGTACGTTTTGGCCAGGTCTGAGCCCATAGTGAACACTGACCTTCTTGGCTGCGTTGATGCACTGCATGTACGTTTTGGCCAGGTCTGAGCCCATAGTGAACACTGACCTTCTTGGCTGTGTCGATGCACTGCATGTATGTTTTGGCCAGGTCTGAGCATTGCAGTGTCTGCTCCTGGTTCCCCTTGTAGCAGTTGAGAATCTGGGACTGCAGGTTGATGCACACAGGCTCTGTGTTCCTCGCTCTGTGGACACAGGTCAGGGGTCAGCCCAGAGGTCATCAAAGAGACACAGCTTTATGATTTTTATGAGAACACAGCAAGCAACATACAGTGGGGAGAACAAGTATTTGATACACTGCCGATTTTGCAGGTTTTCCTACTTACAAAGCATGTAGAGGTCTGTAATTTTTATCATAGGTACACTTCAACTGTGAGAGACGGAATCTAAAACAAAAATCCAGAAAATCACATTGTATGATTTTTAAATAATTAATTTGCATTTTATTGCATGACATAAGTATTTGATCACCTACCAACCGTTACCTGTATAAAAGACACCTGTCCACACACTCAATCAAACAGACTCCAACCTCTCCACAATGGCCAAGACCAGAGAGCTGTGTAAGGACATCAGGGCTAAAATTGTAGACCTGCACAAGGCTGGGATGGGCTACAGGACAATAGGCAAGCAGTTTGGTGAGAAGGCAACAACTGTTGGCGCAATTATTAGAAAATGGAAGAAGTTCAAGATGACAGTCAATCTCCCTCGGTCTGGGGCACCATGCAAGATCTCACCTCGTGGGGCATCAATGATCATGAGGAAGGTGAGGGATCAGCTCAGAACTACACGGCAGGACCTGGTCAATGACCTGAAGAGAGCTGGGACCACAGTCTCCAAGAAAACCATTAGTAACACACTACGCCGTCATGGATTAAAATCCTGCAGCGCACGCAAGGTCCCCCTGCTCAAGCCAGCGCATGTCCAGGCCCGTCTGAAGTTTGCCAATGACCATCTGGATGATCCAGAGGAGGAATGAGAGAAGGTCATGTGGTCTGATGAGACAAAAATAGAGCTTTTTGTTCTAAACTCCACTCGCCGTGTTTGGAGGAAGAAGAAGGATGAGTGCAACCCCAAGAACACCATCCCAACCGTGAAGCATGGAGGTGGAAACATCATTCTTTGGGGATGCTTTTCTGCAAAGGGGACAGGACGACTGCACCGTATTGAGGGGAGGATGGATGGGGCCATGTATCGCGAGATCTTGGCCAACAACCTCCTTCCCTCAGTAAGAGCATTGAAGATGGGTCGTGGCTGGGTCTTTCAGCATGACAACGACGCGAAACACACAGCCAGGGCAACTAAGGAGTGGCTCCGTAAGAAGCATCTCAAGGTCCTGGAGTGGCCTAGCCAGTCTCCAGACCTGAACCCAATAGAAAATCTTTGGAGGGAGCTGAAAGTCCATATTGCCCAGCGACAGCCCCGAAACCTGAAGGATCTGTATGGAGGAGTGGGCCAAAATCCCTGCTGCAGTGTGTGCAAACCTGGTCAAGAACTAGAGGAAACGTATGATCTCTGTAATTGCAAACAAAGGTTTCTGTACCAAATATTAAGTTCTGCTTTTCTGATGTATCAAATACTTATGTCATGCAATAAAATGCAAATAAATTTCTTAAAAATGTTGTTTTAGATTCCGTCACTCACAGTTGAAGAGTACCTATGATAGAAATTACAGACTTCTACATGCTTTGTAAGTGGGAAAATCTGCAAAATCGGCAGTGTATCAAATACTTGTTCTCCCCACTGTATGTAACATTACTATACTGTATGATCAGTTACATTGTAGTTTTCTGAAAAACATTTTAGGTGTGTAAGTTAAGGAAGCTAAATGACAACCCATGACCATCAGAACTTTTCTGCTATTCTTGATTCATCTGAATTGAAACTGTTTCCATATTGTGTCTGAAAAGGAAGCCTTACGTTTCACATAAACACACACTCAGACTCCACATTACATACCAATACACAGAAACACACACCAACATCCCCCAGCCTGTACACATGTCTCCCTCCCCTTCCTGCAGACACTTTAGTGGAATGAATGGATGGGGAGAGACAGGTTAAACTGAATTACTAGCAGAGAGGATATTTGTTAATAGAGCCCGTGACAAGCGTGGCATTGACAAACACAACGATGATAAATAACCTGATACTGCGACTTGAGGAGGAGGAGGAGGAGACAGGGAAACAGTCACCCTGGCAACCTTTCATATTCCTGTAGACACAGAGCCAATGGTGTGTGGTTGTGTCTTCCGAAGATGTTGACTTTAACTTAGTACAGTACAGTACCACCTCCATCTATCTACCACAAATAACATTCCGCTACAGATTACAAATGGTGAAAATAGGGATGAATCATTCCTAATTGAACAAATCAATTTGAGTTGATAAAATCAGGCTGAATTCAAAGATTGGATTAGCTTGTTGTAATGTGATATGTGATATGAAACATAATTGATCTCTGCATTCCTATCTCTCGGTGATACCTTGCCAGGTTGCGATGCTTAATGAAATTTGATTGAGCAAAGTCATGTGTGTTAAACCCTCCCATCCTCTCCATGGCTGCTGCTGGAGTGCCGTCCAACTGCTACTATCAGAGGACCGTTTGACACTGCGCTTAATTGAAACCCAAATTAAAGCCCGGGCTCAGCTTTGATTCAGCGCGCAAGTCAACCCCGGCATTTCAATTAAAACTTGTCCAAGGCTACCATCACATCACACAGCATATCACCAAGCAGCAGAGTGATATGCTATCTCTAGCGTTTCCTTGTGAGTTGCTTGTCTTATCTGAACAGTTAAAAAACGAAAGTTCCATCAAGGCATGTTTAAGGGATGATGCCTTTGCGTATCAGTTCCCCCCGTTTTTACCCACTGCTGAAGCTCTTCCTTCCTCTGTTTAATCACGCTAGGAGCAGAGAAAAAGACTAAAGCAGCGCTGTTCTTTGCTCTGGTAAGATAAGGAACTCTCCTTTAATTTAAAATAAACTGCCTTCATCAGGGAAGGAAAAGCTCCTGATAGTGCAGGAGATTTATTAAAGGGGCCTGAAGCAGAAAATTGGTTTGCCGCAGCCAAAGCTGAACCGAATTTGACCAAATTGAAGGTGAGGCCTTAAATAAAAAATATTAACTGAGCCGATTAGGCCACTTTGAGCGGAGCAGGCCGTGCATACTGTATGAGCAGTAATTTCTGAATTCTAAATCTGTGAGTAAATATAACGGAACACTGAGAGATTAGGCCTTAATTACTTCCGATTCCCATTATTTTTTATCTCCAGCAAACGTGCAGTGGCAGAACAAAGGCCGACTTGTGAAAGTCTGCCGAGCTTAGAGAGGAAAAAGGAGAAATGAAAGACTAGAAATCAAATGGGAAGAATAAAACAACAACTACAAAAGGTTCCATTAGCAAGCCTGCAATGTGCATATTTAAGGAAGAGATTGAAATCAAATCAGTGGAAATGCTAAGCTGCACAAACACACAAAAACTCCAAAGAGAGTGTGTTGGATGTGTTTGGCTGGAAGCAGAGAGGGCAGAGGTCATATGTGTGCTAGGTCTGCAGCCCATAGCGCTTCAGGTGCTATCAGGAGTCTGAGAGGACAGGCACCAGTATCTCTACACTGCTGCTGCTGTGGGCAACCAGCACTCGCTCAAATCACAGAGAGAGTAGCTACTGCACTGCTTCGAGATAACTCTGCTCTGCCATCCTCAGCCAAGCCACAGCAGATTACTGCAATAGGCAGATAAATAAATTAATCACACTGGCTGTACATTGTAAATCCACCAAACTGTATCTGCAGGGGAATTCAGAAGGGGCTGAAATTAACTAGATTAGAGTCGCGTTTCCTTGACCCTGGTTGTTGCTCAGCAGCCAGATGAGAGCCCCAGACACAGTGTCTTATCTCCTGCCGCTCCTTCAGGGCCCCCGGCTCTGACAGCTTTTACATTGACTGAGCTGAGGTGGGCAGCGCAGGCCCCCTCTCCCTCACCCTCCCTACGCTCTCTTCCTTCTCTATCCTCCTCCTCCACTCCTCCCCCAGCCAATCTCACCTGCCTGGCTCCTCTCCTCTCCTCTTCTCCACACGATGCTCCGCCACTTAAGCCTGTCAGCTCTGGAGGGGCCAGAGGCAGAGCACTGAGGGCTCAGCTCAAATACAGGCAGGGATCTGACACCACTGACAATTACTACAGCAGAGGCCTGACTTGTTAGACCTCTGGGTTAGAGTCGCGTGTAACTGTCTGTCTCGCATGTAAAGATTCACATCCTAACCTGGAAGGGGTCACCTCTCCGATGGAATGTCCCCTTCAAAGTCACGCTTATCCAGTCTAGCTCACACACACACACAGTGTAGTGAGGTGGCATAGTCCTGGTTTGACATGGTGTCATTTGCTGTAAAGGACGGGTCCAGCTGTCTTATTCGCCACTGTGTCATGGATCACAATTTTTTTTGTCTCTTTCATTTGAACCACAATTACAGAGAAGAGGAGTGAGTGTCAAAATCAGAATCCTTATGACTTCTACTATGTCGTCATCTTTAAAGCACGACAATTACAGCATAGTAGCACAAGACAGCTATATCATGAATGATCATGAACAACAGCTCTGGAACTGTATCATGGTAGCGATAGTGGTGGTATTGGGTTACAGCAACCAATGGAGAGGAGAGGGGGCTCAGGGCTGGTCCATTTGTGTGGTCAGCCAGTGATGAGTGCCAGTTTTACTCTCCCTGGACAGCCTGTGTTTTCTGTAATGAGGGTTTTTTCTCTGAGATGCCATAACACCAGCAGCAAGAACAACAAGAGCAACGTCTGTCAGGAGCTAGCTAATTGGCCACTGTTGTTAGCTATAGCTAGCTCGCAGTGGCTGACAGTATACACTGGTACACACGTATTGAACGCTGGACACCCTTTATATATTGTTGTTTACTCATTGTGTATACTATATTCTGGACATATCTCATCCTAATATACCTACTACTGTACATACCATTTTCTTAATATCAACACCACACAACAGTTAATATATAGCTATTTCTACATTGTCTTTTGTTTTCACTGAGGGGAGCTCCTCAACCCCAGTGTTTTTCTGTTCACCTCAGAAAGGTCTGCAGTGCCTTGGCATATTGCCAAGCTGATAATGGTGCATCCAGCTAGACTGTTCCATGAAAGATACACTCCTTTGTCTGGGTGGCTCATGAGGTGTGCATTACAGACAATGAAGAAGTGTCACAATACAGCACTCTAACAGCCACACTCCAAGACTGCTGCAAACTACGGAGTGCCTTGACAACTACTTTACTTTACTTGTCACAATACATTATCTCTCTTCAATTGAAGACAGGTTAAGTATCTGTCAGATAGGTAGTGTCTGATATAAGAGAGAATACAGCAAGAAGATGATGGACACTAGATTTTGAGTTAAAGTGCCCTGTGGTCTTCTCTGTGTGCTAGAGAGGGAGTTAAGTCGGGTAGCAGTGAGGGACAGAGAGAGAAAGATATAAGAGAGCATCCTTGTCATGCTCCAGGAGAGTTGGGGGTCTCGTTTCGGGGAGCTGCTGCTGAGACAAGGCATCAGCGTGCACAGAAAGACGACATGCAGGGACAGGACGCTCCTGGCAAACCTTCTAGGGATTAAAACACGGATTAAAACATCACACAGTGATATGCCGTGGAGGAGGCTGGCAGGTAGGAGCCAGTCAAAATGCCACTGTCTGCTTAAGCTCTGGTTGTACAGCTCGGGAAAATTACAAAACACAACCCAAGCCTTATAGCCCAATTCAATACTCTACACTCTCAGAAAAAAAGGTGCTATCTAGAACCTTAAATGGTTCTTAGGCTGTCCCTGTGGGAGAACCCTTTGAGCAACCCTTCTGGTTCCAGGTAGGACCTTTTTTGGTTCCACGTAGAACCCTTTTCACAGAGGGTTCTATATGGAACCCACAATAGTTCTATATGGAACCAAACAGGATTGTACCTGGAACCCAAAAGGGTTCCTCAAAGGGTTTTTCCAGAGGGAGAGCCGAAGAATCCTTTTGGAACCCTTTTTTCTGAGAGTGTAACATTAGAAACAGTCTTGCTGCATAACCAGTGACCACATCCTGGCCTCCATTCCACCCTAACCCTTCCCCCAGCCCCTCTGCAACCCTCTTCTTTTGATCTCCTTACCTCAGAGTCCTCACTCAATCTTCTAACCTTCACCTGATAGGCCAAAACTGCAACAGAAGGCACTTTAAGGTTTTACAACACCATAGCACCGAAAATACACTGTCTGAGACCATCGCTGCGCTGGAGACAGGGGACGAACAGTCCCACATGACAAACACTTCACACACTTACGGAAGCGAGATCTCGCTCTGATCATATTGCCATCTGATGGGAGTGTGCATTGCCATGTCTCCTGCCTGGGAGGGAGTCTCTTCCTAGATGACGCGGTGGTTGTAGAGTAAAACATCTGGAAAGATGGACCATATAAATGAGGTGTTCAATACTCACCATAACCATGTAAACACTTTTAACAACTAGGCCCTATGCCGACGCAGCCGCACTAAATGGGGCTCAACCCTTCTTTAACATCAGGGCTTAACAATTAAGCAAAGGGATTTAGTATGAACAACTATAGCCATTAGATCAGTCTTTGGAAAAAACGCCATGGTAAATGCATTAGAAATAAGAAAGAAGGCACGTAAACCGGTAGGATATGTGAGAAGGCTAATCAGGAAAGCTCTCATTTTGACACAACATTTAAATATACAGGTAACTGGCAAAATAAAGGAAACACCAACATAGTGTCTTAATAGGGCATTGGGCTACCACGAGTGAGAACAGCCTCAATGCACCACCTTGGGGTAGATTCTACAAGTGTCTGGAACTCTATCATTTGGTGTTCTGTTGATGGTGGTGGAAAATGCTGTCTCATGCACCGCTCCAGAATTTGGCATAAGTGTTCAAATGGCTTGAGATCTGGTCACTGAGATGGGCGTGGCATATGGTTTACATTGTTTTCATGCTCATCAAACCATTCAGTGACCTCTCTGCCCTGTGGATGGGGGCATTGTCATCTTATGGGGGCATAAGCATGGTAGCCAAAATAATGGCCAAAATAATGGCCTGCCCAGCATTTCTACACAGGACCCTAAGCATTGTGTTTCCATTATTTTGGCAGTTACCTGTATGACTCCCTATTCTGAAATAAATCTACAACTGCAGTGTCATTTGTGAACTTTTTCCACACCTCTCATTATAATTATTCAGCTGAAAATGACATTATTTAATGTTGATTAATCAAACAATTAAAAGCTTTTTAGGTTTACAGCACTTTGCACAGGGGAGTGTTTGCATTTAACTGGTAAGATAAAATGAACGGCGAAGAAACGATTGCTATCTGGGCAGGTTATTTACTCATGCATAAATGTAAGGGTTGAGGTGAATTGAATTTACACTGACATTCACTTTGGGCATGATGAGTGTAGTGTGTGAGGGTTTATTCATCTGCATTAATTCCAAGTGCCTCAGATATCCACTTGCTCAGGGGGAACGTTAGTCTGAGTCTACAGCCCAGGCACAGGTGAATAGATCCTGCCATACATATCTGTCATTCTCCAGTTTACCAGAGGTGGAGCTTATGACAGCATGATGCCCAACACACCTATAGATGTTTCCAAGTTATGTTAAAGCCACATTGTTAACTACAGACCAAAACACAATGAATGAGCCATACCCACCTGTTACTGTTGCCAGTAACACAATCTCTTCCTTACTGTTGCCAGTAACACAGCACCTTGCTCTCCCTGGGTTGTGTCCATCAGAGAAAGGCATGATATTTTCTTGTGAATCAGGAGGGAAATGCACCATGTGTATTGTTGAAGTCTAAGGGAGCCAACCCATCCCCATGGAAACCAAAAGCACAGCACTAGTTGGCTCGTTGTATACAGACTATTCTACCATTCCGACAACAACATCAATTACTGTGAAATGTACTGGGAGACAAAACAGGGGAGCAACTAGTATACAATCACTGTATAATTTACTGCAAAGCAGAGATGAGAAATCGATCTACAGTGTACATGGATCCATCATAGATCTTGTAGAACACTTTCAAGTGTTATAGCTTTTTCAGGGCAAACCAATTGTAAATCACTTTGTCTGTGGTGTTAAGTTGTGCTACAGAGGGACTGCACTTCCACAGGTAGCACATTGTAGCAAGTTTTACTGTAAAGTCTGGATGTGAACAGAACTATACAGGTGGAAAGTGGTTCTACTTACTTTACAAGAGCTTTGGATTTTGTGGTTTGGTCGTGGAACTGTTTCTTGGTTTGCTTGTATTGATCCAAGTTCTGAAATATACAAAGAAATATGATGAGCAAACACTGAAAGAAACAGGTACTGTAGGTGTAAGGTGACTGTACAATTCTGCATGATGAAAGAAAATAACATGATCCCTCATAAAATGCACATCTATTACGCCTCAATACTGACTAAATACATATAGTATATCTAACTAGAGCCAACAAACTATCAATAATGAGATGGACAGTTTTTTCCCCCAACATTGTAATGCATCTATGTACAGCAGCAACCAACTGAGCCTACACACCTGGTCGATTCTTTCAACCACCATCCATAGACGCAGGTTGGCTGTAGTTGGACAGATGTGGAGAAACCTTAAAAGTGGCAAGGAAAAAAAACGCTTTATGATACATCCATGAATTATTGAAATGTTTGGATGTTAATAAAAATAAGACCATAATCAGTATCACCTCCTTATTCGGCCACCATCCCAGATCATTGCCTTAGGTAACAGCCAGTTCATTTAACAACTGCATATTAGCTGATGCAATTCCCATTAACTGCTTTGTTCAAGGGTACAGAGGAACTTTAAAAGGTTTTAAAACCCAGTCCTTATTGGCCATCATGGGGTAGTTCATAGACGTTCTGCTCACAGGACCCTAGAGCTCTGGTAGTCAGTCAGGCAGAATGGGGATGGATCAGTAAGCCTGGTCACAGACACACAGCCTCTTCATTACGCTATGCTATAGAGACTATCACAGAGACCATCATCACCCACACAGTCCTCAGTAACAGTTGTAATTACTGCTGAGGAGACTCTGGGGTCGCTACAACATTGGCCCATAGCATATAGGCACTGGCCCATAGCACAGTCTCTAATCTGTAATTTATTTCACCACTATGGTCTATTTATTGTCCTACCTCCTAACCTTACTGCATTTTGCACTACATTTTGCACTCTGTATATAGATTTTCTATTGTGTTTTTGACTATGTTTGTTTACTGTGTAACTCTGTGTTGTTTTTGTCGCACTGCTTTGCTTTGTCTTGGCCAGGTCGTAGTTGTAAATGAGAACTTGTTCTCAACTGACCTACCTGGTTAAATAAAGGTGAAATGAAAAAAAAATAAAAAAAACAGTGCCTCAATCACCCAGAATCAAATCTAGGGTGCCCTGGCCAGCTATAGTCTGTCACGAGAGACTACATGCCGCTGTATCGTGGGGGTATCAGTTGGATTCTTAACCAATGGTGTGGCTACTGCCCAGAAAAGAAGACAATCTCTCAGCCCAGGTGGAATCTAATTTCCCTGATTTCTCCTGACAGGCAGCACCTCAGTTTGATGAGGTAATGACCGTGCCTCAGAATGCCATCCATAAGCCCAGGCTAAATGGGGTTCCCTTAATTATTTCTGATATTCGTCTTCCGACCGAGAGAGCGAACCGGGGGTAATTGAAGTGAGCAGAGCAGGAGAGTGATGGGAGCATTGCTGAAGCCCAACCCTGAATCCCCATCAATTCACCAGGTGCCAGTGCGGTCAGTCTCTCTCATATTATACACCATCTGAACCCTACACAAGTCATCTCAAAGGGAGGGAGCCGACAGTGGAAACAGAGGAGCACCGCTCCTATGCATTTACACTAATTCAATAACTATCAAAGAGGACAAATTATCGTCCATTTTATCCCCATCCTCTCATCCTCTCCAGTCATGGGAAGGGAAGAGGAGAGGAGGAGGAGGAGGAGGAGGAACTGTCTCTGAAGGCCCCATTAAGAGCTGCTGCTTCTTAAATGTTAATGGCTTTAATGAGGCTGTGAGGAAGTTCTCATAACAAGCAAGGAACTACTACAGGGACATTTATTGTGTGAGCACCGGTCCAAGAGATTATGATGCTTGCAATTAAACACAGGTTTACCAAAGAGTAGTGACCCACTGTGCTTCTCTGGAATCAGTGTTCTGTAGCTATATTGTGCATGCCTAAAATGATTAACCCATTTATGTGAGTGAAAATGCAGGAGCATAGTGTGTGTGTGTCTGTGCATGTGTGTGCGTGTGAGAGTGTGTGTATATGTGTGTTCGCGTCGACACTACAATGAGGGCTGACAAGGTGAGACGGTGAAGTGGGATTACAGACACACTGACCCAGATACTACAGTACTATTGGATCTCCTTCTTATCCATTCAAAGAGCCTTTACTGACTTATCTTCATTCAGGCCTGTTCAGGGAGCAGATATAATACCCAGAAACAAATCTAATCCTTAACAACTAGAGTGCTTCCTTCCCATATATCCAGGGGGGCTTAGAGGCGTCTTTGAATCTCCCAAATATTTAACCAAAAGAAACGGTTGAATGTAAAGGTGAATGTAAAGACCGGGATTTATTGAAAACGTTGATTAAATGTCGTAGGATGGTTTGGGAGCCCTGTTGTGAGACTATTGCTATATTGTGTCTGTTATTAAAAACAGTAGAGAGTCTAAGCTCCATCATTTGTGCAGAAGGGTAGTATGGGTTCACAGTGAAAGTAGGGTCAAGAGGGAATGGACCAGTGGCATTTAAACCCACCCCTGTGAATAAAACTAGGCCTCCCTTCTGCCTTCCTGAATACATTTGCAGTGAAGCATTGCTGTGGCAATACTACCTACATTAACCGGATTTGCATGTGCTAATCTAACAGCTGGCACCTGGCTCGTCTCACACTCCTCTTGCTGGCTGGCAACCGCCGTCAGCCACCCTCATCTGCTACCGTCCCCCTTCCCACCCCCAGTGCCGTTCCCGCTGTGCTAATCCAATCGATATCTTAATCTGTGCAGGGTGGCTCTGCCTCGCCGTCGCCACGGGCTAAGCGCTGTTCTACACACCTACACCAGGGGCACTTATCCCCCCAGCGCAAACAATCCCACCGCCGACACCAGCAGCCATGCTTTGATGTGCTGTAAAAGGACCAGGCTTTCAGCCCACACACGCTCCTGTTTTAGCGGCCATAGAAAAAAGAAAAAAAAGTAGGGCGAAGTGAATTCTGCAGTGAGATATTTAGACAGGAGACATATTAACCTCAGCCCATCTCTTGTGTTTGAGATGGATCCTCTCCTGCAGGCAATAAGGAGTCAAGGGGATCACTAATGGATGTTCCAGTCACTCAGTGTCCTGTCTCTTCTTTTATAAATATCTGGAGGTATCTGGAGGACGCATTACTCATCCAGGGTCTCTGGTTCAGATAACACCTTCCATTTAACTGCTAGTTAGTAGATCCACGTGTGGCGGCTTCCCATTAGAGTGTTGCTGAGTAACAGCACAATGAACTAACAACATGTTTCTCTCGCTTTCTCTCTCTGTATGACATGTTGCTTCTCTAACATAGCTACTGTCTGAGCAAACTGATATTTTGTATTGGGAGATGAGCATTACCTTCTGTGCCCAACATTACAAGACTAAAAGATCCAAAGAAAGGAAAATAAAATGCGTCATCCTTACTTGAAGTTTACTTCTTACATTTCCATAAGAAACCGGCAACACAGCAAAATATGTTTTCAGTGCTGAGAAAAAAAAGCACCCTGTACAGCATTCTGATTAGGACGCTTCTCCTGTCCTCTCTGTTCTAACCGCTGTGGTTTAAGAGTCAAATAGGTATTATACCCCCTGGAGCCCCTGATATGTGCCTACATCCGTCTGGCATGCTGAGAAATTAATAATCCTCGCTCAAAAAATAAAATTAAATGCATTCATCTCCCCCTTTGAAGTAAATTAATTTGTGATTGGTTAACCTCTGCAGGCCTTGAGGCTGAACAGGGTTGGCTGTGTGGCGGCCGGCTGCTCCACTCTCTGGCCATCCAGGTAAAAGCTGCTTCAGCTGGTTGGATGGGGGAGGCATGCAGATATTTCCAGAACAAGGCCACTGCCGACAGCGTGTCAACGTGGCTGTCAGGATTTCAGGAGGATTATTATCTTGTACCCACGCTCAAGAGCTTCAAAGTGCTTTGCAACTAGTGACAAGGAGGAGAGAGAGAGGGTTCTGGGTGGAGGGCTGGGGGGAAGCCTTGACAAGCAGAAGAGTGAAGCAAGGAGCGGTTCAGGATAGGAGAGGGATGGAGACAAAAGCAGGGGAGCCAGCAGAAGGCTTTAGCTGGATTAGAGAGAGCCTGTGCTAATTCAAACAGCAGCGGGACATTGCTGTTTACAACCAGTAGTTTTCACAGCTCCGACATCCAGCATTCAGGAGAATTCACAGACACGAGGCGATTATGTGTGGCGTCTTCACAAACACTCTCATACTCACCAAAAGCCTCTCTCCAAATTTCAAACCTTCTGAGTTGCAGCCAGGGGAGAACGACTGCCCCCTCTCATTGAAGCCACGGAAGTTCAAGGCCGACTACAGTACAGCAGTCATTGTCAGTAGAAAACAGGATCCCCCATTGTAGTGAATTGCAATCTTCGTGGTCAATCTTTGTGTAAATAAACCAAAATATCTAAGACAATCAATGCTAATGGCAGCCTGCAGTACCCTGGTCAGCCTTCCACTTGAGATATTCAGTGAGAGGGGGCAGCACTGAGCTAGCCTGCATTGTCACTTCCTGGAGTAGCTCAAACTGAACATGTTCTTTGTTTTACATTTTTGTATTCATAGATTTTTTTCATACATGGTACTTTTATACACAATAGTTACATAAGGATAATGTTTTTTGATTATACACATTACATTTTGGATAGATATTATGCAAAATGTATAGTGTTTTCAGTAATAATTATTACTGATCATGAGCCTCTCAGCCCATCCCACCTATCTCCGTAGACCATCCTCTTTTGATTTCCACGTGCCATATATTTTTCAACTGTGTTGTGATGTCGTACATGAATTTTGAACCTTTCTGATCGCATAGATTGTAAGTTAAAGATTAATATTTTTCCTAGGAGTATTATTATATTGTTGATTGATTGACTATGGTATTCCAAATTACCGAAACCCTGCTATTTGTAGGGATATTTTTAAATGAATGTTTGCAGTTTGAACAGACATGCCAACTAGTCCGGCTCTATCATAACACAACCCAAGCCCAGCAGCACATAGTGCACACACTGCCAGTCTCTGATCCCTTTGGCAAACGCCACGTTCTTATAATGAGGTAAATATAAATAGAGAGGCATCTGACACAGGGCCTAGACAACTCATGTTGGTGTGTTGCTCGGGTGAATAAAGGCTGAGTATTAAATGTTTATTTATGATGATTGCATGGTAATTAGTGATCAGTCTGAGACAATATTGGAGACTTTCACAAGACAGCTGGCCCCTGGTGCCCAAACAGGCACACAGGCAGTTTGACAGCGCTCAATGTGGTGGGCAAATTCTGAAGGCCAGCAAAAACAGCCTGGTCTCATAGACAAGACGTAACATAGTAAATGTAAATCCTGACACTAAAATTAGTATAATATGTTACATAAGACAGAAGGTTACTTCAGGAAAAAACGAAAGTAGAGTGGTTGGTTGGGGTGGATGGGTAGCGAATGTGAAGCAGCCCAAAGTTTGCTTGTTCGAATCTCATCATGGACAACATTAGCATTTGAGATAATTTGCAACTTTGCAACTACTTACTACTTTTTAGTTACTTTGCATGTTAGTTAACCCTTCCCCTAACCCTAACCCCTTGCCTAGCTAAAGTTAGCCACAACAAATTGGAATTTCTAATTCGTTACATAATGTATTAATTAAAAATTAGTAACATATTGTACGAATTGAAATTCATAACATATCATAAGAATTGTAATTCATAACATATCGTACAAAATGGATGATGTACATCCATAAATTAATACATACCATACAAACATCAAATATCATACTAATTGGAGTGTCTCGGATTTACTTTTACTACTACGTCTACCCCTGAGTCCAAGTTGGGCAAAAATTGTAGTGGGGAAAGTGTTTGCTACATGGCATGGAACTAAATCTTTATGAAGTAGACAGTGGTGTGGTAAATTAGCGATACAACAAAGCTACAATGAACAGCCATTCTACTGGTAATATTTCTCTCTCAAACCCATTGTTTTCACATGGCCATGCATGAAGCTTGCGTCGTATGATTGGACATGCTATCTAGTTTAAATAAATGGATCCTAAGTGAACAAACACAAAAAGCCTATGAATACATTTCACAATAATAATCTTGCAGGGTGTAAAACAATTCTGAAATAAGTCCTTGTTCCTTGAGACTGCCACACAGTAACAGCAGTCGGCGTTTCCAAGTCTTTCTGCAAGCCACCACGGAGTGCATAAAACGTAGGCTAATCCATACAAGATAAACTGTTAGATTAGATGTTATTGTCCTCCAAGGAGGAAAATCATTTCCACATGCTTGTACATTGACATACAGACCACCAAAATACCCATACACCCAATCATAATATTTACAATACCAAAACTTTTGTCACACAACATAATGCCACAGATGTCTCAAGTTTTGAAAGAGCGTGTAATTGGCATGCTGACTGCAGGAATGTCCACCAGAGCTGTTGCCAGATAATTTAATGTTAATTTTAGAGAATTTGGTAGTACATCCAACCGGCCTCACAACCGCAGACCACGTATTTCTGTCTGTAATAAAGCCCTTTTTTGGGGAAAAAACTCATTCTGATTGGCTGTGCCTGGCTCCCCAGTGGCTGCGCCCCTACCTAGTCATGTTAAATCCATAGATTAAGGCCTAATATATTTATTTTAATTGACTGATTTCCTTATATGAACTGAGTAAAATTGTTGAAATGGTTGCATGTTGCATTAATATTTTTGTTCAGTATATGTTTTTTAGCAAAAACCTAATGAGAACCTTTTTAGCATGTTGATGTTAAAGTTAGCAGAACATTCCCTTAATGTCAATTAGAACTTATCTAGAACGTGGTTACTATGTTCTCCGAATATACAACATCAATGTTCTAGATGCGTTTTCTGGGACATTGCAAGAACATTCATGTTTCCAGTTCTATAAGGGTTAGAAGAATATTCCATCACGCCTTGTTACTGTTGCCAAGCCCATCAAGGCCCTGATTGGTGAACCATAGCTCCTTTTGTCTGTTGGCATGGTTAGGGATACTCACACACACACACACACACAGTGCTTTCAACTAACATATTTGACACACCATGACATACAGTACATGATTACATTTTTCATGTTTATTTATACAGTCATTATTATTGTCCTCACTTGGGAATTGAACTCACAACTTCTTGGTTCACGGCATTCAGATCATCCTGCTACGACTGTGTCAGCTATCAGTTAATTTTTAAATTCTCCAGTGATTACTTTGATTTAATTATTTCAGCAATTTAAAGGCTTTCTGTATAGTGGGCTAATGTTGGTGGGGCATGTTAACCTGTTTTAATGATACTCCTGAATCCCTATTATCAATTTAAAAAATCTTGAGTGTACAGAGATGAGATTTACATTCACCCTAGTGCATTCACCCTAGTGCATTCACCCTATTGCTTTCACCTATCAAGTTGTTTCAGATCTAGGGATGAGTGGTTAGGGATCTGGACAGGGCCTTACTATACTGGCCCAGGAAGCACATGCAATGGAGATATCCCTTATTGTGTTTGAGGCCAAGAAGGCGCCGCTAGCTTTTCTCCCTCGGAAGTCCTTTGAGGATGGGGGGTGTTACGTCCCCAGAGTTCTGGGTTCGTTTTAGTGTCATATTTGGTCTGGTATTGTTTGTGTTTTTTTCCCTATCAGGCAAGATGGCTGTTTGTGACTGTCCCGACAGCTGATTGGTGGTTCAACGGCTGATTGGGAATTGGAACTCCGCCCACTCGTCAGTGGCTACAGCTGGCTGCTCTCTTTAAAAAGCCCAGATTTGGACTAGCAAAAGAGTTGCTGCTGGTTTTGGTTTGGTTTGTACCCTGTGTGGGGATATATTATATAACAGTTAGATTCAAATGTTTTGATGGTCTTTAACTGTTTTTGTGTGTGTGTGTGTGTTAAAACTAGTTTGTGTTCCATGGTTTTAACTGGTAGCAACCCAGGTAACAAAATGTTTGTTTGTGGATCCTTGGGATCCTAATAATTTTGGGTTAATTATTATTTGTTCCCCTTCTTTTGTTCACAGGGAGTTGGGGAGTAGATTTAGAGCTACCCCGGGGTATACATCACCCGTAGGTATACTTCCTTGTCTAGAAACACCAGCTAGACCTGGGCGGACCACCAACTGTAAGTTTGGTTAGGGCGCCTCGACTGTGTGCCAGTGTAGGGATTGTATATTCTATTTGGGGCCGGGTTAGTACAGATTAGGGGTGGGGGAATTTTGTTTATTTCTTTGCTTTGGTCCGTCCAGCCCTCCCCTTTTCCCAGAAAGTTATTATTATTCACATTATTACCGTGACTAAATAAACCCTGTTTTGTACGGTATTTGGTGTTTGTGTCCTTTTATCACACCACAACTCCGTACCTCCCTTGTTGGCATCGGTGGGCCCGAGCAGTGGGTTGTCAGGCTCCCCTCCCTTTGGGAGCTAGAACGTAACAGGGGGGGGGGCACCTTAAGGAGGGCCGATAGGCAGAGCTCCGCCGGCTAAGCGGGCTTCCCCATTGCCGGTCCCATCACCAGGTCGGATTGATCTAGTTCCCAGGCGCAACGCCAGTATGCACGGCACAAGCGCCGCCGTCTAAGTGAGAGGTGAGAGATGATCCTGCCATGGCGCGGGGAAGAAGACAGCCCTCGCGCACCTAGCTCGGGGATGGGGGTGGCACGAGATCGGGTCCTCCCTTGCGAGCTGCCCCCTAAACAAACAGTTTTTCCTAGCCACCGTGCTTCTACATCTGCATTGCTTGCTGTTTGGGGTTTTAGACTGGGTTTCTGTATAGCACTTTGTAACATCTGCTGATGTAAAAAGGGCTTTATAAATACATTTGGTTGATTTAAAAATTAGATAAACACCCTTGGTGACAACACTACCCTCAAGTGGCACGGCCAATCGGGGTACGTCACACATGGCCGAAGCCCCCGAACCTAGAGTGGACCGGGCTTCACGCAAACGTTTGCACCTAAACACATTGTTTCAACTCCATTGTTTTCGGGTTTCAAGAATGTTGTGTATTCCACGTGAGTTCAGTAAAACATGTCCCTCCTCATTCAGACACAAGGTTGTCAAGAGTGGTTGAGATGAAAAAAATAACAAATATTAGCAGTTTGGCAGGACCGACGTAGATCTTTACACATTGCGAGAAAACGCGTAGTGTTGTCTATTTTTCTCGATGAGGGACCCAAGCTCTCCGTTGGGAAAGGATGCTCTGGCGCACAAGTGGTCTCGGACCCTCCTTTATGCATTTCCATCAGTGGTTCTGATTCAGCCCACGTTGGAGAGGGTGCGCCGGGAGGGCTTTTCATTAATTCTTGTAGCTCCCCATTGGCCCAGGCAGCCTTGGCTCCCAGAGATAGTTCGCCTTCTAGGTGGGGACCTGTGGCAACTCCCCTTGCGCAGGGACCTGTTGTCACAGGCGCACGGACAGGTTTGGCACGTGGCCGGAGATTTGGTTCCTATGGGCCTGGCCCCTGAGAGGGCCAATCTGATGGCTACAGTTTTACCTCCAAATGTTATTGTTACCATTCAGTCTGCAAGGGCATCCTCCACGAGAGGGCTGTAGGCCTATAAGAGGAAAGCTTTTGAGCCAAGTTAAAGGACTTTTTCCTTTTCAGTGCTCTGTGAGGGAAATCCTACAGGAGCTTTTTGAGCAGGGACACGCATTATCCACGTTAAAAGTGTACATATCTCAGCATGTCATGTGGGAATTGAGGGGGCTCACCCCCTGGTGGTGCCCTAACCTATTTCGCACACATGGGAATTGGCGCTGGTTTTTGAGGCGTTGTGTGCGGCCTGTTTGAGCCTCTGGAGTCAGTGGATCTGAAGATCCTCTCCTACAAAACCTTGGTGCTCATGGCTTTGGCCTCGGCTAAACATGTTGGGGACCTCCACGCATTATCTCTAAACCATTCCTGTACTCAGTTCGCCCTTGGCAACTTTAAGATGACGTTGCGTCCAAAAAGTCAAGGCTATGTCCTATAGATTTTTAAGCTTTTGAGACATTTCCCTTTTCGCTTCCTCCTTTTGCTTCTGAAGAGCAACAGAGGTTACATTTATGCACATACAGTTGAAGTCGGAAGTTTACATACACATTAAAACTCATTTTTCAACCACTCCACAGATTTCATGTTAACAAACTATAGTTTTGGCAAGTCGGTTAGGACATCTACTTTGTGCATGACACAAGTAATTCATCCATTAATTGTTTTCAGACAGATTATTTCACTTATAATTCACTACATCACAATTCCAGTGGGTCAGAAGTTTACATACACTAAGTTGACTGTGCCTTTAAACAGCTTGGAAAATTCCAGAAAATTATGTCATGGCTTTAGAAGCTTCTGATAGGCTAATTGACATAATTTGAGTCAATTGGAGGTGTATCTGTGGATGTATTTCAAGGCCTACCTTCAAACTCAGTGCCTCTTTCCTCGACATCATGGGAAAATCTAAAGAAATCAGCCAAGACCTCAGAAAAAAAATTGTAGACCTCCACAAATCTGGTTCATCCTTGGGAGCAATTTCCAAACACCTGAAGGTACCACGTTCATCTGCACAAACAATAGTACGCAAGTATAAACACCATGGGACCACGCAGCCATCATACCGGTCAGGAAGGAGATGCATTCTGTCTCCTAGAGATTAACGTACTTTGGTGCGAAAAGTGCAAATCAATCCCAGAATACAGCAAAGGACCTTGTGAAGATGCTGGAGGAAACAGGTACAAAAGTATCTATATCCACAGTACAACAAATCCTATACCGACATAATCTGAAAGGCCGCTCAGCAAGGAAGAAGCCACTGCTCCAAAACCGCCATAAAAAAGCCAGACTACGGTTTGCAACTGCACACTGGGACAAAGATCATACTTTTTGGAGAAATGTCCTCTGGTCTAATGAAACAAAAATAGAGCTGTTTGGCCATAATGATCTTCGTTATGTTTGGAGGAAAAAGGGTGAGGCAAGCCGAAGAACACCATCCCAACCTTGAAACACGGGGTTGGCAGCATCATGTTGTGGGGGTGCTTTGCTGCAGGAGAGACTGGTGCACTTCACAAAATAGATGGCATCATGAGGAAGGAAAATTATGTGGATACATTGAAGCAACATCTCAAGACATCAGTCAGGAAGTTAAAGCTTGGTTGCAAATGGGTTTTCCAAATGGACAATGACCCCAAGCATACTTCCAAAGTTGTGGCAAAATGGCTTAAGGACAACAAGGTCAAGGTATTGTAGTGGCCATCACCAAACCCACAAAGGAATGGGCCAAAATTCACCCAACTTGTTGTGGGAAGCTTGTGGAAGGCTACCCGAAACATTTGACCCAAGTTAAACAATTGAAAGGTAATGCTACCAAATACTAATTGAGTGTATGTAGTAAACTTCTGACCCACTGGGAATGTGATGAAAGAAATTAAAGCTGAAATAAATCATTCTCTCTCTGACATTTCACATTCTTAAAATAAAGTGGTGATCATAACTGACCTAAGACAAAAATATATATAATTTTTTTTTTTATGTAACCCCACCTGGCAAGTCAGTACCACACCTGTTTGGCCCCGCACAGGCTGTTCCTGGGCTCAGTAAAGAGTGGTATTAAATTGAAGGAATAGTGAGAGTGAGACTCTCCATAGTACATTTCTTCAGTGATGTCATGACTTGAGGTTAAACAGGTCATGTGATGGAACCATCTCTGCTAAGCTCCTCTCCAAAAGGGGGGGGGGGGTGGTTGAGTGGATTGAGGTTGTGGAAGGGGGAGTTTTGACACCATTAAGACAATCAGACCCTCTTTTCTCCCACAGGAAACAAGAAGAGCCCAAGTTTTACTGTCCTTAGACTCACTTTGGAGCCAAAACTTTATGCCAATGAAACAAGACATTGGAACATGGTTACTTTCATCATAGTAAATCCTAATACCTTGCTTGGCCAAGCTACGCCTGAGGAAATTCAGAGAGCAGGTCATAAAAGACAGAAACGTCCTGTTCTGCCCAAAAAGTATAAAGCATGTGAGACTCCAACATACTTTCTTGACTAGGATGACTTCGCACTACAGTCGAAGGTCTACGATAAGTCACAACCCCCAAAAGACAACACAAGGTTCCAGCAAAGGAACTCTGAACAATCAATGCCATGGTCGACGACTGTATCTAAGAAGGTGAATTCGAGCAGAACCACCCGTTATTCTCTAAGTCATCGCTGTCTACACTGCTTTCATCCCCATCAAAGGGGGTATCTACCATGGCTGATTAGCCGCCCTCAGAAGACAAATCTTCCAGGAAACCGACAACGAAAGGAAAGGACACTGTGACATCTTGTGGACAATCAGAGACTTACACAAGAGAACCGTAGACCAGACCACCTGAGTGGGCCAACGGAGATAATCAACAAAGACCTTCAACAAAGTAAATAAAGAGGCAGTGCGGGCAAGGTATTAGGGCTAAGCTAAGTGTAGTTTACAAATGTATTGAATTTTGTTTCTCTTCCTATTTCTATCTCCCTCTCTCTCTCTCTCTAAATCTCCATCATGTGTAACACATGTCCTATGGTGTTGGTCACCTAGGGACCTGTTATCATATTAAGTTTCATTGTATTAGAACCATTTCCTATAACCATTACTGTGTATCCTGTATTATCATTTAGTTAGTAAATAAATAATTAAACCAATTTGTGTATTATGGAAGGATTAGTTTGGCTGGGGTTTGTGCAGATTTACGAAGTCTACGACGTTTAGAACGAGATTGATTAGGCAACACTAGGGACTGCTATATATCAAAAGATAGGACAATACACTTGAGTTAAATTCGGAAAGTTCAACTCAGTAAAAATAAACTTCTTTCCGTGGTGCCCCAGATTACTAATGAGCTAATTATTGCAGGATTAATTCAATCCAATAATTAGACGTAGTAGGTAATTATTCAATAAATAGCAGTCACCAATTTAATGATAGGCAAAGTTCCGACAGTGAACAGTAGTTATAGTCATAACGTTACGTTTACTGGAAGGTGTTCAGAACACACCCCTAGAGGGGTGCCAGTGTTGGTGTTGACCAGTGGGGATGTTTTGCCTTCCAATCTGATGGCCTGGAGTCTGTAGTTGAGGAAACTGTGGATCCGTTTAATGAGGTATGAATAGGCGTGGAAGTTGGTGAGTTTTTTCATCATTCTGTGCCTTTGTATGGTGTTAAATGCTTAGCTGAAGTCCTGGCATAGTTCCCAGGGGCTTCCAGATGTTTAAGGATTCTGTGCAGCAGACAGGTCACAACATCATCTGCATCCCTCTGTTTTATAGGGAAAAAAACACAGTGTTTCCATCTATGAAGCTATATAATAAGACGTGCAGAAAAAATCACTCTCGCCGTTTGCAAACGCTTCATTGAATTTCTTCACTTTGACATGAGGAGCACCGGCGAAGCGGGGCTCGTCTCTTTTGAACGTCACACTGACATTCGGTTGATCCGCATGGCGGAGTCGACCCTTTTCCGGTTTACAGACTGGCCGTCAGTCGCCTACGAGCCCTCCGTTGCTACGCATTAGTTGCACGGATTGAGATCGCCAACGACTACCGTTACTCTATCTAGTCGTCCTCCAGACCAAGGAGATCATCCCCGAAACTTGACCTCGTCCGGCACTCCGTGAAACCTAAGAGCGATATAACAAGAGAGATTATTAGACTGGGAAACAGAGTAAGCGCCCTTGGCCTCCGTATGAAAATGACTACTCCTCAGCTTTGCAGGTGTGATACTTGATACCGTTCCGGCCCCTGGCACCTTACCATTTGCGCGTATGTCAGTGAGGTTGGCTGTGCTTTGTGATTGGGGGACACTTTCATTACCGTGCCTTTGATCCTTCTGTCCTACTCCCTTCGGCCTTCCTGGGACCCATCGATAGACAGACTAATTTCGAGTGCCCCTTCCTCTTACGACCGCCAAAGTGGTCTCCCAATCGTGGTTGGGGTTTCGTTGTTAGTATTACAGACCCCTGAAGTGGCCCCGGGTGGTTTAAGCACCCTCGTCACTCGAGGCCAGGGCCATCAACGGATCCAGGGCCAGATTGAACAGCAGCGGTGACATTGGGTCACCTTGCTTAACACCGACCGACATGTCAATCGTAGGGGATTTCACACCTTCTATGATGATCCTAGTTGTGCTTTTCTCATAGGTGCTCCCGATTAGCTCCATGATGTGCTGGTTGAGGCCCCTTTGCCCTAGAACACCCTGAAGGTGCTCGTGCGATACAGAGTCGAAGGCCTTTGCAAAGTCCACAAATACCACTGCTAGGGGTGTTCGTTGTTTTTTACTCTGCTTGATGAGCCCCTGGAGCAACATCAAGTTTTCTGAACACCCCGGGGCGGATATGAAGCCCCTTTGTCGCAGATTTATTGGGCAGGCACGCACCAGCCTAGCTGTAATAATCCTTGAGAAGAGCCTAGGTTAAATACAGGTTGGTGAGGGCCATCTGCCACCCAATGCCAATAGATCCTTCCCTTCATTTCAAAGGGACCCTATTCCATATCAACCAGTCCATTTGACAATGATAACAGAATGCATGAGGAAACCATTCCTTTCTCCTGTGTGTGAATAATAAGGAGGGAGAGAGAGAGAGAACAGACTAATTAAATTGCAAATCTTGGAGAATGGCCCTGACTCCATTAGCCAATAGCTCAATGGGCTCTGAGGTGGCTTCACTCAGACGCTTTCTGCACCCTACCATCTCACAGTGCAAGGTAAGACCAATTCATTTAATGTCTCCTCCTCACGTGCTGGAACGCCGATGTGGGGAATCAAGGTGTAATACTGTAGGCCTGCTGAACAAAGACACGTCACTTAATGACCTCCCGTATGAAGCAGATGGACTTCCTCACGCCACCTCAGGGAGATAATATGCTTAATTAGCTTTGTCGTTCACCGCCATTTGAGCACTTACATTAAATGCTTCCTGTGTTGTGTCTGTTTCCCTATCTGTTGCTGTGGCTCTATGGGAGGCATGCGTTGCCCTGTCAAATTCCTGACAAAGTTCACAAGTTGAATCTCTCCCTGCCAGCAGGGAGAGATTCAGCATGCTAACAGCATGCTAAACAGCATGCTAACTCCCAAAGAGCCTCCCTACTGGCCCTACAGGACAGGACTGCTTCTGCTCTACTCTGCTCTGCCTGGGATATAAAAAATCCTCTCCATCAGCGCCTGGCAGGCCACTGCTGCTTAGCGCTGCGCATCACAACTTTATGTCTTGGAAATGTCAGGGACACGCAGGGAAAATTATGGGAAATTAAAGCTCTTAAAACCCAGAAAAACACAGCCTTTTCCCTTCTAAGGGCAATATGTTTCTGGTTCCTACCATAATAAAGTGAAAGTAGGGGTCTACTCTACTGCATTTGTGATGCAAGAAAGCTCATCACAACAGATGGGCTAAATTTCACCCAACACATTCAGTGAAGAGACTCAAAGAGATTGTATATGCTTTAACGCATTGATACTGTATATGTTTCGGAAGAAATGGGCCCAGCTAGCTCATAACATTCTGTGTTTGTAAGAGATTGGTGAGAGCGTGTTTGTCCTATGGTTATTTTGCATACAACCTTCACACAACTTTATAAGAATGGTGCAGGATAGTTGCTTGGATTTGGAACATTCTCAGTACATTTAAAGAACTTGACAAAAAAACAGAATTTTCTTGGCATTTCATTCCTTGAACAGACGTTTCCTAAAAGTTTAAACATGGTTACATTTAATTAAAATGTTTTTAATGTTCTCGAACTGACATTGGGAAATTGTTCAGAGAACATTTACTCTTTACAATCGTATCCGTATCCGGGTTGTAAATGGCAGATTTGGACACTGATGAGCACCTAATTTGGAACGCAGTGGTTGTACAGCTCTGTATGGTTTTTGACTGACAGCCGTTCTGAACTTGAGCACAGAGCGTGACAAGAAATTGCCACCATCCCTCCCGCTAATTGGGCAACTTTTGAAAATGTTTTGTTATATATGCGTAAGGGAAATGCTAATAATTAAGAGGATATTTTTTGAAAGATGAGACATTGAGGATTATAATAAATACCACTTTGATGTCATACAAGCAAGGCAAACACCTGTGAGCCCAAATGTACACTTAACATTTTCATATCATAAAACTTGTCATATAGTGTCAACGTTTATGATGACTATGTTTAATGTACAGTTACAAGACGACATGGCGTCATGCCCTGGTTTGTTCTGAACAGAATGAGCCTATGTTTGTCGTATTGTGAAAATTCACATTGGAACACACATCTGAATCAGTGGCGATCCGTCATTTTGAGCCCCACATTTTTAGCAAAAAATTTAAATAAAACAGTAATGTGAAAAAGTAAGTACACCCCCTGGAAAGTTTCTTTTATACATATTTGGACAGATGGATATGTAATCTTCACTTCAACACTATTGACAGATAAAGGTTACCCAATTTTAACAAATCACACAAAAAAATAATAACTTTGAAAATGCAATTAAAATAAACAAAAAAGTGTGTTGTCTGGCAAAAGTCAGTTGTGTCTTGATATTATTTTTTGAGAGCAGAGGCTTCTTCCTTCCTGACCTCCCATGTAGGCCAAGTTTGTGCAGTCTCTTTCTGACAGTGTACCCATGCACATCGACATTGATTGTGGCAAGAGAGGCCTGTAGATCCCTTGGGATGACCTGTCCTAGGTAGTTTGCCAGTGGTCTGGAATTTTTGTCAGACAGTGGAATGATGTACTTCGAATTGCTTGGAAATGGATTTGTAACCCCTCCCAGAATCATGGGCATCAATAATCTTTCTTCTGAGGGTCTCAGGTAGGTCTTCTGATCTTTGAATGCTGTGTTACCACACACCCATATGGTAAAGACCAAACCAGACCAATTGTCTTATCTTAATGGAAGGCTGGACCCTCAAAGGTTTCTCTCTAATGTTTTCTAATCATTTGCACTTGTTTTGGTACACCTAATTCAGATTTTAGCCATTTTATGTGATGCTGAAGGTAGGGGTGTACTAACTTTTTCCCTGTAAGGAAAAGGCATTTTTGTTTATTTTAATTCCATAACATTTTCAACATTTTTTTGTTTTTGTTTGATTTGTTAAATTGGGTAACCTTTATCTGTCAATATAGTTGAAGTGAAGATTACATATTCATCTGTCCAAATATGTAAAAGAAAGAGAGAACTTTCCAGGGGCTGTACTTACTTTTCACATGACTGTATATATATTTCTATACAGTATATATATATATATATATATATATATATATATATATATATATATATATATATATATATATACAGTTCCAGTCAAAAGTTAGGACACACCAACTCATTCCAGGGTTTTTCTTTATTTTTACTATTTTCTACATTGTAGAATAATAGTGAAGACATAAAAACTATGAAGTAACAGAGATGTGAGATAGTTTGCCCCATAATAACAAAGTGAAAACAGGTTTTTAGAAATGCACATTTTAAATAACAGTAATACCTTATTTACATAAGAATTCAGACCCTTTTCAATGAGACTCGAAATTGAGCTCAGGTGAATCCTGTTTCCTTTCCATTGATCATCCTTGAGACGTTTCTACAACTTGATTGGAGTCCACTTGTGGTAAATGTAATTGATTGGACATAATTTGGAAAGGCACACACCTGTCTATATAAGGTACAACAGTTGACAGTGCATGTCAGAGCCAAAACCAAGCCATGAGGTCGAAGGAATTATCCGTAGAGCTCCGAAACAGGATTGTGTTGAGGCACAGATTTGGGGACGGGTACAAGAAAATTCTGCCGCATTGAAGATACCCAAGAACACAGTGGCCTCCATCATTCTTAAATGGAAGAAGTTTGGAACCACCAATATTCTTCCTAGAGCTGGCTGCCCGTCCAAACTGAACAATCGGGGGAGAAGGGCAGGTCAGGGAGCTGACCAAGAACCCTATGGTCACTCTGACAGAGCTTTAGAGTTTCTCTGTGGACATCCAGATGGTCAACCATCTCTGCAGCACTCCACCAATCAGGCCTTTATGGTATAGTGGCCAGAGGGAAGCCACTCCTCAGCCAAAAGGCACCTAAAGACTCTCAGACCATGAGAAACAAGATGCTCTGGTCTGAAGAAACCAAGATTGAACTCTTTGGCCTGATTGCCAAGTGTCACGTCTGGAGGAAACCTGGCAGCAAAACCTGGCAGCTGTAGGGATGTTTTTCAGCGGCAGGGACTGGAAGACAAGTCAGGATAGAGGGAAAAATGAACGGAGCAAAGTACAGAGAGATCCTTGATGAAAACCTGCTCCAGAGAGCTCAGGACCTCAGACTGTCGCTAAGGTTCACCTTCCAACAGGACAACGACCCAAAGCACACAGCCAAGACAGCGCAGGAGTGGCTGTGGGACAAGTCTCTGAATGTCCTTGAGTGGCCCCCAGCCAGAGTATGGACATGAACCTGATCGAACATCTCTGGAGAGGCCTGAAAATATCTGTGCAGCAATGCTCCCCATCCAACAAAACAGAGCTTGAGAGGATCTGCAGAGAAAAATGGGAGAAACTCCCCAAATACAGGTAAGCCAAGCTTGTAGCGTCATACCCAAGAAGACTCTAGGCTGTAATCACTGCCAAAGGTGTTTCAACAAAGTACTGAGTAAAGGGTCTGAATACGTATGTAAATGTGATATTTCAGTTTTCATTTTTAGCTTTGTCATAATGGGGTATTGTGTGCAGATTGATGAGGGAAAAACAATTTGATCAATTTTAGAATAAGGCTGTAACCTAACAAAATGTGGAAAAAGTCAAGGGGTCTGAATACTTTCCGAAGGCTCTGTACATGTGAGAAGAAAGCTGAAGTCTCTACTTATCCATTGATTTAAATATATCCCATGTCTGATTCTCAATTCATCCACTAGATAGCAGTAGGATATCACATGACATCTCTTGGCCACTTGAAGCCAGTTGGATCTGGTTTGGCTAGTGAGTCACTGTGCCAAAATGGCAGAACGGATTTTCAAGCCTGACATCTTAAAATGACCCTAGCAATCAGGGTGTCAGCCAATTTGCTTCTCTATGTAGCTATGGTCAGAGTCTGACAGTGTCTTTCTTTTCTGTTTCTATGTGGGTTTAGGGTTTATCCCTAATTAGAGGCAGCTGCACCGCATTGTCTCTAATTAGGGATCTTATATATGTTAAGTCTGTCCTTCACTCTGGTGTGGGTCGTTGTCGTATTATGTCGCAGTCACGGTGAAGTAAGTGTGCCTTTTTTACGTCCGTTCATTTCGTGTTTGGTTTGTAACGGGACGTTTGTCTATCGTTTTTGTGTTGTATAGTTCGTTCATTTGTAAGTTTTATTATACATAGTATTAATAAACAAATATCGAACTACTATCCCTGCGCTGCGTCTTGGTCTCTCCATGCACCCACTCGTGACAGAACGACCCACCACTGCGAGACCAAGCAGCGTAACTGGGGAGAGACGGAGAGAGAGGAAGTGCTGCATAATAGACGGGGCGCGAGACGGAGAAACGCCCGCAAACAATCCCAAGGTAATTTTTTTGGGGGGCGATGGGGGTGGTCTGGCTATAGGCAGGAGGAGCCAATACCACCCCCCATGTGGATCATGGAGAGGCTGAGGTACCTATGGGGGGCTCAGAGCAAGGAGCAGGAGGATTATTTAGAGGAGTATTATGGAGGAGTTCTGGAGAAATTGAGGGAGAGGGAGATGACGGAGTGGTCCAATCCAGGTCCAATCGTCTACTCCACTTCCGTGCCAGAGCAGTACGCTCCACCGGTGCCCAGTCCGGGTCCGGTCGTCTACTCCACTCCCATGCCAGAGCAGTCCGCTCCACCGGTGCCCAGTCTGGGTCCGGACCTCTACTCTACTCCCCGCATCCGACCTCCCATGAGTGTGCCCAGCCAGGTGCTTCCAGTGCCGGCTCCACGCACCCGACCTCCGGTCCGCCTTCCCAGTCCGGTACCTCCCATGCCAGAGCAGTCCGCTTCACCGATGTCCAGTCCGGGTCCGGACCTCTGCTCTACTCCCCGCACCCGACCTCCGGTGCGTGCGCCCAGCCAGGTGCTTCCAGTGCCGGCTCCACGCATCCGACCTCCGGTGCGCCTCCCCAGGCCGGTACGACCCGTGCCGGCTCCCCGCACCTCGACATCCGGTGCGCCTCCCCAGTCCGGTACGTCCTGTGCCGGCAATCCGACCCGTGCCGGCTCGCCCAGCCAGGTGCTTCCAGTGCCGGCTCCACGCATCCGACCTCCGGTGCGCCTCCCCAGGCCGGTACGACCCGTGCCGGCTCCCCGCACCTCGACATCCGGTGCGCCTCCCCAGTCCGGTACGTCCTGTGCCGGCAATCCGCAGCCGCCCTGAACCTCCAGCGAAGGTCAGCCGCCCTGAACCTCCAGCGAAGGTCAGCCGCCCTGAACCTGCAGCGAAGGTCAGCCGCCCTGAACCTCCAGCGAAGGTCCGCCGCCCGGAACCTCCAGCGAAGGTCCGCCACCCTGAACCTCCAGTGAAGGTCATTCGCCCTGAACCTCCAGCGAAGGTCAGCCGCCCTGAACCTCCAGCGAAGGTCAGCCGCCCTGAACCTCCAGCGAAGGTCCGCCGTCCGGAACCTCCAGCGAAGGTCCGCCGCCCTGAACCTCCAACGAAGGTCCGCAGCCCTGAACCTCCAGCGAAGGTCCGCAGCCCTGAACCTCCAGCGAAGGTCCGCAGCCCTGAACCTCCAGCGAAGGTCCGCCGCCCGGAACCTCCAGCGAAGGTCCGCCGCCCGGAACTTCCACCGGTACCCATTCCGGGTCCAGCCGTCTGCTCCGCTCCAGGGCCAGAGCAGTCCGCTCCACCGGTACCCATTCCGGGTCCAGCCGTCTGCTCCGCTCCAAAGTCCAGGCCCGGATGTTTTCCCCGCTCCATGGCCAGAGCCGGTTGCCCCACCAATGCCCAGTCCAGGCCCGGTTGTTTGCCCCGCTCCATGGCCGGAGCCAATTGCCCCACCGGTGCCCAGTCCGGGCCCGGTTGTTTTCCCCGCTCCATGGCCGGAGCCGTTTACCCCACCAGTGCCCAGTCCTGGCCCGGTTAATGGTCCCGCTCCATGGCCGGAGATGTTTGCCCCAACGGTACCCAGCCCGGGCCCGGTTATAAAGAAGGGGCATGGGAGAAAACTGTCCACTTCGCCGGAGCCAGAGCCGCCCCCAATGGACTAGTCTTCCCTCCCTATTAACACCCCCTTGTTTTGTGTGTTTGTTTGGGCGTCCGGGAGTCCGTGCCTTGGGGGGGGGGTACTGTCAGGCTCTGGCCATAGAGAAGCCTATTTGCTTCTCTATGTAGCTATGGTCAGAGTCTGACAGTGTCTTTCTTTTCTGTTTCTGTGTGGGTTTTGGGTGGATCCCTAATTAGAGGCAGCTGCACCGCATTGTCTCTAATTAGGGATCTTATATATGTTAAGTCTGTCCTTCACTCTGGTGTGGGTCGTTGTCGTATTATGTCGCAGTCACGGTGAAGTAAGTGTGCCTTTTTTACGTCCGTTCACTTCGTGTTTGGTTTGTAACTGGACGTTTGTCTATCGTTTTTGTGTTGTATAGTTCGTTCATTTGTAAGTTTTATTATACATAGTATTAATAAACAAATGTCGAACTACTATCCCTGCGCTGCGTCTTGGTCTCTCCATGCACCCACTCGTGACACAGGGCCTCGTTTCCCAGAGCCTTCGTAGTGTTAAGATCATCTTTGGTAATGTGGCTCTTAAAAATTATCTCACATCTACAATTTTTACAAATAAGTGAAAGATTAAATTATGTTACTGCTGGTAACATCTTATGAAGCAAGTTTGCTGCAATTCTACACATTTGACCATGGGGCAGAGATAAGATTTTGCAATTTTATAACAAATTTCCTCTAATTATACTAATTTTGACATGGGGCGGATAGAAAAGTTTTTAATATGATATCTGAGTGACTAAAAAAATCAATGGGGGCCACCCGGCCGGTAATTCGACCATGATAACAAGTTTAGATAGCTTGCCTAGAAAACGTTAGCTGACATGGGCTAATTCACTGACATAAGAGATAAACATCTGATGCACAACCACATTTCGAAATTGCACCTTGTGTATTCTACTATTCTAACTCGCAACAGTAAATTGAGACCCAGACTAAAGTTTACCCCCAAAAATTAAGATTACATTTTGGGAGGAAATTGATGTGGCCCACGGGCCACCAGTTGTTCATCCCTGGACTAACAGGTTAATGACCTCCCATATGAAGCAGATGGACTTCCTCTCGCCACCTCAGGGAGATAATATGCTTAATTAGCTTTGTCGTTCACCGCCTTCTGAAAACTTTACTACCCCGTACTAATCTGGGAAAACAGTCAGGATCGGACCAGTCAGTCTGTGGTAATCATAAAGATAGTAAGAGTAGTGTATCCTGTTCAGCCAACATTGCTTCCACTTCCATCCTTCCTGTGTTGTGTCCGTTTTCCTAACTTTTGCCGTGGCTCTATGGGAGAAAAGTGTTGCCCTATCAAATTCTTGACAGTTCACAAGTCACATCTCAGACTGCCAGCAACTCAAGACAAATAGCATGCTAACTCCCAAGGAGCTTCCCTACTGGCCCTACAGGACAGGAATACCTCTGTTCTGCTCTGTTCTTCTTTAGATATTAAAGGTCCTCTCCGTCGGTGCCTGGCCTGGCCACTACTGCTTAGTGCTGCGCAACACAACTTTTATGTCTTTGAAATGTCAGGGACACGCAGGAAAAATATGGGAAGTTAAAGGTCTTAAAAGCCAGGAAAACACAGCTTTTTCCCCTCTCTACCAGCAATTTGTTCCTGGTCACCACCATAATAAAGTGAAAAGATGGGACTATTGGGTGCAGTTGTGATGCAAGGGAAGCTCATCACAACAGATGGGCAAAATTTCACCCAATAGAAAACTGAAAAATATGCAGATCCAACTAAACACATTCAGTGTTTCATACTTTCATTGATTTGTGAGCATTAAGTCAGGGTCAGTGGTGTGTACCATAGCATTACAGTGTGTGTGTGTGTGTGTGTGTGTGTGTGTGTGTGTGTGTGTGTGTGTGTGTGTGTGTGTGTGTGTGTGTGTGTGTGTGTGTGTGTGTGTGTGTGTGTGTGTGTGTGTGTGTTGTACCAACTGCTCCTTGAAAAAAGTGTCCAGTGCTTTCAGCTCTGCCTCCTTCTCCAACTGTTTAGCCTGAAAGAGAGTAAAACTTAGGGATTGGAACCGGTTCAGGGAACAGAACCAAACCGAAAGGCAGAAAATAACAATATTTTGGAAAACATAATCAGAACTGGGAACGAAAGTGATCTATACTGTTCAGGAACTGAACCGTTATTTGGAAAGCATTATTTTACACTCCAGGTATTTTTTCCCAGTCCCACAAAAATCACAAAGCGCTTATGCAAAGCTCTCACTCTGTCACTCAGAAACGTATTCCAATGTCTGCCTGTCAATACTAGTTAAGGATTCTATAGTTATCACGTTTCACATTGGATTTATTAACTACAAAAAGGTAAGACTTTTTTATTGTAATTCTGGTGCTGCTCTGCACACACAAGCTTGTTAGGCCAACTCTCTGAAGTTCAAAGACATTCAAAGTTCTTCTATAGAAGCCGCTCCTCCGTAGGTATAATGCTGTGGGCCTAATTAGAGCTTCAGGCCGAGCCTCCTCCTCCACCCGCTCTCACTCTCAATACCCACAACATTTCAGTCACATCTCGAACACTACACTTGTCTGTCCAATGCATGTAAATACCTTGCTCCATAGCAAACAGCTCTATCCGCACTGATTGGTGAAGTAATTTAATCTAGCTGAATGTCAAGCTAAATCAAGCTAAACTTCAGAGGTTTAAAAAAGAACAGAGGGGAAGGATATATACCATAACTTTTTGGGGGTTCGAACCGGTTCAGAACTTTATTTTGCTGGTCAGAACAGTGGAAAGGAAACAAAATAAATAATGGTTCTGTTCAGAACTAAAAGATTAGAAAATAATTTAGGATCCACACGCACGCACGCACGCACGCACACACACACACACACACACACACACATTGTGGTCAGGGGTCGATAAGGGTAGTCAGACTATTCTGTACAAGGCTGCAGTCAGACTGCAAAAAGAGGACATTAAAACAGTGGTGGAGTCACAAAACAAGGCAAAGCATTGACAATGATGATGACAAGCGCGACAAACATGCAACTGACACGCACGCTAGAGTACTCCTCGTCCTCGGCCATGACACCGGGCTCCTGCTCCTTTCCATCTAGTTGTGTACTGCCGTGTATCCACTCCTGTGGGTCTACTGTGTAGTGACCTGTAATAACATTAGTGTCTGTGAGAGAGGGAGAGGAGGTAGAGGGGAGACAGATCTGTAGGAGAGGGAGATTAAGTAGAGGAGGATGAGGAAGAAGAGAGTAGTGTCCTTCTGTAGGAGAGTTAGAGTAAGTAGAGGAGGATGAGGAAGAAGAGAGTAGTGTCCTTCTGTAGGAGAGGTAGAGTAAGTAGAGGAGGATGAGGAAGAAGAGAGTAGTGTCCGTCTGTAGGAGAGAGCTTAGTAGTGAGGGAAGAGATTAAGAGCTGAGTTGAGAGGAGGGACAAAGAGCAACAGATGTCACTGAGGCCAGCTGGTGTTTCCAAACTGTCTGGAGACAACTGAGGAGATGGCCATGGAGGATGGGTACAGGCTGGCGAGACACACAGAGAGATAGCTCAGCAGGGATGCATTTAAAGACACACAACAAGCACACAGACACTCTCTCGAACCCCGTTGGCTGTGCTCAGTGTGCATGGAGGACGCTGGCGGTAATGCAAGCAGCACTGAGTGAAAGAGTGTTGCATGTAACAGCCAGACAACTGATCGCAACATAACGCAACCCCAAATTACACCCAGGTGAAAATTACCCCCTTTTCCTCCAGTCTCCCGTGTCTCTCACACAGAAAATAACCTCCATCAGCACGCAGATCGTCTGTAATTTTCTAGCTGGATAGTTCTGTAGCACGGCGGCAGAGTGGACTGCCTGCATGCACACATTCAGTCTTAATGCAGGGAAACAACAACACTGTGGTTGGAGCAGACAGGACCGGGAGGAAAACAGAGGGATATTAACAGAACATCAGGCTGTGATTACCCAGGCATCCACCTCTTCAGCAGGCTAGAAAGGTGAGAGATGGAGAGAGGGAGGGAAGGGAAGAGAGACAGAGGGAGAGACTGAGAGAGAGAGAGGGGGGGGGGGGGGAGCCGCTCTGTTGATCATTGAGAGGCAGAGTGGGTAAAGGAGGGGGTCAAGCAGCGAGAAGCAGAGAGATGATTCGTCATCATTATAAAGGATGCTGAATGGTCAATCTAAAAAACACAGAAGCGGTGTGTTAAATAAATAGGCTGCAAGATGGGAGGGGTAGCAATTTGATTTCATAAAGAGTGCTGCTCATGTGAGAAAGCTAAAGTTTGTCCGAGAATGTCTCAGTGTTGCATAGAAACTAGACAGTACAGAGAGCCAAGGAGAGGATGGTTTCAACTGTCTGAGATAGAGGCTGTGGGCTAGAGCCATAGGGTCACAGAAGTCAACCAGGGGCCAAAGATTAGAGAGCTTTCAGTGTACTGTTCTTCAAACAGGGTTTCTAATCAAGCCAGCACGTGCTTAGAAACACAATGCATTTACATAGCTGGTGTCATTGCTTAGTGCTTAACCTGGGTTCTTCAAAGGATTCTCCTATGGGGACAGCCGAAAACCCCTTTTTCTCTAAGAGTGTGCTTCATTGTAGCCTCTCCTCTCCGCTCTACACTCACACCTCCAGTCTAAATTACAGACATTACAATCAAAGTAGAATCACCTGAGGAAAATCCCTCTTAGTCCCTGGTGTTCAGGACTGGGTGACAGCAGAGCTGAGCAACACACTGCTCCACCAGAGGAGAGGGGAATTAGCTCTGAAACACTGCTGCTGTGTTACACTCTTACTGTCTGCAAGTCTTATTCACACTTGCAGCTTGTGTGCCACATGTTTCAGAGTAAGATCTAGTCCTAGCCTACATATCTAGCCATGCACGTCACACTATATCATATATTATACAGTAAATGATCATGATGTGATGAGTTTTAGTGGGTAGTTACAGCAAGTTGCTAAGGAACAGCCTCTTCTCTATAGCTAACTCACAAACATACAGCCTTACACTTGGACACGCAGACACACCATCACTAATACTAATGAGTGAAACCCTGAATTGAACCAATGGACCAGCAGCACTGTAGTAGCGCTATAACGTTGGGTTTGGTCCCCTTTTCTCCCTGACCACACACAGACCTTGTCATTTTTTTATTCATCCTCTTTTAATTTGCCGCAGAGACAAAGGCAATCTGATGGGCTCTCTCCTTCACCGCAGAGCCTCCTCTGGGGATCTGGAGCCAGCAGATAATACTCAGCCAAGCATGAATTACACAGATAAGTCTTGAAATGAAGCTTGCTGGGCGCTGGTTTTCTCATAAATAAGGCCGTCCACGGCTCGTTATCTGTTGGGCTGTAACTCAGTAAACAGGCCGAATAGGATGGGATGCAGGGAAACGGGGAAACAGGTCGGCCCAGGCACGCTGCGAGAGAGACTGATTCTAGAACCATGTGGTGGAACTGGAACTGAAGACCAGGCCTAATGAATGAGAGAAAACTGATGAGGAACACAAAGCAGAACTAGGCCTACACAGAACCCAAAGAACCAGACAGACAACCTGTTATCAATGGTGAGATGAGAGATATAGGCTTGCTTTACTCAAATCAATTATGCACAATGCAAATGCCCTACTATGCACATGAATCATGTAGATATTGAACACAGACCGAGCTAGAAGAGAAGAGACACTTGGTGAATCAGAGCTATGTGACAGCTGAATTCCTCATTGCCTTCATCTAGCCTACATACAGAATCTCAGCATCACAGTACAGTACAGTTATTATAACACATGAAAATAGCACCACTCACTGTAATTCTTAAACACACAGCCTGCCTTCCTGTACACCCCTGCGCTGTCTTCCCGTGCTGAGTTTCCATCCAATAGTAGAAGTCTCAGCTCTGCCTGGGTTCCCTCCTTCTGCTCCTCTGTTTATTTACTCTGATGCATTTATTTAACACATAGCTCCCAGCTATGCAATACATTAGCAGTTAATAATGAAACTGATTACCCAGAGTGGGAGCTGTCTGGGGAGAAGGAGAATATGGGCCACTGGCTTTCCTCCCCTCTCATCTCTTCTACCATTAATAACTCTACAGCACTGATCCTTGATAGAAAACCACTCCAGTTCTTCTTATTCAAGGGGAGCCCAGCTGCCTGACAGCAAGGATGTTAAATATCAAGGAGCAAAGGAGAGGGGCACTCATACACACATATTTCAAACTCATGTTAACACACATACGTACAAAATATAGGCCTAGACTCATATACTGTATGTAAACAAATGAAAAACACACACAAATACCTTTGATTTCCTCCAATAAGATGATGTCGCATTATTATCTTTCAGACCTCGGTTATGAGTCAAATCCGGATCCTCACTGAACAAAACACAGACAGTGTGGCCAATAGCGTTGGGCGGTATCCATGTTTTCATACTGTCATACCGGGGTAAACTGTATTACCGGAAGTACACACAAGGGGCTCTATTTAAAAAATATTATTTAATATAATAATTTTTGGACGCACAAAACAATTTAGGTAACAGGGATCTTGTCTCTGCTGTAACCAAGAAGCTTGATCTTGACATTTACCCACTTAGCTAGCAAGTTAGCAAACTAAATGCATAGCTGGAGCCCTGAGCTGGATATACAGTAACTTATTTAACACATCTTAGATTTCTTAAAGTTATACTTAACTTATAGTTAATTATAAGCAGTGGCATAGCAAGGCGGAGGGGCCCCCAACCCAAAACATGTATTTTTTTCCACCCACCCCAGTATACGGTATTAACTGTATATCGCCCAAGCCTACTGGCCACACAGTCTGGTCACATTTTAAACTAAACTAAACAGACACACAGATACATAATCACACTCAGTGTTCTGTCTGTACTCTTTGTTTTAGACCACCAGATGCAGCTTAATCCAACTGACTAATTCCCTTTCACTCCACGAGTTCCTCCTGCACGTCTCTGAGAGGAGAACACTGAGCAGTGAATGTGTTGCTTGCCGTGGTGCGCCTGTTAAGAGTGTGAGGTATAACATCTCTCTCTCCCCTCCACCTGCTGTTACCTCTGCAATTACTGGCATTCTGGGCTGCTTGTGAGACGCAGCTAGCGGAACCTTAATAGCTTTACATGCAGAAAGATGTCAGCTCTGAGATTACAATTTTCGATAGAGCTGGGTTATCTGTGCAAGCCCTGTTTACTCTGCTGTTCTCTTTCTCCGCACCACCCCGATTACTGCTGCTACTACTACCTCTCTGATAAACCATAGATAGAGGAAGAGAGAGATGGATAGGGGAGCGAGCGAGAGAGAGAGAGAGAGAGAGAGAGAGAGAGAGAGAGAGAGATAGGAGAGAGAGAGCGAGAGAGAGAGAGAGAGAGAGAGAGAGAGAGAGAGATAGGTAGCGAGAGAGAGAGAGAGATAGGGAGAGGGAGAGGGGGGGAGTGAGAGAGAGAGGGAGAGGGAGGGAGAGAGAGAGAGAGAGAGTACAGTGGGTAGGTATGAATCGAATCACCACAAGAGGTGTGAGCACCCTACAACAAGACGTTAAAAAAGACAAATATACCATCTAACTTTGAAGTTCTGTAGCATCCATACTGAGCAGTCCAGCAGCAAGTAGTTTGTGCATGAACAGAATTGTAGTGATTGTGCTTCAGAGGCCTGCATGGGATAGCTCTCACTACAGAGCATTTGAGGACATGATAACATGGCTCTGTCTGCCATCTCAGAGAAGAACCCAGGGCTACTCAATCTTTCACACATGACAGGTCACGACAAAGAAAGAAAGGACAGACAAAAGTGTCACCTGGGACTTCTGCCCGTGGACGTCCCCTCATTCTTGTCTGATCAATTTCATATTAACCCTCAACTGGCACATTCTTAAACTATTGCATCACAGAAGACAGCTTCACTGCTCTGCTCCTCTCAGCCTCTCAGCCATTTGCTTCAACCATTAGCAAGGTTTTTGTATGAAAGCTAGCCAAAAAGCATAAATGCTAACAATATAGCTGGATTTGTTTGCATCTGAACCACAGTAATGAAAGCATGCTGCCATATGCCTAAGTGGGTTTTTCTATAACGGCTGAGCACACAGCTGTTGCAATTTCGAGGAAAACCAATAAAGGGATGTAGTCTGAGTGTGTAAGACGCTAGTTTTATAAACATTCGGCTCCACAGCTGAGGAAATGGGAGTAATGTAAACAGAAACTTAAGAATTTCCAATCAAACGAAACATCCGTTGGATCACACAGCAGCTTGCCACTTCAAATCCTCTATCCATCTTCCACTAGAGGAGAGCTTACTATGATCATAGTAGTGCAGTGTGCCACTCTACCATTCATATTATAAATGGCTTAGGCTGCTGCTAGACTGAAATCCTTATGAAAATGAGAGTGATTAGGGCCTATTAGATTATCTGGGGTGATATCATAACATTTGTCTCTAGCTTTCCTAGGAGAGGGACATTACACACACTTACAGTAGAGTAGGGTTGGGTTGGTAGAAGAGTAGCCTACTGAAGGCCTTCATGCAGCACAGAGATGAACCCAGAGCTGGGATACAGAATGCTTCTACTGCCATCCAGTGTAGAGATGAGGAAGTGTCTTAAGGAAATCTTGGCTGGCTGGCATAAAGAGCAATGCCTGCAGTTAACCTTGTTATACATTCACAAAATCAGCAGGTTAACTACATGCTAATGTAGAGTTAACAAAGTTTACAACCACCTAACTCTAAAATGACATTCATTTTAAAACATAAAAGACATAAATCTGATACCCTTAAGCTGAAACTAGCCAAAAATGATTTGCTGTAAGAGAGGGGTATGATATCGAGCCATAAAAATACGGATTGTTTACATGTGAATTCATGTTGTATTTACTGAGGGTTCACTGTGATTAATGTAGTGAGTCACAATGTGCAAACAGCCCTGAAAAACCATAGATGGCATTTGGTGTGAAACAGTTTCAGAGGCGAAGCTGGGAGGCTGCTAATTAAATGAGCTTTTTAATTGTACAGAGCTTGGAGGGGGTATGCTAATGTGACTTATCACCTATTTCTGCCAACATACTGCAAAAGGGCATTAATACATTTTAAAATACAAAATCCCTTTAGCCCGTTTTCTTCTCTCTTTCTCGCTCTCTCTGAAATTAATCTTCTGAAGAATTGCTATTAACAAGGACTATTCATAGGGCACAGAGCAGCAAGGGCCTTGGCAGATAGAGGAGGAGAGAGGGAGGAGGAGAGAGGTAGGAGGAGGAGAAGAAGAGGAGGAGGAGGGGGGCGTCCAACGGTTTAGTTGGATGAAGACAAAAGGCTGGAGCAAGAGATGAAATAAAAGGAAGGCCCTGACGCTCCGCTACAGTGATTCGGCTTTAAGTGACCCTGGCTATCGCACGGCACCAACCCAGAGAAAGACAAGAGAAATTATTTTATCACCTTCCCTCTGCTGATAACATTACTATTCTCTTACCCCGTCTGACAAAAGTCACAGGAGGGGCTGGACAATGAGCGTAATAGTGAATTGAGTTGATGCAGAGAGAGACCTTTGGAGAAATACCAGGGTTTGTCAGAGAGAGTGAATCACAGAGACACAGGAGGGGAGGTATTGGTTAGACCAGCTGGTCCATGGTCAAATATTGAAGCAACAACTAATAGTCAACCCAGGAAATTAGCCTAGTAGTCAAATTATGCTTCATTATCCAGTTACTTCCTTATCCTAATCATTGATTTGATGTGGGCAGACCCTTTAATCAGTAACAGTTAGGGATGCAGAGTGGTGTGGTTATGGGTTGACAGAGCTCCTGTTTATCCTGCTCACTGACTGGATATCTATGGTGCTGAGGCCATTCACAGAGACACTCAAGCCCATGCAGGGCCTTGGAAAGCAGGGCAGGGCTCCAGTTAATTCAGGATGAATACCCAACAACCACATAGTGTCAAACCATAAAACCAGAATCTGAAGCTTAGCTTCCATCTCCTCAGTAATGTGTAGGGCCAGCCTATATCAACATCTCTACTGTAAAGCAAACTGAAAAGGCCATCGGTACCGTATTCAATTAGGAAACTCCATGCAAATCATGTCTCCTTTCACATTTGAGTAGGGTGATGGAGGATGGACTACTAATACAGCTGCAGATCAACCAAGGTTAAGGGTCGCCAACTCCTGACTAATCAGGAGGCAGGGAGGGGAAGGCCTTGAGGGAGATGGAAGGGAGGAGGTAGGGGGTTGAGGTGGGGGGAGGAACTGCAATTACTAGTTACCCCTCCTCTCACATCAGAGGCCCGGGCTCCGGCAGCTCATTGAGCATTCCCCACACGCTCGCTCTACAAAGAATTTCTATTAGTGTCCGGCATGTGTCTGAGCGAAGATAAGAGCCTCCACAACACGTCTCTTTGCAGGCTTACTGAAAGGGGCTACGTGTAAAACACACGCTCCCCTCCTATCTAAAGCCCCAAGAAACTCTTTGGGTTCAATTTACCGCTCACACACAAGATAACGCAGCCCTGTGGGTGATGAGTGAGGGAGGGGAGGGGTTAGGGGAGAAATACAATCCATCAAGGATTGGTGGAGATGCGGTGATGGGGGGGGGGGGGGCGGAGGTTATTAGCAAATTATTAGTCCAATCAAAAATAAGCAATTTTATCTCTGGGTCGTTCCACAAAAAGGTTGCCTCTTTTTGGGGAAGCTACTCTGAAAATATACTTCACTAAGCTACCAATTACTTCACACTGGAAGAAGCAATAAAAATATAGTTTACTTGAGTTACTTAGAAAAAATAGTTAATTACATCAAAACTACTTTGCAGTGGTCGAAAAAGTACCCAATTGTCATAGTAATGATCCCTTCATAGAAAATGACTTAAGTAAAATAAAGCCACCCAATAAAATACTAATTGAGTAAAAGTTTTTGGTTTAAAATATACTTTAGTATCAAAAGTAAATGTATTTGCTCAAATATACAAGTACAAAAGTAAAAGTATAAATGATTATATTAAGCAAACCAGACTGCACCATTTTCTAGTTTTTTTTATTTACTGTACGTAAATCCAGGAGCACGCTCCAACACTCAGACAAAGCATGTATGTATGTTTAGTGGGTCCGCCAGATCAGAGGCAGTAGGGGAAGTGGGCGCCTGGGTGGCGCAGTGGTCTAAGGCACTGCATCTCAGTACTAAGAGGTGCCACTATAGTCCCTGGTTTGAATCCAGGCTGTGTCACATCTGGCCGAGACTGGGAGTTCCATAGGGCGGAGCACAATTGGCTCAGCCTTGGCCGGGGTAGGCTGCCATTGTAAATAAGAATTTGTTCTTAACGTACTTGCTTAGTTAAATAAAAAAAGTGTGTGAACTGGACCATTTCCTGTCCTGGCACCCAAGTACTTTTGGGTGTCATAGAAAATTAATGGAGTAAAAAGTACATTATTTTCTTTAGGAATGTAGTGAATAATGTAAATAGTAAAGTAAAGTACAGATACCCAAAAAAACTACTTAAGTAGAAGTTTAAAGTTTTTTTACCTAAGTACTTTACGCCACTGAAAATATACATATGTACAGTAAATCTGAAATGTCATAGACTACAGATCACTTTGGGATGAAATGTTAACAGCAGTGCTTGACTTGAGCAGGAGCTCACCGAAGCTGAGTACCGGCACCTAAAATGCTCAACTGCTTGAGCTCCTGGTCCCCTTATAGAATATTAGCTAAAAACTGGAACTCCTGACCCTAAATATAAACAGTACTGGCACCAAAAAAATGAGTACCTGCACCTAATTTAGTCCAAGTCAAGCACTGGTTAACATAATGTATAATTTAGCCTATTAAACACAAAAACTATGTTTCAAGTTAAAAAAAAGTAATTAACTACTGAAAACACTACCTAGATTTGATTTTAGTTAAACTACCACCATGGGCAGGATATCAACTCTGATAACATGTTCTTTAACCCTTTAGATATTAATGAAGAGAATGATTAATACATTATGATTCTTTTTTTTTTTTACCTTTATTCAACTAGGCAAATCAGTTAAGAACAAATTCTCATTGACAATGACAGCCTACCCCAGCCAAACCCTAACCCGGACAACGCTGGGACAATTGTGTGCCACCCTATGGGACTCCCAATCACGGCCGGTTGTGATACAGCCTGGAATCAAACCAGGGTCTGTAGTGACGCCTCTAGCACTGAGATGCAGTGCCTTGGACCGCTGCCCTAATTAGTATAATATGTTACGTTTCCTTTGGTATGTATTAATTTGTGGATGTCCATCATCCATTTGGTGACCATATGCCACCCTTATTGATAATATTTTTACAAATTCTTTGAATAATGTGGCTAATACAGGTATACTTTATAGTGATATTTCTGATCACTTCCAATTTTACACTTCTCTTTGGCAGCTGGAAATGAACAGATGGGAATAATTAATAGCATTATATGTTGAATATTTAACAAAAGTAATTGTGAGTGCTTTAAGACGTTGATTGATATTTCATGGGAAAATGTTTATGATCAGGCCGATGTGGAATCTGCTTACCAGACTTTTCTCACATCTTTCAACTCTGTATTTCACCACTGCTTTTCTTAGTTAAACCACGTAAGAGAGCAACAGAAGGGTTCTGGAAACCTTGGTTTACAACCGGTCTCAAAAAAAAAAAATGTAATAATGGTTTCTCTCCCCTGAATTCTGCAAATTACAAAAAGTATAAGAACAAATTTACTCACTTACTTTGGATATCCCAAAAATGTTATTTTAATAACAAATTCCAAGAAAACTTGGAAAATCGTCAATTAACTGTTGAGTAAGAAAAAGGCATATTTAATTATTCTATCTAAATGCATTGTTGGAAATAAGAGCTATAGTAATCTTGATGTTATTTCATGTGAATTAATAACTGTTTTGTCAGCGTGGGTTCCTCTTTGTCAAAGAAAATGTAGTAAACTGATGGAAATCCCTTGGATTACATTAAGGCACATTTACCTTCTCTGCTTCAGTTTGATCCTCCTAAGGTGATGGAGGTAATCGGTAATTTAAAGATATCAGGTCATAATGAGATTGGTGCCTCTTCGGTGAAATCAGTGTCTTCCTCGATTACTGAGCCGTATATACAGTATAATTGGTTATATATTTATGTTTATGATAGAGAACAATTTGTTTATGCAAATGGCTGTGTATCTACCAGGCCAAGATATCCTGTGGTGTCCCACATGGTTGGATAATTGGGCCTTTGTTATTCCTAGTCTATATCAATGACCTTGCTGCTGTGTCTTCTACAGTACTTCCCATTCTCTTTGCTGATGATACCAAATAGATTGTATCACACAAGAATTTTGATTCACTAATTAATGAAGCCAACTCAGTTTTCAAATGTAAAAAAAATCTAACTTTATTGTATTCACTAGTAAGAATAAGAAATATTGTAAAGAAGATCCAGAATCTCAATTGGTGGGAATGAAATGGAAAAAGTCACATCCACTAGATTCCTCAGTTCTAATTGATGAAAAGTTATCCTGGAAAGATCATGTTCATTTTGTCTGGAGCAAAGTGATGAAATCTGTTTGTATCATCAGAAAGATTAGTGGTTTAATTAATCAGGATTGCTTCCTAATGCTATACTATAGCTTAATATACTCATATCTTATTTACTGTAATATTGTTTGGGCCAGTACATATGCCTCCTACCTACACAAATTACTCATCAAACAAAATACATTTGCAAGACTAGCCACCTCCTCTAATTACCTGGCTCCATCTGCACCTTTGTTTAAGAAACTCAATATCTTGTCTATTTACGACATTAATGTACGCCATTTATGCCCTTTTTATCTACAAAATACTCATACCTCCCAGACAGTTTACCTAAACCCTTCATTGGATTGTTCGAAGTTAATTCTGTTTATTATACAGTATTATGCTGTGCAGTATAGTCTACTAGGTGTGTCACATACACTGTAGGATGAGGCTTTACCATCCATTCTCAAACCCCCTCTTACATTATTCTTAGAAGAGTGAACCAGACACTTACAGTCAGTGGCGATTTCAGCATGTAAATCTTGGTTGGGCAAAATTTTTTTATTTAGGATGCATGCCAGCAAAGCCACTACACAACACAACACAACACTAAACAATACATTAATTGCACTATACCGGTGACAAACGGTGCCCACAAACTGTTAGGGCCTACATAAAGCTGTCCTAACAGCAGAGTTCCAACAGTAGTCCCAACACCTTACCACTGCTACACCTGGCTATCAGTGGAGCCTTGTCTGGCAGCAAAACAGTTATTTCAGCCTCATTTGCTGCCTTTAAAATAAAAAAAACACTGGGGACCAAAAGTTTGGAATATTACTCATGCCAAGAGTGTGCAAACCTGTCATCAAGGCAAAGGTGTCTATTTGAAGAATCTCAAATATAAAATATATTTTGATTTGTTTATCACTTTTTTGGTTAATACATGATTCCATATGTGTTATGTCATTGTTTTGATGTCTTCACTTTTACTCTACAATGTTAGCTACAGTATACAGTGGCAAGAAAAATTATGTGAACCCTTTGGAATAGCCTGGATTTCTGCATATATTGGTCCTAACATTATAACTGACCTTCATCTAGTTCACAGCAATAGAAAAACACAGTTTGCTTAAACTAATAACACACAAATTGTTGTATTTTTCTAGTCCATATTGAATACATATTTTAAACATTCACAGAGTAGGTTGAAAAAAAATGTGAACCTCTAGGCTAATGACTTCTCCTAAAGCTAATTGGAGTCAGGAGTCAGCTAACCTGGAGTCAAATCAATGAGACGAGATTGGAGATGTTGGTTAGAGCTGCCCTCAGAAGACCTAAGATTAAGAATTGTTGACTTGCATAAAGCTGGAAAGGGTTACAAAAAAAGTACAGTTGAAGTCGGAAGTTTACATAAACTTAGGTTGAAGTTATTAAAACTAATTTTTCAACCACTCCACAGATTTCATGTTAACAAACTATAGTTTTGGCAAGTCGGTTAGGACATCTAATTTGTGCATGACACAAGTAATTCGTCCAACAATTGTTTACAGACAGATATTTCACTTATAATTCACTGTATCACAATTCCAGTGGGTCAGAAGTTTACATACACTAAGCTTGACTGTGCCTTTAAACAGCTTGGAAAATGTCAGAAATTGATGTCATGGCTTTAGAAGCTTCTGATAGGCTAATTGACATCATTTGAGTCAATTGGAGGTGTACCTGTGGATGTATTTCAAGGCCTACCTTCAAACTCAGTGCCTCTTTGCTCGACATCATGGGAAAATCTAAAGAAATCAGCCAAGACCTCAGAAAAAAAAACTCCACAAGTCTGGTTCATATTTGGCAGCAATTTCCAAATGCCTGAAGGTACCACGTTCATCTGTAAAAACAATAGTACGCAAGTATAAACACCATGGGACCACACAGCCGTCATACCGGTCAGGAAGGAGACGCGTTTTGTCTCCTAGAGATGAACGTACTTTGGTGTGAAAAGTGCAAATCAATCTCTGAACAACAGCAAAGGACCTTGTGAAGATGCTGGAGGAAACCGGTACAAAAGTATCTATATCCACAGTAAAACGAGTCCTATATCGACATAACCTGAAAGGCCGCTCAGCAAGGAAGAAACAACTGCTCCAAAACCGCCATAAAAAAGCCAGACTACGGTTTGCGACTGCACATGGGGACAAGATCATACTTTTTGTAGAAATGTCCTCTGATCTGATGAAACAATAATAGAACTGTTTGGCCATAATGACATTGTTATGTTTGGAGGAAAAAGGGGGAGGCTTGCAAGCCGAAGAACACCATCCCAACCGTGAAGTACAAGGATCATGTTGTGGGGGTGCTTTGCTGCAGGAGGGTCTGGTGCACTTCACAAAATAGATGGCATCACGAGGAAGGAAAATTATGTGGATATATTGAAGCAACATCTCAAGACATCAGTCAGGAAGTTAAAGCTTGGTCACAAATGGGTCTTCCAAATGGACAATGACCCAAAGCATACTTCCAAAGTTGTGGCAAAATGGCTTAAGGACAACAAAGTCAAGGTATTGGAGTGGCCATCACAAAGCCCTGACCTCAATCCTATAGAAAATAAGTGGGCAGAACTGAAAAAGTGTGTGCGAGCAAGGAGGCCTACAAACCTGACTCAGTTACACCAGTTCTGTCAGGAGGAATGGTCCAAAATTCACCCAATTTATTGTTGGACGCTTGTGGAAGGCCCCCTGAAACATTTGACCCAAGTTAAACACTTTAAAGGCAATGCTACCAAATACTAATTGAGTGTATGTAAACTTCTGACCCACTGGGAATGTGATGAAAGAAATAAAAGCTGAAATAAATCATTCTCTCTACTATTATTCTGACATTTCACATTCTTAAAATGAAGTGGTGATCCTAACTGACCTTAAACAGGGAATGTTTACTAGGATTAAATGTCAGGAATTGTGAAAAACTGAGTTTAAATGTATTTTGCTAAGGAGTATGTAAACTTCCAACTTCAACTGTAAATCTGTGGGTTAGTATTCTCGAAACGCCATAGGAGAATAAAATGATATGATCAAATGAGATTTGAAGATGTTAATATCTGGTTAAAAGTTGGTTGATGGTTGATGGGAAGTGTAGCTTAATTTGGTTAAATGCGATTTCTGACATAATTTTGTCACTAGAGGGCACTGTGTACAAAGTTTTGGCCTAGAGGTTGATCACTAGAAAAGAAAGTCAAAGAAGTGAAAGCTTATCAGTGATGCTGAGGTTTGATAGTTTTCCCTGGAAAAGTACAGATAGGATTCCTTAGACTCAATGTCAGATCATTTGTCCCATATGCGTTATGGTGTTTTAAATGCCAAAGAATGGGACATGTAGCTGCTCAGAGTAAAGGAAAGATGTTGTTTTCTTTACCTTTATTTAACTAGGAAAGTCAGTTAAGAACAAATTCTTATTTACAATGACGGCCTGCTCTGGCCAAACTCGGAAGACGCTGGGCTAATTGTGTATTGCCCTATGGGACTCTCAATCACAGCCAGTTGTGATACAGTCTGGATTTGAACCAGGTTGTATGTAGTGACTCCTCTAGCACTGAGATGTCTTAGACAACTGTGCCACTTGGGAGCCCAAGTATACATGTGGATGGGGACATGATTATGGTGAATGTGTAAACAATGTGAAGGTTAAGTGCTGTAATTTTGGAGGAGAACACATTGCAGCATTTGGTGGATGCCAGGTGTAGAGAGAGGCTCAGAGATATAGGATCAGTCACGATGTATCATATGCAGAGACTGTAAAACAGATTCGTAGAACTACAGTGTGGACTGATGGAGCCTACATGGATGTTACTGTAGTAAGTGGACATACTGTCGGGGCTCATGAATGTGGGGTGTCAAAGGACACTTTGATAATGAATAAAGTTGACTTCATAGCTTTTATTGGTAAGGTTATCAATACGACTCAGGTTGTGGAAAGGAGAAAAGCCAGTTTGAAGGTTATTGTGAAGATGGCAAAATAAATATTAAACGTAACAGATGTTACTGTTGAAATGGTTGTTGACATGCTGAACAATCCAGTGTTTTGGGGGGAAGGGGGGAGGGTGTGGTAGAAGTTAGTAGGCATTTATTTTGTTTTTAATCGTGCACTTTAAACTTTTGTTTGCAGACCGCCATGATATCAAATAAGAAGAAGAATTGTTGGAAAAGCAGGTTGGTCGGGAAGAGAGCAGCAATGTCATATCGAGTGCCATCTACTGCTCCATCATAAGGAAGAATGTCTGAAATCATTAGTGAGGATGTGGACATTTTGACCATAGATTAAAAACAATCATATGTTATATTTATTGTGGTCAATCAATCACCTGTCCCTTAGGTAAGAGATTATGTTTGCCTGCATTAAGTAATGCATTAAAGTTAGTGTGAGAATTTTTTTTTAAACCAGTTTGTCAAGGTCCATATATTGTTCTTGAAGAGGCACTATGGGAGTAGTCTGGGTACCAGTCTGTTTAGCTATCATTCCAGTCCTTGCCACTCCTTGTCATGCTAAACAATGCGTATGACATACAGTACAAGGAGTGGAATGTTATCTTAACAGACGGTATGTAGTCTACTATGGGAGCACAGCACATGAAACAACTGTAAAAACTATTTAGACCATACTGTCAGCCAATCAGGGCTGTGTATGTAAATATCTTCACATTTGTTTCCTAAAGCCCACATGATCAGACTGAGCATTTCAAGGGCCAAAGGAGGCTCAGAGAATTTTCATAAAATAAACACACACTGTGATTGATTTGACATACAGTGATGATTATAGTGATGATTTGAAAATACAATTACAAAGACTCCATGGGGGCCCACCTGTATATACCACCTGTATACTACCTGCATATATATATATATATATATATATATATATATATATATATATATATATATATATATATATATATATATAAGAAACAGCTAACAAATATAATCTGTTTAAATAGACAGTGCATCAACAATCATTTGCACATAACAAATAGGAATACCACTACATCAATAAAAATGTATTTAGTGATGGAGAATTTTATTTGTATAGTTTGAAAGCTTTTGCCAAGAATTATATTTGGTGTCTGGCTACAACCGAACATTGCCTTAAACTAAAATGAACTGTGGACCTACATACTGTTGCTCATTTTTATTTATACAGGTTAAATCTTTCATAGCATTAGCTCCTCATTGTTGTTTGTTTGGCCAATGCACAAGTTTGTGTACATGTAGGATGCAAAGACATGGAATTTTGACAAGGACTGTGCTTATTAGATCCAACAATACAAGCTTTGAATCAAAGGCAACATTTCAGCAAAGCACAATAGCCATATAACTGTTTATTCTGTACAGTGTGATTCCAAAGTGGACAGATTTTCATATAAAATTACAACGCAGACATTTCTTGTTATGTTGTTAACAACTGTCGAATTTGAAAATAAAGTAGCCGATATTCACATGTACTATGGCAGCTCTAAAACAACTTAATAACATAACACCACTGAATGTACCCATGCAACAAACTCCATCAGAATCTGGCATTCCTTTAATTGTGAATAACAAGATACATCTATACTGTGCAATAAAAAGGAGTAACAAGAGAACTAGCCTGGACATTTTTGAATATTCTTAGATATTTTTCAAACAGAGATTTAGATTTACCCATCATTTCACCCATATATTTAACCGTAATAAACATAATAATAAGTAGGATATTTATTTGGTTAGTCAGTAGTAAAGGCATTTCAAGCCCAGGTGGACATACTGAGGGGGAGGCGGAGGGAGGCTTACACTCCACTCTGTAGGGTGATCCAGGACTGTGTTCTAGTGGATTGGATGCTGAACGCAGGGTACACAGGCTCTCTGAACACAGCCCTGAATGTGTGCAGATGCTCCCGACGGCCCTTGGTGCTGTGGAAGATCAGTGTTCCCCCCTCATAGTCCAGAGCCACCTCCACCCTCAGCGGCTGATTGGCCATCTCCGCCAGCGCCACGTTTGAGGAGGCATGGCACGCTGTAAGTTTCTTGTTCTTCCACTGCAAACGCCAGGAGACCGGGTTATGCCCCAGCCGGCTGTGGTCGCCCCTCCTGGGCATACTCTTGTAGCACAAGCCCACTGACCACATGCTCTGGTCGCCCACCTCCACCACCCAGATGTGCTCCCCACTGTTGAAGCCCTGGGAGCAGAGGACCTGGGGAGCGGTACTGAACCTTTCTGGGTTATCAGCGTAGGCCTGCTTGGTACCGCTGTACTTGACTGTCCGCAGGTCGTTGGAGAGCAGCAGACTGGTGTGGGCTGTGCTGAGGTTAAAGGTCAGCTCCAGAGGGTTTAGCAGGACGTTGAGGGACTGGAGGAGCCGAGCCATCTCTGCCCTGAAGTCCTCCGTCCTCAGGCTGGCCTGGAGCCGCTTGGTGTTCAGAGGAACCTTGTTGGGCACTCTGGCCACAGTGCCCGTCATGACCTTCCTGAGCTGGGGCTCAATCACCTGGAACCTGTGGATGAACAGACACTTGTCTGTCTCTGTGAGGACCTCAGTGGTCCGCTGGTGGGCCTCTATCAGCTGCTGCTGCTGTTCCTCTAGAAGCCCCAGGCCACTCTGCCAGCTCTCCCTCCGATGGCCTCCCTCCTTCTCCAGCAGCAGTCTCATCCTGTCCCTGTATCTGCTCACCAGGCCGGCCATGCTGTCCATCAGGGCCACAGCCTTGGACATCAGCTTGTCTCCCACAGCCTCAGAGGTGTCCTGGTCCTCAGCAGCCCTCTGCAGCAGAGTCTCGGTCAGCTGCAGCTTGGTGGCCACCGCCTTGCTATGGCACACCAGGGCTCGCCTCATTTCCTCCTCGGCTGCCTCGAACGCCAGGACATCATGATTCTGGTGGGTGCCCTCAATGAAGCAGGTGGCGCAGAGAGAGGTCATGTCGCTGGTGCAGTAGTACTCCAGCAGGCGTCCGTGGATGGCACAACCTCTCAGGCCCAGCTCAGTCTGGGGCTCCACCAAGTCATGGCTCCGGAAGGACTCCCTCTCAGTGTGGTGCTGCAGGTGCCTGGCACACAAGGACACCTCACACTTTAGGCAGGTCTTGATGGCCAGTGTCTCTGTGTCCAGACAGTGGTCACAGCGCACCTCCAGCAGCTCTCTCTTCAGGTGGTCCGCTGGTGCAACAGCCCTGTAACCTTCTACGATGCTGTGGAGCTTGAAGTTCCTTTGCAGTGTCTCTGTACCGTCATACTCTTCTCTGCACTCAGGGCATTGAGGCAGGCTCTTCCCTCCACCGCTGACATCTGTAGATTTCTGAATGCAGGCCAGGCAGTAGTTATGGCCACAGGGCAGATACACAGGATCCGTGTAGAGCTGCAGGCAGATAGGGCAGCTGAGTTCATGTTCTAACAGCTCCTCTGGATTAGACAGAGACATGGTCCTTCCTTATTCACTTTAATTATCCACACTGGCCTCAGCACACACTGAAGAGACTGAGGGAATAAGAGCAAGACAAGGAAGTAAGCTTCGATATTTACTGGCCAAGCAAAGTTGAAATGTGTGCTGAGCAACATTCCGAGAGGTGATAGTGCCAAGAATCCTACCATAGAGGCAGTCCTTGACAGTAAGTTGCCAGTACACATCGATATTAAAATATGTTCTGGATCCACTAACTAAAAGTCCTTAAAAATATAACTCAGTCGCATCTGACTGAGTTAAACTGCAATGTGAGATGGGGGAACTTAGTATTGTACATACTGTATAAACATGTACCTCATCGTACCATGTTTACTGTAAACATCTCACTCTAAATGACAAGTCCAGTGTCTCCCAGCTCTCTGAAAAATGAGTGTTTGTACAGTTGTTACACATTTTATTTAAGGTCGATAAGAAGAGGTCTCTATTTTTTGTTTATTGCAGGGTTAAAGACAAAACATTGGAAGTAAAAAAAGGTAAAAAAGCCCAGCAAGTTAAAGTTTGTTTATTTGTCATATACAAATGACATACAGGGGCTTGTCAGTTGGCCCTCCTGGTGTACCTCCTGGGGATCATAAAAAATGACATGTATAATTACAAAAAACATATGGCCTAGACTGATTAAACAAATTGAACATTAGGCCTATATTTTTGAGTATATTCATATCATGGAATAGTGCAGTTAAAATTCTTCTGCTCAAAATGATAACACGAAAACACGAAACAGGTATTGCATCTTGGATGTTGACAGTATGTCAGGGAGAGTATCAAAAAAATTCCACGTCACTATCCACCACCCATCCACTACTAATCCACTATTAGAGGGACTTTGGCGTCCTCTGCTGGATTGCTGGACCGGGACTTGACTTTGACTGTACAGCAGCGTTTGAAGAGAATAGTGTGGTGCTATAATGGCAGAGGGTTGAGTTGTAATTTATAAATTGCCATTTAGGTGGTAAGAGGCTGATAGTTTACTGTAAGAACAAAGGCAAAACCTGACTTGCGAGGGCGTGTGCAATTTCCCAGTGCATATTAAAACTTATTTGGCACCACAGGTACCAAACTCCTGGTAATAAGCTGGGCTTTGAAGTGGCAACACTTTTTTTTATTAATTTCATTGCACCCCTTTCTCCAAAATGAGAGAGAGAGAGAGAGAGAGAGAGAGAGAGAGAGAGAGAGAGAGAGAGAGAGAGAGAGAGAGAGAGAGAGAGAGAGAGAGAGAGAGAGAGAGAGAGAGAGAGAGAGAGAGAGAGAGAGAGAGAGAATTTGTCGGAAATCCTTGGAAAGAATCAGTAAGGCCGGCATATTTTTTGGGGTTTATAAACTTTATCCATAAAAGGGGATTCTAAAGCACCCATCTTGGAACAGTAAAGAAACAGATGCTTTTTCTAACGTTAAGAGGGATTTTACAAAAGCCAACTTTAAGTTCCTCAAATGTAGAACATATCCCAAAGCTATTCAATCTATGTCAACACACTGATACTGTACATACTGTTTGCTATTCAGTAGTTTACTTAACACAGTGCTACCTTTTAGGCCTATTTCTATCAAACAACACTGCTCTACATTTCAGAAGGTATCACGAGAAAGCAGCCAATGAACTGTCTGTCATTTTGAAACTTTTAGATATGTTAAGGAGACAATGAGATTTCAGTAGTTTAGAAACACAGACAATAACGCTTCTTTACTGTAACGGTCTGTTATCCATGCCATGTCCAGTGGATACCCCTCTGACCCTGACCTGTGTCCAAATCTATATCACCTCTGCCCCTGCTGCACCCGCTCAGCATACCCAAACTTTAGACGTGCAGCCCCCTTCCCCCTCAAAGCCTGCCCACAGGAAGTGTCTCTTTACTAGGGGAAATGGAGGCCAGATGTGGGGGTGTCCCACAGCTTTGGGCAGTGGGGTGAAGGGTGCCTGTGTAACAGGAGGGAGGGGATAGCATCCTTGTTGGAATTTGTGCAATTCATCACTTTGTTAGCTTCTATTCTTTGGGATTGGTTTAAGTGTTATTTAAAAGTATCTGGCATGTGGAATATGAACAATAATTGAACATGCAATAGAGTTTTGCTTCAAGGCGGACAACTTTTCACATACAAAATATTGCAAGAATAATTGAAAACCCCCTATGTTGAGTCATATCTGGGGTGGCAGGTAGCCCAGTGGTTAGAGTGTTGGGCCCATAACTGAAAGGTTGCTGGATCAAATCCCCGAGCTGACAAGGTAAAAATCTGTCGTTCTGCCCCTGAACAAGGCAGTTAACCCACTGTTCCTAGGCTGTCATTGAAAATAAGAATATGTTCTTAACTGACTTGCCTAGTAAAATAAAGGTAAAAAATAAAATATCTCTCACCACCTTCTACAATATCTATTAAATAGGGATTCTGACTCCAAAATTTGGTCTCAGGAAATTAGATATCAAAGCAGTGTGTTAGCAGTCATCATTAAATCTTAGTGGGTTACACTTAGAAAATCTGCTTTACGACTGCTCATTTATTTTGTTGAATTAGAATAGACGAAGACTGAGGTCATAGCTAAAGTATTAGAAATTCCTGTGAATGTCAGCCATGCTAAAATATATATATTCTCCCTCACACACAGCAGTTTCACTGTGTCTTACTCTGATACGTTAGCTGTGAGCTGCTTCAGTCCATTTATAAGTAGATTTAGTAGAACTGGTGGGTTCAGAACTATTTCCAGTCAAGTTGTCTTTTCCAGCATTTTTGGTTTCGATGGTCACAGTTTTGATGTCTTTTCATTGTTTGGTGTGTTGACCACTGAAGAAAAAAAAGAGAGTGAGGGAGTAAAAAAGTGAATAATAGTGGCCGAAACATTATGTCACATCCCTGACGAGGAAATGAAATGTGCAACATCAATCAGGCAGAGAAGAGATCAAGGAGCGCCCCACACCCCTCCATCTGGTTCTGTTTGGGGATACTTCTTTCCCCTGCGTCTCTCCTTCATTCGTTCCCTTTCTCTTCTCTTCCCTTTTGTTTTTTCTATCAGGCATTCCTCCATGTTACAGACACAATGACATAGTGGCACGCGAGGTAGAACCAGCCAGAGGACGATACCTGCCTGTTCTTAAACACGCCTCCTTTTTATATCTGAACTGAAGATTATTCACTGTTTCTCTGATTGAGTAAAGGTATCAGGTATAGCCATGCCCTGTCATCATATCTATATATCAAATGATGAAGTAATGTTTGTTTTACTGGGATGTTGGTGTATATATGCATGTCTGTCTATGCATGTGGTGCATGTGTGTGTGTCTGTGTGTGTAAGGGCATGTAGGTGTGTATGTGTGTGCATATGCGTGAGGGTGTGTATATAACCTCCACATGGGATAATATATTTTGCCTTCTCTCTCAGTGGAAATATTTAGGCTAAGTCCTCGTTTGAGCGTGCAGTTCAAACAGAAGAAGGCAGAGATTTCTTCCCTTTTCCAGACGTTGGCTATCTCCGGGGGGGGGGTGGGGGTGGGGGGGGTCTTACACACAACACAGGCCATTGTGAGTATGCTTGGCCCCTCTCTAGAAATGTGCTGTGTATATGTGTGTTTACACCAACCCTGATATCAGTTTTCCATTATTCCATTAGCTCTGAGATGTATTTTTACTGTGAGGTTGTTCAATGGGATTGTAATTTATAAATAGTTTGATCAGTCACAGGCGTCTCGATGACTCGGAAATGACACACAAGCTGATTTGTTTAAAGAGCTACATTTGAAATTGACCTTTACATTCCTGAATGGTATACACACATTAATTAATGCATTCTGCCTCCTAACAATGCACCCCATTGTCCAGATGCTGTTTATCTTGACCCATTGAAGGTAATGTGGTTTGTTATACCAGGCCTATGCATTGACCAGTGTTGGGTATACATTCAGGAGGTCAGTTTCCTGATAATTATTTAAAATCCACAGCCTTTACCACCCATCTGGGCTGGACAGTGGAAGTCTGACACATGTTAATGACATATTTCTAGGTAAAACAGATGTAGGTGATTTTTGTTTGTTTATTGTAAGTATCTTGACAAGAAGACTCTTTCTGCAGAATTCCAAATTTCTTCAGAGAATAACCCAAACCTCATACTAAATGCACTCAAGTGATTTAACATCCAAACATTGCGACCTGTAGCGCAACACAACTCAATATTTATGATGCATATTGGAACTGTTTTGGATGGAGGCATGTTCGAATCTAATCTCTGAAAGTCAAACAATAGATTTAGTTATTGTGTTGTGGATGTCTGCCATGTTTGAGAACCTAGTGATGGTGGTAGAACTGAAGGCTGTGTTCTTGTTCTGGCACAGAAGATGAAACAAAGGTTCCCAGAGGCACCCCTTGGATTCAGAACATCTCATTCTTTCCTTTACTTTAGATAATTTTGCTATTAGACTTCACTGCTACTCTGGTATGCCAGTTTCTCCTTTAGCCTACTGCTCAGAACACTGCGCCAAGACTCCAGTAAAACAAAACGAATCTGAAAACACTGTCTCTGAGGCTTGTTCTGATTTACAAAACGAATGAAACTGTGAAACTGAATCCAGTGAAACTGTGCATTTGTTGTATATTTCATCCACAGTATGTGCAGATGATTCGGTTATGTAGGCTATAGATGAAAGATATCAATAACCTTGTACCATAATATCTATCCATCTAATACTACTGAAACAGAGAAAACTGGGCACACTGATGAGGTCTGTCCTGAGGAGTTAAAGTATATAACGTAAGGAGAATATTGTCTTGATTTCAAACGGGAAAGGGAAGCATTTTTGAATCCTCTCTTCTATTTCCTACGTTCCAAAATCCAAAAGAATTGATGATGGTGTTGAGTTGTGGAGACTTTAGAAGGGAAAAGGGATGTGGGGGAGGGGGAGGGGGGGACGATTACTTTTTTTGAGAGAAATCTGGAACCTATAAACTTGGACAACTTCTACGAGGAAAAAACTGCAGAATATCCCCATCCGATTGGTCAACCCACGTGCCTTTGTCTCCGCCTCATCCCTTTACCCTTACCAATCACCAAACGCATTCTCTTCCTGTTATGCTTGGCCTGGCTGTGCCTTAGAACCCAGCTGGACCAATCTGGGGAACAGATGGGTGGGAACTTACAAGTTCCATCCTCTTTCTTCTTTAAAAAGCCAGATGCAGGTTGGCTGCTGTCTTACATTGATCTAGGATACTAGATGCAACTGCTGTTCTGAATGTAGTGAGCAGACTGTAGTGTTAGATTGTTGTAATGTCTAGGTGTAGGCAACATATGGATTTCCAATACTGAGAATTGATTATTTGCTAGCAGACCTGGCAGATCACTTTGGGTATTTCTATATACAGGCCTGCCAGAGAAGAGAGAATCTAAAGGGGTCATAGCACATTAGAGGGCCTGAAGGAGAGAACAGAGGAGTGGGATAGAAACAGTGTGGGTGTAGAAACAGGGTTAGGTAGATAGACTGCCATGAGAGAGGATCCGTCAAGCTGTGGTGAATACCCTGAGGGAGGGGTGGTGTCCAGTGAGGAGGAGCCAGACTGTGCTCCAATCAAATACCCTGTGGTGGTGGTAACACCAGGGGCCGGCGGACGCAAGAGTGTCACCAGGAAAGGCAATATTTTATCGCCAACAGAGGACAACAAGTCAACAACAGGAGGGCCTCCCAGTTTGATCCCATCAGGACCCAAGAGGCCTAAGAAGAGTCCCCAGCCCTCCCTGTCTCCTCTCCCCATCCCAGGCCAGCCCCTGGAGGACCCTCAGCACCAGCGGGTGATCGCCAATGTACGGGAGCGCCAACGGACGCAGTCACTGAACGACGCCTTTGCCTCGCTGCGTAAGATCATCCCCACACTCCCCTCGGACAAGCTGAGCAAGATACAGATCCTGAAGCTGGCCTCGCGTTACATTGACTTCCTCTACCAGGTCTTGCAGAGTGATGAGATGGATGCCAAGCTGGCCAGCTGTAACTACCTAGCCCATGAGAGGCTCAGCTACGCATTCTCAGTGTGGAGGATGGAGGGGGCCTGGTCCATGTCCGCTACCCACTAGCCCTGTCACTTGCTTCTCTAACACCCCCTCCTCCTCTCCTGCCCCCTCACCCTCCCCCAGCAGGTCCCAATCCCCCATGACCTCTGACCCCTGCTCTCTGACCCCCATCCTCACATCATCTAACTCCTCTATCACGCTACACCAGGTACGCACTCCGACTGCCAAGATACAAACCATACTTACTCAACAAAATCTCAATGTTTTATACTGCATGCAAAGAAGTAATAATTGAACATATCTGCTAAAGGTGATCAGATATAAACATAGGGAAACACCTGGTGTTTTATTAGAGTATTGAATGTCTAATGGACATTTGTCAGAATGAAACCCAGTAACTATTGCCAAGTAAGTGAATCACAAGGGAGGGTCATAGTACAGCACATCTTAGGTTACCACAATTCTCTTTTTACATTTAAGGTATACAGTAACTATTCTACAAGATCAGTTTGTATTGAAAATGTATATAAAATAGTAGCTTGATGTATCCCATGATTATCACTAGGATTATAGACCTAATGTAGGAGGATTTAGAGATGTTATTTCATACATTTTGTAACAAATAGCATTGAACTATGACACCGCACCATACGGTAGGTCTCTTCTTTTTATTATCAATACACATACAACATTTATTTATACCAGAAAATCATGAACATAATATTATGCAACTTCTTCATAAGACTTTGTTGTTTTTTTTATCTTAAATGTATGTGAACAGCACAGAATAATTAATTCCCCCATAACTCATTGGATCATCATTTTCCTAGACACTGACCTATTAATAATAATCTACCTTGGAAGCCAAATGATTGTGGAAAAAGTAACATTACAAGTTTCACTCTCCTACACCAAAACCAATTCCACTTATTTATTTTTATTTAGCCATCAAAGGAGAAGTGATGGCTGTCTACTGCACTCCCACAAACCACAGTGTTAGATGATAGTGGTGCCATTGATTCTTCCAGGTCCACCTCTCCATGGTAAAGACAGCTGTCAGACGCCTCATCAGTGGCTGTGCCCCCTTCACCAGTAGCCACACATTTGGCCTTTGCCAGTTGAAACCACTGCTTTACCCACTTCATTCCCAATGCAGCAACAAACCCAGAACGTATCATTAGACTGTCCACAAGAGGTACCATTACCATGCTTCTGAGGGAAGAATTTTTCATAGTACAGTCTGCAGTGTTCCTACAACCTAGCCCATGTTGACATGTTACTTTCTGTGACATTTACAACCAATAATGTCCTCAAGAAATTGTTTTTAATGTGAATGAAAGCTACATACTTACTAAATACCATGTGAAATGAAAGTGGCCTGTATAGGCGGCTAGACATGAGAAATTCATTCGCAGGTTGCTTTGGTATGTGTGTGTGTGTGTATATGCCACATAAATACTGTTTTTTTATGTCAGGGAGGCATCAATCCATGTCTTTCAAGATGGCCGCTACAGCTCACCAGTTGTTGCACCGCTGTCAGATGGCCGCTGTCAGATGGCTTCGCTAAACTTATTGCCACACACTTTGGCTTTCGATTGACCGATTGTTTTAAGTTTATACTTATATTTATTGAGGTTACTTTGTCTTTTATATGCATGTTTATTGATATTATCCAGTTACATTTAATATAAATACCACATTTTACAAGGACATGGTCAACAAAACACCCAGCCCTGACCTCCAAACAAAACAGGGTCAGGGAAAATGGACATGAACAGCTTAATACTAAAGGGAGTTTTTATGTCCATAACTTTTTCCCCTGGGAGTTTAACCAGTTTAACTGTTAGAGTGGAGGGGTTTTGTTAGGCATCATGGGACTAATAATTTGTGCACAAAAGGAAATGGCATATTTTGCATTACGTAACACTTACAGAATGTTTGAAGCACGTAGCACTTACAGAATCTTGTCTGTCTCCCCAGCACCCGACCAAGGCGACTGAGAAGCCTTCACCTGTTGGTCTGCGATCCCTTTGTTTACTGGTTTGGACCTACACCTCTGGACCAAATAAATCACAGAAATGAGCCCTGCCCTCACTCTGGAGAGGTACTGTAGAGAGACTCAGCTTTCTCAAGCCCACACAGAATCTATGGGACAATGATTCAGAGCTACTAGCAGGTCTAGAAGTGGGACAACTATAGATTTGCATGACCTGGAAAATGCAACATGTGACTTGTAAGTTGCAATGTAAGTTGCAGATATTAATGGGAATATTCCTACTGTAGTGTAACTACATGTAGTCAAATAACAGTTTGTAAACCAATATAAAATTCCTCATTAAAAGGGAATCAGTTGCTGTAAGATAATAAAATTGAGTATTTGAGCATCTTTGAAGCATCTTTCTCAGCCTCATCTTATTACCAGTCTCACCTTAAAGGATACATCCTGTACTGCGACTACACCAGAAGTCCACCATCAGCATCCAAAATGTATGACTAAACATTTGGAGATGGATGATGACACAATAACATTTCTAAACATCAAATACATAGATTATCCTTCTTTGAGTTTGTGTGTGAAATAACCTGGGTTACCAGGCTCTCTACGTGTTACCCTGTCAGCCTTTATTAGTGCTCTATAACACAGACTTCCTTAATGAGGCCCAAGTGTCTGCTCAGGCAGCCCAGGGTATAATTGCCCATAAAGCTGTTGTTCTTTTGGGGAAAATAAGGCCTCTAAAATATTTATTGGTTGTCTGGTTGGAAAGAAATCCTATGATACGCCCAATCACAGAAGCCCATGTGGATACATGTATTAGTGGACCATGAATGTACACCGTATATCCAACATGTTGTCACACCTAAAATTCTGTACACACAAAAATGATGATTTAAATGTTTAATTAAGAAGAGAAAAACAGTACAAAATAGACAATATTTCTATACATACATATGAAATATGGAGGAAAAAAACGAACACAAGCTAAATAAAAAAATGCAATGTAATTTTATGTTATTCTTAACTCCAGTTAGTGAAGGCTACCAATACTTGACTCTAGGCACATGCATGATGTATTTTGGTCTTGAGTATCTATTTACAGTGACTTTAAGAAATAGAGCATAAAATTTACAATATTAAAGGAAATCAAGAGGAGCGGCGGCCCACTGGTCACTAAGACAATAAGAATGTTGCCCATAGGCCCCTGGAAGTCTTTACAGGAGAGGTAATGTACAGTATTTAACACACTTGAACTCTTTAACATTACTTCATAGACAACAGATACCAACTGGTGCACTACGAGACAGACACAGCACAGTCACTGTCAGTTCTACGAGAATATGAATAATGGTGGTTACTTCTATTTCTTTTTATACAAGTCTTTGAGGGGATCTTATGGGCAAACATTGCCCAGAGTCTTGAAAACAACAACCCCAAAACAAGAAGCTACTACAAACAATAATGAATAATGAAAACTGCCAATGGTCTCCTACACACATATATTTGGATCTTAATTTGAGCCAGTTTTCTACAGAACAAAAAATTGTCCTGCAGCATTAGGAAATATGAATTATGTGGATTATAATTAATGGACAGTTTTGTAGGGGTTGATACACTTTTTGTTTAAAAGTGAAAATGAAAAACTTCAGAAGCCTTTTCAAACCTCAAATACACTGGATGCAGGAAAGTTATCCTGCAACAGAGTGGTCAAATTATGATCCTACATCTGTAGCTATCCACAGTGGTTGGTACAGAGTATAGTAAGAAAAGACTATAAGACTTGTTAGCATGGTTATCATTATCTCTCGCTCAACGACAACTAGGGGAGAGGATGCAGCTAAGGTTAGAAAATAATGTTCAGTTAAGACAAGATTGACATGTATCACCAGTGTACATGCCACTGTATTGGCACACCAACAGAGAGAGTATGTTCCTTAAAAAATATGTTTTCTTTCTGCAGTGGTTGGTCAGAAGTGGATGCTCTCTCTCACTGTCCTCTTCAATTTTGTTAAAAAAAGAACATGACTGCTTTAACATAGAAAACACAGTAATACTCAGTAATAGAGCACTTATGATACATTTAGACATTTAGCCACATTCCATAGAAGTATGGGGTCATATACAACATAATATTGTGAATCTGAAAACAATTTTAAATTTCTCAATTTGATGGTGGGCAGTTTTCTATTTTTATCCAATGAAGAACCTCTAAAAACGAGTGCAATCTAGATTAAATGCTCATTAAGACAAACTACATAACTCCAGAATGAATGTAGAAAATTTAACAGTGGAATGTGGTACACATTTCAATTCACAACAAAAACAATCTACACTGGATGTCATGAACACACAAAAAAGGTCTCAGGACATGTTAACAAACTAGTTTCAGTTTGGAGCAGGTTCAGCTTGGATGTGTGCAGATATAGTATATCTGAAAATCTATAATCAGCATTATGTCAAGTACTGTATCATACAGTACATACAATTGGAGTACAAGAGAGACTTCCTACACAAGGTCTATGGGAGAAGTATGCACCATCATAGTAAAGCCACATCTCCATCAGTGGAGGTTCCTCAGAGGAGGAAGGGGAGGACCATCCTCCTCAGTAAATTTCATAAAAATGTAAATTGTAAAACATAAAAAAAGTTATCCTTTTTAGATAAAACTATACTAAATATATTCACGTCAACAAATAATCGATTAAAACACACTGTTTTGCAATGAAGGTCTACAGTAGCCTCAACAGCAGTCTGTAGGGTAGCACCATGGTGTAGTCGAAAGACAGCTAGCTTCTGTCCTCCTCTGGTTACATTGACTTCAATACAAAACCTAGGAGGCTCAAGGTTCTCACCCCCTTCCATAGACTTAAACACGTCCTCCAACCTATCACAGCTCTTGCAGCATGAACTGACATGTTGTCCACCCAATCAAAGGATCAGATAATGAATTTAGTACTGAACACATAAGATACAGCTAGCTAGCACTGCATAACATGTGGTGGGTAGTTGACTCAAAGAGAAAAGACAATAGTTGAACAGTTTTGAATACATTAATTTCTTCCAAAATGAAAGAGAAGCAAGCGAGAGAGAGAGATAGTCATTTCTTTTCACTTACTTAGCTAGCAAATGCAGCTAGCTAGTTTAGCCAACTCAAACAGAGTGATGCTATCTTAGCTAGCTGGCTATGACTATCCAACACAACACTGGAACCCTTCCAAGTCAAGGTAAGCTTTTGGTTTAACAAATATATAGCCACCGGGGCCCGCCGGTGTAAGTGCTGAACTGCTTACTGACTGTACACTGTAACGTTACTGCATGATTGTAGTGGGTTTACTAACACGTTAGTTATATTAGCTATGTTGACTATTACGTTACTTTAGCTAATATAGTAACAACGATGTAGGCTGTGTGTAGCAGTTATGATATGGTTTGCCTTGGAAAGTTTTTTCCGCCTGGTCAGATACAGCTGATGTGTTGTGCATTGAAGTCCACAAGCGAAGGGAAAAGGTGAGAGGAGAGGAAATTGATGCGAGAAGGGGTACAGCGTGGCTGCTATGAAAGTGGACCGTGTTTACGCGTGATCAGGGTGTATTCATTCCGCCGATTCTGTTGAAAAAGGTTTCTTAAACGGAAACAAACTGAACAAAATGTGGATAAACATACCTGCATTTGTCCAATAGAAACTCTTGTTTGCAACTGTTGGGACTAATCTAATGATTACACCCTAGATCAGCTAGATGCAGGCAAGAGTGTGCAAGGCGTAATTGAATGTGTCACGGTCTGTTTCTCTCGACCTGTGTGCACCTACATTGTAAACTGTAATTCATAGGCTAAGTTGTAGCAACCTCATGTTGGGTATAGAGAAAATCTTTGTATCAAGTAGTAGCCTAAACCTATCGCTGTTACATTAAACTGGGGAAATGGAATATGAATGACAGTCATCCAATATGCTTTAATAGAAATAAGTCCATGCTCATGAAAAAAAAATGTTGTCCTCCCTCATCTTAAACGGTACCGACCGCCACTGATCTCCATAGTGCTAACAGTAATAGTCTTTCGGTTGGTCCTTGAAACAAACAGAGCAACACCATAAAGAAGGTTTACACATAGAATAATACACTCAATTTAACCGTATTCAGCTCTGCTTGATATTACTGTACGTGGATAATATCAAGGGAACTGAACTGTCAAATTAATGTACACAATAAAATATGCATGTCTATCCACAGGTCAAAATTCTGGTCCTGCAAAAACAAACATCAACATAACACAGTAACCACACTGGTCCAACTGCAGTAATACAGTCACACTGCAGACATATTTAAGACAGTTTTCTTTGGGAGATCTCCATTAAGTGCATTAGAGCCTTTGACTATCATCATAACATAATAAGATTGCCTAGGAATGAACATTAGTATCTCCTTCCAAACAGTGGTAGGTCTTCAGCTCTTCATAAGATTCATTGGTTTAATTGTTTCAGTTCATCCAGTTTGTATACTATATATCATTGAGACACGAGGTATAATTTTGGTCCTCATCATGTCAGTGGTAAGACATAAAGGGAAATAGCATGCATGTCTAAAATGCCTTTCTGAGTGTGTGTGTCCATGCAATTAATGTATAAAGACACTTGTCTATGAACAGCAGTGGAAAGTCTTCGTTATACAATCTGGCCAAACAGGATTTTTTTGCGAATGCACTTCGTAGAAATACTAATTGTGTATACATGCCGGTAGGAATGTAGAATGCATGAGTCTTCTTCTTAGAATGTGATTGGATTTTAGAGGATAACAATATCTTCCAATCTTCAAAGATGAACAGATAAATAATCTAGAGCTTTAGTTTCCCCGAGGTTTGGAATTTTCAACAGTTCACATTACGGAATGCACAGTGCAAAAACAAAAATGACAGATAAAACCACAGTCATCCATATCTTCATTTTCTTCTTATTTTTTGTCTTTTTAGTGGTTAAACTGAATATTAATGACATCATCGAGGACCGACTGAGCCATTCAACAGTTGCCAGGTGCTGGCCAGTCCCCTCCAGGCTCTCTCTCTCTCTCTCTCTCGCTCTCTCTGTCTGTCTGTCAGGGCCATCCTCAGAGCCACTGACTGGGGTCTGCTCTGCTCACTGACACAACAGACACCCACAGACCTGGTGCTAATTATTCCCTCCTTCAAGGGCACATCTTCCTTTAGTCTCTATGGCCTGTATTATTCACAGACACTGGGGAAATAAGTCAATGGCTGGGAAGTATTGCTTTACTGTAAGACCTATTATGTCTGTAGGCAAGAGTGGTCAATATGACGGCACAGGGCTGGTATGGACGTATCCTCCTGAATACACACAATATAAATGACTGTCTTGCTAGGGCTAGACCATGGACAGAGTCAATTTAATAATTAGTTGTTTGAGAGAACATATTTTATCTCACATATACATTGACAGGGCTTTGGTGTGGCTTAGCAGGCTACATTAGTTCCACTGCGTTGAGTTCACACCACGCTGTGTTATGTTGAGCTGCATAGAGTCTGAGGAGAATGGACGGTGGTCTTTGAGGCACTGTGTGGCTTTAAGGTCTCATTGGTTAAGGCAGAGATCCACAATCTACGCTCATGCTGAAGGAGAGGTCTCTGAAGTCAGAATCTTTTACATGGAGTCGTCATCATGCTCCATAGGCTCGTCAGGGAGGCTGGGGGGAAAACACATAGAGAAGATGGTTAGGAAAAGCATCATGCATCATATTTGTAAAGTACTCTACAGGGGAGTCTGTTCTTTACTGTGAGAGTGTTTGGGAGTGTTTGAGAGTGTTTAGGAGTGTTTGGGTACAGTTGCTCCTGTCGTACCTCTTACTGGTCAGGGCCCCCACAGAGAGAGAGGCCAGAGCATTGACAGCATCAGTCTCCTCACAGTCTCTTCTCTGAGCACCCAGGAAGGACAGGCCCACAGAGCAACTGAACGGCTTCAGGGACTGCCAATACTGACCTGAAAAACAGACAGAGAATATTTTGGGCTATAGAGGAGAGATTGGGGTAAGTTGAGCCAAAGGGGTAAGTTTAGCCACCATTGTTTCTAGGAAACCATATACAAAATTAATAATTTGACCAAATATTTAGGAGTCTGTGAAGGAGGAAACCACATGGAAAAAGTTACAGTTGAAGTCGGAAGTTTACATACACTTAGAAGTCATTAAAACTCATTTTTCAACCACTCCACAGATTTCATGTTAACAAACTATAGTTTTGGCAAGTCGGTTAGGACATCTACTTTGTGCATGACACAAGTAATTCTTCCAAAAGCTACAAATGTATCTATATCCACAGTAAAAAAGTCCTATATCGACATAACCTGAAAGGCCGCTCAGCAAGGAAGAAGCCACTGCTCCAAAACCGCCACAAAAAAGCCAGACTACGATTTGCAACTGCACATGGGGACAAAGATCGTACTTATTGGAGAAATGTCCTCTGGTCTGATGAAACAAAAATAGAACTGTTTGGCCATAATGACGTATGTTATGTTTGGAGGAAAAAGGGGGAGGCTTGCAAGCCGAAGAACACCATCCCAACTGTGAAGCACGGGGGGTGGCAGCATCATGTTGTGGGGGTGCTTTGCTGCAGGAGGGTCTGGTGCACTTCACAAAACAGATGGCATCATGAGGAAGGAAAATTATGTGGATATATTGAAGCAACATCTCAAGACATCAGTCAGAATGGGTCTTCCAAATGGACAATGACCCCAAGCATACTTCCAAAGTTGTGGCAAAATGGCTTAAGGACAACAACGTCAAGGTATTGGAGTGGCGATCACAAAGCCCTGACCTCAATCCTATAGAAAATAAGTGGGCAGAACTGAAAAAGAGTGTGCGAGCAAGGAGGCCTACAAACCTGACTCAGTTACACCAGTTCTGTCAGGAGGAATGGGCCAAAATTCACCCAAAAACGTTTGACCCAAGTTAAACAATTTAAAGGCAATGCTACCAAATACTAATTGAGTGTATGGAAACTTATGATGAAAGAAATAAAAGCTGAAATAAATCATTCTCTCTACTATTTTTCTGACATTTCACATTCTTAAAATAAAGTGGTGATCCTAACTGACCTAAGACAGGGAATTTTTACTAGGATTAAATGTCAGGAATTGTGAAAAACTGAGTTTAAATGTATTTGGCTAAGGTGTATGTAATCTTCCGACTTCAACTATAGGTTCAAAAAATGGATTTTCACTAAGTCAAATCTAAACCAAAGTAGATCATTTAAAGATTATTCTATACATCAGTTGGGGTCTCTATAAGCTTCAACATGAGGTCCTTAACCTAGCATGAAAGTGCATCCTTGTAGCTGTGTGGGCTAATATAGTCAAAATGTTTGTCTTGGGATATGAGGTAACAACAGGGCCTATCTTAAAAGTGTTCAAAAAAGTACAAAGTGTTTGTTGGGTGTTACGCCATGCTTAAAATGATTAAACAACAAAAAAGTGATTGTGTTGAACTGTAGACATGGTTTTAAAAAGATAGCAGTAATATTTAAATCAGTATGTAGCTTAACTTACCCTGTACCGCGGCTCAACATACCCCAAGTTTTTTTGGACAAGCTATGTTTTAAAAACATTAATGTTTACACATATTCTGATTATTTCCATGTATACACAACATCCTGAAATATATGTAGATGTCTTTGTTAAAAGAATACTATATTTCCCTTTGACGTAGTGATGCCGAATGTAAATAATGACTCAACTTACCCCATTCTGCCCTATGTGTGTTTATTCTGTGTTTTTTGCCTAAACCAGAGCCAGTAAACACACACACTTGGATAAGCAGTGAGCACTTTGGCTGGAAGGTTTAATCGTCCAACTGATATAAAAGCTAGTCCCTCATACTGTCTGGGCCCATATGGTGAAAGATCAATATTATTAATAGCCTTGTAGCCTACTGTATTAAATCATTGTGTGTACTCAGGAAGTCTCTGCATTTCACAATAATTAGGATCAGACCAGAATAAAGGGATAGACAAAAATAGAATAGAGAGAGAGACAGAGGGAGAAGAGGGACTGTGGTGTACTGTATAAGAAAGAGACATGAGGAGTTCAATGACTGTTTACGCACCATGTATCTGTATGACTCTCTGTAGCAAGCGAACACTGTTAGCATTGGGCTTCTGCAGCAGCACCTCCTCTGACAGAGGCTCCTGTATGGACAACACAGTGGGAGAGGAAATCATCAGGCCACTAATCAACTACATGCTCCTTTCTAGCCCTCAATATATTTTATTTTTGTATTTAACAAGTCAGTTAAGACCAAATTCTTATTTACAATGACGGCCTACATTGTTCTACAGGGTCAGCCATACTAGTACGCTGCCCCTGGAGGGTTAAGTGCTTTGCTCAAGGGCACATCGACAGGTTTTTCACCTTGTCTAACCGACACCAACGCTCTAACCGCTAGGCTACCTGCCGCCCATATCTTTCCTCGGAAAGTATTCAGACCCCCTTGAATTTTCCACATTTTGTTATGTTATAGCTTTATTCTAAAATTGTTTTTTTTTAAAGCAAAAAGCAAAAACACATTTTTCGAAATTTTTGCAAATGTATATATAAAAAAAGGGAAATATCACATTTACATAAGTATTCAGACCCTTTACTCAGTATTTTGTTGAAGAACCTTTGGCAGCGATTACAGCCTCAAGTCTTCTTGGGTATGACGCTACAAGCTTGGCACACATGTATTTGGGGAGTTTCTCCCATTCTTCTCTGCAGATCCTCTCAAGCTCTGTCAGGTTGGAAAGGGAGCGTCGCTGCACAGCTATTTTCAGGTCTCTCCAGAGATGTTTTCGATCGGGTTCAAGTACTGGTTCTGGCTGAGCCACTCAAAGACTTGTCCCTAAGCCACTCCTGCGCTGTCTTGGATGTGTGCTTAGGGTCGTTGTCCTGTTGTAAGGTGAACCTTCGCCCCAGTCTGAAGTCCTGAGCGCTAAGGAGCATAAAGGATCTCACTGTACTTTGCTTTGTTCATCTTCCCCTCGATCCTGACTAGTCTCCCAGTCCCTGCCGCTGAAAAACATCCACACAGCATGATGCTGCCACCACCATGCTTCACCGTAGGGATGGTGCCAGGTTTCCTCCAGACGTGACGATTTGCATTCAGCCCAAAGAGTTCAATCTTGGTTTCATCAGACCAGAAAGTCCTTTGGGTGCCTTTTGGCAAACTCCAAGCAGGCTGTCATGTGCCTTTTACTGAGGAGTGGCTTCCGTCTAGCCACTCTACCATAAAGCCCTGATTGGTGGCATACTGCAGAGATGGTTGCCCTTCTGCAAGTTTCTCCCATCTTCACAGAGGAACTCTGATGCTCTGTCAGAGTGACTATTGGGTTCTTGGTCACCTCCCTGACTAAGGCCCTTCTCCCCCAACTGCTCAGTTTGGCCGGGCGGACAGCTCTAGGAAGAGTCTTGGTGGTTCCAAACTTCTTCCATTTAAGAATGACAGAGGCCACTGTGTTCTTTGGAACCTTCAATGCTGTAGAAATGTTTTAGTACCCTTCCCCAGATCTGTGCCTCGACACAATCCTGTCTCGGAGCTCTACGGATTTTACCACAGGTGGACTCCAATCAAGTTGTAGAAATATCTCAAAAATGATAAATGGAAACAGAATGCACCTGGGTCTGAATACTTATGTAAATAAGGTATTTCTGTTTTTAATTTTTAATACATTTGCCCAAATTTCTAAAAAACTGTTTTCACTTTGTCATTATGGGGTATTGTGTTTGATGAGGGAAACAAATAATTTAATCAATTTTAGAATAAGGCTGTAACGTAACAAAATGTGGAAAGAGTTGAGGGGTCTGAATACTTTCCGAATGCACTGTATATGATTGAATATTCCATTTGAGGGTATAGACTTCACATAAACCTTTGTGGTATACTTAACATGATTTACGAAGGGGTTTTGAAAGTCGTCTATAAACTGCTTTAATGCACATTAAACCAGTCTCTCACCTCAATGCCCAGTAGAGCGCTGACGCAGGACTCGGAGGCGTCGCAGATAGCCGTGAGGTCGTGACCTCCCTCCAGAGCCATGATCACCCGGCCTCCAGCCAGACCCATCAGCTGCCGGGTCAGGAACCCAAAACCTGGCGGACACATCGAAAACAACACGTTATGTGGTGGAAAATTAACCACTGAAACTTTGCATGTTAAACTAGCCTAAATCATGTTAAATGAGGCATGTGTGCCAACTCCTTTTCTAGATTGACCACATGGGCATATACAGTGCCTTCAGAATGTATTCACACCCTTTGACTTTTTTCACATTTTGTTGTGTTACAGCCTGAATTTAAAATGTATTAAATTGAGATTTTGTGTCACTGGTCTACACAAAATACAAAAGTTGCATGGACTCTGTGTGCAATAATAGTGTTTAATATGATTTTTTAATGACTACCTCATCTCTGTACCCTTTACATACAATTATTTGTAAGAGTAGAGCGGTACATTTCCAACACAGATTCAACCACAAAGACCAGGGAGGTATTCCAATGCCTCGCAAAGATGGGTAGATGGGTAAAAATACAAAAAGCAGAAGTTATTAACTACACTTTGAATGGTGTAGCAATGCACCCATTTACTACAAAGATACAAATACAAATCAAATGTATTTGTCACATATACAACAGGTGTAGAACTCTGGCCATAGAGAAGCCTATTGCTTCTCTATATATCTATGGTCAGAGTCTGGCAGTTCTATGTGTTCTATTTCTGTGCTCTGTTTTGTGTTGGATCCCTAATTAGAGGCAGCTGCTATGCATTGTCTCTAATTAGGGATCCTACTTAAGTTTGTATGTTCCACACCCATGGTGTGGTTCATTGTCTTGATGTCCGTGATCGAAGTAAGTGTGCTTTCCTTTGTATATGTATTGTTGTTGTTTTGTATAGTTCTATTCAAGTTTAGTTTATTATTTAAATAAACTATGATGTCGAACTATCACTGCGCTGCACCTTAGTCTAACTACACACCCGATCGTGACAGAATTCGGGAGAAAAAGAGAGGACAGCGTCGTAATCGGGGAACAGGAAGAAATGGAGCCCGTAGGCAACCCCCAAAAAATGTTGGGGGGTGGTCTGGCTGCGAAGAAGACGCGCCAGTACCACTCCACATGTGGAATATGGAGAGGAAGGAGTACAAATGGGGGGCGCAGAGCAAGGAGCAAGAGGAGTATTTGGAGGCAAATTTTGGAGAGATTCTGGAGGAAATGAGGGAGATAGAAGTGGAGAAGGAAATGAGGAAGGTGCCCAGTCCGGGTCCGGCCGTCTGCTTCGCTCCAGTGCCTGAGCAGTCCGCTCCACTGGTGCCCAGTCCGGGTCCGGCCGTCTGCTCCACTCCGGTGCCAGAGCAGTCCGTCCAAAGGTGCGCAATCCGGGTCCGGCCGTCTGCTTCGCTCCAGTGCCAGAGCAGTCCGCTCCACCGGTGCCCAGTCCGGGTCCAGCCGTCTGCTCCACTCCAGTGCCAGAGCAGTCCGCTCCACCGGTGCCCAGTCCGGGTCCGGCCGTCTGCTACACTCCAGTGCCAGAGCAGTCCACTCCAAAGGCGCCCAGTCCGGGTCCGGCCATCTGCTCCACTCCAGTGCCGGAGGCTCCACCGGCCTCCTGTGCGTCTCTCCAGTCCGGTAAGCCCAGTGCCGGCTCCCCACCCTCGCCCTGAAGTGCGTGTAACCGGTCCGGTGCCACCTGTGCCGGCTCCATGCACCAGGCCTCCAGTGCGCCTCTCCAGTCCGGTACGTCCTGTGCCAGCTCCCCGCACTCGCCCTGAAGTGCGTGTCACCAGTCCGGTGCAACCTCTGCCGGCTCCACCCACCCGACCTCCGGTGCGCCTCTCCAGTCCGGTACGTCCCGTGCCGATCTACTGCCCGGGGCCTCCCGTGACGGTCCACAGCCCGGAGCCTCCCGTGATGGTCCAGAGACCGGAGCCTCCCGTGATGGTCCAGAGACCGGAGCCTCCCGTGGTGGCCCACAGCCCGGAGCCTCCCGTGGTGGCCCACAGCCCGGAGCCTCCCGTGGTGGCCCACAGCCCGGAGCCTCCCGTGGTGGCCCACAGCCCGGAGCCTCCCGTGGTGGCCCACAGCCCGGAGCCTCCCGTGGTGACCCACAGCCCGGAGCCTCCCGTGGTGACCCACAGCCCGGAGCCTCCCGTGGTGGCCCACAGCCCGGAGCCTCCCGTGGTGGCCCACAGCCCGGAGCCTCCCGTGGTGGCCCACAGCCCGGAGCCTCCCGTGGTGGCCCACAGCCCGGAGCCTCCCGTGGTGGTCCACAGCCCGGAGCCTCCCGTGGTAGTTCACAGCCCGGAGCAGTTTACCCCACCGGTGCCCACTCCAGGACCGGTCTTATGCCACGCTCCATGGCCGGAGTCGCCTGCCACACCGGTGCCCAGTCCAGGCCTGGTTAATTGCCCCGCTCCATGGCCTGAGTCGCCTAACCCACCGATGTCCATTCCAGGACCAGTTGTCTGCCACGCTCCATGGCCGGAGTCGCCTGCCACACTGGTGCCCAGTCCTGGCCGGGTTATCTGCCCCGCTCCATGGCCGGAGTCGTTCGCCACACCGGTCATCAGATTAGAACCAGGGAGGAAGCTATCCACTTTGCCGGGGCCGGAACCGCCACCTGCGATTGTTATTGTTTTGTTGTTTCTTCCCTCCCTAACCCTCCCCTCATGTAATTGTGTTTGGGTTCTTGCGGCCGGGAGTCCACGCCTTTTGGGGGGGGGGGGGGTGGGTACTGTCAGGCTCTGACCATAGAGAAGCCTATTGCTTCTCTATATATCTATGGTCAGAGTCTGGCAGTTCTATGTGTTCTATTTCTGTGCTCTGTTTTTTGTTGGATCCCTAATTAGAGGCAGCTGCTATGCATTGTCTCTCTACACACGCGATCGTGACAGAAATGCTTACTTACAAGCCCTTAACCAGCAATGCAGTTTTAAGAAAATAGAGTTAAGAAAATATTGACTAAATAAACAAAAGTAAAAAATATAAAAAGTAAGACAACAAAATAACAATAACGAGGTGTCCTTCCTAAATCAATTGCTGGACGGGAACGCAACCACTCAGGGATTTAACCATGATGCTAATGGTGACTTTAATACAGTTAGAGTTTAATGGCTGTGATAGCAGAAAACTGAGGATGGATCAACAACATTGTAGTTACGCTACAATACTAACCTAAAAATGACAGAGTGAAAACAAGGAAGCCTGTACAGAATAAAAATATTTCTAAACATGCATCCTGTTTGCAATAAGGCACTAAAGTAAAACTGCACAAAATGTGGCAAAGAAATTAACTTTATGTCCTGAATACGAAGCGTTGTGTTTGGGGCAAATCCAACGCAACACATCACTAAGTACCACTCTTCATATTTTCAAGAATGGTGGTGGCTGCATCATGTTATAGCTATGCTTGTCATCGGAAAGGTCTAGGGAGTTTTTCAGGATAAAAATAAACGGAATAGAGCTAAGCACAGGCACAATAATAGAGGAAAACCTGTTTTAGTCTGCATTCCAACAGACACTGGGAGACAAATTCCCCTTTCAGCAGGACAATAACCTAAAACACAAGGCCAAATATACACTGGAGTTGCTTCCCAAGAGCATATTTATTGTTCCTGAGTGGCCTAGTTAAAGTTTTGACTAAAATCGGCTTGACAATTTGCTGTCTAGCAATGATCAACAACCAACTTGACAGAGCTTAAAGAATAATGTGCAAATATTGTACAATCCAGGTGTGCAAAGCTCTGAGAAACGTACCCAGAAAGACTCACAGCTGTAATCGATGCCAAAGGTAATTCTGATATTATATTGACTCAGGGGTGTGAATAATTATGCAAATCAGATATTTCTGTATTTCTTTTTCAATACAATTGCAAAAATGTCTAAAAACATTTCACTTTGTCATTATGGGGTATGTTGTGTAGATAGGTGAGATAAAAAATATATTGAATACATTTTGAATTCAGGCTGTAACACAACTAAATGTGGAATAAGTCAAGGGGTATTAATACTTTCTGAAGGCACTGTACTACAGTGCATGTATCAATCTTCATGACATTTACAGTACAGATTCACATAAATCCATAAAGACACACATTTACAACACTAACAAAGTGATGCAATCAGGTCAGTGTGTACAAGGTCAAGGCTTATAAATGTCTTACCTTCTATTTATCAAGAACTAACTAGCAAAGCTATAAATCCACTGTATAAGCCAGCTCATGGTCTAACGTGTACTGTTTGAGGAAAGTGTCTTTGAGGAAAGCCTTGCTTACATTTGGCAGTGACCTTGTAACCCCCCAGAGGTGCAGGGTGTCCCTCTGCTGCATCGAACCCTGAGGAGACCAGGACCATGTCAGGGGAGAACTCCTGAGCTATGGGCATCACCACCGTCCTGCAGGGAGAAAAAACGACATTTCAACAACACCTCTACAATATTTACTGCACAAACAGCCCTGTCTGGCTATTAATGACAGTGAAGAGAGCAGGGTTGAGGTTGAGCTGCTGGGGCCTCCTGTTGTTTTCTGGGCTGGCGTCAACCACCCCTCTCTGTCAGAGAGTCAACCAGCACAGAACAGAGCAGGGCTGCTAGCTAGCGAGGGAGCTAACGCAGGCATCTCTGCTGCCGCCCGAGTTCAAAGCCTCCATAGGCACGTCTGGTTCCCATTTGGAGCTTGTCACTCTCCTCACGTCACTGACAGCCTGCAATCTGGGATCCATTTGGGTTCATTATCCTGCGTTTGGATTCCTCCAGCCCAGACCCCCCCACTCCCCACCACACTAACCAACCCTGCCTCCCCTGCAGACCAATAAAACCTCCCATACTCCCCTGTGAGCCCGGCTATAGACAGACTACAGGGAGAACAAGAGAGAGAGGGAGAGGGCTCATTAAAGATCAATCAGAGCGAGGGAAGGAGAGAGGTAGGGAGAAGAGGAATGAGACAGAGGAGACAGGGTGGTGGTGGGGGTTGCATTCCCTACGCCTGGAGTTTAGAGAAACTGACTGAGAACATTTCACCAACAAACTTGTTGCACATTTTAAATCTGTGTGGGACAGACGTGTGTCTTTTCAGATTCAAAAACAGAGGTATTATTATTATTTCCAAGGGTGGTGTACTACTGTGTGGAATAGGGAGGTATTATAGGAATATTAAACTCAGGTTTCCTATAACGTTGAAGTTAAAAACTTTTGTTGAAACTTTTCCAGGACTCTGTAGTCATTCTCATTTTGTTACGCTGGCTTAGAGGTGGGGCCCACCCACCACTGTCTGTGGTTGCCACAGTTTCCTATGGTTGCCACCAGACAGCCGACCTAACCAAAATACAGAGACTTCATTAGAACCTGAACAACCCACCGGTGGCAATTAAGTGCCATGGAGGAAGTGCCAGTGAAATGTCTGTTTAATACAACAACCACCAAACCTGGAGACAATTTAATCTCACACATAAAACATTTAAAATTGGGACCGTACACATGCACTTCAAATGACTGGAATTCAGAAGTGCGTCATTTTTGCACTTCAATCAAATTACAGTCAATACAGTATGAGGGGTGAAGGGGGTCATTTCTAGAAAGTGACACGTTAAGACTGCATGGTTACATAAATGAGGACGGGTGGACAATCATGTTTAAACCAGAAAGGACCATGGTCAGAGCTGTCCTACCTAAAAGCAGCGATGTACTCAGCATCACTCATAGGGGGGTCCAGACCTCCAGTCCAGGCCACGTTGACGTTGAAGCCTTTTCCAGCACCAGATCCCACCTACAACACAGGCACACACAGAGAGACCTACTGAGACAATGCATTCTCCATTGAGATGTGGTCAATAACATAGAGGTGCTAGAGGCACAACACATGTAATAGAATCTCTCCTAAAACACACTAAAACCCTTGAGCAGACATCTGTCCACTGTAACTTTGGAAGCTAGCTAGCTATTTGAGCTTCTCTTGATGTCATGCCCATTGTCCTACTGGCAGAATGCCCCAAGTAGAGCTGACCCAATGATGTCACTTACCTCAGCTGGCCCCCCGCTGCCAGGGAAGAAGTTGCCGTCATCATAGCGATGCAGTGAGATATACAGCACACTGGGATCACTGTAAAACACTTCCTGGGTCCCATTACCATGGTGAACATCCTAGCAAAAGGACAGAAATGGAAGAGAAGATTTGGTTACATTAAATTATATAACTGCTGGCTTATTTTATGTCATATCCTAGACCTGACCAATAGTAACAAATAAGCAATGTGAGACAGAACTCACATGTGTATACTTGTGTATACATACAGTACTAGTCAAAAGTTTGGACACACCTACTCATTCAAGGATTTTTCTTTATTTTTACTATTTTCTACATTGTATAATAATAGAGAATACATCACAACTATGAAATGACACATATGGAATCATGTAGTAACCAAAAAGTGTTAAACAAATACAAATATATGTTATATTTTAGATTCTTCAAAGTAGCCACCCTTTGCCTTGATGACAGCTTTGCACACTCTTGGCATTCTCTCAACCAGCTTCATGAGGAATGCTTTTCCAACAGTCTTGAAGGAGGTCCCATATGCTCAGCACTTGTTGGCTGCTTTTCCTTCACGCTACGGTCAACTCATCCCAAACCATCTCAATTGGGTTGAAGTCGAGTGATTGTGGAGGCCAGGTCATCTGATGCAGCACTCCATCACTCTCCTTCTTGGTCAAATAGCCCTTACACAACCCGGAGGTGTGTTTTGGTTCATTGTCCTGTTGAAAAACAAATGGTAGTCCCACTAAGCGCAAACCAAATGGGATGGTGTATCGTTGCAGAATGTTGGGCCTTGAATTCTAAATAAATCACAGATAGTGTCACCAGCAAAGCACCCTCACACCATCACACCTCCTCCTCCATGCTTCACAGTGGGAACCACACATGCAGAGATAATCCGTTCACCTACTCCGCATCTCACAAAGACAGCGGTTGGAACCGAAAATCTCAAATTAGGACTCATCAGACCAAAGGACAGATTTCCACCGGTCTAATGTCCATTGCTTGTGTTTCTTGGCCCAAGCAAGTCTCTTCTTCTTATTGGTGTCCTTTATTAGTGGTTTCTTTACAGCAATTAGACCCTGAAGGCCTGATTCACGCAGTCTCCTCTGATCCACAGTGGATGTTGAGATGTGTCTGTTACTTGAACTCTGTGAAGCATTTATTTGGGCTGCAATCTGAGGCTGGTAACTCTAATGAACTTATCCTCTGCAGCATAGGTAACTCTGGGTCTTCCTTTCCTGTGGCGGTCCTCATGAGAGCCAGTTTCATCATAGTGCTTGATGGTTTTTGGGACTGCACATGTAGAAACTTTCAAAGTTCTTGACATTTTCCTCATTGACTGACATTCATTTTTTAAAGTAATGATGGACTGTAATTTCTCTTTGCTTATTTGAGCTGTTCTTGCCATACTATGGACTTGCAAAAATCATTGAAGCTAGAGGTTCCTATCTCCCTCAATACCTTTAAGCATCAGCTGTCAAAGCTGCTTATCGATCGCTGCACCTGTATATAGCCCTTCTGTAAATAGCCCACACTACTACCTCATCCCCATATTTATTTTTGTTTATTTTTCACTAATCTTGCACTCCAGTATCTCTATTTGCACATCATAATTTGCACATCCTTCATTCCTGTGTTAATGATGATAATTCTGTAATTTATTTCTACTCTATAGTCTATTTATTGTCCTACCTCCCAACCTTACTGCATTTTTGCACTACATTTTGCACTCTGTTTATAGATTTTCTATTGTGTTTTTTGACTGTTTGTTTAATGTGTAACTCTGTGTTGTTATTTGTCGCACTGCTTTGCTTTGTCTTGGCCAGGTCGCAGTTGCAAATGAGAACTTGTTCTCAACTGACCTACCTGGTTAAATAAAGGTGAAATAAAAAAAAAATAAAAAAAAAACTTGGTATTTTACCAAATACGGCAATCTTCTGTATACCACTCCTAGCTTGTCACAACACAACTGATTAGCTCAAACGCATAAAGAAGGAAAGAAATTCCACAAATTAACTTTTAACAAGGCACACCTGTTAATTGAAATGCATTCCAAGTGACTACTTCACGAAGCTGGTTGAGATAATGCAAAGAGTGTGCAAAGCTGTCATCAAGGCAAAGGGTGGCTACTTTGAAGAATCTCAAATATCAAATATATCTTGATTTGTTTAACACTTTTTTGGTTACTACATGATTCCATATGTGTTATTTCATAGTTTTGATGTCTTCACTATTATTCTACAATGTAGAACATAGTAAAAATCAATCAAAACCCTTGAATGAGTAGGTGTGTCTAAACTTTTGACGGGTAATGTACACAGTATATATTGTGTATACAGTATATCATAAGGGTCATACTAAATACAGTAGTTATTGTCAAAACAGTAGTAAGTCAACTAAGACGAGGATACCACCAACACAAATAGTGTTGCTACTGTTAATGCTACAACCACTGCAACTGTAGCCCCTTACCCAGTCAACGATGAGGATCTTGTTGGCACTCAGTTTCTGTTGGAGCTGCTTGGCTGCGATGGCCACTGAGTTGAAATAGCAGAAACCCCTGGAGGGAGGGAGGGAGGGAGGGAGGGAGGGAGGGAGGGAGGGAGGGAGGGAGGGAGAGAGGGAGGGAGGGGGTGGAGGAAAGGCAGCGAAACAGACATTAGCAATACAAGATGATAGTGGTTAGGATATGAAGAAAAATTTTGGAATTCCTAGGAGCCGACTCAGCACACCAATAGGAGGAGAGGAGAGGCATAAATCTTCTCTCTGTTCTTCTCCTTCCCAGCTTCACTATCAGCCCATAAATATCTTTCATCAGACAGCGTGCTGACACTGCAACGCTCAGCAGAGCCCGCTGTGGTTAGCCTGGGCACGCACCACCACAAGGAGTATAGGACACACAAAAAACTCCACACAAACAAAAACACACACACACACACACATTAGATATGAGAATATGAGACAGACTTACATTGGGTTGGAGGGGTCAGCATGGTGGCCTGGGGGCCTCACCACTGCAAAGCCATTCTGGAGAGAAACAGTCAAACAAAAGAAAACATTACCATTCAGTATTCTTTCTCGAGTTGCCTGAGGCAGTTGGTGAGATAGTTTGAAATGTGATTTGATGGGGATTACAGATCTCTGTGTCTTACCTTGAGCTCTCCCTTGGCCACTCTGAAGGCCAACTCTGTGACACTGCCTGCAGCCATGCGCGATGCTGTGGACGTATGAGACTCGTTCCAGATTGTGTCATTGTCCACCTGCCAATCAAAAACAACACGAGGCTGAGTGACAGGACAGCAGCCAAGCTTGAAGGAACCAGAACAACACGAGGGTGAGTGACAGGACAGCAGCCAATCTTGAAGGAACCAGTCATAAGTATGTGTTTAGAATCTGCTAACATGCTATATGGATCAGGTGTAGTGTTTTTCTTTTCATGGTTTCAATGGCACTGAGTATTACTACAGGTACACCGGTTTGGAGGCAAACAGACCTCACCTCAATCATTTATGGGACTATAAAACAGCTGTCTAATATATTACCATATTTACAGTACACAGACACACTCGGTGCCATAGAGATTTGCTACCCAAGCAACAGAGAAATACAAGAGGGAAAAACAGGACTTGTTTCCACTGAGAGGAAAAAGCATACATGATGAAAAAGCATACATGGTGAAAAAGCATACATGGTGAAAAAGCATACATGATGAAAAAGCATACATGATGAAAAAGCATACATGGTGAAAAAGCATACATGATGAAAAAGCATACATGATGAAAAAGCATACATGGTGAAAAAGAATACATGGTGAAAAAAGCATACATAATGAAAATGCATACATGGTAGAAAAGCATACATGGTGAAAAAGCATACATGATGAAAAAGCATACATGGTGAAAAAGCTTGCATGGTGAAAAAGCTTGCATGGTGAAAAAGCTTACATGGTGAAAAAGCTTACATGATGAAATGCAGACATTTCCAGGGAGAGGTAAATGCAGACATTTCCAAGGAGAGGTAAATGCAGACATTTCCAGGGAGAGGTAAATGCAGACATTTCCAGGGAGAGGTAAATGCAGACATTTCCAGGGAGAGGTAAATGCAGACATTTCCAGGGAGAGGTAAAAGCAGACATTTCCAGGGAGAGGTAAAAGCAGACATTTCCAGGGAGAGGTAAATGCAGACATTTCCAGGGAGAGGTAAATGCAGACATTTCCAGAGAGAGGTAAATGCAGACATTTCCAGGGAGAGGTAAAAGCAGACATTTCCAGGGAGAGGTAAAAGCAGACATTTCCAGGGAGAGGTAAATGCAGACATTTCCAGGGAGAGGTAAAAGCAGACATTTCCAGGGAGAGGTAAAAGCAGACATTTCCAGGGAGAGGTAAAAGCAGACATTTCCAGGGAGAGGTAAATGCAGACATTTCCAGGGAGAGGTAAAAGCAGACATTTCCAGGGAGAGGTAACAGCAGACATTTCCAGGGAGAGGTAAAAGCAGACATTTCCAGGAAGAGGTAAAATCAGACATTTCCAGGGAGAGGTAAAAGCAGACATTTCCAGGGAGAGGTAAAAGCAGACATGCACACTAGGGAAATCCCTCAGGGACTTAAACATGCTCCTGTCCACTCCATTCTACTGATCCATCTTTACTTGCATTTCTAGCTGTCTGGATCAGACAATGAAATTGGAGGCACTTCTTTAATCCCTCGTCATGATCTTAATGTTTCTATTAGTTTGAATTGTCATGGTCCGATAGACATCGTCAGGCAATCAACCCACTCATGCTTCTTCTTTCATATCCCTCCTCCTCTTCTCATGGCCCTTTCTTTGAAACAACAACTCCCATTATTAATCACTCTGAATGGACCATATCATATAAATGTTGTTAAGGACTTGGAGGGAAGAATTGCCAACTGAAATTGAGAGATATTGTGTGTGTTGTGAGAAAGAGAGAGCTGGGGGAAAATGTGTGTACGTGTTGTGTGCGTGCGTGCGTGCGTGCGTGCGTGCGTGTGTGTGTGTGTGTGTGTGTGTGTGTGTGTGTTGGGCCTCTCACTTACCCCCACTCCTCCACATGGCAGCATCACGAACATCCTTTGAGAGAGAATGCCTGTGGGAGAACAATGAGTGGTTTTATTCATCACAAATAATCAGTGTTAACTTATTTTCATATCATCTGTGTACCATCACTGAAATTACATCTTACAGTTGTTCTCAATCGCATAGAAGCAATTTTTGTATCTGTATTGAAATGTATCTGTAGCAGAACAGCAATGATCAAATTCTGAAATACATTTACAGAACTTCTGATCATTTTATTGCCTTTGTACCTGACTTGCATAGCTTAGACCCCCTTTTGCAAAACTTGAAATACAAATCAGTGAATACAACATTTTTATTCACAGAATATTAAATTCATCAGAAGAGAAATATGTGCAACTGAGTTCCTTGTTTCCGGCAATTAGTAAATACTACTGCATGACATTCTAAATCATCCCATCAGTGTCTAATTTGTATGATTTTTTACAATATTGCAGACATACAGAGAATGAAGTTGGGTTACTTCTAAGTAACTTCGGCTTACTCCTAAGTCATCATCTCCAGCATTGTGACCTTCCATTATCCTTTGCTTTGGTCTGGATTGAGGCCTATACAGTCATATCAGTTGGGTTCCTCCATTGTATTCACCTTTCCATATTTCTATTGTGGATTGTGTTTCTGTGCGCCAAAGGAAAGTCTACTAAACTATGAGCAAACCAGCCTTTGAATTGAATACATGGAATAATATTTGATTATATTATATATTATATATTTGAAATTGTTTGGTGAAATATGCGTTAAAGGAGAGTAATGCCCCTAATGCTGCACCTTTGGAGAGTTGTACCTCCAATTTTGATCATCATTATTTAGTGACTGCAAAGAACATTTATTGATCTACTGGGATCTTTAAAAGACAGACTAACGTTCTGTTTTGTCTGCTTGGACTGAAGAGATAAGTATGGTTGTGTTAATCTTTTTGCAGGCAGTCTTTTGATGAATGTATTTTGTAATTGTGACAGTACAATATAGTTTTGATGAATGCATGTATGTACTGTTTTGCAAAAGGCTACAGAGTTATGTGTCTTGTGGACTCTGTTTTGAAAATAAACAACATAGTTCCAAAAAATGCTTGTACGGGATTGAGAAATACACTAATGAGTCAATAACGAACCGTGAGAGTCATTAACCAAAGGCAAATCCCTATTTAATAGGGACACCAGAGAGAGGAGCTTTACTTTACTGTTGCCAAACTGTTGCCAGTTATCCAAGGGGCCCTTGCATAAGATTGGCAAGACTGATTATACGAAAACATCATAAAATCTTTAGTGAGGACATACCGGCCAGCTTGCGGTTGTCCAGTTTGAGGCGGTTGAGTGGGTTGGTGCCGTACAGCAGGACATGACGCTCTGAATGGACTGACTGCAGCTCCTCCAGAGTGGCCTTTCTACCCCGGATAGTCTGTATGGGAGAACATATGGGAGATACTGGACGATTTAGTAAGAGACAACTAAGATACAACTACGCCTATCAATACTGAATATGGCTACAAAATAAAAGGTAATGTTTGTCCCTTGAGTCTACCCACTGGGCACAGACATCAATACAACGTCTATTCCACGTTGGTTCAACATGATTTCATTGAAATGACGTGGAAATAATGTTGATTCGATCAGTGTGCCCAGTGGGTTGGTAAAGAAAAAGGAGGTAAAAACGGTGGTCTATGTACCTCACACTGGCCCCTGAGACCTCTCTCCTGGAGACGTGACCAGATACTCTGGATCCTTCCAGCATGCTCTGGGTGGCTGCTGTTGTCACCACATGTGCACTGGTGCTTCAGCATCTGAGAGTCATAAACCAGGCCTGCAACCAAACAGAGACACACATTAACGTTAGTATTTCCGGCGATTACTACCCGTTTTCCCTCTACATCACAGCTGTAAGACAGATCTAACCACAACAAGAGAGATAATGAAACAAATGCAATATAAGCATATAAACTGCTTACTACCCTTATCAGAGAGTCCTTGACCAGGCCTCAGACTGGATCAATTAAATTGCAGCCACAGTAGGATAATAACCTACACCTGAACAGGTTCCCACTGTGTCTGTGGTTCATTTCTTACCGGTGGTGAAGCGTGGTTTGCTATGTGGTTCGGGTATTGGCAGGGGCTTGTCTGGCAGCGTGAGGGAGGTGGAGGCTGGTGAGGACTGGGTACGGGAGAGGGGCCGGTGGGCACCACCAAGCATCATGGGTACCGTCAGCGTCTCCATGTGGGCTGTCTGCCGACGCAACTGCTGCAGCTGTTTCTGTTTCTCCCATAGCAACGACTAGAGAGAGAGAGAGAGAGAGATGTTGAGAGTTGTTGGGATTTTCAAGCCACATGAATATATACACGCAGAGAGTTAAAGTAAAGTGAATCCTGCATGAAGCATGAAGAACAAAAATAAACCCTTGCTGCCCTCTGCTGGAAGTTCAGGGAAAGCATATTCTATTATTGGTCCTCTATCATTTTTGTGTCTGTATCTTCTTACCTGGTTGAGTATGAGTGTGTGTTGCAGATTGATCTGTTCTCCCTGGCTGTCCAAATCGGACACAGGCTCCACCTCCCTCAGTGACTCCACCCGTGATCGGCCCTGATAGGTGTCGCTGAGTGTTGGCCCCACCTCCTCAGAGTCCATGTCCTCTGAGGGGATCTGTCTGAGCCGAGGCTTCTCACTGGATTTAGACATCAGCTGGAACACACACACAAAATGATTGATACATTTAGATGTATTCATCAAACTCCATTCAAATCAATTAATTATTTTTAAAAAAGACAGCTGCTGACAGATGAAAGCATCCTTGGATTGTACAAAAATCTATAATCCATTACAACAGAGTATGAGTGAGTATGAGAGTATGTGTGAGAAAAGAGGGATTTGTGAGGGTGTGTAAGTCACTCACCTTGCCGAGGTGTGTCTGCTGTTTAAGTCTCTCCAGTAGTTGGCTGTTGTGGTGCTGTTGCAGCAGATGTGGGTGTAGGGATCTGGGGCTCTGGGGCAGGGGCTCTGAGCGCGTCCGGCTTAGAGGCTTGTGAGGGCCCCCTCCTGGGTCCAAACGATCCATCTGAGGGGCAAACTGCAGCGTCACGGGGCCCAGGCCTGGAACTGAGACAAGAGTAGACAGGGAGAGTATAGCTGTAAATCGGACTATTTGTCAAGGCCACTAGGTGGCGGTAACACAATACCTCTGGTGGCAGAATAAATATTTTCTTCTTAGCTCTTTCACAGGAGGCTAGAGAAAAGTGATATTGCCTACAGAAACCAGCTTAGCAATTGAGTATTGTGTAAGACTTTTATAAAAAACACATTCCTGGCAAGAACTTCTCCTGTTCTATGTCAAATTCAAATAACATGCAAAATTAGTTTTCACTGCTGTATACAAAGGCAATGTTTATTGGAATTCAAACTTGTTTCAAGCCAACCAGCATTGTATGTGAATGCTGTGGTGTGTCTCACCAGCGAGCATGGGGGTATGGACCAGTCTGGAAGGCTCCAGGATGAGAACAGGCTGGAGGTGGGTCGAGAGCGACCCACACTGCTCCTCCATCCCCAGGGGAAGGTAGACAGACTGGCCTCCCGCCACCATAGGCACCCGGCCCACCTTCAGAGAGGACAAGTCTCCATCACTCTGAACACATACACACATATAAAGTGGCGATAAGTTATCTTGTTGCTATCAAGGACGAGTCGTAGTGTTGTTATTTTTCTATCTCAATATAATAATAATAACAATACATTGAATTCATAACATCTAAAAGTATTTTTCATAAATTTGTGAGATATGCTTACCCTGGCGTTGGCTGGCAGGCCCAGGGTGATGGTGGGTAGGGCAGAGGAACTCTGGACAGTGAAGTGGGCAAGAGACCCATCCTGGAGCAGCAGTCTCTGTGCCTGAGGACGCACACAACATTAATTAAACTACATTGACTAGACTGTTTGCTCTCAAACCTGATAGGTACCTCAGCAGGCACAGGCCTTGCACTGTATATGTACACTGTATATACAAAAATATATGGACACCCCTTCAAATGAGTGGATTCGGCTATTTCAGCCACACCCATTGCTGATAGGTCGTGCACACAGCCATGCAATCTCCATAGACAAACATTGGCAGTAGAATGGCCTTACTGAAGGAAGAGCTCAGCGACTTTCAACGTGGCACCGTCATAGGATGCAGAAATGGTTTGTCGAGATCGGTGTGGAAGAACTTGACTGGCCTGCATAGAGCCCTTAACTCAACCCCATTGAACACCTTTGGGATGAATTGGAATGAAGACTGTGAGCCAGGCCTAGTCGCCCAACATTAGTGCCCAACCTCACTAATGCTCTTGTGGCTGAATGGAAGCAAGTCCCCGCAGCAATGTTCCAACATCTAGTGAAAAGCCTTCCCAGAAGAGTGGAGGCTGTTATAGCCGCAAAGGGGGGACCAACTCCATATTAATGCCTATGATTTTTTCATGAGATGTTCAGGTGTCCACATACTTTTGGTCATGTAGTGTATGTGTTTAAGTGATTGTTTGTGCGTAAATAAATAGTGAGTGTGTGTGTGTTTGCGTGCCTGCATGTTTGTGTAGTGTCTGAGTCTTTCAAAATGTATGTGGGACAGCCATTTTATTGGGCTGATTAGCCAAGACAAGACGATGAGGTGGAGAGAGTTTAATTAGATGATCAGATCTGGTGTTGTGTTAGGCTACAGGGCTATAGCCAGATGTCCTTATCCAATATCACTGTTTTAAACATTTCATTACCCAAACAGGAAAAACTTAAGAGTGAACTGTCCAGAAACTAGGCCTTTACTGCTCCCATTTCCACACAAACACACCAGAGAGGACAAAGAAACTTCTGTCCTTATCTCATGCATTTGTAATGTATAAGTGTATGCGTGTGTAGGGGTAAGGGAGGGTGGGTAAATACCAATCGGATAATAACCTCATGGGACAGCCCGCCAACAGAGGGCAGCACTCCATTCTCATTGGGTAGACTGTCATTTGGGGAGCTGCAGCCAGACACTGGGGTGCTACTGCTGCTGGGAGACGATTCTGCAGACAGAGAGAGAGGGGATGGGGGGAGCGAGTGAAAGTGAGTCCATAACAACATTTCTATTTTCTATTAGCCCTGGCACCACTCTCCTTGCGGGTCAGAGGACTCTTACGAGTGTTTGGGGAAGTGAGGTACTTACCCAGAGTGTCGGGCACCCGGTGTTTGATGGTGGGCGGGGCACTCTCCTTGCGGGTCAGAGGACTCTTACGAGTGTTCAGGTGTTTCTTCAACTTGTGTTTCACCTTCAGGTTAGGCTCTGAGGCTGATCAGTGACAGAGATAATATCATTAGTATAAATTCACTGTCAAACCGGGGCGGCAGGTAGCCTAGTGGTTAGAGTGTTAGGCCCGTAACTGGAAGGTTGCAGGATCGAATCCCCGAGCTGACAAGGTAAAAATCTGTCGTTCTGCCCCTGAACAAGGCAGTTAACCCACTGTTCCTAGGCCGTCATTGTAAATAAGAATTTGTTCTTAACTGACTTGCCTAGTAAAATAAAGGTAAAAAAAAAAAAGAAAGAGTACAATGTTGAATCCAGGCAAGTGAAATCAGGATCAAGACCTTTGTAAGATACAACTTCCTCTCCATTTTGCACATCCTTCATTCCTGTGTTAATGATAATCTGTAATTTATTTCACCACTATGGTCTATTTATTGTCCTACCTCCTAACCTTACTGCATTTTGCACTACATTTTGCACTCTGTATATAGATTTTCTATTGTGTTTTTGACTATGTTTGTTTACTGTGTAACTCTGTGTTGTTTTTGTCGCACTGCTTTGCTTTGTCTTGGCCAGGTCGCAGTTGCAAATGAGAACTTGTTCTCAACTGACCTACCTGGTTAAATAAAGGTGAAATAAAAATTTAAAAATTTAAAAAATTCATACATTTTCAGCAGTTGTATATTCTGCTGATGAACATAATGTACTAGGACACATTTGGATTTACTGTTAGCCTCTTTAAAACAGATTCTACAGTCATTGTGAAGCAAAGATCCGATTTCAAACAGGTATAATGAACAAGATGACAGTGATGAAGTAGTGTGTAGCCACATGGCTAATTACAGTAACAGTTAGTCAAAACTGTGTTATAAGCAGTACTCTGTCAGTCACCTCTCTTTGCTGGGTGTGTGTTTGTGTGTATGTGTGTTTGCGCCTATTTGTGTGTGTATGTTTGTGTGTGTGTGTTTGTGCGTGTGTGCGTGCGTGAGTGAGTGCATGCGTACGTGCCACAACTGACAGATCTACCGCTTTGAAACAAGGATCTTGTGTAATGGGCTAATTGTAAAGTGTAGCCTCATAGCTTCAGGCAAAGAGGAACAAGGCGTGGTGGTGAGAACTATACACTTTGCATGTCAAACACCTGGATTAGTGTGTCTGTCTGTCTGTCTGTCTGTCTGTCTGTCTGTCTGTCTGTCTGTCTGTCTGTCTGTCTGTCTGTCTGTCTGTCTATCTGTGTCTGTGTGTGTTTGTGTGTCTCACCTGCCCTGCGTAGAGGGGTGTCATCTGAGCCCTCTCTAGAACCCTGTGGGGGGGAGGACACCAGAGACTGGGGTGGCCCACTGGGGTCTGGAACCAGCTCCCTACAGAAACAAAACACACACAACACAGTCAGAGTTGGACAATCAATTCTATACAGATATCAATGTGAAGTGACTGAGCACAGCACACATACTGAAACAATGCAACAAAAGGTGTAAAGAGTTCTCATCTGTAGCCCACATGCTACTGAAGGTGTATAGAGTTCTCATCTGTAGCCCACATGCTACTGAAGGTGTAAAGAGTTATCACCTGTAGCCCACATGCTACTGAAGGTGTAAAGAGTTCTCACCTGTAGTCCACATGCTACTGAAGGTGTATAGAGTTCCTACCTTTAGCCCACATTTAACTGAAGGTGTAAAGAGTTCACACCTGTATCCCACATGCTACTGAAGGTGTAAAGAGTTATCACCTGTAGCCCACATGCAACTGAAGATGTAAAGAGTTCACACCTGTATCCCACATGCTACTGAAGGTGTAAAGAGTTATCACCTGTAGCCCACATGCTACTGAAGGTGTAAAGAGTTCTCACCTGTAGCCCACATGCTACTGAAGGTGTAAAGAGTTCTCACCTGTAGCCCACATGCTACTGAAGGTGTACAGAGTTCTCAACTATAGCCCACATGCTACTGAAGGTGTAAAGAGTTCTCACCTGTAGCCCACATGCTACTGAAGGTGTAAAGAGTTCTCACCTGTAGCCCACATGCTACTGAAGGTGTAAAGAGTTCTCACCTGTAGCCCACATGCTACTGAAGGTGTAAAGAGTTCTCACCTGTAGCCCACATGCTACTGAAGGTGTAAAGAGTTCTCACCTGTAGCCCACATGCTACTGAAGGTGTAAAGAGTTCTCACCTGTAGCCCACATGCTACTGAAGGTGTAAAGAGTTCTCACCTGTAGCCCACATGCTACTGAAGGTGTACAGAGTTCTCAACTATAGCCCACATGCTACTGAAGGTGTAAAGAGTTCTCACCTGTAGCCCACATGCTACTGAAGGTGTAAAGAGTTCTCACCTGTAGCCCACATGCTACTGAAGGTGTAAAGAGTTCTCACCTGTAGCCCACATGCTACTGAAGGTGTACAGAGTTCTCACCTGTAGCCCATATGCTACTGAAGGTGTACAGAGTTCTCAACTATAGCCCACATGCTACTGAAGGTGTAAAGAGTTCTCACCTGTAGCCCACATGCTACTGAAGGTGTAAAGAGTTCTCACCTGTAGCCCACATGCTACTGAAGGTGTAAAGAGTTCTCACCTGTAGCCCACATGCTACTGAAGGTGTAAAGAGTTCTCACCTGTAGCCCACATGCTACTGAAGGTGTAAAGAGTTCTCACCTGTAGCCCACATGCTACTGAAGGTGTAAAGAGTTCTCACCTGTAGCCCACATGCTACTGAAGGTGTAAAGAGTTCTCACCTGTAGCCCACAGGGGGACCACTGAGAGGGTTAGAGCTGGTCCTTCCCAGAGCTTGTTGTTTCTGCTTCTTCAGAATCACCTCCTGGAGCTTCTGCTTCACCAGGGAACTGGCCACAGCACCTGTCAATCAACACAGATATAGAGACCATCAGACCAATAGCTACAACTACTCTGTAGTGTGATATACCTATCAACTGCATCATTGTAACTGAAGATGAAAATGATCAATACTAAGTGATAGAACAACTCATGTTATGCCCAGAGCATGAACATGTAGCCAGAGCAACATTTGGGAAAATCCCTTTCTATTTCAATTCAGTGCTCCCATGCTAGGAAGCTGTGGACATGCATCCCAGTGTGTGTGTGTGTGTGTGTGTGTGTGTGTGTGTGGAGGTGACTAGGGAGGGCGTGGGGGACAGGGGGAGGGGACTAGGGAGGGCGTGGGGGACAGGGGGAGGGGACTAGGGAGGGCGTGGGGGACAGGGGGAGGTGACAGGAGGTGTCACTATTGATACGGTCAATATTGACACCGGTGTCGTTTGCACAGCTCGACTATTTTAGAGGGACTTTTTTCTCTCTCTCCAAAATTAGCGGCCCAGCTCTGTCTGTTCTGCTCTAAAAGTCAATGCTGGACCAGAAATTCCCTCCTACAGTAGCATGATAGTATTCAGTAGTATCCAGTGTTCATATGACTGACAGTGAAATCCCATACTGTCTTGGATGGTAATAGGATGAGGATCTAATATGGTGGTGGTGTGTGTGTGTGTGTGTGTGTGTGTGTGTGTGTGTGTGTGTGTGTGTGTGTGTGTGTGTGTGTGTGTGTGTGTGTGTGTGTGTGTGTGTGTGTGTGTGTGTGAGTGAAAGGCAAAAGGAACAGTGGGCTCTGTGTGAGGAGGAAGCAACAAGAGATGTCTACTACCACAGCCCTCCCAGCATGCCTCAGCCCACAACACATAGAGATGAGCTGCTCTGAGCAGAGCCACAATGGTCCATTGAAAGCCACTCACAGAGAACCGGGTTTGGGACCCACAGGGCAGGGGTCAAAACAACAGCACTTTACAGCTCATCCTTCCTCTCTTCTCTTTTCTTCTCCTCTCCCCTTCTCTCCAGGGCCCTACCAGATACTGTATGACTGGAGGAACGCTCAGAGACCTCACAGATGTATTTATGGACGTGCAAAGACAGAGCACAAAATTACTGTTTTCCTCTGCTTGTTGGAAGAGACAAGAGATTTGGTGCTATTTATGATGACTCAGTCTGTTGGGAATAGGCAGAAGGAAATGCCTCTCAAATGGGTGTCCATGTTGGCTTTTGCACAAGGCATTCTTTGGTTGTTTGGTGTGAATATTTACATTTGTAGAGTGTGTGTGCATTTATCTGTTTATGTGTGTGTGTGTGTGTGTGTGTGTGTGTGTGTGTGTGTGTGTGTGTGTGTGTGTGTGTGTGTGTGTGTGTGTGTGTGTGTGTGTGTGCGCGCGCAGGATGTTTGTATTGTGAAAGTGACATTGATTGATCTGTTTCACTTTACACAACTTGTGCAAAACACTTCAACCAATGAGGATAGCGACAGGGGAGAGTCTGGTGTGTTGAGCAATTTTTTGAAAATCAGCATCACTACGTCAAAGGGAAATATAGTATTCTTTCTAACAAAGATTTCTACATATATTTTAGGATGTTGTGTATCCCTGGAAAAAATCAGAATATATGTAAACATAACAGTTATGAAAATATAAAAAAAGTGGTAAGTTGAGCATAGGGACAGGGTAAGTTGAGCTGCCTTGGGGTAAGTGGGTGATGGTACTGTTACAGGTAACTGCCAAAATAATGGAAACACTTTAGTAATTGAGGAATGAGTGTGGTTACTGAGTTAATTAAGCAATGAACATTCTATCATGCTTAGGGTCATGTATAAAAATGCTGGGCAGGACATTATTTTGGCCACCATGGCTATGTCCCCATAGGAAGACATCCACAAGGCACGAGTGGTCACTGAATGGTTTGATGAGCATGAAAACGATGTAAACCATTTGCCATGGCCGTCTCAGTCACCAGATCTCAACCCAATTGAACACCACCATCAACAAAACACCAAATTATGGAATTTCTCATGGAAGAATGGTGTGGCATCCCTCCAATAGAGTTCTAGACACTTGTAGAAAACCTATACCAAGGTGCATTGAAGCTGTTCTGGCTCGTGGTGCCCAACGCCCTTTTAAGACAGTTTATGTTGGTGTTTCCTTTATTTTGGCAGTTACCTGTATGTCAAAGTTAAATTCATGGAATGGGAGAAGTACTGTATATTGTATATCTTAAATGTACATTCAGATATAGATCCCTCTGTTCAATATCACTTACCCTTCCATTTCTCGACCAGTTGTCTGGGACAGGGATGTTGCTTTGATGTGCCAATTCGTAGGAACGTTCTCTGCACTTGAGGCTACTAAGCCCATGAAACTGAATCCACAAAACTCTTGATTTGTTTAGCAGCTCAGACTCATTGTCATCAGATAAGACCTTGTGTGCCTCTGCTACTCTATCATAGCCTCTCTTTTGCACAGATACATGTTTGTTTTCTTTTTAGTAAATGTAGCTCTTCAGAGTCATTCAGTCTATTTGTTCATCCCTTGCTGCTGCTTGAATGAACTTCATCCCTTCTCTCACTCACTGGGCTGCTCTAAAGAACCTCAAGGCGGGCTAGAGCCCTCCTTGTTTAACGTTTATTTGAGTTCATATGCATGACACATTACAAAAATACTATGCATATTATAAATAAAACTGACAAAATGTAATCATCATTTGTATGGGATATGTTGGCCATTGGCTCAACTTACCCCAAGGCAAACATTTTGACTATATTAGCCCACACAGCTACAAGGATGCACTTTCATGCTAGGTTTAGGACCTTGTATTGTAGCTTACAGAGACCCCAACTGATGTATAAAACTATCTTAAAACTCTCTATTCTGGTTTAGATACAATCATCATAAAACCTATAACACGATACATAATTATCTAACTTGCTTACCACTTTTTCCATGCTTCACAGACTCCATGAAATCATTACCTATTCCATCATATTGGGTCACAAGATTCATTCTGTGTATGGTTTCCTAGAAACAAGGGATGGCTCAACGTAACCCACTCTCTCCTACTACAGTGTACAAGTACACACGCACGCCTGCACGCACACACACTGTAGAACTCACTCTGTTGGCTCTTGTCCTTGTGCCACAGCTGCTGCAGCTCTTGTTGTTTCTGTTGTTCCTGCTCACGTCTCCGTTGTTCCATGTTCAACTGAAATCCCATGAGACACTCAGTAAAGAATGTGTGGAAACAGGAAAAAGTGCCCCTCTGGACTGGGAATGTGTGACATATGGGTGACAGAAAGACTTGGGCTAATGAGTGTAAATGGGGCATGAAAGGCATTACTAATACAAGCTAAAGTGTAAAACAAACACGACACATTAAACACTGCAGACTTAAAAACATGTAATGCAATTTATGGGTTCCTTTACCATCGGTGTGTGTGTCGCTGTTTGCCGACAATGCGTGCTGAGAGCAGGCCTAACAGTACAGTACGTACCCGTATGTGCTGGTGCAGCTGGTGCTGTGAGAAGGGGGTGCAGGGCTGGGGGGACAAGGGGCTGTGGAGCAGAGGAGGGTGCAGGGGCGTCAGCAGGGCCGTGTCTGAACCCGGCCGCATCACACGCTCTGTCACACGCAGGTCCATGGGCACCGAGGGCTCTACGGGGAGGTAGGGGAGAGAGTTGAGTTTCTCCAAAAACCTTGTGACTTCAGTTCAAGTGTTTAATTACTGTACGTCAGTAACCCTTACATTTAGTTACATTTAAGACACTTAGCAGACGCTCTGACTTACAGTAGTGATTGCATACATTTTCATACTAACTTCGTACATGGCCCCTGTTGGAATCAAACCCACAACCCTGGCGTTGCAAACGCCATGCTCTACCAACTGAGCTACACGGGACACTTGACTCCCAGAAACTAACCGTATAGGAGAGAGAGGTGATGTTAAGTCAAGAGAAGAGAGAGAAAGAGGGAGATGTGACAGAGAGGGAGATAAATAGACCAGAGGCACAGCCCACTCAGTGTATAGACGTGTGCTAGATGAATGTGAGCAGCGATCCCACACTGGACACGACACATACAAAAGGAATGTCTGCCGCACATATACATCAATATCTTACAGCCTTTCCCTCTGCACTGGGCTCTCCTAACTCTACATTCTTCAGGGACATAAATCTGATTTACATGCTGCTCCGGGACATTTGCATTGCATGGGTGAGTTAGTGGGAAAGACTGACGCTCTACAACAGGATCCAGGACGTTTTTGGGAATAAGCTGCAGGTGTTACTACAAAGTACTGTCAAACGCACACACATGCATACACACTCTCACACACGGATACGGACAGACTCAAAACAATTATTGACATAATTACCAAGTCTTTGGTTGAGTTTATAACTACACACACAAAGTCTCAAGTGTCTGAGGCTTTGTAAAGTGAAATTATGTACTGTAAATTTCATGGAGTTTGACTTGGCCTGCTTCCACATTCCAAGCAGCACCAGTGAGAATGTTTCTGTCTAGTGTCAGGACCTGCAAGCAGTAGAACTGTATTTCACAGCTGGGTTGAGGAGGTTGTGGAGTGACTGAGGGTGAGATAGAAATATTCTATCTACAACACTGCTGTGGTGTGTAGTGTGCTGTGCCTGTGCATGTGTGTGAGGAGAAAAGCGTCCTTTATACACACTGATATAGCCAGCTGTGTACTCTCACACCCCGAATGGGAACAACAGATTATGTGATTCATGCTTTAGTTTGGACGCCCATGGAAATCAAAGGGCTGTTTGCAGGCCCTCACAGTGCACAGCCAGCTGGGACCAGCCTCAATGTATACTGTATCATTACACAAACACTCCATTGTTCACTGGACTATTATTATTACAGTTTGACTAAATCCATCACTCCCTACTGCTAAGGAGATAGAACCAACAAGAGTGTGTTTATCTAGGAAAGATGAGCTTTTCACAATCCTATTGTAGGAATGAAAACGAGCTGATGAGGTCGGTGTGTTGTCTGTGTGTTTGTGTGTGCATGCATGCTGCAGTGTGTTTTTCTGTGTAAAAATGAATGCAGGCATTTCAAGAGTGGTGGGGGAAGCCTTCTGATGGACATTTTTGTATTTTAAAGTCCAGTTGGTGTTTGTGTATAAATGCAGCCGTAACAACTGTGCCCTAACATGTTCTGACACAGCCCTTAAGGCCTCCATATTAGGAGGCTGGAGAGGAGGAAGGAGAAAGTCTTGACAGAGGCTCTCTGTGTGCATCCCAAATGACATCATATTCCCTAAATAGTGCACTACTTTGTGCACTATATAGGGAATAGTGTGCCATTTGGGAGATGCAGCCCAGAGTCTGACTAGTAAGGAATAACATGTGGATTATTCCAGGAACGTAACATCAGGGAAACAAAGGGGGGCCACCGATCATCAGAAAACACCAGTGCCTTGTCTGCATCTCTCTCCACCGCCAGCTATATATAGAACACAGCCTTGTCTGCATCTCTCTCCACCGCCAGCTATATATAGAACACAGCCTTGTCTGCATCTCTCTCCACCGCCAGCTATATATAGAACACAGCCTTGTCTGCATCTCTCTCCACCGCCAGCTTTATATAGAACACAGCCTTGTCTGCATCTCTCTCCACCGCCAGCTATATATAGAACACAGCCTTGTCTGCATCTCTCTCCACCTCCAGCTATATATAGAACACAGCCTTGTCTGCATCTCTCTCCACCGCCAGCTTTATATAGAACACAGCCTTGTCTGCATCTCTCTCCACCGCCAGCTTTATATAGAACACAGCCTTGTCTGCATCTCTCTCCACCGCCAGCTATATATAGAACACAGCCTTGTCTGCATCTCTCTCCACCGCCAGCTATATATAGAACACAGCCTTGTCTGCATCTCTCTCCACCGCCAGCTTTATATAGAACACAGCCTTGTCTGCATCTCTCTCCACCGCCAGCTATATATAGAACACAGCCTTGTCTGCATCTCTCTCCACCGCCAGCTATATATAGAACACAGCCTTGTCTGCATCTCTCTCCACCTCCAGCTATATATAGAACACAGCCTTGTCTGCATCTCTCTCCACCTCCAGCTATATATAGAACACAGCCTTGTCTGCATCTCTCTCCACCGCCAGCTATATATAGAACACAGCCTTGTCTGCATCTCTCTCCACCGCCAGCTTTATATAGAACACAGCCTTGTCTGCATCTCTCTCCACCGCCAGCTATATATAGAACACAGCCTTGTCTGCATCTCTCTCCACCTCCAGCTTTATATAGAACACAGCCTTGTCTGCATCTCTCTCCACCGCCAGCTATATATAGAACACAGCCTTGTCTGCATCTCTCTCCACCTCCAGCTTTATATAGAACACAGCCTTGTCTGCATCTCTCTCCACCGCCAGCTTTATATAGAACACAGCCTTGTCTGCATCTCTCTCCACCGCCAGCTTTATATAGAACACAGCCTTGTCTGCATCTCTCTCCACCGCCAGCTTTATATAGAACACAGCCTTGTCTGCATCTCTCTCCACCGCCAGCTTTATATAGAACACAGCCTTGTCTGCATCTCTCTCCACCGCCAGCTATATTTAGAACACATCAAGTGAGAGACAACATTACCTACACAAGCCTTTTGTTTTTCAGCAGAACGACTTTCCCTCACCTTTACTTTCCACAGTAATGGAACCCACTGGGAAAGGGGATGCGTGTGTGAGTGAGAGTGTTTGCCTGTGTATGTGTGTTTGCCTGTGTGTGTGTGTGTGTGTGTGTGTGGTTGTGTGTGTGTGGTTGTGTGTGTGTGTGTGTGTGTGTGTGTGTGTGTGTGTGTGTGTGTGTGTGTGTGTGTGTGTGTGTGTGTGCGAGCGAGTAAGACCGTGTGCGACATGACATTGTTGCTGATTTGGCCTTACCTTAAACGTGTGTGTCCTTTACGTGGTTTTGTGAGAGAGACCCTGTGTGTGTGTGTGCTGTGAGAAAGAGACCCTGCGTGTGTGTGTGTGTGTTTGTGTGTGTGTGCTGTGAGAAAGATACCCTGTGTGTGTGTGTGTGTGTGTGTGTGTGTGTGTGTGTGTGTGTGTGTGTGTGTGTGCGCTGTGAGAAAGATACCCTGTTTGTGTGGCCCTCTCACAGGTATACTGTGCCTCTGGAAATGTCTGAAATATGAATCTGGCCGATCGACAAACTCATAAAAATGTCAAGCAGATGCGAGCAGGACTCCACATAGGAATGCGCATCTCTATGTTTTTCTGTCTGTCTGTCTGAGGAAGACTCAGTGGAAGAGCAATATGAGAGTAGCAGCTTAACCATTAAAGTACAACAGACAGAGGCTGTGTCCGAAATGGCACCCTTATCCCACTTTTGACCAGAGCCCTAGGGGCCTGGCTCAAAAGAAGTACACTATATAGTGAATAGGGTGCTGTTTCAGAAGCAGCCAGAGCGCTACAGTATTACGCTGTTCCTCAAAACCCTTAAGTCATGGTCTCTGTGCTCTGATAGGCTGTGATGTGATGATGAAGTCATGTTCTCTGTGCTCTGATAGGCTGTGATGTGATGATGAAGTCATGTTCTCTGTGCTCTGATAGGCTGTGATGTGATGATGAAGTCATGGTCTCTGTGCTCTGAAAGGGTGTGATGTGATGATGAAGTCATGGTCTCTGTGCTCTGATAGGCTGTGATGTGATGATGAAGTAATGGTCTCTGTGCTCTGAAAGGGTGTAATGTGATGATGACGTCATGGTCTCTGTGCTCAAATCAAATCAAACATTGTTGGTCACATACACGTGGTTAGCAGCGGGTGTAGCGAAATGCTTGTGTTTCTAGATCCGGCAGTGCAGTAATATCTAACAATAATATCTAACCGTTTCACAGCGTATACCTAAACACACAGTTGAAGTCGGAAGATTACATACACTTAGGTTGAAGTCATTAAAACTAATTTTTCAACCACTCCACAGATGTCATGTTAACAAACTATAGTTTTGGCAAGTCGGTTAGGACATCTACTTTGTGCATGACACAAGTAATTCTTCCAACAATTGTTTACAGACAGATTATTTCACTTATAATTTACTATATCACAATTCCAGTGGGTCAGAAGTTTACATACACTAAGTTGACTGCCTTTAAACAGCTTGGAAAATTCCAGAAAATTATGTCATGGCTTTAGAAGCTTCATTTGAGTCAATTGGAGGTGTACCTGTGGATGTATTTCAAGGCCTACCTTCAAACTCAGTGCATTTTTGCTCGACATCATGGGAAAATCAAAAGAAATCAGCCAAGACCTCAGAAAAAGAAATTGTAGACCTCCACAAGGTTCATCCTTGGGAGCAATTTCCAAACACCTGAAGGTACCACGTTCATCTGTACAAACAATAGGACGCAAGTACAAACACCATTGGACCACGCAGCCACCATACCACTCAGGAAGGAGACACGTTCTGTCTCCTAGAGATTAACGTACTTTGGTGCGAAAAGTGCAAATCAATCCCAGAACAACAGCAAAGGACCTTGTGAAGATGTTGGAGGAAGCAGGTACAAAAGTATCTATATCCACAGTAAAACGAGTCCTATATCAACATAATCTGAAAGGCCGCTCAGCAAGGAAGAAGCCACTGCTACAAAACTGGCATAAATAAGCCAGACTACGGTTTGCAACTGCACATGGGAAAAAAGATTGTACTTTTTGGAGAAATGTCCTCTGGTCTGATGAAACAAAAATATAACTGTTTGGCCATAATGACCATCGTTATGTTTGGAGGAAAAAGGGGGAGGCTTGCAAGTTCTTACACCAGTTCTGTCAGGAGGAATGGGCCAAAATTCACCCAACTTATTGTGGGAAGCGTGTGGAAGGCTACCCGAAACGTTTGACCCAAGTTAAACAATTTAAAGGCAATGCTACCAAATACAAATTGAGTGTATGTAAACTTCTGACCCACTGGGAATGTGATGAAAGAAATAAAAGCTTAAATAAATCATTCTCTCTACTATTATTCTGACATTTCACATTCTAAAAATAAAGTGGAGATCCTAACTGACCTAAAACAGGGAATTGTTAATAGGATTAAATGTCAGGGATTGTGAAAATCTGAGTTTAAATGTATTTGGCTAAGGTGTATGTAAACTTCAATTGTAAATTACAGACTTCAACTGTAAATCTAAGTAAGAAAGGATTGAGAATATATACATATATGTCAGGGCGGTATTGGACTAAGATCCAGCAGCATAGTAAGCTTTATAGTATACAGTATATACATAAGAGATTGTTGATGCAGTATGTAAACACGATTAGGTGACTAGGTATCGAAGAATAGTATAGCGTACAGTTTATACATATGAGATGAGTAGTGCAAGATACAGAAACATTATTAAAGTGACTAGTGTTTAATTTCCTTAAAGTGGCCGGTGATTCCTAATCTATAGGCAGCAGTCTCTGATGTATTAGAGATGGTTGTTTAGCAGTCAATGGCAAAGTATTGAGTACAATATGTCTTTAGGCAGCAGTCTCTGATGTATTAGAGATGGTTGTTTAGCAGTCAATGGCAAAGTATTGAGTACAATATGTCTTTAGGCAGCAGTCTCTGATGTACTAGAGATGGTTGTTTAGCAGTCAATGGCGGAGTATAGAGTGAAATACAGTATATACATATGAGATAGGTGATGCAATATGTGCACACAATTTGAGTAACTAAGATACCGTAGAATAGTGTAGGGTGCAGTTTATACATAGAGATGAGTGATGCAGGTACGGATTCATTATTAAAGTGTCCTGTGATTTCTAATTGGTGACTATAGGCAGCCACCTCTGGTGTGTTAGTGGTGGCTGTTTAGCAGTCTGATGGCCTTGAGATAGAAGCTGTTATTGAAGCCTGGGTCCATGCTGGCCTGAGGGATGATGAGTCCAACGGAACACTGAACCGACAGAAGACAATGAGTCTCTCCTCCTCCTCCTCCTCCTCCTCCTCCTCCTCCTCCTCCTCCTCCTCCTCCTCCTCCTCTCACCTTCCCCAGAATACCGTTCTCCACTCTGGACCGGTTCTACCAGTATGGCCAGTGTGTACGGGAACCTCTCTCCCTCTGGTCCCTCCTCCAGATTAGGCAGAACGCAGAATGACTGAGTAAGTATGAAACAAGCCTTTCTGTAACTTGACACACTTTATCTCGTATAACCTCTACCACTCCACTCATCAGTGTGAGTGTGACATGATCATTCTGCATGGATAAGTTATGTGTACACCACCATAACTGTAGTATGAAGTTGGAGTAAGTACACCCCCCCAAAAAAAAAGAAACACTTTGAGATGTCAACTGCTGACATTTGTATCCTCAGAATAGGGTTACAAAACGAAAAAGGCGTGGGAAAAAGACAGTAGTGACACTATCAACACTATAGTCTGTGTTGATGGAGGCAGAGCTGAGTGATGTCCTCTGTGGTTGGGTCTGCTAGAAGAGAAAGGAAACTGGAACAATGGGAGCCAAAGTGTCAAAGTAAATCTCAGGCCCAGCTCCACAGAGAGAGGCAGACCGGCTGGGCCTCTAAATTAGGCGTCTCAAAATAAAAAGGCCAACAAAACAGGAAGTGTTGACCAAGTGACATCTGCTTCACTTGGGTCAGACACTTCCCCCTCCCTCCTTCTCTCCATCCATCCCTCCCTCCCTCCGCCTTTTGTTTATGCTGACTGGACTGGAGTCTCTAATTGGCATGTCCACATCTATTTTGGGGTGGGAGGAAGGGTTTTTTCAGGCTCTGCTGCTAATGTCTATGGTGACTTTTGTTTGTCCTCCTCATCAGAGGTCCTGTCCATCAGAGGATATGAAGCACAAACAACATCCTCCAGGAAAAAGACTTGAATATGTATGACCATAATGTGTATAAAGTTTTTAAAAAGGAACTTTTATGAAAATATCAATGTAGTTCTCAATGCAAAGGTGTGTGTGTGTGTGTGTGTGTGTGTGTGTGTGTGTTTGTGTGTGTGTGTGTGTGTGCCTGAGTGTGTGTCTGAGTGTGAGTGTGTGTCTGAGTGTGCAAACAGTCCTTTAGGGCCTGTAGATAAGCCTTGTCACTCTGCACACACTAAAAGATTGATGACAGTCTACAGAATGGTGCCAGTGGTGACAACCAGGGATACAACCATAGTCTACAACACACTATCACCACTGTATCCTCTGGTCTTCATTCAGTCTGCATCAATTCTCCAACCGTTTCATTTCCAAAAATATATATTTTTATGAAGACTTTACTCCATGAATTCACAACGCAGTACTACAAAAGCACTACACTTGACCAAGCTGAAAACACAAGTCAATTTACTGAGTGGAAGGGTTCACCTATGTCCTAGTCATGCAGGCTTAGCTCCTTAAGTACACTCAGTGACCGTGTCTGAATAATTGCATTCTAAATAGTAGGCATTTTGGGTATGTGAAAATAAAGTTTTATAGTATGTGAACATTTCCTAAACTTGAGTATGCTTTAAATGCCTACTCATTTTGGCTTTTCATCTAGTAGAATTTGCTGCACACTACTGACGAAGATAATTGTTTTTCAGACTCACGTGTGTTTGACAACAAAATGAACGAATGACACATTCTCAGTATGCTAGTATGTTGATATTTGTTGCTTACTGCATTTGATTTTACTAAACAGTACATTCTAAATACTATGTAGTACAATTAGTACACAGTATGTATGCAGTTTCAGTAAGTAGTCAAGACAGATTTCGGACATAGCCACAGACTCTACAAGACTGCCAGGAGCTCAAAGTATTCCCTTTGATCTTCCTGAGACATAATTACACAGAGACGAAATGAGAGGAGAGGAGGAGAGGAGAGGGGAGAGAGGTCAGAGCAGGGGGATTGTTATGACAACCTGACACCCCTGAGAAAGTCACCGGGGAGCCCCCCCCCCCCTCTCTGAGCCTCCACTGAGGTATCTCAAACTCCCTCCCTCCTAAAAGGAGACAGTGTTATTATGATCCCAACCTCTATGTGTGTGTGTGTGTTCCACTCCTGAGGAGGACTCTTTCACCATCTCTCAGTACAAGTGCAACTCAACACCTTCTTCCCTCTTCCCTGTTCCTGCTGGCCCTCCTGTTGCTGTGTGTGTGTGTGTGTGTGTGTGTGTGTGTGTGTGTGTGTGTGTGTGTGTGTGTGTGTGTGTGTGTGTGTGTGTGTGTGTGTGTGTGTGTGTGTGTGTGTGTGTGTTTAGTGTGTGAGGTCAACCCTGCTGGCCAGCATGGCTTGCCATTCCTGTCTGCAGTATAGGATTTCCTGCAGTGTTAGCTGCGCTATGTATTTCTAGGATACATAACGGAATTGTTCCTGCCATATAAAAAGGTCACCTCTAGTCAACTTCTAGGATACCACATCACATGTAGGTACATCGGGTAACATAGCTCTGCAGTAAACTTGAGTTCTTAATGCATACGAAACCTGCATACAAAATAGCGGCATTCTTCAATTGTATTGAAATGCAGTTGTTGACAACAGAAGCCTATCTATCAGGCCTCACTAGTTAGGATTACCCACCTCATTTTCGAACGCTTTTAAAACACAGAAGCCAAATGCAGAAACTATGGATACAACTTCATGCTCGTGCATTATCATAATTCACATGCGCACCACTAGAAACCCCTGTATTAGCATGTTTCTGTTAACTGATACATCATGACAAAATACACCATATAACAGATGGGAGGAGTTGGAAAGGAGAAGCCCATATTTTCCTATATTAGGCCTATCTTAACACGGGGCTACATCCTGACAAAATAGACCTACACCATATGAGTGGCCTGCTAATGTACCTTTCTGGACATTCTAAACTGTCAACAATAGAGCCAAACTGACCCAAATGGTTGCATGATCAGGTCGTCTGTTGGCCTATGCAGTTATTTCGTCAAGAAACAAAACAGGGCGTATGAGCGGTTATTCAAATTAGCCTACATCACTGCAGTTTACAGTCTATGGACACTAATTGTGTTTTCATTTGATAACAAAAATACATTCCTCATTGTACTGTACTATAGCATATGTACTGTACATATATGCCTCAATTTCCTCGTACCCCTGATTTGAGATCTGCCATTTCATAATCTGGTTACTTATTTTTCTTGCACTTTGACAGGTAAATATTTAACCTATAGCCCTAATATTTTTCTAATGAATGGCCTAATATCTAGCTAATATTTAACTTCTTACTTCGGCTACACATCAAAAGCCTCTCTGCAATAGGCCATTCCTCTTCTCGTGAAATCCCAGGAAAAGCCATAGGTTACAAAAGCTATAGGACAATTATTTGGATAATTGTTTATACTAGGCCTAATAGCCTATTTGGGGAAAGAAGCAGGCTTGCTCTTGCTAATTACTGAATGTAAAACAGGCCTACAGCATAGAAAATGCATATCGGGGAAAGTTGAGGAGAGAAAGTGCATTGGTGTGATCACTTTTGGCCTGTTATGATAACATTGTTGCACTGATGCAGGACAGACAGAGATGAGCACAGTGAAAAAGAAGAGCTAAGGAATTGACAACCACTTGAGCAATGAGGCAACGACATTCTGTAGGCCTAAAAGATCCCGAGCCTAAACAGTGTTTGTTGTCGAATTGCTACTTTTTAAAACAAGTTACTATACTATTTTTCATTTGAGCCTTCATGTACATTGAAGTATTATTTGCAGTTGTCAATATGACAATGAACACACCCTGAAAGCACTGAATGGTCTGAACTAGTATCTGTGCGTTAGAGACCTCATGAATGGTCTTGTGTTACCACCTTATTAATAGCAGCATGTAGGATGCGTTGATCAGTTGATTAACAGGTGTAGGACTGTAGAACGATAAACTATCAACTTTCCTCTAGTGTGGATGGTTACCATTGTTTTATTGTTATGTAGCCTATTGTTTATCATTATAGTTATCATAATAGTATCCCGGGCCTTAACTCTGACACAACACTACTAACACAACTAACGTTATTATCTCAACAGAACTAGCCTACTAGTAAGTCTAGCTAACGTTAGCGAACTTGAATAAAATAAATATAAAATTAGACTTATACACTTACAGTTACAGTATACTTGTTTACTTGAATTTAATACTCTATAAATGTACTCTTTCAAATAATTTACACTGGCAAGTTTGTCACCAGCGTGCTGCCGTAGGGAAATAAAGAAGTCGAATCCATCACTTCCGTTGTTTGGCTGTGCCCATAGCAACGTTAAAAAATGAGGTGGATAGGTCAGTCAGGGCAGGTAGTCAAATAAAATAAAATAGTATTTGTCACATGCTTCGTAAAGCAGGTTTTGACTAATAGTGAAATGCTTACTTACGGCCCTTCCCAACATTGAAGAGAGAAATAAAATAGAGAAATAATTGAAAAAGTAAAACACAATAATAAAAGTAACAATAAATACACAATGAGTAAAGATTAACTTGGCTATATACACGGGGTACGAGGTAATTGAGGTAGATATGTACATATAACTAGGAATAAAGTGAAAGATAATAAACAGTAGCAGCAGCGTATGTGATGAGTAAAGAAAAAGTGCTAAAAGGGTCTTCGCCTCGCCTCTCCTTTCCTCCCCTCCCATCTCTCTGAGCTGTAACAGTGGGACAGACAGACAAAGACAGACAGACAGACAGACAGTTAAGATAAGGCAGAGGTTGACAGAGAGCAGAACAGCAGAGCAGAGTAGCAGTATGTAGACTTCCACTGCTGGGTAAATATGTCTGGAATTACAGCAGGAATGTTAATCATGGCCCGCCTTGTCTATCGACCTCTCACTAACACAAACTTTCAGAACATACCTCGAAAAAAAAATAATAATGGAACACGTAGGGAGGTCAGAAAGGCATTCTTGAATAGAACGTTGCTAATATAAAGCCATGGGTTGTGTTCAAATCCCAAAAACACTGGGGTCAAAATAAAGAGTTGACTTTTGTGATATGGTTCGAGTTAAAATCAAGAGAAACAACTCCAGATTGATAAAGCACCAGATATAAGTACTGTATGTATTTTGAAATGCATTTGCTTAAACTTTCCCATAGGAAAACGATATAAACAAGCCCAAAATAACCAACTGTAGAATAACAGAGACATGTGTGTGTGTGTGTCTGTCTGTGTGTGTGTGTGTGTGTGTGTGTGTGTGTGTGTGTGACTGGTATAGTGTGATGTGATCCTATCAGTCCAGCTCAATTGTTTGTGTGGGAGGACAGGGATGCCAGAGAGCTATTTATAGACTACCAATGGAAGGTGTGCTTCCAGCCCTCTTTGTTATAGAAATCACCTGAGACCTACCTCTCTCTCTGTGTGTGTGTATGTGTGTGTGTGTAGGTATGTATGTATGTGGTGTATGTGTGTGTGTGTGTGCCTGCATGTGTGTGCATGGGTGCCTCAGTGTGTATGCGCGTGTGTATGTTGCCTTATTGAATGATGTGCCAGTGGACTTGATGAGATCTTCCTCCTTCCATTGGGCTGGTCAATATCATGTGCTTCCTTACCTCCATCACTAGGCTTCAATTCACCAATCAGTCAGACCTGCTTTCCCAGGGCCTAGTCCTCTCATGTGGAAGTAACTACTTATAGCACTCCAAACAGAGGCTTCACATCATCAATCCTAGAGTTACTTAAAAAGGTCAACTTGCATGTATAATAACTTATTCAGCTGATGAATTAGTATAGGAGAGTAGTTAGACTGCTCTCTCTCTCTCTCTCTCTGAATCTAGCAGAGAGAGAGAGAGAGAGAGAGAGAGAGAGAGGTTGTACCCACAAGCTCAACATACACAGTGAAGTGAAATGGACCTGTCAACAGTGGCTGACTGCTCCAAGGAAATAGATAGATAGATAGATAGACAGATAGGTACTTTATTGATCCCCCGGGGGGGAAATTTCATTTTAAAAAAAATAATACAGGGACCATTTTAAATACTGAATAAAAACATCTCAGTAACTCCTCAGCTAAGCCAAGTACATCTTGTTATTCATAGAATGTGATGTGTACTCAAATCAAATGTTATTTTTCACATGCTTCGTAAACAACAGGTGTAGACTAACAGTGAAATGCTTTCTTACGGGCCCTTCCCAACAATGCAGAGAGAAAAATATTTGAATAGAAAAATAATAGAGGAATAAATCCACAAGGATAACTTGGCATTTGTGTGTGTGTGTCTACCTCTTTCTTTGTGGGCCAGTGGATTGACAGTTGAGCAGAAGTTTATGTATTATGCATTCTGTCCAGGCTTAAGTTTCCTCTGTCCTTACCTGAGTTTCCAAAACACCTCAGGTTTCCTTTTGTGTGGTCAGGAGGTGCAGAGATAAAACAACACAATGTGAGATTTATTACCAAGGCCTCACTGTGACGTCTCTCCATACGGTACATGTTACTACGGAACATTACAAAGATTCCATTACAGTAACATGGGTGATTGTAATACTACTGGAATTCATTGGGTGAGATTGGTCAGTATAAAAAAAAAAGTGGACAAAAGCTCTAAGAACTGGGTCCTTCTCAAATCTCCTTCTACGCTCTTAACGTGGACCAACCGAGTGTCGGAGTCCCTCTGCAGTTCCTCCCCCTCCCTCTCTCCCTCTCTCCCTCTCCCTCTCCCTCTCCCTCTCCCTCTCCCTCTCCCTCTCCCTCTCTCTCTCTCTCTCTCTCTCTCTCTCTCTCTCTCTCTCTCTCTCTCTCTCTCTCTCTCTCTCTCTCTCTCTCTCTCTCTCTCTCAACTCCAGCTATTACTCTCATTACAGGGAAGGAGCAGCACAAATACGAGCCCCAGAGAGCAGGGAGAATGCAGAGTGCTTTAATCAACACCAGAAAAGCTCTCAGACATTTTAATTAGCTGCATACACACACACACAGCTCTCCCCACCAGCTGCCCCCCTAAGATCGGACAGGGAGATAGGGACAGGGACAGAGACATGGGCAGGGTCAGAGACAGGGCCAGAGACAGGGACTGAGTCAGAGAAACAGGGACAGAGACAGGGACAGAGACAGGGACAGATACAGGGACAGATACAGGGACAGAGACAGGGACAGATACAGTGACTGAGACAGGGACAGAGACAGAGAGACAGGGACAGAGACACAGACAGAGACAGGTCCAAAACAACAAGCCAACCACGTTTCAAAATAGCAAGAGATGAAAACACATACAGCAGCGCTTCTGCTCTCTGTGAGCTATAATTAGTCAGAAGTGCTACCCCCCTCTTTACTCATCTTTGGACAGACCACATCCTCTTTTTAACTCCATCTTCTTCTTCTCTCACTCTTACTGGCCGTATTCAGTCTCAGCTCTCACACACAGATATAGCCTAGCTCTGCTTTGCTCTGGGCCATCCCATAACACCACTAGAGATCAGGGGGCTGATGTAACCATGGTAACCACAGCAGGCAAAAGGAAGGGCAGTCTATAAAAACACAACAATGAGAGAGAAAGAGACACTTCCTGTTTGCAGAGTTTAGCCTCCGTTTGGTTTCTTCCGAGCCAGTCACTTCTGATGAGAAGGTATTTATGAACCATAAAGCTATAACCAAAGCGAAGCTCACAGTGGCCAAATGAACACCAATACACACGCCAGACGCAAATATAGAACATATGCTAATGTTTACTACTGTTCTTAATTTACCAAATTACGCTGTTCTGAGATTAACAGTAGTAAACAGAATGTACACCAGATGTTTCTACTAATAAACCATGAGTGTATAGCTATAGTAGTATAGCTGGGAGTGGCCTGAGTTGGGAGGGGAAAACTGAAAACTAGCTGTTATTTGCAGAGAAGTTTGGAACTCTCTTTCTTATTGGTCTATTAACTAATTTACCACCTGGTGATGTCATCAGGCAGGCCAAAACTCCATCCCACCAAAACAGGCTTTTCAATAGTGCTGAGCGATAAACAATTTTTTTTCTATTTCCGCTTTCAAACAACTAATTGAACGACGTTGGTTAAACTATTTGAATTTTATTTTGTTATTTTTTATTTCTTAGCTCAATGAGCACATCGTTTCTTTAAAGATAAATCAGATCCAGACTGAACTATGCGATGTAGTAAGGAGTTTCCAACAGGCCGGTATTCTACATATAGTTTAGTGCATAAAATGTGGTAATTAACTACAATGACCATAACCCATTGCGCATCTACTTGTAAGGTTTGTGTTTCCTTTACGCCTGCTACGAAAGAGACAAATAATGCGCGATCGTGAGGTGATATACAGTGCATTCGGAAAGTATTCAGACCCCTTCCCTTTTTCCACATTTTGTTACGTTACAGCCTTATTCTAAAATGTATCAAATTTCAATCTACACACAATACCCTATAATGACGAAGTGAAAACAGTTTTTTTGAAATTTTTGCAAATGTGTTAAAAATAGAAAACAGAAATACCTTATTTAAATATGTATTCAGACACTTTGAGATGTTTCTACAACTTGATTGGAGTCCACTTGTGGTAAATTCTATTGATTGGACATGATTTGGAAAGGCACACACCTGTCTATATAAGGTCCCACAGTTGGCAGTGCATGTCAGAGCAAAAACCAAGCCATGAGGTCGAAGGAACTGTCCGTAGAGCTCCGAGACAGGATTGTGTCATGGCACAGATCTTGGGAAGGGTACCAAAAAATGTCTGCAGCACTGAAGGTCCCCAAGAACACAATGGCCTCCATCATTCTTAAATTGAAGAAGTTTGGAACCATCAAGACTCTTCCTAGAGCTGGCCCCCCGGCCAAACTGAGCAATCGGGGGAGAAGGGCCTTGGTCAGGGAGGTGACCAAGAACCCGATGGTCACTATGACAGAGTTCATCTCTGGAGATAGGATAACCTTCCAGAAGGACAACCATCTCTGCAGCACTCCACCAATCAGACCTTTATGGTACAGTGGCCAGACGGTTTGCCAAAAGACACCTAAAACCCGATTCTCTGGTCTGATGAAACCAAGACTGAACGGGATAGACAAGTCTCTGAATGTCCTTGAGTGGCTCAGTCAGAGCCCAGACTTGAACTTGATCGAACATTTCTGGAGAGACCTGAAAATAGCTGTGCAGCGACGCTCCCCATGTTCTCTGCAGAGAAGAATGGGAAAAACTCCCCAATTACAGTTGTGCCAAGCTTGTAGCTACATACCCAAGAAGACTCGAGGCTGTAATCGCTGCCAAATGTGCTTCAACAAAGTACTGAGTAAAGGGTCTGAATAATTATGTAAATGCAATATTTCAGTTTTTTGTTTTTAATAAAAAAAAATGTAAAGCTGTTTTTGTTTTGTCATTATGTGGTATTGTGTGTAGATTGATGAAGGGGAAAAAATATTTAATAAATTTTAGAATAAGGCTGTAACGTAACAACATGTGGAAAGGGGAAGGGGTCTGAATACTTTCCGAATGCTCTGTAGTGAGCAGCTGTTGCGTGGCGAGGTATCTCTACCTGGAAATACATGATGTAAGTGATGTAAGTGATTTATTAATTGTTTTATTCTGTGTTGTTAAAGCATTCAAACCAAGTAATCGAAACCAAAATCGAAAACCGTGATTATTTTTTAATAATCGATCCGAAACTGAACCGACATCAAAAAGCACTAATCGCTCAGCAATACTTTTCAAACAGTTCTTACACTAAAAAGGCATTAGATCTCACAGTAATATTCCAACCTCAGTGTCGTAAAGGAAAATCATGTTTTTGCCTGCACTGGGCCTTTAAGCAATAATGTACTGTAATACATGTGTGCTTTCTCAGCATTGAGTGGTGTCTTGCAGCGGTCATGATATTGGTGTTTTTCACTTAACCGTTGCTAAATCAACCTTGTGCAACACAGGATTTCCAATTATAGTGCCTGTCCACCGCAATCACATATACCCTGATCAGTCAGTACTTCTACATCCCCTTCTCTCTGTCTTTCTCTCAGTTCCATCTCTCTCTCTCCCTTTTACTCAACCCATCTTTCTCCCCTTCTTTTTGAGGGTCTGAAGGAATCCACAGCTGTCAGCGCTATTCAGACCTCTGCTTGAGAAGCAACTGCCCAGCAAACAGCAGCGAGTCGTTAGGACGTCACGAAATAGTCGACTAAAGTCGTCAGGACTTTGTGTCATGGTCCACTGGAGTTTTTTTCTAGTTCCCGGTTGGTCCCAAGGACGTTTTTGGGATGTTGTGTCATGGTCCTCTGTAGGTTTTAGTATAGTACCCGTTTTTCCCGGGGACGTCACCTGATGATCACAAATAAACATCCCCCCCCCCCTCTACCTAGGGCACGTGGTCCATCAAGGCCCTGATTGTTCAACCACTGATCCACACACAGACAGTGTTTTTAACATAGTGATTTCAACTTACATATTTTACACAATTTGACATACATTACATATGTTTATTCATACAGTAATTATTATTTAACATGTCCTCACCTGGGATTTGAACTCTCAACCTCTATGGTTCATGGCATTCCGATTCTCCTGCTACACCACCATGTCTGTATCAATTACTGATTTCATGTGTAGGCCTATTCCTACACTGCTCTTCAAAGTCAATCTCAGCACTGTTAAAAATACACTGAAGAAAAACTACTATATTTATAATATGCCCCACCAACATTAGACAACTACACTAAAAACCCAAGCTCAAAATGCTGAAATAAGTCAATGAAATCAATGAGAGAATAGTCAGATTAATTGATAATTTAAATATCAGTGCAGATGGCACTCTTTTGTTAAGCACAGATAAGTATTATAGGTAATGAATGTGTAGCAGAAAGATCAGGACACCCCAGATCCAGAGGTTGTGAATTCAAATCCCAGGTGGGGTCAGTACTAAGTGATCACGTCAAATGTAAGAATATTGTCATTGTTTAAAGATTTTGTACACTATTTCAGTTGAACAGTGTACCACTTACAGTTGAAGTCAGAAGTTTACATACACTTAGGCTGAAGTCATTAAAACGCATTTGTCAAGCACTCCAGAGATTTCATGTTAACAAACTATAGTTTTGGCAAGTCGGTTAGGACAGCAACTTTGTGCATGACACAAGTAATTTTCCAACAATTGTTTACAGACAGATTATTTCTCTTATAATTCACTAAATCACAATTCCAGTGGGTCAGAAGTTTACATACACTAAGTTGACTGTGCCTTTTCCTAGCTTGGAAAATTCCATAAAATGATGTCATGACTTTAGAAGCTTCTGATAGGCTAATTGACATCATTTGAGTCAATTGGAGGGGTACCTGTGGATGTATTTCAAGGCATACCTTCAAACTCAGTGCTCAACAACATGGAAAAGTCAAAAGAAATCAGCCAAGACCTCAGAAAAAGAAATTGTAGACCTCCACAAGTCTGGTTCATCCTTGGGAGCAATTTCCAAACGCCTGAAGGTACCACATTCATCTGTACAAACAATAGCACGCAAGTATAAACACCATGGGACCACGCAGCCGTCATACCGCTCGGGAAGGAGACGTGTTTTGTCTCCTAGAGATTAACGTACTTTGGTGCGAAAAGTGCAAATCAATCCCAGAACAACAGCAAAGGACCTTGTGAAGATGTTGGAGGAAACAGGTACAAAAGTATTTTTATTCCATAGTAAAACGAGTCCTATATCGACATAACTTGAAAGGCCACTCAGCATGGAAGAAGCCACTGCTCCAAAACCGCCATAAAAAAGCCAGACTACGGCTTGCAACTGCACATGGGAACAAAGATCATACTTTTTGGAGAAATGTCCTCTGGTCTGATGAAACAAAAAACTGTATGGCCATAATGACCATCGTTATGTTAGGAGGAAAAAGGGGGAGGCTTGCAAGCCGGAAAACACCATCCCAATCGTGAAGCACGGGTGTGGAAGCATCATGTTGTGGGGGTGCTTTGCTGCAGGAGGGACTGGTTCATTCACAAAATAGATGGCATCATGAGGAAGGAAAATGATGTGGATATATTGAAGCAACATCTCAAGACATCAGTCAGGAAGTTAAAGCTTGGTCGCAAATGGGTCTTCCAAATGGACAATGACCCCAAGCATACTTTCAAAGTTGTAGCAAAATGGCTTAAGGACAACAAAGTCAAGGTATTGGAGTGGCCATCACATAGCTCTGACCTCAATCCTATAGAAAATCTGTGGGCAGAACTGAAAAAGCGTGTGTGAGCAAGGAGGCCTACAAACCTGACTCAGTGTCAGTGACGGTTTCATCACAAAACTAAGACTGTAGCCGAAACAAAGACGGTTCTGCCGAATTGTACTGGGGAGTTATTCGAGGAAGGAAAGAGAGGAAGGCTTGACGCTACTCTCTCCCTTGAGTATCTTACCTAGTTATTACATTTTGCCCTTTTTTAGCTTTGTCAACTATATGTGTTTTCTGTACCCGTTCGCACCTCTCCCTGTAGGCTTTACAGACACTCGCCACCCATTGGCTGCAACCCTTCTAATTTAGTGTAGCCTGCACCTACAATACGTGCAATTCCTGGTCTCTGGCAGTGTTTGGAACTGCCGATCAGCGGTCAAGAACGCCGAGATCGTCTCGGGCTCTGCACACTCTTGGATTGCATCCTACCTGGCAGGCCACTCCTACCAGGTGACGTGGAGAGGATCTGTGTCTGCACCACGTACTCTCACTATTGGTGTCCACTAGGGCTCGGTTCTAGGCCCTCTCCTCTTCTCTCTATACACCAAGTCTTGTGGCTCTGTCATATCCTCACATGGTCTTTCCTACCATTGCTATGCAGATGACACTCAACTACTTTTCTCCTTCCCCCATTCTTACACCCAGGTGGCGACACGCATCTCTGCGTGCCTGGCAGTTATCTGAACTTGGATGTCGGCGCACCACCTCAAGCTCAACCACGATAAGATGGAACTGCTCTTCCTCCCGTGAAGTCCTGCCCGCTCCAAGACTTCTCCATCACGGTTGACAACTCCACAGTGTCGCCCTCTCGGAGTGCAAAGAAGGAGAACATCCTAAAAAGGTTCTGACATTGTCCTCTGTGACGTCCTGGGAACTCACAGGGAGCTAGACAAAGGTCCCCCAGAGAACATTCCCTTGGGACCATCACGCAACATCCTAAGGACTAGTAAAATGAACGTGCTGAGAACGTCCTAAAAAGGTCCTGTCATGGTCCTCAATGACGTCCTGGGAACTTACAGGGAACTAAGCAAAGTTCCCCCAAAGAACGTTCCATTGGGACCATCACACAACGTCCTAAGGAGAGCGTCCTGAAAAGGTCCTGACACGGTCCTCAGTGACGTCCTGGGAACCTACAGGAAAGTAGGCAACGGTCCCCCAGAGAACGTTCCATTGGGACCATCACGCAACAATCTTAGAACGTTCTCAGAACGTCAGAGGGATAAATCACGCCAAAACCCTTGAGGGACCTAATGGGAACATCCCCCTCACGACGTCCCCTCTTTGCTGGGTGGTGAGGCTATCTGGTCAGTACCTCCCTTAAAGTCAGTGTGTGTGTGTGTGTGTGTGTGTGTGTGTGTGTGTGTGTGTGTGTGTGTGTGTGTGTGTTGTGTTTCCACCCTCTCCAACATCAAACACATTCCCCACAGCTACAGTGAGATAAGACACTCAACAAAGCAACTCACTCAAAGGGACTCCGCATGGCCCCCTCGTCACCCAGGCCCAACATACGTCAACACACCCACATCAACAACCCCCACAACAACACACACCTGTCTCAGCCATGCCACCACCGTATCACCACCACATCTCTTAGCAAGAAAAGAAAACAAACATTGTTACTGACAGCCAGTCGAGTGGCATCAAGTGCTGCTGTGCTGTAGGCTTCATGGTGCGATATGAAAGGTTGCACGTGTCTTGCATGCATCAATTACTGCGGTTTCATTCTATGTCATATTGTTTAAGATGAGGATGCCCCCAGTAAAGAACTCCATAGCGGTCTCTCAACAAGCCTGTTGCACTGAACCATGGAGGAGCAACCTGTACTATATAACCATGACTACAAAGAGAAACACCATTTCCTGCATTACCCTGAGAGCAGAACAGACACATAAACGAAAGTTCTGCCACTTGACCCAGAGGTCAGCAGTGTGGGGGCGTTGTGTAGTGAGCCCTGGTCTGGCTCCTGGGTGGGGAGAGAGGAAGGAGAGGAGAGAAGGACTAACCCTAAGGTACTATGAAAACAGAACAGTCATGGCCATGCCAGTTTGGCAGAGACACCGGAAAGAGGAGAGTTTCTGCTACATTTACTGCTCCCTGGGAGAAGACGAGAGGCTACAGTATAATTCAGTGGTTAAGGTAAACTGCACATGTGTGCACACAAAAATGCAGATAATGACATCTTTCTGACATCAGTATATATCTCTTTTTCTCTCCTCAACTTTAAGTCCCTGAGTCCCTCTGCAGTTACCATGTTGTTTTTTTCTATCTCTCTCCCTCTCTCCTCTCTCTTTCTCAAACTCTATGAGACTTTTTAAACTTGAACAAGTTCTTGGAAAACCATGAATATGCAGAGTCACACTTTTCTGACTGAATGAACAACAACAGAAGAGGACGTTAGAATTCTTGGTAACACACACACACAAACTACGCACTCGCGCATGCACACACTGAATACATAACTGCAAAACCCACAGTCGTTATCGGGGAGCAGAAACGTATCAATCTCCAAATCCAGTAAGCAAGCCTCACAGCTATAAGTAGATGTATTTTCTTGGTTCCTGGCATTTAAAGTTAACACAGGCAGAGCATGAAACCATTAGCAGAGCATCAGGCCATTAACAGACTAGAGCTCCTGGTGCAGAGCTGGGAGTTTGCTTTAGGTGACTTGGTAACTTTCTAACATGTCCAACTGGCCTGAGAGGTAAATGCTATATATGCTGTCGTTATTAAACCAATTCCTGGACAGCTTAAACAGGGACACAGCAGAATTTACAGGCCTGCATTTCACATTCAACAATGTTTGGTTCCACAGATAACAAGGACTATGAAACTATACCTGTATCAAATGGTTTCATGGATCTAAGGCACAGCAAACTATCAATTAATCCAACGTCAGTCGAGTTGTATATAGAACTAAAGTCTCCGCCACCCTGACTAAGAGTTAAGTTGAACCCTCTGGGCTTTTTCTCTCAAGACAGCAACGGCGGCGGGAAGGAAGGAGGGAGTCAGCTGACCCGGGTTTCAGCCAGAAACAGGAAACGTGATCTTTACTGCAGCTCCCTGCAAAACAATCTTGCTATTGTTATCTCCATGTTCCTCCTTTCCTGGTATGTTAAGGGAAACTGAAGACTATATTTTTTTAGGGTTTGTGAGTTCTCATCCTCTTCACTCTCCGTATCACAACTATGTGGTTTCACAAGCAACAAATACCTTGTCCAGACAAACACCAAAGCACAGACACGTACTCGGTTCCAGACTCTGAATAGGCTGGCATGATCCAAATCCAAACTGCTAGAAAATATATTTAACTGATATTGAGCTTCTTGCTATGGAATGATACACTACTGTCTTGGCACATAACACATCACACACACCGTATTTTTCTCTGAATCAGTAGAATCACAACAGGAGGAGCTGAGTAACAACCACAACACAGCGCTGACGGACCACAGCCTAGCTTTACCTCATTGTTTTAACTTCAATTAAGGGAGCTTGTTGTGTGTCTCATCGGAGCAACAGCCGCAGCCGCTAGCAGAGAATGAGACGCTGAGCCCTCTGATGAATAGGGACAGATTAAAGGGACACAGAGGAGAAGGGCCGTGTCAGTTGGCCTGGACGGACTCACATGAAACGGGACACTGCAGCCTCGGCCATGACCTCACTCTGTTTTTCCAAGGAAATGGGACTCGTTTGCAAGGATGGAACATAACCCTGGCACAGCAAGAGCTAAGACTAGCAGTCAGATCTAATACAAACACTCAAGACTGTAGTTGTCAGTGCCAACTATTCCACACACGTAATAAGCATGTCAGCATTTACAATGAACACTGATTGATAGTTGAAAAAGGATCCATCCCCATCAGATTCAAAACAACAACATACATTGTTTTTGGTTTACGTATTCATTTGTACTGTGTTTGTCATTCTGGAAGTACTTTGTGGTGTGATAACATAAGAACATAGGCTCCCCTATCCAATGCCACCCTACTGTAGTGTTGTGGTGTGTGTGCGTGTGTGTGTGCATGCATGCATGCATGCATGTGAATATATCTAGAGAATCCTGTGTTTAAGGTAAAAATATTTTACTTCCTCTGACAAATCATGAAATATAACATGTTCATCATCTTTAGCAGCGCCCAACCCAGAACAATGTTTTCTCCAGGATATTTCCATATTTGTCAGTGCATAGATTGTTATAGACATACATAATAGGCTAGGTCTGACCATTTCTGACAACTGACAACTTTTCTGACCTGTTCAAACAACCTTGAATAGTGGGTGGGTTAGTGATGACTCGTATGCCATCTAAACGTATGGCTTATTCTGATTTTTTATATACAAATATATGTAGGCCAGGCCTATTATTCTAAAGACCGTGAGGTGATATGCGGCAATGAGTTGTTACACTGTTATTGCACGGCTCATGTGACACATTTAGGGGGCCTACCTGCCACTCTTGAAAAAACGCTGTCCCGTTGGTCTTTGTCTAGGGTAGGTCCCGACACCCTGATTTCATCTGCAGACCGGGAGAGAAAGTGTATTATTCACAATCATCAGAGCAACGAATTATCAATGTTATCTTCATGATAGATAACTTCAAACAAATATATGAAAAGTCTAGGCTGTCTAAAACAAAGGACCTTACACAGCTTTCAGAAAAAGTAAGAAATACTTTTTTTGCGACAAAAGTATCGATTCACGATCACGAACTTTATTGTAACAATTCAACAATGGAATTAATTGTATCACTCTGAGAAAACCTGTTGCCCTGAACATCTGCTAGGAGGGGACTCCATGGAAACGAGAATGGAGGGAAATAATACGCTAGGAGAGGTTGGTTGTAACCCCAATGAAATTGACTTGTTTCTAAATGTAGCTCACCTATTTCTAGAATGACAGACCTGACTGCACTGCACGTTAGTCGCGCGCAGAAACATCACCAATATGATGCATTCTCTGGTATATAGGGTACTTTACTGCTGCAATATAACACATAACAATTATCTGAGATCCCGCAAGTTATGCACATGAAAGAAAAGGTGTTACCTTGTAAGAAATAAGTCACAAAATAACTCCAAATTCTAAACAGGCTACTCCTCCTAAAAAGCCAATGATATGATTCGTCCTATGAAGCCTATGTTATTTGTGAAAGGACTTACAGGGAACGGGACCAGGGTCAAATGATAAGATTCGTCAGTAGTACAAGAGAGTGAGAAGGAAAGAGTTATCGCAAGCAACTTGGTAAGTCCAGCCTACGAAGAAGACGAAAATAGAAATCTAGGCGGGTACCACCAAAAATAGCGTTGACATCACACGACTTCTCTCTGCCATTGTTTCAGCATAGGAGCTTCCCATTGGTACACTCTGTAGCCAATCCGAACACTATACTTTTTACTGTCTGAAACAGTTCACAGTTTTTGTTGTCAGATGGCTTCTACAGCTCCACCTGCTGACATGGCAACCACTGTTTATTGCATATCTTGTGTACTAATAAATGTTCACTGTTCCAATATGTTTCTCAATGTAGCATTTTCATGTAAACTTATGACAGCAATCAAGTAAACCCAACGGTATGGTAGAGAGTTTACAAGTGCTCTAGTAGTTATTGTCTCATGTAGCAGCATGTATGGTTATAGCAGAGAAATATGAAACTCTGAGAAAAGATGAAAGTTAAAATGTAATATTTGTCAACTTCATCTGGGCATCTTCAATTTCACAGACACATTCTATGACATTTCTTTATGAGTGAATAGCCACTAGGAAATGGTGCTCCTTGACCAATACCTTTCTCCTCTTGTACTATGGATTAGTCACAGCACAGAATAATGTTTCCTGGAAGCAAACTAAATAGTTACCAAGGGCTTCCAGTTGGTAGGTAACCCATACACATAATAGTGATGTTTGGATTAAAACATCTGAATTACACAGTTGTCTACAGATGTAGGATCTTAATTTGATCACCCTGTTGCAGGAGGACATGTTTTATTTGCAGTGTATTTGAGGTTTAAAAAGACTTAATTTCCACTTTGTAATTTCAGACTTGATTTTCCCTTATGAAAACTGTGTCAACCCCTACAAAAATGTATATTAATTATAATCCACATAATAATGCACATTTCCTGTTTCTGCAGGATTATTTTCCTGCTGTAACAAACTGACTCAAAATCAGATCCTAAATGTGTACACCGTTTGCAGAGGAGCGAATAACACAATATGAGGCTTTGAGGTGGGAGTCGAGCTTCATCTGCGTGTGCTGTGTGTGTTTTGAGGACAGGAAATGACAGAAAGTGATCTATGAGAACAAAGAATTTAGTATATTTTTCAAAGGCTGTTTTCCCCGGCTTGAGCACTGCTTTTATTTCCACTCAACCTCTGTGATCCAGTTTTCAAGCTCAACAGTAAAACAAACTGTTCATGCACACCAAGAACGAAACCTAAAGCAGGCTGTGCTGTGGGTCATACTCGCCATTACATGCGTATGCACAGGGGGAGCCCAGCACCCTTACCAGAAATCCTCCCAAAGTGTGGGTGTTTACGAGTGTGTGCATGTGTGTGTGCGCGTGTTTGTGGTTTGTCTTGTCAATTACACAATCACCCAGTCTGAATCATGTCCGGTATGAGCTGAAAATAACGAGACCACAGTGTGTGTGACAGTGAAAAGGCACAGCAGGCTAGCAGCCCACAGGGAGGCACACACACAGGCAGACGTTTAGGCTCACGGGGTGAGGCGCTGGCCAATGTGAGCCACGCTGCACTGTAAACACCTAAATGGAAAAGACAGGCAGCAGTAACCAATCTGTTGCTCTAGTTTAGACTGATGTTAAACTGTTATATTTTCCCAAGATTACGTTGTTTCAGAGGCTTGATGCATACCAACACTATTTTAGAGTGACTGTAAGAAAGGTTGCTGGATCAAATCCTCGAGCTGACAAGGTAAATAATCTGTCGTTCTGCCCCTGAACAAGGCAGTTAACCCACTGTTCTTAACTGACTTGCTTAGTTAAATAAAGGTTAAATAAAAAATAAATAAAGACACTTAGAATTTCTAAGAATATAATTAAATAAAATGTATCCAAAATGTTCCAACAGAGGCTGGACATACAGAGGGCCCAGTTAAAACATGTTGAAATGTATTTTTAAAGAATATTTACAGCGTTCAGATTTCAGTTAATTTGAGGGGGAAGAGGCCTCTATGTTAGTTCTATATGTACAGGATGTTGGCAGCTGTATGCTACATGTACATAGTTGACTCCCACCTGCACAATTGCACTGACAAGGACTCTCTGTTTCACACACACACACAGATTATAATCAGGAACAATACACAAAATAAGACAAAGCTTCCAAAAAGTGGAAGATGAGTACTGTCAAAACCTAAACCATGTTCCACGGCATGATCCTGGGATGTTACATTACTTAGTTACATTAGAATTGTTAGGATTTTTCCAACTCAAATCAATAAGATATAGATAGATACAGATATTATTTTAGGCCTTTCAGGACCAGACCTGGTAACCTCTGTCCCAGATCACAATGTCGTCCAGAGAGAGGAGGAGGGCAGCAGACAGACGGGGACAGGGGTGGAGGGAGGAGGAGGGCAGCAGACAGACAGGGACAGGGATGGAGGGAGGAGGAGGGCAGCAGACAGACGGGGACAGGGGTGGAGGGAGGAGGAGGGCAGCAGACAGACGGGGACAGGGATGGAGGGAGGAGGAGGGCAGCAGACAGACGGGGACAGGGATGGAGGGAGTAGGAGGGCAGCAGACAGACAGGGACAGGGATGGAGGGAGTAGGAGGGCAGCAGACAGACGGGGACAGGGATGGAGGGAGTAGGAGGGCAGCAGCCAGACAGGGACAGGGATGGAGAGAGGAGGAGGGCAGGATACAGACGGGGACAGGGATGGAGGGAGGAGGAGGGCAGCAGACAGACGGGGACAGGGATGGAGGGAGGAGGAGGGCAGCAGACAGACAGGGACAGGGATGGAGGGAGGAGGGGGCAGGAGACAGACGGGGACAGGGATGGAGGGAGGAGGAGGGCAGGATGAAGGCAGCCATTGTCTGGATTCCAAAAGGGGCTCAGCTGACCAGCTGGGACACCATGCTCCACACAGTGGCACCATGCGGCACACAGGCTAGAGTAAACACTGTGCCCAGCCTCTAGCCTAAACCCTCAGTACTGGCTATTATCTCTGAGCAGGCAGTCAGACACGCACGTTGCATGCACACACACGTGCAAACACACACACATGCAAACATACACACATACAAACACACACACACGCAAAAACACACACACACGCACAAACATACACACACTGTGTCCCTCAATGAAATAAGCTGTATAAGGTAAAATGTAGATTCAAATAGATCACTTTATGAGCTTGATTAGAATGTCTTTTTTAGTCCTACTTCTCAGAATGGTAGCAACAGAGCAGTCAACTGTTATGTATTTTTGCTGAAACATACCTACGGTCTGATAATTACATGCCTGATGTGTTCATTAAAGTCAAAGTCAATCATGTGGGTTGAAAGAGCTTTGGAATAAAAACTGCTAAAACTGAACAAAAACAACTGCAAATAACACAATGGCACTGGAATCTGACATACAGTACAGAGAGCATGTTCTAAAGTCAAAGAGAGAACAGTACAGTATAGTACAGAGAACAGATGGCCATGTCAAGTTTAATAACCAAAATCCCCTCCATCTACAAGTGTACGTCATACACAGTATTGGGGAGTAATGAACTACATGTACTTCAACTAGTAATTTAACTACATTTTCCAGTAGCTTGGTAGTAGTTGAACTAATTTCAAATCTAGGAAGTGTTTTGGGTAGTTAATAACATTTTTGCCATGTAGCAGTGTAGATAACTACTGGAACTACACACTACCTTTTGTTGGGTGGGTGAAGTAGGCAAGAATTATTTTTCAGCATCAGACCTGCCTAACTCTCACTTGAATCATAGTTTTTGTGTTTAATAGACTAAATTACATATGACCACGAAGTGATCTGTTCTTGCAATTTGTAGTCTATAACATTTAAAATGTACATACAATAATTTTTCACAGGTAGTTTGGATGTAGTGAACTACTTTTTCAAAGTATCTTTATATAAGTAAACTATATTTTTGGGTAGCTTTAGTATAGCTTAACTTCTTTCAGTGTGAAGTATTTGGTAGCTTGGTAAACTATATTTTCAGTGTAGCTTCATGCACATACAGTATACCTTCATACACATACGTACTGTACAGAAGCGTACGTGTCATTGTCCTCGTTAATGAAACCCCTTGGCCCCTGAATGCCTGCCAGCCTGCTAGACAGTCCAGTCATTTGAAACAACTGTCTCTCTCTGCCTGCCCTGACCTCAATGCATCTACTCTACACTCTTGTCTACAACATACATACACACTCACAAACAGGGACTTTTTATTTTTCCGATCTCTAGTATAATGTCTGATCAACATGACAAGGGGAAGGGGTAACTTAGCTATAAAGCCAATATGTTTATGGAGTTTAATGTGGCATTTAGCTCCTGGGAGACCAGAAGTTGCCAACAGTGGTGGTGGTTGTTGATTGTAAAATATCAGGCAGACTACCTGCAGCTTACCACAACTCATGTACCACCCTGCCTCTCAAATAATCCTTACACACACAATTTAACATGCTGGTGTATAAATGATGCCTTGTATGCCTACTCCATCACCACTCAACACATCAGCAAGATAACATTTCTGAAATATCCACACTAATTCAGCGTGTGTCTATGGTTTAAGAAATAATACACATTTTGTATTCTCACTGTATCAAAATATAGACGTGGTTGCCAACAGGTTTGTTACTGAATAGAGCTTTTTGGAAATTACATTTATAAACTGCATATTTGTGTGAAATATGTTTTCCTGCCATGAATCACTTCCATTCTGTGCTTAAAAGAGAACCAAGGCACTAAGTCCTACTAAAGGAGCAAGTTGGTAATTACGAGCATTTGAATTCAATATAGAAACAGATATAACTATATTACAGTTGTTAGACCAGCTGTTGAGAGCCTTTCCACAGAATCAAACCTCATGAGGCTGTTTAGATCAAGGCACTGTTGGACTTTATGTTAGCTACATGTGTGGACAGTATGCATTTGTCTACTTGTAAAAATCCAGTGCTGTGCATTTACTTGTGTGTATATAAATGAGATCATTTTAAATCTGTGGAGACTCATATCTCACAAATTATGAAACACAATACACAATGGTCCAAGTGACCAGTACCAGTAGTGTAGTGAATATAAGCAGAAGGCCTCCTGGTGAATGTCCTGGCACAGAAACACCAGGCTGTGGGAGAGTGAAACAGTTAAATATATGTGAACTGATGGTGTATACTTTGTTACTGCAGTGAGAGAGAGGATAGAAGAGGGAGCGAAGGAGGGAGAAGGGAGGAGTGAGCAATGTGTCTGATGTGAGGATGTCTGGTCCCAGTGTGCTAGGATGGTCCTTCCCTTTAAGAAGCCAACAGGAATGTGAAAAATGCTGGATAAGGAGGTATGGAAGCAGCAGTCGTACAGTTATAACACTCACAGTATAGTGGAGGAGAGAGAGCTGCAGTCATACAGTTATAACACTCACAGTATTGTGGAGGAGAGAGAGCTGCAGTCATACAGTTATAACACTCACAGTATGGTGGAGGAGAGAGAGCTAAAATTATACAGTTATAACATTCACAGTATGGTGGAAGAGAGAGAGCTGCAGTCATACCGTTATAACATTCACAGTATGGTGGAGGAGAGAGAGAGCTGCAGTCATACAATTATAACACTCACAGTATGGTGGAGGAGAGAGAGAGCTGCAGTCATACAATTATAACACTCACAGTATGGTGGAGGAGAGAGAGAGCTGCAGTCATACAGTTATAACACTCACAGTATGGTGGAGGAGAGAGAGCTAAAATTATACAGTTATAACATTCACAGTATGGTGGAAGAGAGAGAGCTGCAGTCATACCGTTATAACATTCACAGTATGGTGGAGGAGAGAGAGAGCTGCAGTCATACAATTATAACACTCACAGTATGGTGAAGGAGAGAGAGAGCTGCAGTCATACAGTTATAACATTCACAGTATGGTGGAGGAGAGAGAGCTGCAGTCATACAGTTATAACACTCACAGTATGGTGGAGGAGAGAGAGCTGCAGTCATACAGTTATAACACTCACAGTATGGTGGAGGAGAGAGAGAGCTGCAGTCATACAGTTAGAACACTCACAGTATGGTGGAGGAGAGAGAGAGCTGCAGTCATACAGTTATAACACTCACAGTATGGTGGAGGAGGGAGAGAGCTGCAGTCATACAGTTATAACACTCACAGTATGGTGGAGGAGAGAGAGAGCTGCAGTCATACAGTTATAACATTCACAGTATGGTGGAGGAGAGAGAGCTGCAGTCATACAGTTATAACACTCACAGTATGGTGGAGGAGAGAGAGAGCTGCAGTCATACAGTTATAACACTCACAGTATGGTGGAGGAGAGAGAGAGCTGCAGTCATACAGTTAGAACACTCACAGTATGGTGGAGGAGAGAGAGAGCTGCAGTCATACAGTTATAACACTCACAGTATGGTGGAGGAGAGAGAGAGCTGCAGTCATACAGTTATAACACTCACAGTATGGTGGAGGAGAGAGAGAGCTGCAGTCATACAGTTATAACATTCACAGTATGGTGGAGGAGAGAGAGCTGCAGTCATACAGTTATAACACTCACAGTATGGTGGAGGAGAGAGAGAGCTGCAGTCATACAGTTATAACACTCACAGTATGGTGGAGGAGAGAGAGAGCTGCAGTCATACAGTTATAACACTCACGGTATGGTGGAGGAGAGAGAGAGCATAGAGGAAGACATATGGAGAATGGACTTGAGTACAGGACAATTTGTTGGAGAGTGAATACTAAAATGGGATCAGTGGATGTTTAAATAATAGTGGAGTCATGTGTGTGCACACATGCAAGTGTATGTGTGTGTGTGTGTGTGTGTGTGCTTGAAAGAGGTTGAAAGAAATGGGATAACAGTGTGCAGTGCTGTATACTGTATAAGCAAGGAGCAGCAGTAGTCAGGGTCAAGGGCACATTGACATATGTTTCGCTCAGGGATTCGAACATTTTGGTTACTGGCCCAACACTCTTAACCACTAGGCTGCCTGCCGCCCAGCATAATGTCTGTTGGCCCTCTCTTATCGGTCATACACCCCCTGAACTGCACGTACATAATCCAGTTCACACACAGTCATACAAAAAAATACGCACATATACACAGGGACAGGCATAACACATTTTCCATGGGTTTTTAGTGTCCATTCGTTCACTAACATGGTGGGCGGGTGTGTGAGCAAGCATCTGAAACATACAGAGGCCTAATAGGAAAGTGTTGGTTAGAGCAGCCCATCCTGTACATCATCAGCGTCTCTGTTCACACTCAGTACACCACCAGGTTCGTAGAGTCGCTTTCCAAAACAAAGAAAAACAGCTCACACTAGGTTCTCTCTAGAATAGTCATCAACCTCTACTATGTTCATAATTTTGGGAAAATGGAGATTGATCATCTATTCAATCCAACATTAGATGCTATATGGTATGTCTGATGAGTTTCACATGAGTACATACCTCATATAAATTAATACTATAAGAAAGAACTCTGAGTGTATATGGTATACTTATTTTTGTTGCTATTTTTATTGATATTGATTAATACAGATACCGAATGTGGCAAATTCAGTCAGATAGATAGATAGATAGATAGATAGATAGATAGATAGATAGATAGATAGATAGATAGATAGATAGATAGATAGATAGATAGATAGATAGATAGATAGATAGATAGATAGATAGATAGATAGATAGATAGATAGATAGATAGATAGATAGATAGATAGATAGATAGATAGATAGATAGATAGATAGATAGATAGATAGATAGATAGATAGATAGATAGATAGATAGATAGATAGATAGATAGATAGATAGATAGATAGATAGATAGATAGATAGATAGATAGGTACTTTCTATCTATGACTGAATTTGCCACATTTGGTATCTGTATTAATCAATATCAATAAAAATAGCAACAAAAATAAGTATAGCATATACACTCAGAGTTCTTTCTTATAGTATTAATTTATATGAGGAATGTACTCATGTGAAACTCATAGCTCAATGCAAACTAAATCTCCTTCTCAAATGAAACTTGAAACTGATTTCATGCATTTTATGTAAATGGTGCAAAAGAGCAAAACAGCCCAGGGGGAATCCCAGAGGGGAACCTCAATATCGGTATAGAAGATCAGAATGAGTCCTCATATCTCAACTCCCACTATTCTCAACAACAACAAGACAAACGAGGAGAGAAGCCCAAAATAGCCTGTCACATTCTCTATATCTCTTGCTGTCTTTCCCTCTCTATCTCACACACACTCTTTGTATTAATTTGTATCTATTACTTATCAAGCTATCTGGTCCTTGAATGTGAGAAATTCTATGTACCTAGATTTATATAAAATGTTACACAAGTACTAAGTTAAGGCCTGGGCATAGCCCTATTACATTAACCGCTCTAGTTGTTAATGATCTTGTCAGTGCTTTAGACACTACAATGAAATGTGCTGCTTTGTTTGTGGAACTGTCAAAAGCTGTGGATACTGTTGATCATGCAATTTTATTGAATAAGTTCTCCTTGATAGGCCTTAGCTTGGATGCCTGTTCATGGTTTCATGATTATCTTAGTGACAGAACTCAGGCCGTCGTGATTGATGGGGGGTCTGAATTTCTTGAATTACATAAATATGTATCACAGGGATCGATTTTGGGACCTATTCTCTTCACTATTTATATTAACACCATTGGTCAATCTGTGAAAAATTGTAAACTTCATCTATATTAGCCTCTAGAAGAGGTGGCAGAGAGACGGATCCTGGCCAAACTGCTGGCCATCATGGACAATGTCACCCACCCTCTGCATGCGATGTTTATGACGCAGAGGAGCACCTTCAGTCACAGACTGATCCCACCACGGTGTGCCAGAGAGCGCTACAGGAGGTCCTTCCTGCCGGCGGCTATTAGACTACTTAATGCCTCACCGGGGTGCCGTGCCGTCGGCAACATAGACCTAGAACTGTTGGGGTGTTAGGACATAGTTTAATAATTAGGCATCCATCCGTGTGTAACTCTGGTCTGTAATCACTCATTCACTCAGGACGTATTCATTCAGGACTGTATATACATATTCATGTACAGTTGTTATATCATATCACGTGCAATACTGTAAGTAATTCTTGGACTGAACTTACGTAGTCATTCTTTCAGGAATGCATATTAGTATCCTGTCATTTGCTTTTTTCATTGCTTTTAGTATATCGAATGTGCAATACGTGCATTTATCTGTAATTATACCCTGCACTAAGGACTGTATTTTAAGGGAATTATTATTATTACCCTAAATTATATAATACGCACATTTAGCTATTTAAGTATCTCTTCCTGTTATTTACCTGTACAGTTAATGTAACCATGCAAATATTCACTTACCTGTACATTTTACTCTACATTTACCTGTACAGTTAATTTAACCATGCAAAATATTCACTTACCTGTTCATTTAACCAGTCTGTATATTAAGTAAATTATTATTACCCTCACTTATATCATACGCGGATTTAGCTATTTAAGTATTTCTCTGCCATTGACCTGTATAGTATAGTTAACCATGCAAATATTATCTATATCAACTTGCAATATTTGTATAATTTATTTTACACCTAACACTCACTCATAGTGTACATATGCAGCCATTCACCCATACTATTCAATGTCTTTTTATAGCTTTTTGCACTCCAGACTTCTTTTTCATACTGCTGCACTATGTATCATGTATCGTGTATCTGTCTTTTGTGTGTTTTCGTTCTGGCATTTTGCACCTGCCCTGTGTTTTTTCGTAGCTGCTTGACGAAGAAATGTAATCTATCTATCTATCTATCTATCTATCTATCTATCTATCTATCTATCTATCTATCTATCTATCTATCTATCTATCTATCTATCTATCTATCTATCTATCTATCTATCTATCTATATATCTATCTATCTATCTATCTATCTATCTATCTATCTATCTATCTATCTATCTATCTATCTATCTATCTATCTATCTATCTATCTATCTATCTATCTATCTATCTATCTATCTATCTATCTATCTATCTATCTATCTATCTATCTATCTATCTATCTATCTATCTATCTATCTATCTATCTATCTATCTATCTATCTATCTATCTATCTATCTATCTATCTATCTATCTATCTATCTATCTATCTATCTATCTATCTATCTATCTATCTATGCAGATAATACTATTATGTATGCTATATCACCGACTGTTGATCTGGCTGTGTCAAAACTACAGTCAGATTTTATAGCTATGCAGGAATCCCTTGCTAATTCAAAACTTGTGCTTAATACAGGCAAAATAAAATACATGTTGTTTTCAAACTCTCGTAAGAATGTTTCAGATGAACTACATGTTCACTCATTAGGTGGTTCTCCAATCGAACGTGTTAATACTTAACGTGTTAATGCCTAAGTATTAATACTTAGGCATTTGGATTGATATGGATTTGATGTTTAAAAAACATATACAGTGCATTCGGAAAATATTCAGACCCCTTGACTTTTTCCACATTTTGTTATGTTACAGCCTTATTCTAAAATTGATAAAATTATTTTTTTACATCATCAATCTACACACCATACCCCAAAGTTTATTTACATAAGTATTCAGACCCTTTGCTACGAGACTCGAAATTGAGCTCAGGTGCATCCTGTTTCCATTGATCATCCTTGAGATGGTTCTACAACTTGATTAGAGTCCACCTGTGGTAAATTCAATTGATTGGACATGAATTGGAAAGGCACACACCTGTCTATATAAGGTCCCACAGTTGACAGTGCATGTCAGATCAAAACCCAAGCCATGAGGTCGAAGGAATTGTCCGTAGAGCTCCGAGACAGGATTGTGTCGAGGCACAGATCTGTGTGAGGTGTACCAAAAAATATCTGCAGCATTGAATATCCCCAAGAACACAGTGGCATCCATCATTCTTAAATGGAATACGTTTGGAACCACCAAGACTCTTCCTAGAGCTGGCCACCAGGCCAGACTGAGCAATTGGGGAGAAGGACCTTGGTCAGGGAGGTGACCAAGAACCCGATGGTCACTCTGAAAGAGCTCCAGAGTTCCTCTGTGGAGATAGGAGAACCTTCCAAAAGGACAACGATCTCTACAGCACTCCACCAATCAGGCCTTTATGGTAGTGGCCAGACGGAAGCCACTCCTTACTAAAAGACACATGACAGCCCGCTTGGAGTTTGCGAAAAGGCACCTAAAGGACTCTCAGTCCAGGAGAAACAAGACCTCTGGTCTGATGAAACCAAGATTGAACTGGAGGAAACCTGGCACCATACCTATGGTGAAGCATGGTGGTGGCAGCATCATGCTGTGGGGATGTTTTTCAGTAGCAGGGACTGGGAGACTAGTCAGGATCGAGGGAAAGATGAACGGAGAAAACTACAGAGAGATCCTTGATGAAAATCTGTTCAGAACCTCAGCACACAGCCAAGACAACGCAGGAGCGGCTTCTGGACAAGTCTCTGAATGTCCTTGAGTTGCCCAGCCAGGGCACGGACTTGAACCCGATCGAACATCTCTGGAGAGACCTGAAAAAACGCTCCCCGTCCAACCTTACAGAGCTTGAGAGAATCTGCAGAGAAGAATGGGAGAAACTTCCCAAATACAGGTGTGCCAAGCTTGTAGCGTTATACCCAAGAAGACTTGAGGCTGTTATCGCTGCCAAAGGTGCTTCAACAAAGTACTGAATAGTTATGTACAGTGGGGAGAACAAGTATTTGATACACTGCCGATTTTGCAGGTTTTCCTACTTACAAAGCATGTAGAGGTCTGTAATTTTTATCATAGGTACACTTCAACTGTGAGAGACTAAAAACAAAAATCCAGAAAATCACATTGTATGATTTTTAAATAATTAATTTGCATTTTATTGCATGACATAAGTATTTGATCACCTACCAACCAGTAAGAATTCCGGCTCTTACAGACCTGTTAGTTTTTCTTTAAGAAGCCCTCCTGTTCTCCACTCATTACCTGTATTAACTGCAGCTGTTTGAACTCGTTACCTGTATAAAATACACCTCTCCACACACTCAATCAAACAGACTCCAACCTCTCCACAATGGCCAAGGCCAGAGAGCTGTGTAAGGACATCAGGGATAAAATTGTAGACCTACACAAGGCTGGGAGGGGCTACAGGACAATAGGCAAGCAGCTTGGTGAGAAGGCAACAACTGTTGGCGCAATTATTAGAAAATGGAAGAAGTTCAAGATGACGGTCAATCTCCCTCGGTCTGGGGCACCATGCAAGATCTCACCTCGTGGGGCATCAATGATCATGAGGAAGGTGAGGGATCATCCCAGAATTACACGACAGGACCTGGTCAATGACCTGAAGAGAGCTGGGACCACAGTCTCAAAGAAAACCATTAGTAACACACTACGCCGTCATGAATTAAAATCCTGCAGCGCACGCAAGGTCCCCCTGCTCAAGCCAGCGCATGTCCAGGCCCGTCTGAAGTTTGCCAATGACCTGGATGATCCAGAGGAGGAATGGGAGAAGGTCATGTGGTCTGATGAGACAAAAATTGAGTTTTTTGGTCTAAACTCCACTCGCCGTGTTTGGAGGAAAAAGAAGGATGAGTACAACCCCAAGAACACCATCCCAACCGTGAAGCATGGAGGTGGAAACATCATTCTTTAGGAATGCTTTTCTGCAAAGGGGACAGGACGACTGCACCGTATTGAGGGGAGGATGGATGGGGCCATGTATCGCGAGATCTTGGCCAACAACCTCCTTCCCTCAGTAAGAGCATTGGAGATGGGTCGTGGCTGGGTCTTCCAGCATGACACACAGCCAGGGCAACTAAGGAGTGGCTCCGTAAGAAGCATCTCAAGGTCCTGGAGTGGCCTAGCCAGTCTCCAGACCTGAACCCAATAGAAAATCTTTGGAGGGAGCTGAAAGTCCGTATTGCCCAGCGACAGCCCCGAAACCTGAAGGATCTGTATGGAGGAGTGGGCCAAAATCCCTGCTGCAGTGTGTGCAAACCTGGTCAAGAACTACAGGAAACATGTGATCTCTGTAATTGCAAACAAAGGTTTCTGTACCAAATATTAAGTTCTGCTTTTCTGATGTATCAAATACTTATGTCATGCAATACAATGCAAATTAATTACTTAAAAATCATACAATGTGATTTTCTGGATTTTTGTTTTAGATTCCGTCACTCACAGTTGAAGAGTACCTATGATAAAAATTACAGACTTCTACATGCTTTGTAAGTGGGAAAACCTGCAAAATCGGCAGTGTATCAAATACTTGTTCTCCCCACTGTAAATGTAATATTTCAGATTTATATTTTTAATACATTCGCAAAAATATCTAAAAACCTATTTTTGCTTTGTCATTATGGAGTATTGTGTGTTGAATGATGAGATGAAAAAACAATTTTAGAACAAGGCTGTAACGTAACAAAAAGTCAAGGGGTCAGAATACTTTACGAATGCACTCTAGATGAGCTGGTTAAGAAGCTAAGATTTAAAGTTGTATTTTTCTACAGAAACAGATAGTCTTTCTCTAAGCAGTAGGAAGCAAATCATTCAGTCAACCTTTTTATCTGTTCTTGATTATGGTGATATTATTTATCAAAGTTCAGCTGCTACTACTCCTAAACCTTTGGATGCCATCTACCATAGTGCCCTTCATTTTGTTACAGGTGACAGTTTTGATACTCATCATTGCATCCTGTATTAAAAGGTTGGCTGGACTTCGCTAAAGACCCGTAGATCTCTACATTACACCCGTTTTGTTTACAAGGACCTATTTCATAAACTTCCGCCTTATATAACTTTGCTGTTGAAGTGTACAGGATTGGTTAACTCTTGAGGTTTACCGAGCGAGGTAAATCTGCTTTTAGTTTTAATGCACCGTATTCCTTGAACAAAATTCAAAATATGTTCTCGTGCCGTTCGGGTAATTTAAAGTATTGATTGGGGACATATTTGTGGAGGAATGTAACTGTTTTTCTGGGTGATTTGTGATGTTTTATTTGTGCTTCCCATGACTGTGTTTTTGTATTTTAATGTGTATATGTTGTGCACATTTGTAAAAGAAACCTAGGTCTCCATATGTTTTCCCTGTTAAAATAAAGGTTAAATAAAATACTTTCTGATTGTAACAATCAACAGTTTAAATATTGTTATGACATGTTATCAGGCCTGAAGTTTATAAGCAGAGCCTCAGCATCTGTAGTTACACTGTATCACCAGAGGAGGGCAGTCAGTAAGGCAGTAAACCAATCCAGTGTTTTCTTTGTATCTCTCCTCTGAACACAGGAGGTTGGTGGCACCTTAATTGGGGAGGACAGGCTCGTGGTAATGGCTGGAGCGGAATGGTATAAAATACATCAAACACATGGTTTCCATGTGTTTGATGCCATTCCAGACATGATTATAGAGCCATCCTCCCCTTAGCAGCCTCCACTGCCTCTGAACCATCTGTTGCCCCTTAGCGTCATCTTCTCCATGACCCCTCTAATTCCGCCTCATTAATCTCAACCCTGGTCTCTCAGCCACTTCATCTGGAGCACCTCTTCACTTAAAGACTTCATCTGGACTCAACAGGGGTAAGAACACCTCTGCAATACCAAACACAACAAAACAATGGCTAGGCTATAACTTCCATATTGATTCAATAGGCACAGTCAGGCCTACCGTTGTCTATTGTCCAACATTAAATACACCAAACAAGTTTGCCATAGATACACACTCTGTGTCGCTCCATGTGTTTTGAGATGTGAGTGAAATTTTACACCAGACCAGTGCCCACCCTGCCCCCACCTTCACTGTGGGCTCTGACTCCACTAGCCCTCCATGCCTGGGAATAAAGGGGAGAGAAAACCATTGCTTTTCCTGACAGGATATCCTGCCCTGAAGTCCTGCTCCTAGGCTCCATGTAACCCCTTAACCCTTCCTGACCTCCAGCCACAGCATAACAGCCACTGTGCACCCTCCAACACCTCCCTCCCCACCGCCCCAAGCCACTCACAGTAAATGGAAGCCATTAGGTGATGAATGAATGTCGTTGGTGTTGATTTAAGCTCAGTGGCGCCCCGGTGTCCCATACGGACGGAGGGGGTATAACACAACACTGGGGATGATTAGGAGATAATTAGCCAATCATCACGTGGTCTGTCCCACAACCAAGGTCAGTAACTGAGTCCTTTCTCACCCATCTGTTCAGACAGGCTCAATGGGCCAGGAAAAAGACTACTCTGACTCCAGTCTGAATGTGGTGATACTCAGTGAGGCATCAAATCACAGCTACTCTGATCAAAATCATTTTGTGGCTGTTTGTGCGTGCGTGTGGCTGATTGTGCGTGTGTGTGTGTGTGTGTGTGTGTGTGTGTGTGTGTGTGTGTGTGTGTGTGTGTGTGTGTGTGTGTGTGTGTGTGTGTGTGTGTGTGTTGAGAGCTGTTCACACACTGAGAGTGGAAGGAGGATCCCAGTGGACACAGGACAAGGGCAGGGTTGCCCAGAGACTAGAGGGGAAATCAACACTTCCAGTCAGGACAGGAAGGGCTACTGCTGCTGCCCCTTATCACTGACTACCCAGGCTGCCCTGCCAGCAGGGAGGAAGAGGGCTGGGGAGAGAGAAATGGATGGAGTGACAGACAGTGACAGTCAGATGGAAAAAGAGAGAGGGATACAGTACATGGACAGAAAGTGAGAGGGTCTTGGATAAAGAGGCAAATGACTGAGTGAAATGTAAAGTGGGTAGAGAGATACAAGATAGGCTACTGTAGATGAGGAGTGAGGTAAGTGGAATGCATTCCAAGATAGGCTACTGTAGATGAGGAGTGAGGAAAGTGGAATGCATTCTAAGATAGGCTACTGTAGATGAGGAGTGAGGCAAGTGGAATGCATTCCAAGATAGGCTACTGTAGATGAGGAGTGAGGCAAGTGGAATGCATTCCAAGATAGGCTACTGTAGATGAGGAGTGAGGCAAGTGGAATGCATTCTGTATCAGCCTGATAATAGCTTAACTTACACTACAATCATCAAGATGTGTCCAAGAAGATTAGATTGAGAGCTGTAGTTGTATGTTTGCCCTGTAAAATTGACATTTTTGAAGTATATGAATGTCAAGAAAACATCAGCATGTTGTTAAAGTGGAGGCTAAATGATTGATTTGGAGTCTGCATGCATAACAATCACAAGGTGGTTAAATATGGCAGCCCAATTCTGATCTTTTAAGACCAATTTAGAGATCTGATGTAATTGGTCAAAATACCAATTATTGGAAACATATCAGAATGTATCACCAAAACCTCTGGTGACCTAGCTACGATGATAACATGCACGAGACTGTCAGAGACTATGCACAGAGTCCCCCAGCCTACACACAGAGTTAAGTTAACATTACTACAACCCTACCAGTTGTGTATGCAGAGGGAAACAGGGTTTGGGAGCAGGGTGGGGAAGCTTTCAGCACTCAGCACTTGGGATTGTCCCAGATGGACACAAGCCGCTCCCTCCCTTTTAAAACAGCCCATGGCAGAGGCCAGACCTCTCCTCTGCTGTCCAGTCCGGTTCCTAAGCACATGTAAACTATGGGGATTTAGTGGCAACAACAGAATAGCCAAACACATTCTCTTCCCTCTGCCTTCAGCAAAGTACTCTCTTTGACAATTTTTCTGTCCTCTGAAAGTCAACACACCACAAATGCGGGCTGACTCACTTCCAGTGTGGGTGAGTCTGTTTCCAATTTTCTCACCCCTCTGCCCCAAAAAGAAACCTTTGTTCCAAAAACAACAAAACAAGCAAGAAAAAAGCCACACTTAAATGTTCCACACTATTAAAGACACAGGCCAAACTAAAGCAGCTCCGCAAATGGTTCTCATTGTTTTCCTTCCTTTCTTTGAGAGAGCGTGGGAGCACGCTCAGAGAGGAGGAGAAAACCTGGGCTGAAAACAACAGGAGGAAGCTGGTAACATGAGCAGGGGGCTGCAGAATGAGCCAGGGGACAAGGGAAAAGAGGGAGAGGAACCGGGGAAAGGGCGAGAAAAAGAGTGAGAGAGCACTTTTACTGGGTACAATGTTAATCTCTGAAGCACTGACTTTGAAACAAAACTTACATTGAACATAAAGTTAATCCACCAGTGATTTTTAAGCCAGCTCACACACAACAGAGGACTGAGACAGAGTTGCATTTCCACATAGACACATTCTCCTTCCATACTATCACAGACATAAAGTAGCGCTGAAGCAGGGTCTTACCAGCTCGTAGGGTGAACATCCAGTTAGAGTAGCGTCAGGGTGTCTCTACGGCCATATCCAGTCCACAGCAGGCAGGCACAGTGTCAGCTCCCTCTATCCAGGCTAGCAGGGAGAAAGTGAGGGGCCGCAACAAAAGGCATAGAGGGAGGGAGAAACAGATGAACCACTCTGAGCTGACTGGTGGACTCTCCCACTCTCTAACACACACAGACACATGTACACATAACCTGTACGCAGTTAGTCCCCCCTATCACTGACTGTGGGGCAACTTATGTCAGAGTTGCCTCAGAAGCTGAAGCAGCGAGTAGAGGAAGAGAAAGAGAAGATCAGAATGTGTGTGCAGCGGTGTGTGTGTGAGAGTGAGAGTGTGTCAGAGAGAGAGCTGGGGAGAGGGGGTTAAGGTAGGAGGGACAGGCACAGCTTGGAGGGAGGCCGAAGGCAGACTGCTATTGACAATGGCAGGAAACACTATCAGGAGGAAAAATACCATTGCAATAATAATTTTAAAGAGCAAAAACAATGACATCCACAACTAAAACATTTTTTTATAAAATATTTTTTTTTTTAACCAGATAGGCCAGTTGAGAACAATTGCGACCTGGCCAAGACAAAGCAAAGTAGTGCGACAAAAACAACAACACAGAGTTACACATGGGATAAACTGATGCACTGTGCCTTGACTGCAAACAATGATACACAAAACAACTATGATAAAGATCAGAGAATTTTAGCCCTGCTGTTTGAGTCCTACTGTAGGCCTATATCAAAGTCACAGTTTCACTGCAAGGAATGTACAGCTTTCTTCAGGGCCGGTCCTTGCTATTCTGCTGCCATAGGTGAGACCAAAAAGGGTCCAGCAAAACTACAATAGTCCCAGTAAGCAAAATGACGTTGAAAAGATGTCTAAAATACGTATTTTCCAGACGTTGAATTTAGGTTCTGAATGAGAGGTGAAAATAAGTAGTTTATAGATGTCTATATTTGTGCCAAATCAAGGCTGGTCCAGACCGGACAAAATCTGAACCAAAAATAGACGACTATGACTGTTTCGGATTTGGTCCGGACAGGACCAAAAATCTATATCGGAGGATGTGGAAATCAAGGCCGGTCCAGAACTGCACCAAAAAAACACGTCAAAAAGGCGTCGGTGTCAGTCCGTGCTTACTGAGGTGTAGCCTACAGTGTTGTCTGAAATTTTATGAATGCTTATCTATGTGATAAGCCTACTATTTGTAAAACACCAAAAAAGAAATCCGGACAGGACCAAAAAAAGACGTTGGCTCGTGCCTACTGGGGTGTAGCCTACCATGTGGCCCGCAATGGAATTTTATGAATGCCCATCCATGTGTTAGGCCCACAGCCCATTGCATTGGCTTTATTAGTCCTGATTCCTGTGACTCATCAATTCGGCTCTTTAAGCTCTGAATATCAGCTACCCAACTTATCATGAGCCTAATTGCAATGTGTTTACACAGCGGGAAATGCAGAAGTATTTTATTTTTCGCTATGATCAGCTTGTCAAAAATGTACAGATACATACTTGAAATCACTGATCATGACAATGGGGTGAAACTCCTGGACAACAGTTGTGATTGTCCGTTCCATATTGTCCAAAAATATCTCTCCAACAGCACCCTGGAGAGGCGCGCTGGGAATGGACAAAGTGGTCACGGCTTATCACATGGCTGCATCAAAGCTCACCTAAAAATCTCATATGCCACTGGTTTAGAGAAAATGTGAGGTTTTATGTGTGATTGTTGGAGGTGCGTCTTGGCCAGTTTAGCTCAGAAAATGCTGCCCTTCTCAATCTGCTACCATAGGCGGCCGCCTAATCCTGCCTAATGAGCGGGCCGGACATGGCTTTCCTACACACGCACAAGTGCACACACATACACCCTGTAATCATACCTTGTGATAAGAAAAGCATCCCCAGTACTCCCTGTTTAGCCTCAGCTGCTGGGCTACAACAGGCAGTATTCTGTCCCCAGCCTGATTGCACACACAAGGGGATGGATTTCACCATGCTAATTCAATTTCCTCTCTAGGGGAAAAGGTGAACCAGGAGGACATGGATAAACCGTCCTCTTGTGGAGCTGCATGCCTCACACTGTGGAGAGCTGATAGTAGATGGATGATTGGCTAATTGTTATTAAACGGTTGACTTGTCAGATTGACTAATTTGCCTGTGGTCTTGTGGGTCAAACTAGAGAGTAGAGTTACATCAATAACAACAGTCTGAGCCCTTCACATTCATTACTGTAATATGAGTTGATAAATTGGCTGCAGGTTAATTATGAAGGCTTTTCAAGACGAATAAATAATTAAACAATGCTGTGCGTCACTGTCGGCAGAGCAGCATGGCATACACAGTGAATATGTCATTAAAATGACTAAATACATGGGCGAGGTCCCACTAGAAGGGTGGGTATGTAACACACACACACACACACACACACACACACACACACACACACACACACACACACACACACACACACACACACACACACACACACACACACACACACACACACACACACACACACACACACACACACACACACACACACCTCCAGATGTGGGTGTGTGATGTATGCAGTGATTGCTCTGTGTCCTCTCCCCTTCTCTGTTTTGGTTACCAGCCCCTCTGCTAAGCCTAAAATCCAATGCTGCTATCCAACTGTCAGGAGAGGAGGTACTAAGTGCCTATAACTAGCCTCCCTGTAGCCCTGCTAACAATGTACAGAGCTTTGAAAGAGATGTGGAATTAATGTACATTTCATGCATGTTCTTCTTACACAGTGAGTGTAACAGTTTTTGTGACATATTCACTTCCATAAAATGAAACTATGCTGCCCTTGGAAACTTTCAACACTCTGTTTTATACTCTTCCCCAGATACAGCGGGTGAAATAAGTATTGAACACGTCACCATTTTTCTCAGTAAATATATTTCCAAAGGTGCTATTGACATGAACGTTTCACCAGATGTTGGTAACAACCCAAGTAATCCATACATACAAAGAAACCAAAACAAATAAGTTCAGAAATTAAGTTATGTGTAATAATGTGAAATGACACAGGGAAAAAGTATTGAACACATGAAGAAAGGGAGGTTCAAAAAGGCATGGAAAGCCAAGACAACAGCTGAAAACTATCAGTAATTAAAAAGCAATCCAGCCCCCTGTCAGTGCAAATTATTATCAGCTGGTTCAGTCCCAACTGATGGCCTACAAAATGGTCTCATTGCCAAGGTGTCACACAAGACACATCTCATGATGGGTAAAAGCAAAGAGCTGTCTCAAGACCTTCGCAACCTAATTGTTGCAAAACATAATGATGGCATTGGTTATAGGCGCATTTCTAAGCTTCTGAATGTTCCAGTGAGCACTGTTGGGGCCATAATACGGAAGTGGAAAGACAATCATTTCACCATAAATTTGCCTCGACCACGACTTGGGTTGTTACCAACATCTGGTGAAAATTTCATGTCAATAGCACCTTTGGAAATATATTTACTGAGAAAAATGGTGACGTGTTCAATAGTTATTTCACCCGCTGTATATGCCTCATCACAATTGTGTTTCTTTCTAAATCATGTCCAAATAATTTAATTGGCCACAAGTGGATTCCAATGAAGTTGTAGTGACATATCAAGGATGATCAAAGGAAATTGAATGCACTTGAGCTCAATTTGGAGTGGCATAGCAAAGGGGTGTGAATACTTATGTAAATTAGATATTTCTATATTTCATTTACAATAAATTTGCTAAAATTTCTAAGAACATGTTTTCACTTTGTCATTATGGGGTGTGTAGATCATTGTGTGTAGATGGGTGAGAGAGAAAAAATCAACGGAATCCATTGACTAACGCAGGACTAACGCATTTCGGGCCCCAGGGGCACCTACCGCTGGGGGGGGGGGGGAACTATGACTTTCAGATTGTATGACTTAGTGGCTATGCCAGCTATTGACCAGTGGCTGTGCCAGCTGTTGACCAGTGGCTGTGCCAGCTATTGACCAGTGGCTGTGCCAGCTATTGCCAGTGGCTGTGCCAGCTATTGACCAGTGGCTGTGCCAGCTATTGACCAGTGGCTGTGTCAAATGTTGACCAGAGGCTGTGACAGCTGTTGACCAGTGGCTGTGCCAGCTATTGACCAGTGGCTGTGCCAGCTATTGACCAGTGGCTATGCCAGCTTTTGGCCAGTCTGCAGAGCTACCTCTAGGACAAGATTCATGACAATAAATGCCAACCTGATGTTTGCTAGCTCATCTCATGCTATTCTTCACATTTTGCAATGAGGATGAGAGAAAATGTAATCGTTTTAAAGCTGTTCATGTGCTATTTGGGGGGCCGCCGACCGTGCCCTGCATGCCCGTTTGGTAGTCCAGCACTGACAGGATGGATACAGATCTCAGTCAGACTGGGGATCCTGTGCAGTGGAACCCATGGGAATGGAATGATGCTTAACTGGAACTACTGTTGCTGTATATGTTATTATGTCTATTAGCTTTATGAGTGAGCCATGGATATAGAGTATAAAACTAAATCTGTATGACAATGGGAAGAAGCACACTGATGTTTTATTTTGCATTCTTTCGCTGTATCCTGTGATGCGCTGTGAACAATCTCTTCGTAAAATGCATAATTAAACCAATTCAGCATGCGATGATTCCCCTTTAGGAAGGAAGAATTCCTTCACTGGGCTGGAACCAAGTCAACCTCCCTTTCTCCTGCTTCAATAAGGCTTCCATCATGTTTAATATTGGCCTGTACAGTCGTGGCCAAAAGTTTGGAGAATGAGACAAGTATTGGTCTCCACAAAGTTTGCTGCCTCAGTGTTGATGATGGCAATTTGCGTATACTCCAGAATGTCATGAAGAGTGATCAGATTAATTTCAATTAATTGCAAAGTCCCTCTTTGCCATGAAAATGAACTTTACCAAAAAACTGGCCACAAAAGGACCAGCTGCCATCATGTCAGTGATTGTCTCATTAATACAGGTGAGAGTGTTGACGAGGACAAGGCTGGAGATCACTGTCATGCTGATTGAGTCAGAATAACAGACTGGAAGCTTTAAAAGGAGGGTGGTGCTTGAAATCATTGTTCTTCCTCTGTCAACCACGGTTACCTGCAAGGAAACACGTGCCGTCATCATTGCTTTGCACAAAAAGGGCTTCACAGGCAAGGATCTTCTACCTAAATCAACCATTTATCAGATCATCAAGAACTTAAAGGAGAGAGGTTCAATTGTTGTGAAGAAGGCATCAGGGTGCCAAGGAAAGTCCAGCAAGAGCCAGGACCGTCTCCTCAAGTTGATTCAGCTGCAGGATCGGGGCACCACCAGTGCAGAGCTTGCTCAGGAATGGCAGCAGGCAGGTGTGAGTGCATCTGCACGCACAGTGAGGCAAATACTTTTGGAGGATGGCCTGGTGTCAAGAAGGGTAGCAAAGAAGCCACTTCTCTCCAGGAAAAACATCAGGGACAGACTGATATTCTGCAAAAGGTACAGGGATTGGACTGCTGAGGACTGGGGTAGAGTCATTTTCTCTGATGAATCCCCTTTCCGATTGTTTGGGCCATCCGAAAAACACCTTGTCCAGAGAAGACAAGGTGAGCGCTACCATCAGTCCTGTGTCATGCCAACAGTAAAGCATCCTGAGACCATTCATGTGTGGGGTTGATTCTCAGCCAAGGGAGTGGGCTCACTCACAATTTTGCCTAAGAACACAGCCATGAATAAAGAATGGTACCAACACATCCTCAGAGAGCAACTTCTCCCAACCATCCAAGAACAGTTTGGTGACGACCAATGCCTTTTCCAGCATGATGAAGCACCTTGCCATAAGGCAAAAGTGATAACTAAATGGCTCGGGGAACAAAACATTGACATTTTGGGTCCATGGCAAGGAAACTCCCCAGACCTTAATCCCATTGAGAACTTGTGGTCGATCCTCAAGAGGCGGGTGGACAAACAAAAACCCACAACTTCTGACAAACTCCAAGCATTGATTATGCAAGAATGGCCTGCCATCAGTCAGGATGTGGCCCAGAAGTTAATTGACAGCATGGCAGGGCGGATTGCAGAGGTCTTGAAAAAGAAGGGTCAACACTGCAAATATTGACTCTTTGCATTGAAAGCCTTTGACACATATGGAATACTTGTAATTATACTTCAGTGTACAATAGTAACTACTGACATAAAGATCTAAGAACACTGAAGCAGCAAACTTTGTTTCATTCTCAAAACCTTTGGCCACAACTGTACACAACCCTAACAACCAGTCAAATAAATCTACCCCATTGTTAACAATACTTAGATTGTTTTTGGATAGCTCTGCATTCAGCCTCGGACTCCTATTTAGTTTCTTGTATAATCTTTCGCTTCCTCTTCCACATACTGACAAAGAATCCTTAACATTTAGATAAAAAGACAGGGGAAAGAAAAACATTGTAAGCGGTTTATAGTAATACTGTAAACAGTGGGGAAGGAGGACATAGAATGACAGAAGAAACAGTCCAGTGGGAGTAATAAACAGAGGAAAGAGAGAGGTAGGCAGAGAAGTACAGGGAGACAGAGGGGGAGAGAGAGGTAGGCAGAGAAGTACAGGGAGACAGAGGGGGAGAGAGAGGTAGGCAGAGAAGTACAGGGAGACAGAGGGGGAGAGAGAGGTAGGCAGAGAAGTACAGGAAGACAGAGGTGGAGAGAGAGGTAGGCAGAGAAGTACAGGGAGACAGAGGGGGAGAGAGAGGTAGGCAGAGAAGTACAGGGAGACAGAGGGGGAGAGAGAGGTAGGCAGAGAAGTACAGGGAGACAGAGGGGGAGAGAGAGGTAGGCAGAGAAGTACAGGGAGACAGAGGGGGAGAGAGAGGTAGGCAGAGAAGTACAGGGAGACAGAGGGGGAGAGAGAGGTAGGCAGAGAAGTACAGGGGGAGAGAGGGGGAGAGAGAGGTAGGCAGAGAAGTACAGGGAGACAGAGGGGGAGAGAGAGGTAGGCAGAGAAGTACAGCGAGACAGAGGGGGAGAGAGCGAGAGAGAGAAGGCAGGGATAGAGTGGAAGAGAGCATGAGAGAGAGAGAGAGAGAGAGAGAGAGAGAGAGAGAGAGAGAGAGAGAGAGAGAGAGAGAGAGAGAGAGAGAGAGAGAGAGAGAGAGAGAGAGAGAGAGAGAGAGAGAGAGAGAGAGAGAGAGAGCAATTAGACCCAACCAAATAATGAGAAAACAACAAGATAAATACTTGTCACATTGGAAAGAATTTACAAAAAAACTGAGCAAACTAGAATGCTATTTGGCCCTAAACAGAGAGTACACAGTGGCAGAATACCTGACCACTGTGACTGACCCAAAATTAAGGAAATATTTGACAGACTCAGTGAGCATAGCCTTGCTATTGAGAAAGGCCGCCGAAGGCTGACCTGGCTCTCAAGAGAAAGGCTATGTGCACACTGCCCACAAAATGAGGTGGAAACTGAGCTGCAATTCCTAACCTCCTGAAAAAATGTATGACCATATTAGAGACACATATTTCCCTCAGATTACACAGACCCACAAAGAATTAGAAAACAAATCCAATTCTGATAAACTTTCATATAATTTGGGTGAAATATCATAGTTTGCAAACATAGCAGCAAGATTTGTGACCTGTGCAACAAGTAAAGGGCAACCAGTGAAGAACAAACACCATTATAAATACAACCTATATTTATGTTTATTTATTTTCCCTTTTTGCACATTGTTACAACACTGTATATAGACATAATATTTTTTTGGAACCTTTGTAAGTGTAATGTTTATTGTAACATTTTTATTGTTTAAATCAAATCAAATCTAATTGTATTTGTCACGTGTGCCGAATACAACAGTTGTAGACCTTACAGTGAAATGCTTACTTACAGGCCCTAACCAACAGTTAAGTTTAAGTAAAAAATAAGTATTATGTAAACAATAGATAAGTAAAGAAATAATAAAACTGTAAAATGACAGTAAAAAATATATATATATACACAGGTGTTATACAGGTGGTACCGGTACAGAGTCAATGTGCAGGGGCACCGGTTAGTCGGCTAATTTAGGTGATATGTACATGTAGGTATAGTTAAAGTGACTATGCATAGATGGTAAACAGAGAGTAGCAGCGGGTAGCCATTTGATTAGCTGTTCAGGAGTTTTGCTATGCTTGCCATGTGGTAGCAGAGAGAACAGTCCATGACTGGGGTGGCTGGAGTCTTTTTTAGGGCCTTCCTCTGACACCACCTGGTACAGAGGTCCTGGATGGCAGGAAGCTTGGCCCCAGTGATGTACTGGGCCGTACACACTACCCTCTGTAGTGCCTTGCGATCGGAGGCCGAGCAGTTGCCGTACCAGGCCATGATGCAACCAGTCAGGATTCTCTCGACGTTGCAGCTGTAGAACCTTTTGAGGATCTGAGGACCCATGCCAAATCTCCTGAGGTGGAATAGGCTTTGTCGTGCCCTCTTCACGACTGTCTTGGTGTGTTTGGACCATTCTAGTTTGTTGGTGATGTGGACACCAAGGAACTGGAAGTTTATTTCACTTTTGTTCATTATCTATTTCACTTGCTTTGGCAATGTAAACATATGTTTATAAAGCCCCCATGCCAATAAAGCCCTTACATTTAAATTGAATTGAATTGAATTGAGAGAGAGAGAGAGAGAGAGAGAGAGAGAGAGAGAGAGTCCGGTATATAATGGAGAAGTGAGAGAGGAGGAGAAAGAGAGTCAGGGATAGAGCAGTGGAGTGAGAGGTTCTGTGAGAGGAGGGCTGAGAGCCCCAGCTGGGTCCTGTGTGGTCTGGTCTGGTCCGGCTGTATATGTGGTGCTGTTGGGAAACAGGCCTGACTCACCACAGCACGCAGACCCACAGTAATCTATGTAGCTTTCAGCTTCACATGCAACCAGAACAGAGCAAGAATGCAAGCTCTCCTCTCCTCCTCCATGTCCAATTCACCTCCCTCCCTCCATCCCTGTTGCCCAGGCTGCAGATGCTTGCCTGAGCCTGGGTTCCAATCTCTCTCTTTGAGGCCATATCCGATGATTGTAGCAGACAGACCTCTTAGCTCAAGGACATGGTGGTGGGTCAATATATGAGCCACACAAGAGGATGTTTAACATGGAGGACTGTTTCTTAGGTTAAAATCTGGTAAATAATGTCCCCTCTGATGTCATCAACTGGATCACATGGTCAAACCATGGTTGACCACAGGGCCGATAGACCTGGTCTGGTCCTGAGAGTTTAGAAAGTCGATTTGAGAGGTCATGGTGGACAATGCCGAATAATGCTGGTTGTGGTCGTGATGTAAGAACAAACATTACCCTCTGACCTTAGTAATGTAACAATTCTGTTGCTAACTCAGAGGAGAGGCTACTCTCTGTTACATCAAATGGAACACATCTGCCTGCTGTTGGAAAAAAGAACAACAATTGGATACACATTTTTATTCTGTTATCGCTTTGTTTCAAGGAACAGTAGGTATTTGCTGTGAAATACTTTTCGTCTACTTTTTATTTTGGCACATCCGGAACTGGAACTCAAGCAAAAAAAAAAAAAAGGTTTATAAAACATAAAGCTGTGTTGAGAAGGGGATCTTAAAGGGCCGGTTCTCCTTCCTTCCTGTAGAGCCACCAGGAGTTTGGGCCGGAGCAGCCAGGCGACCGCAGAGGGCTCCCAAACCCATCTGCTTTTGTAGGTCACCATTACATCAGCAGGTTTATGGAAAAGATTTGGAAACACTTAATCTTGACCTACTTTTAGATTGTGAATGTGTGCAATTCTCTGGTTTCTCAACATTCTTCACTGTATCAATGACGAATACGTTCTCTTATGAGCGAGGTTACCTTGGTTTCCAGTAATAAATAAGACACAAAATGCATCACCTGACGAGCAGACTAGAATATCCACTTGATGAAGTTCAAAATTATTATGTAAAAAGCTATGAGTATATTTGTATGGTGCACATAATGTATGTGAAGGGGATGGGACTAGGGGCTATGGGGGAGTGAGCTCTCAGACAGACGAGGAGGAGGAGTGTTTTGGTCTGGTGTTATGTGATGAATGACTCCATGTTGACTGGTCGGTCCCAGGGGTTAAGTACTGACTCTGGCCTCTCAGGGAGAAGTGCACTACAAAATACTGACTCTGGCCTCTCAGGGAGAAGTGCACCACAAAATACTGACTCTGGCCTCTCAGGGAGAAGTGCACCACAAAGGTCATGTTTTTCTCTCCCCTACAGAGCATTTTGTTCAGTCTACACATGTACTCTCTCTAGCGTGTGCGCACACACACACACACACACACACACACACACACACACACACACACACACACACACACACTCACACACACACACACACACACACACACACACACACGTACAGTATAAATAAAATCTAATTTCATTGGTCGAATACACATATTTAGCAGATGTTATTGCGGGTGTAACAAAATGCTTGTGTTCCTAACTCCAACAGTGCAGTCATATCTAGCAATTCACAACAATACACACAAATATAAAATAGATATATAAATATTAGGACGAGCAATGTTGGAGTCCGGAGTTTGTGTGTGATGGGAAGTATAGACATTATGGACAGTATGTGGATAGAATATTTCGTTTATCTAGAATACGCAGGATAGAATAGTATATATACAGCAATAATTGTATAGGATGCATTGCCTAGAATACAGTATATACAGTGAGCACCATAATTCATTGGACAATGACCATTGTTTTGTTATTTTGGCTCTGTACTCTAGCACTTTGAGTTTGAAAGGATACAATGACAATAAGGTGCAGACAGTCAGCTTTAATTTGAGGGTATTTTCATACATATCGGATGAACCGTTTAGAAATTATAGAACCTTTTGTACATAGTCCCCCCCATTTTCGGGAATCAAAAAACATTGGATAGTTTAACATAATGTAGAATAAAGTAATCATTGTTAATATTTGGTCGCATATCCTTTGCATGCAATGACTGCTTGAAGTCTGCAATGCATCGACATCACCAGACGCTGGGTATCTTCCCTGGTGATGCATCTTCAGTTCCTGCTTGTTTTGGGGCCTTTTGCCTTCAGTCTCCTCTTCAGCATGTAAAATGCATGTTCAATTGGATTCAGATCCGGTGATTGACTCAGCCAGTCAAGGATTTTCCACTTTATGACCATCAAAAATCCCTTCGTTGCTCTAGCAGTATGTTTAGGGTCATTGTCTTGTTGCATGATGAAGTGCCGGCCAATGAGTTTGGAGGCATTTGGTTTTATGTGAGCATATTTCTGTAGACTTCAGAATTAATTGTTCTACTTCTGTCTGCAGTCACATCATCGATGAAGACAAGTGAGCCTGTTCCACTGGCGGTCATACAGGCCCAAGCCATAACACCCCCTCCACCATGTTTCACGATGAGGTGGTATGCTTTGGATCATGGGCATTTCTTTTTTTCTCCACGCTTTCCTCTTTCCATCACTCTGGTACATGTTAATCTTTGTCTCATCTGTCCACAATACTTTATTCTAGAACTCTTGGGGCTCTTTTAGGTGCTTTGTAGCAAACTGTAATCTCGCCTTTCTGTTCTTCAGGCTTATCAGTGGTTTGCATCTTGTAGTGTACCCTATGTAGTCCTGCTTGTGTAGTCTTCTACGTATGGTAGACTTTCACACATCTACACCTTCTTCCAGGAGAGTGTTTTTGATCTGTTGTCAAGGGGGGTTTCTTCACCATAGAGTATTCTCCGGTCATCCACTACAGTGGTCTTCCTCGGTCTACCGGGTCTTTTGACATAATTGAGTTCACCGGTTGTTTTTTTCTTGTTAATGAGGAACCAAACTGTAGACTTGGGCATGCCCAGGGTTTTTGCAATGTTCCTGATTGATTGATTTTCATTTCTGAGCCTTATGACGGCCAGCTTCATCTGCATCGACACTGCTGTCTTCCTCATGTCACACCCCAACAACAACCTCCAAAGTCAATAGCAAAGTCTAGAATCAATACTATTCATCAACAGCTCTCCTGCATACACTAACGACACAAATGAATACACCTGCCTAACGACACACATCTGTGAAGCCAATTCAACAAATACTTGTAGTACCTTAAAATGGGGAGACCATGTACAAAAGGTATGTATGAAAATACAGTGGGGAGAACAAGTATTTGATACACTGCCGATTTTGCAGGTTTTCCTACTTACAAAGCATGTAGAAGTCTGTAATTTTTATCATAGGTACTCTTCAACTGTGAGTGACGGAATCTAAAACAAAAATCCAGAAAATCACATTGTATGATTTTTAAGTAATTAATTTGCATTTTATTGCATGACATAAGTATTTGATACATCAGAAAAGCAAAACTTAATATTTGGTACAGAAACCTTTGTTGGCAATTACAGAGATCATACGTTTCCTGTAGTTCTTTACCAGGTGTGCACACACTGCAGCAGGGATTTTGGCCCACTCCTCCATACAGACCTTCTCCAGATCCTTCAGGTTTCGGGGCTGTCGCTGGGCAATACGGACTTTCAGCTCCCTCCAAAGATTTTCTATTGGGTTCAGGTCTGGAGACTGGCTAGGCCACTCCAGGACCTTGAGATGCTTCTTACGGAGCCACTCCTTAGTTGCCCTGGCTGTGTGTTTCAGGTCGTTGTCATGCTGGAAGACCCAGCCACGACCCATCTTCAATGCTCTTACTGAGGGAAGGAGGTTGTTGGCCAAGATCTTGCGATACATGGCCCCATCCATCCTCCCCTCAATATGGTGCAGTCGTCCTGTCCCCTTTGCAGAAAAGCATCCCCAAAGAATGATGTTTCCACCTCCATGCTTCACGGTTGGGATGGTGTTCTTGGGGTTGTACTCATCCTTCTTCTTCCTCCAAACACGGCAAGTGGAGTTTAGACCAAAAAGCTCTATTTTTGTCTCATCAGACCACATGACCTTCTCCCATTCCTCCTCTGGATCATCCAGATGGTCATTGGCAAACTTCAGACGGGCCTGGTGATGCGCTGGCTTGAGCAGGGGGACCTTGCGTGCGCTGCAGAATTTTAATCCATGACGGCGTAGTGTGTTACTAATGGTTTTCTTTGAGACTGTGGTCCCAGTTCTCTTCAGGTCATTGACCAGGTCCTGCCGTGTAGTTCTGGGCTGATCCCTCACCTTCCTCATGATCATTGATGCCCCACAAGGTGAGATCTTGCATGGTGCCCCAGACCGAGGGAGATTGACCGTCATCTTGAACTTCTTCCATTTTCTAATAATTGCTCCAACAGTTGTTGCCTTCTCACCAAGCTGCTTGCCTATTGTCCTGTAGCCCATCCCAGCCTTGTGCAGGTCTACAATTTTATCCCTGATGTCCTTACACAGCTCTCTGGTCTTGGCCATTGTGGAGAGGTTGGAGTCTGTTTGATTGAGTGTGTGGACAGGTGTCTTTTATACAGGTAATGAGTTCAAACAGGTGCAGTTAATACAGGTAATGAGTGGAGAACAGGAGGGCTTCTTAAAGAAAAACTAACAGGTCTGTGAAAGCCGGAATTCTTACTGGTTGGTAGGTGATCAAATACTTATGTCATGCAATAAAATGCAAATTCATTATTTAAAAATCATACAATGTGATTTTCTGGATTTTTGTTTTAGATTCCGTCTCTCACAGCTGAAGTGTACCTATGATAAAAATTATAGACCTCTACATGCTTTGTAAGTAGGAAAACCTGCAAAATCTGCAGTGTATCAAATACTTGTTCTCCCCACTGTATGTTGATGATCTTTTCGGTCTTCCTGTGATATTGGGTGCTGTAGGTGTCCTGGAGGGTAGGTAGTGTGCCCCCGGTGATGCTTTGGGCAGACCACACCATCCTCTGGAGAGCAAAAACACACCATTCTCTTCTCTTTTCCTATTGTCCTCCTAACATTGATATATCAACATGCTATAAATTCACCTTAATTGTGATCTGCTTATGTCTGTGCATATTAGCTTTCATTATTTTATCCCAGTAGACATTGGTGTAGGCTACTTCTGGTCAGGAGGAAATTCCCTTGGAGAGAGGGAGTGTGGGAGAAACGGGGGATTACAGAGGAAGGAACATGGCAGCCAGCAGGGGCCAGGGGCCAGTAAGGCCAGTTGTCTCAGGGCATGTGGTGGCTGATTGGGAAGTGTTCTCCCCATCGTCCGGTCCAGCCATTATTAAATATAGAGGTTTTAGGAAGGCATCAGAATAGGCTTTGGTTTGGAGACAAATGCGCTTTAGATACAGTAAGACATTTGTGAGTGTGTGTGAGGGAGTATACGTGTGTGTGCATGGGTTTGGGGGGTGATGGGGGATTTGCTGTTCCAGTCAGCTGTGGCCTGTCTGTCAGAGACACAGCTATTTCAGGGCCTCAGCCAAGTAAACATTTATTTTTCAAAATAATTATAATAACATCAAGCAAACATGTCGATTTAAGAGATTTGGCAGATTAGCACAGTTGGTAAATGCCATATGAACATGAACACACACCAAATATAATGTTCAGTACCATTTAAAAATTAAGCATATAACAACCACTGTCCAAACCCCAAAAATTATATTAAATTCCCTGTCTCACTCGCACTCTCTCTCACCCCCCCACCCCCATCTGCATCTCACTCTCTCGTTCGCACGCACACACACACACGCACACACAAAGATGAAGTGTCCTGGCGTAGAGCTGGACGCCTGTAGAATGCAGCAGCATGAATAAGAGCAGCTGCACAGCTCAGGCAGGAGGGAGGGTGAGGAGGGACAGACCCAGAGCAGGGAGACAGGGACCAAGGCTCTGTCCAGACATAGTCAGTTCCCCATTCACTAGGTAAGCAGCAGCAGCAGGCTCCCAGAGTGCCTGGCCAGGGGGGTTCAGACAGCTTTGAGGGTGTGAGGCTGCAGACATATGCTGAGTGGGGTGAGGAACAACTCATCACAGAGTGGAAAAAGGGGTTGGAGGGGTCGGAGCTGAGGAATGAGAGTGGGGATGGTGTTAGAGAGTTGAATTGGGTTACAGTGTTACACCGGGGGTAACTTGATGGAGAGTTTAATGGGTGGGGGGGGGGCATCCATGACAATATTGTGCTTCTGTCCCTTGAGTGGCAAAAATAGCACATTATCTCAATTGCATACTCTTCGCATCCTCTCGCCTCATATCCTTCTCAAAAACCATTAGAGGAGAAGGTCAGAGGGGAGGGACCTCTGGCTTTCTTATCCAATGGGTTTTGAGAAGGAGACAAGGAGAGAGGATGCGAGTAGTATGCAATTGAGATCTTCCCTCTGTCTCATTTCCCTTCCCACCACCCCCGCCTACATGAACACCATGTCTAACAGCAGTTGCATGTGTGCAGCATTATGTCAACTCTATAACAAAGAAAAAGAAACAGAGAGGAGGAGCTTCATAATGTAACTTAACCTTCAGATTGAGCAGTGGATGGATATCTAAGGATCTTTGTGGTGTGTGGGGGGGGGTGGACGGCAGGGGGTGGGGGGGCTTAGAGTTCTGGTAGACTGCACTTGCACACAGCCGGAAGCCAACACGTTGTCAACATAGACCCCCATCCTTTCCTCATCACTCTAGTGCTGTAACTCTCATCTCTTCACACCCACTATCTTCTAGATCTCTCGTTTACTCTCTCATTCTGAGAAAATGAATTATAGTGGGTTCTTTGGAGTCCGAGGAATTCTGCAACTGCATAGAGACACTACTGATGAAGCAATCAAATCTACCCTGTCACACACAAAGATACAGGCATTTTAAGAAAAAATACACAGTACATGTGCATATGTTTTCTTGCAGACTTTCACCGCTCCCTTTTGAGGAAACTTTCTGCAGAGGAAACGCTTTCTGAGGGGGAGTCGTCAAAACAGGAAACGTTTTATGTTGCTGAAACATTCCATTTTTAACTTTCACAGACAAAATAAAATAAATAACACACTTAGGCCGGCTGAGGCTGGCGGCCGGGCCCTGGAGAGAGACCAACCCTGGGGCAGTGTGGAGGCCCCAGCGCCTCGTGAAGACATTTCCTCTAAGACACACAGCACAGCCCTGACTCTGTGGCTACAGCAGCCGTCTGGTTCCAGTCATGACTGACGTCCTCCATACTGTAGCACCCTCCTCTTCAGAAGTAGCAGTAGTACTACCCCCCCACGCCCATAATGTTTTGTTTTCCAACTGACCTAATGGAAAGACATACCTACAACTGGAGAAAAAAAGGACATCCAGAACAAAAACACAAAAATACACACATACAAACCCCCTCTATATGAAATGGAGTGGCAACTGTGGAAATTATTTCCTCCTGTAGCTAATCATCTGGGTCATTCCCAGCGCTGGCGACACACAGGCACATCTCTGTTTGTGCACGCTGTATGATTGTCTGTTTTCTATTAGTCACAGTTAAACTATCTGGCCGGCCCCTGCAGACCAACCGACCAACCGACCAACCGATAGCGCCCTGACGGACAGCGGACTGCTGCTGAAAACAACTGTCTTTGAGGAAGATGAAAAGTAATTGAGGGAACTACTGTTGCTAATGGAGACAAGCCTTTACATGTTACACTGAGCCAATACAAAGCTTTTATCCACAGCCAGGTCTGCGTCCAATCCAGGAGCAGCAGAGAGACTTGACTCCACAGAACATCCAGCCACTGGTCCAGCGGTGACAGCCATCTCTCTCCACTCCCTCAGGCTGCTGCAGTGAGATGATGACAGGCTGTGAGGCTGGGCCAGGTCTGCAATCTGGACCTAGACAGAGAAGGGACAGGGTGACAGACACACTGACAGAGAGACTGACAGACACTGACTACAGACATTGTAACTAGGGATACCTTGGAGTCAAATGGGCCTCCGATTCCTATAGAATTCACCTTTGTCAACTCAGGTTCACATGGTACAGTAGGCCAGTCCCAGAATTCCAGTTATCCAGGCCAGGGTAAATTGGTATTTGTTGTGTCGCTGTGGCCATGGAAGAGTTAATGAAATAATTAATGAAGAGACTCCTCGTGGTAGAGTATGTATTTTATTAAAGGCAGCAGGAGCTAAAGTGAATAACTCTCATGCAGTAGTAACATGTGGGATATATGTAGCAGAATAACTCATGCAGTAGTAATATGTGGGATATATGTAGCAGATTGTGTTTAACATAGTTCAAACCAAAAGTCAGCAGAGGAGGATTTTCCAATGCCAGAATTCCTCTAAACCCACACATACTTCCTATATTTACAGCCATCAACATGTCTTCAGCTGGAGGTATGGAGAGCAGCACAAGTGTGGAATTGAGAAAGAGAGCCACAGCTTCCATATTAAAGTTATATACAGTATATCAAATGGGCAATTACAATGTGTCAGTTCCTATTGTCTTAAGAGAGGGGGAAAATTATTCTGCTTTTTTTCCTGTGGAGTGAGAATAGAATGATTGATTCCCCATCACGCAAGCTGAACAAACCCCTGGGATACACACTTCAATTGCAATTCCAGTCCCAAAAACAGATTTCCTATTTTTACCACCATTACACTCCCTAGAGGGAAAGCACCAGCACTGAGCTTTTGGTTTTCCCGCAGATATGTTGTCCCTCCAGAAATAAAAATAAACACACAGAACACCGCAAGGATAAATTTGGCTGCTTGTGTGGAAAAGCGTTTTTTCTGTCTCTGTGATTGCGCTCTTGCGTGCATCTTTAAAAAATATATATAGTTGAGGGACAGTCAGGGGAAACGATGGAAAGAATAGAAAGAAATTAGTGGATGATGAAGTAAATTACTTGCTGGCATTGAGTGTCAGCAGAGAAAACAAAGAGATGATAACTGCAATTTAGCTTGTAAACGTGCAAGGAGGGATGAATACTGCAAAAGCATAGATCACCCAGAAGAAAATCTATACTATAATTAAATTTAAAAAACGCCAAGTAACAATTTTCACCATACGAAGATCATAAATCATGAAAAGTGTACTGCAAAAGATTGAAACATAAGTCATAATATACACATGCAAGAAAAGTAAGTTGCCAGACAATCAGTTAAATAGTAATTTTAATCGCATCTGAAAGCGTTGAAGATACACAGAAAACAGCCCAAATACATAATCTATACAGCTAAAACCAAGTTGACGTTGAGGTTATAGTGTGCTTTCTCAATTTCCCAAATTGTGCTAACCGTTACTTTAGACAAAATCAAGACGTCAATATTCTTGTAATGTTTCATGTATGAAAAAATCTTAAATTGCAGTGTAATTTGAGCAAATTGAGAATTTGCGATAAATCACAGCAAATACTGCAATTAATGCATTTTTTATTCTTTCACAGCCCTAAAAAAAATACATCATCTTTCTGATCATCAGAAAGAGTCAGAGGAGGGTTTGCTCTCTTCTGCTGATGTGTGTTAAATTCAGTCTGCTCAGTTTTGGCTAATGGACACAGTATCACCTGTCTCTCCATATCTAACTGAGAATCCCACTGGGTAAACTGGGAAACATCTCTGAAATAACAAACTATGGTATCACAAACACAGACAGAGGAGGGCGTCTTTTGGGCATTCATTTTCAGACATATTCCCCAACAGTGCAAACCAGTGATATAGCAGCTACAGTATATTGTAGCTGGTGTTTAGGGTGGGGCCAGTATACAGTACAGTCAGTCTGCCTCTTGGCAGTGACAATGGCCTCTTCGCTTCTCCAGCTGCAGCAACAGTTGTCTGCTGCTCTTCCCGGATCTCCACGGTAATGTGAGCCACGCTGTTATCGGATCCAGGGTGCTTATTCTCCCTGGGACACAAAAATGTGTAGGGGAGGAGGAGGCGAAGGAGGAGAGATAGAAGGGGGCAGAGGGTTTGGTCATGGTCCCGTGTGGGGATATTTAATAACAAACATTAAAAATACCACAGAAATCCTTTACCACATTCCCACGGTCTGACTGTAGCCAGGCCCTGACAGCAGGGTTATAAATACCAGCCACTGGACCCACTCCAGTGTGTGCACGTATGTGCACAAACATATGTCAGACAGTCAAAAACATACAACATAAACTAGCACACTTAAACACTATATACAGACTGATCAGTTCCACAGTACAAACACACAAATACACAAACAAAAGCTGTAGAGAGCAAGCAAGAACATGCTCACAACATAAACCATAACATATGGGGAAATCCATCATTTTTTTGACAGCAACAAAACATTCCATACGTTTCCCTGTATTCACTTCTACAATTGGCAAATACGTATGGAAGGTTTCATTCAAATCAAAAGGAGTGCTGTCAAAAAGTGATTGAATTGAAATGGATTTACCCATATGCGATGTGTCAAGATGGATTCCACACACACACACACACACACACACACACACACACACACACACACACACACACACACACACACACACACACACACACACACACACACACACACACACACACACAACAGTAAAGCAAGGAAGTGTTGAGTACAGTAGATAGTGTAGCATTTCCCTCTAAAGTAAAGATTTCTGGCACTGTTTTCTCAAGGAGACATTTCCACCAAGCAGCGTCCTGTCATCCCAAGCAACAGAAGGGAAAGCCGGATGGGGGCTGCTGTGCTGTGGGGTAGGAAACCAAAGTTCCATTTCTTTCCACTGCTGAGTCCGTCTCCCCAGCTGCTGCTGCTGCTTGGCCTGGTTACCTTTCATACTTCCTGGAGCTACAGCTTAATAAACCCTCCTTGGAACACTCTTCTGGGTCGAGGGTCACTAGCACATATACAGAGGTAAATAATTAATAAGACATCAGATCTTTAACAAGAGCTCGCTTCTATCCCTTTCCCTGGAACACTTTGTTTGGGTAGAGGCCGGCACTTAGATGTAGGTAAGTAATTCATAGGTAACTAATCATTATCAGCTATCAGAGTGCTAGATTCTCTCCCCCTTCAGCGGGTTGCAAAGTGCATTCATGTTGTCGTCAGTGTCACCACTGGGATTATAGACTCCTCCCTTAATGTTTCCCTCGTGCGTCAGCACTGTTACCACAGGCCTTTTTCTCCGTTAACCTCGTCATTCTCCCATAACAGTCTAGCCCAAACGGCCACCGCCTCCCCTCCCCTACAGCCCCTCTCAGCTGAACCGAACCTCCCAGCACCCCTCTCCCTATCCTCTCCAGGGCCAAGGAGAACCCCCCTCCTTCCTCATCTCTGCTCAGAGCTGCCAAGTTCTCTGAGAAACTCAAACTAGCCTATCTGGGCCACACCAAGAGGAGCGATCGTGGTGCGGGGGTGTGGCGGGGCGCTGACTTTAACCCCTTTTGGCCCCATTCTCCTCAGAGGTACACTACATTTCCAAAAGTATGTGGACACACGCTCGTCGAACATCTCATTCTAAAATCATGGGCATTAATATGGAGTTGGTCCCCACTTTGCTGCTATAACAACCTCAACTCTTCTGGGAAGGCTTTCCAACAGATGTTGGAAAATTGCTGCGGGGACTAGCTTCCAGCCACAAAATCGTCTAGTATGCTGTAGCGTTAAGATCTCCCTTGACTGGAACTAAGGGGCCTAGCCCGAACCATGAAATACAGCCCCAGACAAGTATTCCTCCTCCACCAAATTTGTCTGTCGGACTGCCAGATGGTGAAGAGTGATTTATCACTCCAGAGGATGCGTTTCCACTGCTCCAGAGTCCAATAGCGGGGAGCTTTACACCACTCCAGCCGACGCTTGGCATTGCGCATGGTGATCTTAGGCTTGCGTGCTGCTGCTAGGCCATGGAAACCCATTTCTTGAAGCTCCCGACAAACAGTTATTGTGCTGACGTTGCTTCCAGAGACAGTTTGGAACTCGGTATTGAGTATTGCAACCGAGGACAAGCGATTTTGTACGCGCTACCGCTTCAGCACTCGACGGTCCCGTTCCGTGAGCTTGTGTGGCCTACCACTTCGCAGCTGAGCAGTTGTTGCTCCTAGATGTTTCCACTTCACAATAACAGCACTTATAGTTGACTGGGGTAAGCAGGTCGAACTGACTTGTTGGAAATGCGGCATCCTATGACGGTGCCAAGTTGAAAGTCACAGAGCTCTTCAGTAAGACCATTCTACTGCCAATGTTTCTCTATGGCGATTGCATGGCTGTGTGCTCGATTCTATACACCTGTCAGCAACGGGTGTTGCTGAAATAGCCGAATCAACTAATTTGAAGGGGTGTCCACATACTTTCCTATATACAGTGCCTTCGGAAAGTATTGATCAGAAAGGCTAGCTCTGTCCTGGGGATGAGCCTTGACACTCTAGAGGAGGTGGTGGAGAGACGGATCCTGGCCAAACTGCTGGCCATCATGGACAACGTCACCCACCCTCTGCATGCTATGGTTATGACGCAGAGGAGCACTTTCAGTCACAGACTGATCCCACCACGGTGTGCCAGAGAGCGCTACAGGAGGTCCTTCCTGCCGGCGGCTATTAGACTATTTAATGCCTCACCGGGGTGCCGTGCCGTCGGCAACATAGATCTGGAACTGTTGGGGTGCTAGGACCTAGTTTAACAATTATGCATCCATCCGTGAGTAACTCTGGTCCGTCAGCACTGATCCACTCAGGACCTATTTATTCATACAGGTCTGTATATACATACTCATGTACAGTTGTTATATCATATCACATGCAATATTGTAAGTAATTATTGGACTTAACCTACGTAGGCATTCACTCAGGAATGCATATTAGTATCCTGCCAGTTGCACCTTTTCTCATTGCTTTTAGTATATCAAATGTGCAATACATGCAGTTGTCTGTAATTAAACCCTGCGCACTATGGACTGTATTTTAAGGGAATTACTATTTTTACCCCAAATGATATCATACACACATTTAGCTATTAAAGTATCTCTTCCTGTCATTTACCTGTACAGTTTGTGTAACCACGCAAGTATTCACTTATCTGTAAATATAACTGTATACCTAACTGTACAGCTAATTTAACCATGCAAAAGGTTCACTTACCTGTTCATTTACCCAGTCTGTCTATTAAGTAAACTATTATTACCCTCGCTCATATCATACGCATTTTTAGCTACTGAAGTATTTCTCTGCCATCAACCTGTATAGTATAGTTAACCATCCAACATCCACCAATGTATAGTGTACATATTCAGCCAACCACCCATACTATGCAATGTCTCTTTTATAGCTTTTATTTTTTTGCACTCCAGATATCTTGTATTTCTATACTTTTTCATACTGCCGCTCTATGTATCATGTACCATGTATCTGTCTTTTGTGTACTTTCGTTGTGGCATTTTGCACCTGCCCTGTGTTTTGTTGTAGCTGCTTGACAATGAAATTTCCCCCCCGGGGGATCAATAAAGTACCTATCTATCTATCTATCTATCTATCTATCTATCTATCTATCTATCTATCTATCTATCTATCTATCTATCTATCTATCTATCTATCTATCTATCTATCTATTCAGACCCCTTGACTTTTTCCACATTTTGATACGTTACAACCTTATTCTAAAATGGATTAAATAATAAAAAATCCTCAGCGATCTACTCACAATACCCCATAATGACAAAGTGAAAACAGGTTTTTAGAATTTTCACCAATGTATTAAAAATAAAAACATTCAAAAGTATTCAGCCCCTTTGCTATGAAACTCGAAATTGAGCTCAGGTGAGCTCATCCTGTTTCCATTGATCATCCTTGAGATGTTTTAACAACTTGGAGTCCACCTGTGGTAAATACATTTGATTGGGCATGATTTGGAAAGGCACACACCTGTCTATATAAGGTCCCACAGTTGACAGTGCATGTCAGAGCGAAAACCAAGCCATGAGGTCGTAGGAATTGTCCGTAGAGCTTCGAGAGAGAGAGAGAGCTTCGAGAGAGAGAGAGAGCTTCGAGAGAGAGAGAGCTTCGAGAGAGAGAGAGCTTCGAGAGAGAGCTTCGAGAGAGAGAGAGCTTCGAGAGAGAGCTTCGAGAGAGAGCTTCGAGAGAGAGAGAGCTTCGAGAGAGAGAGAGAGCTTCGAGAGAGAGAGAGAGCTTCGAGAGAGAGAGAGAGCTTCGAGAGAGAGAGAGAGCTTCGAGAGAGAGAGAGAGCTTCGAGAGAGCTTCGAGACAGAGAGAGCTTCGAGACAGAGAGAGCTTCGAGACAGAGAGAGCTTCGAGATAGAGATAGATAGATAGATAGATAGATAGATGATAATTGATCCCTGAGGGACAATTTATTTGTCAAGCAGCTACGAAAATAACCCAGGACAGGTGCAAAATGCAAGAGCGAAAATACACAAAAGACAGATACACGAAACATTATACATGGAGCGGCAGTATGAAAAAGTATAGAAATACAAGAAGTCTGGAGTGCAAAAAACCTATAAAAAGACATTGCATGGCTGAATATGTACACTATACATTGGTGGATGGTGCATGGTTAACTATACTATAGAGGTCGATGGCAGAGAAATACTTAAATAACTAAAAGTGCGAATTATATAAGTGAGGGTAATAATAGTTTACTTAATATACAGTCTGCTTAAATGAACAGGTAAGTGAATATTTTGCATGGTTAAATTAACTGTACAGGTAAATATAGTTACATTTACAGGTAAGTGAATATTTGCACGGTTACATTAACTGTACAGGTAAATGACAGGAAGAGATACTTAAATAGCTAAATGTGTGTATGATATAATTTAGGGTAATAATAGTAATTCCCTTAAAATACAGTCCTTAATTACAGATAAATGCACGTATTGCACATTCGATATACTAAAAGCAATGAAAAAATATACAACTGACAGGATACTAATATGCATTCCTGAGTGAATGACTACGTAAGTTCAGTTCAAGAATTACTTACAATATTGCACGTGATATGATATAACAACTGTACATGAGTATGTATATACAGACCTGAATGAATAAATAAGTCCTGAGTGAATACAGAGTTACTCACGGATGTTACTCACGGATGGATGCACAATTGTTAAATTAGGTCCTAACACCCCAACAGTTCCAGGTCTATGTTGACGACGGCATGGCACCCCGGTGAGGCATTAAATAGTCTAATAGCCGCCGGCAGGAAGGACCTCCTGTAACTCTCTCTGGCACACCGTGGTGGGATCAGTCTGTGACTGAAGGTGCTCCTCTGCGTCATAACCATGGCATGCAGAGGGTGGGTGACGTTGTCCATGATGGCCAGCAGTTTGGCCAGGATCCATCTCTCCGCCACCACCTCTAGAGTGTCAAGGCTAATCCCCAGAACAGAGCTAGCCGTCCTGATCAGCTCATTTACCCTAGAAGCATCACCAGCTATTATGTTGGCGCCCCAGCACACCACTGCAAAAAAGAAGGCACTGGCCCCCACAGACTGGTAGAAGGTATGCAGTAGTTTACTGCACACGTTGAAGGACCTGAGCCTCCTCAGAAAGTAGAGTCGGCTCTGGCCCTTTTTGTACAGAGCCCCGGTGTTACCAGCCCATTCCAGCTTGTTGTCCATATGGACTCCCAGGAACTTGTATGACCCAACCATTTCCACATCCATCCCCTGTATAGGGACAGCAGTCAGTTGGACCTTGGTTCTCCTGAAGTCCACAACCATCTCCTTTGTTTTGCTAATGTTGAACTGAAGGTGGTTCTGCTCACACCACAACAAAGTCATTGATTGTGCTCCTGTACTCCTCCTCCTGCCCACCCCTGATGCAATTGCGGAGTCATCCCAGATCTACTGTAGGCATGTTTCAGAGTTATATCTGAACTCTGAGGTGTAGAGGGTGAACAGGAAGGGGGACAGGACCATTCCCTGGGGGTCACCTGTGTTGCTCACTGCCCGTTTTGACACACAGCTCTGTAGTTGCACTAATTGTGGGCTACCGGTCAGGTAGGTGCTTCCACTTTCATCCTCTTCATCTTCTCACCCATCATCCACCCCGATGTTGCGCTGATATGCGAACTGCAGGGGGTCCAGAGATGTACACACCAGGGGTCTGAGATGAGCGAGGACTAACCTTTAAAGGGTCTTCATGATGTGGGATGTTAGCGCTACAGGTCTGAAGTCATTCAGGACAGTGGGGTGCGCCTTCTTGGCCACTGGGACGAGGATGTTTTCCACAGCACAGGTACCCTTTCCAGGCTCAGGCTGAAGCGTTGCTGGAGTATTCCACACAGTTGGTCAGCACAGACCCTAAGCACCCTTGGGCTGATGCCATCAGGGCCCGCCGCTTTCCACTGATGTAGTCTCTCCAGCTCTCTCATCACTTGGTTGGAGGTGAAAGCCAGCCCAGGTGGGGAGATGGGGGGGGTGGGGGGTGTTGAGGATCAGTCCAGAAGGAGCAGGGGCGGAGGTGGGGAGGGGGTCGCTGATTGTCTCAACAGAGGTGTTGTGAGCAAAGTGGGGGTGGGACAGCCGTGAGGGTGTGTGGCCTGGGGAGCTGGAGGAGAGGTGGACGTCACACGCTGTGTTGTGCGGGATGTAAACAATAAGAGCAATGGCCGCTGTGAATTCCCTCGGCAAATAGTAGGGTCTCAGGCTAACGGCTAACAGCTCAATGTCCGGGCTACAAAACTTTTCCTTAAGAGTAATATGTTATGGAGGACACCATCTGTTGTTAACTAATAAAGCCAACCCCCCTCCCTTACTCTTACCGGAAGAAACGCTATCCCTGTCCACTCTGATGGTCCGGAACCCGCCGATAGTGACGTTCTCTATGGGGATGTTATCATTCTGCCATGTCTCAGGCTCGCTTCCCGGTATTCTCTTTGTCCAAGAACCAGACCCTGAAGCTCGTCCATCTTGTTATGCAGCGATCTCACCTTGCCCATAATGATAGACGGTATAGCCGGCTTGTACTTCCTCAGCTTTGCCTTACACTTCAATCCCGCCCTGCGTCCACGCCATCGCCTTTTAAACTCGTCCGGAATATCAAACTTTTCCCTGGGGTGCAGCAGCGCTGCGTGTGCTAAATCCAAGTGCTTGGTTCGGTTGTAAATAATTGAGGACTCGCATGTATGTTCAGAGCTGAGAAAAATAAAAAGTGCCTCAGTGATAAAAAGGACCGCTAAAACCTTCGTAAAACAGTAGCACTCCATAATCCTGAACTATTATAGTTCAACTGTTGCAAAAAAACTAATAAGAGGAGCTGCTTAATCCTGAGCGAGCTAAATTATAAATTAAAATTATTAATAACCTGTTTTTGCATTGTCATTATGGGGTATTGCGTGTAGATCGATGAAGGAAAAAATATATATTTTAGAATGAGGTTGTAACGTAACAAAATTTGGAAAAAGTCAAGGGGTCTGAATACTTTCCGAAGGCACTGTATATAGTGTATTTTGGCTCTCACTGCAAAATTACTTTCACATTGTAGCCTAGTCCAGTGAAGGTATGCTGGATATATTTATGCTGTAATACTTAGCGTTATTCAAGGAAGGAACATCTGAATCTGTGAGCATATCTGTGTGCATTATAGCATATGGTACTTCTAAAAGGAAGTTCTTGCCAACACAACGATTACAATAGCGATCAACACTCAAACTCTACTACTTCAGTTTAAATTGACACTTTCAGGGAACCCAAGTCGAGGGCAAGAAATTATTATCTTTCAAACCTCAGAAGAAATACCCCAGAATGGTCTCCTCTCCTTTACTTCAACTATATATCAGTCTCTTCCAGGAAGTGGAGACTCCAGTACATGTACATGGAATGCATTCTAGTGGGTCACATGGCAGAGGAGATTGGCCTAATGATGTTTGGATGACTTTCATCAAAGACGCCAAACATTTACCACACAGCCGGTCTCCTCCTCCTCCTCAGTGAGAGCATCTGATCAGCTATAATGGGGCCCAATTTAAGTGTAAAGTAAGGAGAGAATACAAAACACACTTCATTGCACTTACAGAACAGCCTCACACGTTAAACATTCACAAGGCAAGCCAAGCCATATGATCACCACCATCATCCAACTACTCTTGAGAACTCGCTAACAAAATCCTAATTTGTGTACCCCACTCAGTCTCTCCCTGATCGCTATAACTAAATCATATATGCACGATTCACATTAGTCCGAACATGACTGGGGAGGCGGGGCAGTTTAAAGGAAAGTTGACTGAGCAGGGAACCAGCTCCCTCTACTTGAGCAATTATTCATGTGAGGAGGCATAAACCAAATCAAACTGTATTGGTCACATGCTTCGTAGACAGCAGGTTTAGACAAACAGTGAAATGCCTACTTACGGATCATTTTCCGACAATACAGAGTTAATGACAAGATAAAAAAATTAAAAAAGTAGGGCCTTCCTCTGACATCGCCTGGTATAGAGGTCCTGGATGTCACATAGCTTGGCCGCGGTGATGTACTGGGCCCTACGCACCACCCTCTGCAGCGCCTTGCGGTCGGATACCAAGCAGTGATGCAGCCAGTCAGGATGCTCTTGATGGTGCAGCGGTAGAACCTTTGAAGGATCCGAAGGCCCATCTCAGCCTCCTGAGGGGAGAGACTGTGTTGGTGTGTTTGGACCATGATAGATTGAGGGTAGCAAATCTAGTATGGTTTACTTTTGAGAAAATATAAAGACATGTATTTTTGCATCATTATGAACAGCAGTTTATTTGTAATTTTCCAAAACATTATATACTACATACAATGCACATAATCAATGTACAATGGATCAACTTCAGAAGAGTAAAAGAAACACTAAAACTGGCGGTAATTGAACAAAGACAATGGTATTACTATCAATTAGAGCATTGATATCATTAACAACAATGCCAAGGTTGTTGAAAGACCGTGTTAAGCATTGAGTCATGAGAATTACATGGTGTGCATGTATAAAAAAATAACTTATCTTTCGACTTTGAAATCAACTACAATGATTGATTACTAATAAGAAATGGTCTGGCTACCAGAAGTCAGTCAACAAAATTCCACATGTCCAACTAGTCCAAGAGTACACCAGTGTATGTTATGTTTTTGGACCAACCGTTCACAAGATCAATTGATGCTTCATTATCAACTAAATACAATAATATTTACCTTTGAGAATGTATCAAGGAGAGCAGTTGGGATTTAAAAAAAACATATAGAGAACTCAAACAACTATGTACTGGCCTCCAACAGGAATAAAGCAGTCAAAATTTAGAAGAGTTCCCACCTCTTTCCATTCGAGTAACACTTCCCGACCTAAACATTTTAGTCAGTTATTATGCAGATGCTCTTATCTAGCGCGACGTACAGGAGCAATTAGGGTTAAATGCCGACAGATTTTTCACCTAGTCAGCTCTGGGTTTCAAACCAGCGACCTTTGTTACTGGCCCAACTCTCTTAACCGCTAGGCTACATCCGTTAGGCAGGAGTATACATAGGCCCTAATAACAACTACATTAGCATAGCATGGCACTGAATATAATAAATAAGAGGAAGAATGGCCATTTGTTATATTTCACACAAATACACTGAACCAAATCCTCTCTGCAGAGCAATGCACTGTCTATATGAATGGACTAAAACTTGCCAGGTGTGACAGTGTATATCGACGTGTTATGTTAGCCTTATGTACATCCCCACCTCAGCTTTAAAGATGTGAAGCATATTTGCGTCTGGTGGATCACCATTTGACATGTGCTTCCTAGTAGGGGTGAGCTAATAGTTGTTCTCCTAACCCATAAAGATTGATTTGACAATAAAATAAATGGAGTTGTGAAAAGCCATTTGAACATGCTCTTAAATAAGATTTTTTTAAATGTGTTTTGTTAAACCCCTGATATTGTCCCAAAATAAGGCTCTGGGTTCTAGGCACACCAAGGTAACTGAGCTATAATGTGCATTCAATGTTAAAAGACTGAAACCATTGGTGATTTGCTATAGAGATCATCAGTAATAGATTTCAGACAAAAGCCAGAGCACAGAGACAAACACGAGTGCATAATTTGCAAAAACTGCTGGTGAAATAGAAGTGCATACGGAGTCTGTACACATACTGTAGTATTGTATGTGTTTGTAGTACTGTATGCGTTTGTAGTACTGTGTGTGTGCATGTGCGCGTGAGCAAGTGCATATTAAAAAGAGGTAGCAGAGAACAGCAAAAATAAAAAATATTCCTAAACAGTGAGCAACATTCATGCGACTACTCAATCTTTTCTCATCTCCCTCTATCCAAAGAAAAACTTCAATGCTTCTTAAGAAGCCATCAAAGACATAGGTACTTAAAACTGCCCAGCCTCATCAGCCATCACTACAAAGAAACCGATTATACACATACACATTTTCATTGAATCCTTTATAGAAACCTATTTAAAACAGTTTGCTTTGCAGGTAAAGCACTGAACTACCATAGGGCTGTGTCCTGTATGTCAACGTGATACAATAAAGACCTGGATTCCAGGGCGATGAGCGAAGAGTAAGAGGGGCAGTAGAACACTGAGCTGAGGGCAGACTGAGCAGGCGACTGAGCAGCTGGCTGAAAAGCAGACATCTAAAACATCAAGACAGGATCTCAACATGATGTGTTTCATAAAGAATTCCGTAAGTCTTGACACTAATACATCATACACATACTATGTAGATCGCTAACTGAAGCCTCTAGCGTGGAAGTGATGACATAATATCCCAGTTTAAAATGCGTTGAAGGCAACACTTAATACAAAGATGAGCCGTTTCAGCCCCCCCAACAGACATAGATGTGGAGTGACGACAGTCTCCTCTTGATCTGTAGGCTTATTTTGAGGTGTGTTGAGGTAAATTATCCAGCATTTGAGAAGTAAAATGAATAAATACAATGAATTAGTATTAAAATAAGAATAGATTAAACACAATCATGCCAACAATACATGTGCGGGTGGGAGAGGTAGTTTGTTTTGGTTAAAACAGTGCCTGGAGGCACGACTCCGTACAATAAACTCTAACAGGGATTCAGGATTCAGCTTGCTTCACACATCACCAGAGCAATACAAGAGGGACACCAAAAGCCAGCAGCAACCATACAGGCCAAAACGTAGGCAGGGCCGCTGTGATCAGTGCCTTATTAGGAACCTGTCTGCAATAATTTACTGATCTTAACATTACATTGAAAGAAGATATGTATCATAGACAGTAAACCTGGAAAGGTACTGATCAAAGAGATGCTGCCTAAACTCAGACATGGTGACTGCATGATATACTGTACATACATTCCTCGGCATCATTTATTCCTCAAAAATACAAATACTGATTAGGACTGGACTTTTGACACAGTGGCAGCGGGAACCATTGATTTAGACTATATTGTGGACTGTTGTAGCCTGCCTCTTTTAAACATGATTATCGTGCTGTGATAAGAAAAACAGACAGACGCCCTGTGTGAAAACAATGGATACTGGGCCTGCAACACGGCCCTGTAGGCAGTTTATCTTCAAAATAAATAACTGGCAACTTTTTGCTTGATAAAAACAGAACACTGCAGAGGTTGCTGAAAAAATGTCATGGTGTGTGTGAATGTATGAGCGTGTGTGTCACTGTGTTACATGATTAGTTCCCTTCTATGCTATTATGAAAGTTTTCAGTTTCATTGAGGTATCTGTTAAATGTTGAACATAGTTTTGTAAGGCTACTGAGGTGGAGTTGCTGACCTGCGTTTTTGGGGCTTTCCTTCTAAGCCAGCAATAGAACCCCTGACCCCATCTTTCCTGCATTCCTTTACATAGGTTTATTTATATGTGACAGAATGCAAAACAAGTATGCTTTCTCCACAAGACCTGGGCCCAGATTTACAAAACATTCTTAAGAAGAAATGTCTTCTTAACTGCCATTTTTTCTTATGCTTATCCTTAAAGTTAAGAATAAATTAGATTATTTCCTTAAATTCAGGGGAGTGAGAGAAAAAGCTATTGAAAGCAATTTAACATGTTTAACTCACACAAACTTCATCTGAAAGTTTCAGTATTGATTATTTTAAACCCAAGAACATGTTTTAGATCAGTAATCTCAGTAAGAAATATGCTAACATGATGCCATTGCTAACTAGATAGCTAGTTAAAACGGTTGCCTAGCAACAAACCTCTTAAGAAGATATTTGAGAAGTTCCTAAGAACATAATTACATTTTAAGATATTGTTGAGGAATTGCATTTTTTCTTTCTTGAAAAGCTTCTTAAGTTAAGTACAAAGTGTTTTGTGAATCTGGGCCCTGGTCTACGCATAGTGGGATCTGGACATTTGCTGGTGGGAGAAAATAACTTTGGGCCGGGAGCTCTGTACACCGCTATTCTGTGATTCTTACTTTCTATACACTCACTCCTTTATTCACTCCCGAGCCCACCTCCCCAAACTCTCATCACTGGATCAGTTCAGTGTTAATCACTTCCCAGGTAAGAGAAGTCACACCTTCCATCGGAGTGACATATCCAAAGCCGCTGCTAACAAACTCAGTCCCATCAGCCCTTGGTGCACTACAGCTGTTGAGTTGGGCCTGAACGGCTGCTGTCGCGTTAAAGCTATGAAGAGTTCTGCCAGGCTGGCTGCTGTTCTATTGCAGTACAGGCATTGGCTGGCGTGTTGAGAGGCATGCCCGTCGCTACGGTGACTGATTGATTGGCCTTTATCGTTGTCTGTCTGAGTTGAGGCAGTGTTAGTAGTAAAGAAAGGGAAAGAGCATGAACAAGATTGTGTTGTCTTTTTCCTGGTTCTAACGGTATGGTACTTTTACAGAGTAGCTTTACAGGGCAGCAGGTTGAGTCAGAATGTCTCTTCGGTATGTAAGGTGTTTGGTTTTGGTGCAGCGGAATGAACGCTGATGTCAGGAAACCCAATCTCGAAGCGAATAAAACCAATGAGTCTGCACCCCCCCCCCAAACAAAGTATATATTACAGTCAAAGCTTATCAAGAAAAAAGTGAGAGGTACAACATAAGAAAATAGCACATCTCATATTTGCATACACTACCGTTCAAAAGTTTGGAGTCACTTAGAAATGTCCTTGTTTTTTTTAAATAAAAGCAAATTTTTTGTCCATTAAAATAACATCAGATTGATCAGAAATACGATGTAGACATTGTTAATGTTGTAAATCACTATTGTATATTAATAGAATATCTAGATAGGCGTACAGGGGCCCATTATCAGCAACCATCACTCCTGTGTTCTAATGGCACGTTGTGTTAGCTAATCCAAGTTTATCATTTTAAAAAGGCTATTTTATCATTAGAAAACCCTTTTGCAATTATGTTAGCACAGCTGAAAACTGGTGTGCTGATTAAAGAAGCAATAAAACTGGCCTTCTTTAGACTAGTTGAGTATCTGAAGCATCAGCATTTGTGGGTTTGATTACAGGCTCAAAATGTCCAGAAACAAATAACTTTCTTCTGAATCTCGTCAGGCTATTCTTGTTCTGAGAAATGAAGGCTATTCCATGTGAGAAATTGCCAAGAAAATGAACAGAGGAAGATTGGAAAAAAGTGTTATGGGCAGACAAATCCAAGTTTGAGGTGTTTGGATCACAAAGAAGAACAATCGTGAGACGCAGACCGAATGAAAAGATGCTGGATTAGTGCTTATCGCCATCTGTCAAGCATGGTGGAGGCAATGTGATGGTCTGGGGTTGCTTTGGTGGTGGTAAAGTGGGAGATTTGTACAGGGTAAAAGGGATCTTGAAGAAGGAAGGCTATCACTCCATTTTACAACGCCATGCCATACCCTGTAGACGGCGCTTAATTGGAGCCAATTTCCTACTACAACAGGAAAATTACGCAACTATTTAGGGAAGACGCAGTCAGCTGGTATTATGTCTATAATGGAGTGGCCAGCACAGTCACCGGATCTCAACCCTATTGAGCTGTTGTGGGTGCATCTTGACCGTATGGTACAAGGAGGTGCTTCAGGAAGTATGGGGTGAAATCTCTTCAGATTACCTCAACAAATTGACAACTAGAATGCCAAAGGTCTGCAAGGCTGTAATTGCTGCAAATGGAGGATTCTTTGACAAAAGCAAAGTTTGAAGAACACAATTATTATTTCAATTAAAAATAATTATTTATAACCTTGTCAACATCTTGACTATATTTCCTATTCATTTTGCAACTCATTTCATGTATATTTTCATGGAAAACAAGGACATTTCTAAGCGACCCCAAACTTTTGAATGTTAGTGTATATTTCCAGAGAATTCTTCCCAACAATTGAATTATTTTAGTATTTGCCTTTTTCCTCATATGTTCAGAAATAACAAGTGGTATTTACAGACAATGACCACAAGAGGGCGACCCAGACCTGCAGACTGAGCGAGGGGAAAAAAAACACTCCTGATGTGCTGAACCTTCGACCTACTAAGGCCATAATAGTTACCAGATTATCCACATATACCCATATAGCCTACACTTTATGCAATCCATTAAATGGTGCCTTAAACACAGATGTCAGTCTCACTACTAAAACACTCAGTCAGAGCCTGTACTCAACACCCTTTTGTGGTCATTCAGTATTCTCATAAAGAAACATCAAAAATAGAAGGCCCCTTGCACTCTACTCAGGGTGTATTTGTGTGTGTGTGCATTTCCTTTTTTACAATTGAAACACCCTATGTCAACACATACACACACATTCATATGCACACAAATAGGGCCTACATATCCTAGAATATACAGAGGATTACTTATCCATTTGTTTTAGTAGAAACAACCTTAAATATAGATATTAGCTTATATGTGCCCCCACACACACACACACACACACACACACACACACACACACACACACACACACACACACACACACACATATATATTTATAGTTTAGTTATAAATACATTCTGTTCGAAATTCCCTTTTTCTTATGAACGGGAAATTCCAACCTTATCGAAGCCCCTCCCTCCTCTCTTTACCCATAATACCCTTTTCTGTGACAGTGTGACTTTCCGGTACACTCCGCTATTCCCCCTCAGAGACCCTTCCATCCCTAAGCCCCCTATCCAGCAACTCCACAAATGAACTCCCGGCGGGTCCTCGTGTGTCCATCTCTTCAAACCAGAGGAGTCGTGGTGGGGGTCGGCGTGGTTGCTAGGACACCTCACTCCCAAACACTTCCAGCACCAGCGGGGTGAGCTGCATGCTGTGCTCGGGCTGGAAGGACAGCGAGCGGTACTGCTTGGAGTGCTCCTCATTGAGGCTGCGCAGGTCGGCTAGCTTCTGGATCATCCTGGCGTAGAGCAGCCGTCCTCCTGGGTGGTTCACCCTGATGTAGGCTTGGAGCACCTCCGACAGACTGTCCTGGAGAACCTCGATCTTGGCGTGGTCCTGCACTCCTGGACGATCTACATCAAGGGGAGGAGGGAGAGGCCGTTAAAATTAGTGATGAAGAGATGGGAATGCACACAAAAACACCATACAAAACATACACTTGAGTGTACAGAAAATTAGGAACACTATCCTAAAATTGAGTTGCACCCACTTTTGCCCCCAGAACAGCCTCAATTCGTCAGGGCATGGACTCTACAAGGTGTCAAAAGCGTTCCACAGTGATGCTGGTCCATGTTGAGTTCAATGCTTTCAACAGTTGTGTCAAGTTGGCTGGATGTCTTTTGGGTGGTGGACCATTCTTGATACACACTGGAAACTGTGTTGCGTGAAAAACCTAGCAGCGTTGCAGTTCTTGACACACTCAAACCGATGCCCTCGGCACCTACTACAATAACCTTTAAAAAGGCACTTAAATCTTTTGTCTTGCCAATTCACCCTTTGAATGACACACATACACTATCCATGTCTCAAGTCTTAAAAACCCTTCTTTAACCTGTCTCTTCCCCTTAATCTACAATGATTGAAGTGGATTTAAAAAGTGACATCAATAAGGGATCATAGCTTTCACCTGGATTCACCTGGTCAGTCTGTCATGAAGAGTTACTAATGTTTTGTACACTCAGTGTATAACCAAGCACATGCTGAACTTGTATGCACAAACGCACAGAAGGCATACATGTACAAACACATGTAAAGCACACACGAACAAGCACACATGGCAGCGATCAGGTAGATACCTGGAGACAGCAGACAGATGGCCATGAGCAGCACGTGTTCCTCCTCATGGAGGTTGAGTTTTTTCAGGCCCACCTGGAACTTCACCAGTGGCTCCAACAGGTCCAGAGTGTGACCCGCTACAAGGAGGGGCAGACAGGGGGTAAATGTGTCTTCAAGTGGTTTGACATAGTGAGTGAACTACAGTGCCTTCAGAAAGTATTCATACCCCTTGACTTGAACCACATTTTGTTGGGTTATAGCCTGATTCAACATTGATTAAATATTATTATTCTTCACCCATCTACACACACACACACACACACACACACACACAATACCCCATAATGACAAAGTGAAAACATGTTTTTAGAAAATTAAATACATAAATCTATTTTACATAAGTATTCATACCCCGAGTCAATACTTTGTAGGAGCATCTTGGGCGGCAATTACATATTTGAGTCGTCTTGGGTATGTCTGCATCAGCTTTGCACATCTGGATTTGGGGATTTTCTCCCATTCTTCCTTGCAGATTTTCTCCCATTCTTCCTTGCAGATTTTCTCCCATTCTTCCTTGCAGATTTTCTCAAGCTCTGTTAAGTTAAATGGGGAGCGGCGGTGAATAAGGCTGTGGCGGTCCCGAAATTTCGTCAGCTGGTGATTGTCAAGCAAATATCTGTCGGTCTCACAGTAATTGACCGTTAATTAATACGAACACATTTAGCATCTCCTGGCTTCCAGACATAGCCTACGATCCACTGATGCAGACCTTTGGAAAATCTACATTTTAAAAAGTATAATAAATCCATTATTTCTTTTAGACAGGTCTAAAGAAGCATGATATGAAGAAAATGTAGTCTATTTCAGAAGAAAATAACAGCATACTCTGAGTTGTCCTTATGTTAGGTCCTGATGTGGCTATGCCAAATGGCTGTGGCTTACACAAGTTAATTTAGCAGACAAGATTTGCTTAGAATTCTGTGGAATTATTAATATTATTTTATAGTATGAAGAACATCATTTAACAAAGCTGAATAAAAACGATGAGGCACATGCAGCTATTCTGTGTTGAGCGGTTAACAAAGAAACAGGAACTCCTATATGCTTAATTTAGTTATTAATGTAAGTTCAGTTGTTCTACAAACGTTGGGCTATATGCTTAGATTCTTTATACATTTTAAGGCTACATAATGAGACTAATGATTTTTTTTTAAAGTCGCTTGAAAGGCATGAGCTCTGCTTTCTGTTTGTGCAGGCTGTACACACTTCAATAGTCTCTCATTCACAATTTGACGAGCACTTGATAATGCCTCGAATTTCAAGACGGCATCCCCTTTGTGCCAGTAATGCACCCTAAAAGAAGCCATGCCTTTTATTTTGGCCCGGAGTGCTGCACAATCCGAAGCGCCTCTCACTCACATGGCTCTCCATCATGTGAATGAGTCTCGCTCACAGGCTACAAGTGAAGACAGACACATCGGGACAATTCTGCATTGTTAAGATATTGGAAGAACTGTCCACATTTACTTTTCATCAGCAAACAAGAGGAGTAGGCCTAACGAAGAGCAAAAGCACTAGCCTATGTCAATCTACTATCCCCCATAGTACAAAAGTCACCTTATTCTGTGAGAGAAATAAATATTCAAAACATAGTTGGATACAGTTGTGGGGTGCAATAGATCCCAAATTAATACAACCACTAGCATAAAAAAAAAAAACAGATTTAGCTTAAAATGTTGATAAACTATTAAGCTATATCTTCACATTATATTAGCGTGAAAACACCATTATCAAAAGTGACTGCAAGTTATTTGGCCACTTTAGTTGTGATAGAAACCTTATCAAAACATATAGGCCTATGGGCTAGACTAGGATTGGAAAAATGTTATTAAAAAAAAGGCAGTTTCTTATGCTGGGCATCATTCACAAGTGATAATATATAACTCACAAGTGATACTCTAATATTGTCACCCATCAGACTGTTATCAATGTAATCTTGTCTTTACATATACAAAATAATGTATGTGTGAAATTTGTTTATGCCAGCCAGGTAGGCTATACTCCTGTTCTAAAGATAAAACAATGTGATTAATATGAGGAAAGATGAGAAATAAATATAGTAGGCCTAGCCTATAGAAAGCTGATGGGATCACTCTTTCTTGCGCAATTTCATAGCCTATATAAATGTTGCGCAACATGAGCTCAAGTGTTTGACTAGATTTTTGATTACATTTGCCTTCTGTCTTTCACGTGCCTTTTTGCAAACTCCAGGCGTGCGGTCATGTGTCTTTTTCTCAGGCCACTCTCCCAAAGCCAGATTGGTGAAGTGCTGTAGAGGTTGTTGTCCTTCTGGCAGGTTCTCCCATCTCAGCCAATGAACTCTGTAGTTCTGTCAAAGTGATCATTGGGTTCTTGGTCACCTCCCTGACCAAAGTCCTTCTTGCCAGTTACAGGCAGAGCCGTTCCATTTGTATTTATTTTTTCCCAATGATGGAGACCACTGTGCTCTTGGAACCTTTCAACGCTCTAGAAATAGTTTTATACCCTTCCCCAGATATATGCCTCATCACATTCTTCTGACATGCACTGTCAACTTTGGGGCCTTATATAGACTGGTGTGTTTCTTTCAAAATCATGTCCAAACAATTTAAATTGGCCACAGATGCACTCTAACCAAGTTGTAGTGACATCTCATGGATAATCAAAGGAAATTGGATGTACCCAAGCTCAATTTGGAGTGTCATAGCAAAGGGGTGTGAATACTTATGTAAATTAGATATCTGTTTTTTATTTCCATAAATGTGCAAAAATGTCTAAAAACATGTTTGCACTTTGTCATTATGGGACATTGTGTGTAGATGGGTGAGAAACAAAATCTATTTAATAAAATTGTAATTCTGGCTGTAACAAAATGTAGAATAAGTCAAAGGGTCTGAATACTATCTGAAGGCACGTACATATACATACACACACAGTGGGGCAAAAAAGTATTTAGGTCAGCCACCAATTGTGCAAGTTCTCCCACTTAAAAAGATGAGAGGCCTGTAATTTTCATCATAGGTACACTTCAACTATGAGAGACAAAATGAGAAAAGAAAATCCAGAAAATCACATTGTAGGATTTTTAATGAATTTATTTGCAAATTATGGTGGAAAATAAGTATTTGGTCACCTACAAACAAGCAAGATTTCTGGCTCTCACAGACCTGTAACTTCTTCTTTAAGAGGCTCCTCTGTCCTCCACTCGTTACCTGTATTAATGGCACCTGTTTGAACTTGTTATCAGTATAAAAGACACCTGTCCACAACCTCAAACAGTCACACTCCAAACTCCACTATGGCCAAGACCAAAGAGCTGTCAAAGGACACCAGAAACAAAATTGTAGACCTGCACCAGGCTGGGAAGACTGAATCTGCAATAGGTAAGCAGATTGGTGTGAAGAAATCAACTGTGGGAGCAATTATTAGGAAATGGAAGACATACAAGACCACTGATAATCTCCCTCGATCTGGGGCTCCACGCAAGATCTCACCCCGTGGGGTCAAAATGATCACAAGAACGGTGAGCAAAAATCCCAGAACCACACGGGGGGACCTAGTGAATGACCTGCAAAGAGCTGGGACCAAAGTAACAAAGGCTACCATCAGTAACACACTACGCCGCCAGGGACTCAAATCCTGCAGTGCCATACGTGTCCCCCTGCTTAAGCCAGTACATGTCCAGGCCCGTCTGAAGTTTGCTAGAGAGCATTTGGATGATCCAGAAGAGGATTGGGAGAATGTCATGTGGTCAGATGAAACCAAAATAGAACTTTTTGGTAAAAACTCAACTCGTCGTGTTTGGAGGAGAAAGAATTCTGAGTTACATCCAAAGAACACCATACCTACTGTGAAGCATGGGGGTGGAAACATCATGCTTTGGGGCTGTTTTTCTACAAAGGGACCAGGACGACTGATCCGTGTAAAGGAAAGAATGAATGGGGCCATGTATCGTGAGATTTTGAGTGAAAACCTCCTTCCATCAGCAAGGGCATTGAAGATGAAACGTGGCTGGGTCTTTCAGCATGACAATGATCCCAAACACACCGCCCGGGCAACGAAGGAGTGGCTTCGTAAAAAGCATTTCAAGGTCCTGGAGTGGCCTAGCCAGTCTCCAGATCTCAACCCCATAGAAAATCTTTGGAGGGAGTTGAAAGTCTGTGTTGCCCAGCGACAGCCCCGAAACATCACTGCTCTAGAGGAGATCTGTATGGAGGAATGGGCCAAAATACCAGCAACAGTGTGTGAAAACCTTGTGAAGACTTACAGAAAACGTTTGACCTCTGTCATTGCCAACAAAGGGTATATGACAAAGTATTGAGATAAACTTTTGTTATTGACTAAATACTTATTTTCCACCATAATTTGCAAATAAATTCATTAAAAATCCTACAATGTGATTTTCTGGATTTTTTTTTTCTCATTTTGTCTCGCATAGTTGAAGTGTACCTATGATGAAAATTACAGGCCTCTCTCATCTTTTTAAGTGGGAGAACTTGCACAATTGGTGGCTGACTAAATACTTTTTTGCCCCACTGTATATATACACACAGCGGGTGAAATAAGTATTAAACACGTCACCATAATTCCAAAGGTGCTATTGACATGAACTTTTCACCAGATGTTGGTAACAACCCAAGTAATCCATACATACAAAGAAACCAAAACAAATAAGTCCAGAAATTAAGATATGTGTAATAATGTGAAATGACACAGGGAAAAAGTATTGAACACACTTACTGATATTTAATACTTTGTACAAAAGCCTTTGTTGGTAATGACAGCTTCAAGACGCCTCCTGTATGGAGAAACTAGTTGCATGCATTGCTCTGGTGTGATTTTGGCCCATTCTTCCACACAAACAGTCTTCAAATCTTGAAGGTTCCGGGGGCCTCTTATGAATCTTGATCTTCAGTTCTTTCCATAGATTTTCAATGGGATTTAAGTCAGGTGATTGGCTGGGCCATTCTAGCAGCTTTATTTTCTTTCTTTGAAACCAATTGAGAGTTTCCTTGGCTGTGTGTTTGGGATCATTGTCTTGCTGAAATGTCCACCCTCGTTTCATCTTCATCATCCTGGTAGATGGCAGCAGATTTTTGTCAAGAATGTCTCGGTAAATTTGCCCATTCATCCTTCCTTCAATTATGTGAAGTTTGCCAGTACCATTTGCTGAAAAGCAGCCCCACACCATGATGTTCCCACCTCCAAACTTCACTGTTGGTATGGTGTTTTTAGGGTGATGTGCAGTGCCATTTCTCCTCCAAACATGGTGTGTATTATGACATCCAAACAGTTCAATTTTGCTCTTATCTGACCACACTATATTCTCCCAGCAAACAGTTCAATTTTGCTCTCATCTGACCACACTATATTCTCCCAGTATTTCACTGGCTTTTCCAAATGTTGTGCAGCAAACTTTAAACGAGCTTCAACATGCTTTTTTTTCAGCAATGGAGTCTTGCGTGGTGAGCGTGCATACAGGCCATGGCGGTGGAGTGCATTACTTACTGTTTTCTTTGAGACAACAGTACCTGCTAATTGCAGGTCTTTTTGAAGCTCTCCACAAGTGGTCCTTGGCTCTTGGACAACTCTTCTGATTATTCTTTTCACTCCTCTCTCAGAAATCTTGCGAGGAGCACCTGGTCGAGGCAAATTTATGGTGAAATGATTGTCTTTCCACTTCCGTATTATGGCCCCAACAGTGCTCACTGGAACATTCAGAAGCTTAGAAATGCGCCTATAACCAATACATCATTATGTTTTGCAACAATTAGTTTGCGAAGGTCTTGAGACCGCGCTTTGCTTTTACCCATCATGAGATGTGTCTTGTGTGACACCTTGGCAATGAGACCTTTTTGTAGGCCATCAGTTGGGACTGAACCAGCTGATATTAATTTGCACTGACAGGGGGCTGGATTGCTTTTTAATTACTGATAGTTTTCAGCTGTTGTCTTGGCTTTCCATGCCTTTTTGCACCTCCCTTTCTTCATGTGTTCAATACTTTTTCCCTGTGTCATTTCACATAACTTAATTTCTGAACTTATTTGTTTTGGTTTCTTTGTATGTATGGAATACTTGGGTTGTTACCAACATCTGGTGAAAATGTTATGTCAATAGCACCTTTGGAAATATATTTACTGAGAAAAATGGTGACGTGTTCAATACTTATTTCACCCGCTGTGTGTGTGTGTGTGTGTGTGTGTGTGTGTGTGTGTGTGTGTGTGTGTGTGTGTGTGTATATATATATATATATATATATATATATATATATATATATATACACATACACACACACACACACACAGTACCAGTCAAAAGTTGACACACCTACTCATTCAAGGGTTTTTCTTTATTTGTACTATTTTATACATTGTAGAATAATAATGAAGACATCAACACTATGAAATAACACAAAGTAGCCACCCTCTGCATTGATGACAGCTTTGCACACTCTTGGCATTCTCTCTGCCAGCTTCACTTGGAATGCTTTTCCAACAGTCTTGAAGGAGTTCCCACATACTCTGAGCACCTTCACTTTACGGTCCAACTCATCCCAAACCATCTCATTTGGGTTGAGGTCGGGTGATTGTTGAGGCCAGGTCATCTGATGCAGCACTCCATCACTCTAAATTCAAAGATGGCGTAACAGTGCAGATGTGTTTTTTTGTCCTGTCTCATGTCCCGTGTAAATAGTCTGTAATTAGTCTGTCTTTCCGTATATTTTTCTTATTCCTCATATACTTTTCCTGCAACCCCCCTCACCCAACGCGGAATGGATCTACTATTTTCTTTATTTCTTTATTTCTTTATATTTTAACTGAACCTCTGGCAGAAGCTAGCCTGCTAACTAGCTACTAGCCATTGCTAGCGGTCCTCACCACTGCTCTGCCTGCATACTTTTTTGGGGGGGGACAATATTGGCCAGTCTGCACAGCACGCTACCAACCCTGCGCATATTGGATTGCGTTCCCTTCCACTTCACCGGATTTCTGCTGAAATGACAGGACCATCACACCGGATCATCGCAGCTAGCAAGCTGCAACCGAGTAGCTGCTGTTGTTTGGCTAACACTACTGTCCAAAAGCTTGCACCAGTTAGCCTTTAGCTAGCCCCGAGCTAGGCCCATCTCCCAGCTAGCTGATGTGTACTAGCCAATTCCCGGGCTACAGTACCTTTATCAACCGGCCTGGACCTACTGTCGACACGGAGCCCTGTAGAGCCATCACGACTGGTCTGCCGACGTAATCGTCCGACGTGGTCTCAACAGGCTTTTCCGTTACGACGTCGCCGAAGATCCATCTGCTATCCCTGGCCCGCTAGCATTCTGAACCCCTAGCTCCCTGGCTCACCCCTTTGCTGTCCATCGTACCTTATGATCACTCGGCTACATAACTGTTGCCAGCTGGACTGTTCCCTTACACTGTACCTCATTCTGTTTATCTGTTAAGCCTCAGCCTCGAACTCAGGTCCTGTGTATGGCACAACTTTTTCTCAGTCTATTCATCACCATTTACCCGTTGTTGTCTTAGTTCTCTTGATTAACTGTGTTTGTTTTATGCCTCTCCCTTATTTCAATATGACTTGTCTGTTGCTGTTTAGGTTTTTCCTTATTGTTCTATTTCACTGTAGAGTCCCTCAGATAGCATGCCTCAGATAGCTCCTTTGTCCCACCCCCACACACGCGGAGACCTCACCTGGCTTAACTGGTGTCTCCAGAGATGCAACCTCTCTCATCATTACCCCCACTGAATTCTTATCCTAACATATCCCTGTCTGTACATTATGCCATCAATCTATTATATCGCGCCCAGAAATCTGCTCCTTTTATTCTCTGTACCCAACGCACTAGACAACCAGTTCTTAAAGCCTTTAGCCGTACCCTTATCCTAGTCCTCCTCTGTTCTTCTGGTGATGTAGAGGTAAGCCCAGATCCTGTAGCCCCCAGTACTACACCTATTCCCCAGGCTTCTGTAACCGTAAAAGCCTTGGTTTTATGCATGTTAACATCAGAAGCCTCCTCCCTAAGTTTGATTTATTCACTGCTTTAGCACACTCCGCCAACCCTGATGTCCTAGCCGTGTCTGAATCCTGGCTTAGGAAGGCCACCAAAAATTGTCCATCCCCAACTACAATATTTCCCGTCAAGATAGAACTACCAAAGGAGGCGAAGTTGCAATCTACTGCAGAGTTCTGTCATACTACCCAGGTCTGTGCCCAAACAGTTTGAGCTTCTACTTCTAAAAATCCACCTTTCCAGAAATAAGTCTCTCACTGTTTGTTACAGAACCCCCTCAGCCCCCAGCTGTGCCCTGGACACCATATGTGAATTGGTTGACCCCCATCTATCTTCAGAATTCGTACTGTTAGGTGACTTAAACTGAGATATGCTTAACACCCCGGCCGTCCTTCAATCTAAACTAGATGCCCTTAATCTCACACAAATTATCAAGGAACCTACCAGGTACAACCCTAAATCTGTAAACATGGGCACCATCATAGATATTATCCTGACTAACTTGCCCTCCAAATACACCTCCTCTGTTTTCAACCAGGATCTCAGCGATCACTGCCTCATTGCCTGCGATCACTGCCTCATTACCACCCCTTATCACTGTCAAACGCTCCCTAAAAAAAACTTCAGTGAGCAGGCCTTTCTAATCGATCTGGCCCGGGTATCCTGGAAGGATATTGACCTCATCACATCAGTAGAGGATGCCTGGTTGTTCTTTAAATGTTATTTCCTCACAATCTTAAATAAGCATGCCACATTCAAAAAATGTACAACTAAGAACAAATATAGCCCTTGGTTCACTCCAGACTTGACTGCCCTTGACCAGCACAAAAACATCCTGTGGCGTACTGCATTAGCATCGAATAACCCCCGCGATATGAAACTTTTCAGGGAAGTCAGGAATCAATATACACAGTCAGTTAGAAAAGCAAAGGCTGTAAAATCTGGACCCCTACAAATCTGCTGGGCTAGACAATCTGGACTCTTTCTTTCAAAAATGATCCGCCGAAATTGTTGCAACCCCTATTACTAGCCTGTTCAACCTCTTTTTCGTATCGTCTGAGATCTCTAAAGATTGGAAAGCTGTCACGGTCATCCCCCTCTTCAAAGGGGGAGACACTCTAGACCCAAACTGTTACAGACCTATATCCGTCCTGCCCTGCCAAAGCACCCCCACACCATCACACCTCCATGCTTCACGTTGGGAACCACACGTGGAGATCATCCGTTCACGTACTCTGTGTCTCACAAAGACACGGCAGTTGGAACCAAACATCTCAAATTTGGACTAGACCTAAGGACAGATTTCCACCGGTCTAATGACCATTGCTCGTGTTTCTTGGCCCAAGAAAGTCTCTTCTTCTTATTGGTGTCCTTTAGTAGTGGTTTCTTTACAGCAATTCGACCATAAAGGCCTGATTCACGCAGTATCCCCTGAACAGTTAATGGTTAGATGTGTCTGTTACTTGAACTCTGCAAAGTATTTATTTTTTGCTGCAATTTTTGAGGCTGGTAACGCTAACGAACTTATCCTTTCCTGTGGTGGCCCTCATGAGAGCCAGTTTCATCATAGGGCTTGATGTTTTTTGCGACTGCACTTGAAGAAACTTTAAAAGTTCTTGAAATGTTCTGCATTGACTGACCTTCATGTCTTAAAATAATGATCGACTGTCGTTTCTCTTTGCTTATTTGAGCTGATAATACGGACTAGGTCTTTTACCAAATACAGTCGTATGCAAACGTTTGGGCACCCCTGACAATTTCCATGATTTCCATTTATAAATAATTGGGTGTTTGGATCAGCAATTTCATTTTGATCTATCAAATAACTGATGGACACACTAATATTTCAGTAGTGAAACTAGGTTTATTGGATTAACAGAAAATGTGCAATATGCATCAAAACGAAATTAGACAGGTGCATAAATTTGGGCACCCCAACAGAAAAATCACATTGATATTTAGTAGAGCCTCCTTATGCTAAAATAACAGCCTCTAGACGCTTCCTATAGTCTCTAATGAGTGTCTGGATTCTGGATGAAGGTATTTTGGACCATTCCTCCTTACAAAACATCTCCAGTTCAGTTAGGTTTGATGGTTGCCGAGCATGGACAGCCTGCTTCAAATCATCCCACAGATTCTCAATGATATTCAGGTCTGGGGACTGGGATGGCCATTCCAGAACATTGTACTTGTTCCTCTGCATAAATGCCCGGGTAGATTTTGAGCAGCACAGTTTTTTGAGATGCGCAGTGACACCATCTGCAGCAAGATGATGTTGTAGGTCTTTGGAGGTGGTCTGTGGGCAGTTTTTGACCGTTCTCACCATCCTTCGCCTTTGCCTCTCCGATATTTTACTTGGCCTGCCACTTCTGGCCTTAACAAGAACTGTGCCTGTGGTCTTCCATTTCCTCACTATGTTCCTCACAGTGGACACTGACAGCTTACATCTCTGCGATAGCTTTTTGTAGCCTTCCCCTAAACCATAATGTTGAACAATCTTTGTTTTCAGGTCATTTGAGAGTTGTTTTGAGGCCCCCATTTTGCCACTCTTCAGAGGAGAGTCAAAGAGAACAACAACTTGCAATTGGCCACCTTAAATACCTTTTCTCATGATTGGATGCACTTGTCTATGAAGTTCAAGGCTTAATGAGCTCACCAAACCAATTGTGTGTTCCAATTAATCAGTGCTAAGTAGTTACATGTATTCAAATCAACAGAATGACAAGGGTGCCCAAATTTTTGCATAGCCTATTTTTCACATCTGATTTAATTTCATACAACTTAATATTGCTACACTAAACATCTTTGTCTGGACAATACCCTAGTACTCAGCTTTTATTAGAAAATGAATGGCATGCCACTGATCATTTTCTGTGACGACAGAGTCAATTATTGTGCAGCCTCAGAGGGGTGCCCAAACTTTTGCATACGACTGTAGGGCTATCTTCTGTATACCACACCGACAACCCAACTGATTGGCTCAAACGCATTAAGCAGGAAATAAATTCAACAAATTAACAAAGCTGTCATCAAGGGAAAGGGTGGCTACTTTGAAGAATCTCAAATATAAAATATATTTTGATTTGTTTAACACTGTTTTGATTCCATATGTGTTATTTCATAGTTGTGATGTCTTCACTACTATTCTACAATGTAGAAAATTGTCAAAATAAAGAAAAACCCTGAAATTAGTAGGTGTGTCCAAACTTTTGACTGGTACTATATGTATGTGTATGTGTGTGTGTGTGTGTGTGTGTGTGTGTGTGTGTGTGTGTGTGTGTGTGTCTCACCCTTGGTGACGTCGTTGATGCAGTACTTGAAGTCAGGGCCACCACCACAACTCCAGGACATGTCCTCTAGGTTGAAGGACTGGTTGGAGCGTAGCATAATGATCTCGATGGCACTTGACTTGAGCAGGGCGATCTGGTCCTCAGCAGTCAGCCCTCTGGAAAAACAATAACACTTATTGAGACAAACATGCAGTGTGTCAGCGTGTCCTTACCCATCATCACATCACACAGAGGGCCTCTCATCTGCTTCTATTTTACCAGATTAAGAACTGAGGAAAAAGGAACCCTTTTCTCCTATTGTGTGATTCAGTCCAGATTTGATGGCAGAGATTTAAAGAATGTGTTCCACTGGTACCAAAAGATGAGGGAATCAGCATAACACCATACCAAGTCTGGAATCTTGCAGCCCATTGGACAATGGCATTCTTTTATTTCCTAACTAAACAAAATAGTTATTATCCTTGAAACTGGAATTGCAGGATTGTCTGAATAAAACTAAAATGCAATTTCCATCTCATGCTCGTTTTTATTTTTTTGTACACACAGTCGTGTCTTCTGGCAGGATGAGTGAATCATCACTGTTCTCTAGAATATTCTAGGGGAGGAGAGAAACAGGAAGGACAGAAGGTACAATGCATTCTATGGTTACCGGGACGACTGTGTTCCACTGTTCCCTATTGAGCATGAGCACACAGGGGCATGCTGTTCTATCCATCCCACCCCCTCCACCCATCTAACACGATCGCTCCCTCTCCCCATCCATATTCACACACCCGTACCAAGGTTAACACCAAAATAGAAAACGAGCACACACAGGTAAATGTGTGTGCTTGCTAGTCTTGTAGTATATGGTTGTGAAAGAGTAGTGGTAGTTGAAAAATGGAGGCGCACACAATGAAATTTCCGAGCACAATGAAAATTATTTGAGGTAATATATATTTTTCATTGTGCTCCTTAATTTTTCGCACAGCAAAATATTTAGGCACATATGTAAGTAAAATGGTTGCACTGTAGAGCCCTGTAGTGGTAGTGACTGCAGTAGTAATAGGGTTTCATAGGCCTATGGGTTAGTATTGGCAAAGATGATCTATATACTAACAAGATACTGGAATGACTGCTCTAACAATGGGAATACATGTCTGCAAAGGCGGAAGGCAGGCGGGATCCGATATGAAGTAGTTTGTCTTGAAGTTGCCGGAATGGCACGTGCGTACATTCGTCCACTTATCAGTACATTCGTAAAAACCTAAACATTGAGAAAATTCTATTTGATCAAATAAGCTTCATGTAGCAAATTAGAAATTAAATGTTATGTTGACCATTGACCTCCATACAAAAAATCCCCACTTCCACAGGTTAACACTGTATTTTCGCGCGGACACATTCTCACTTTGCCTCTTCATCTCTGGTTATAGTGAGCTATTTTGGGGTGGCTTGTAGGTGTGGAGTTATTATAGTGGGCTAGTTTAGTAAGCTTGAGTTAATACTATCATAAGCCATATGTGTTTTTAAGCTCTCAAAATGTTTTAGTTTGAACATTCTGAAAGTTCTGTGGCAGTGATTTCAGTTTAGAATACTGAAGCCTGCATTCTGCCATTGAAATGAATGGGGACACAACACGCTTTATTGTTTATAAAGTTTGAATGGTAGCAAAAAGCTGTGTTAAAAGGTGTTTACAAAGTTGGTCCATGTCAGAAAATGTTTGTGAAACGTGTGCTGTTTTTGGATATTGATTAGCGATTGTCAAGGATGCACAGAAATTCCAAAATATGTGTAGACTTTTTAGTTCAGATTATTTGTTTAAAACATATGACCTATAGGCTTTTTGATCGTGGGTTTGAATAGTGTTTGAAGAAAACAACATACTTGGTGCGAATCACAAGATTGGGTAGATCTATTTTAGCTCTTAAAGGGGCAGTAGCCTACATTGGGTTTACAATTTTCAATTACAGCATTATTTAATATGCAGTTATTCTTCTGCTATGTATACTATTAAGAATAATATATACGTGATAATAATATCTTCCAATTACAACTATTATGTCTCATCTTTTAACTAAATGCAATCTATTAACTTCCAAAATGCAAGTAGGTATATGTAGCTGTCCGATAACACGTTCTGATGGAATGGCTTGTCCTGCACTTTGTAAAAACCCAGAGTGCATTAACAGAATTTTGGAAACAGATCTTGGTTCCATTCTAAACACAGCAATGTGAAAGTAAAGAGTAGCTCAGATAGCTCAGATGGTAGAGCATGGCTCTTTCAGCGCCAGGGTTGTGGGTTCGATTCCTACGGGGGACCAGTACAAGAAGGTATGAACATGTATACACTAAATGTATGTCACTCTGGATAAGACGTAAAAATCAAAAATGTAAATGACTCGGACCACAACATAAGTGAAATTAAGTAGCAAAATAGTTCAAGGGCAGTGTGAATACAGAGAGTTATTTTGCTTTTTTCTCTCAGAGAGTGCTGAGATCGGTTACTTTAAAAGAGGACTATGTCAACGTTGGGTTTGACTCTTAAATGGACCAAGAGCAGTGGCGAATCCAAATTTTGGGGCTTATGCAAATGAAAGTGTCAATCTTTTCACATGCAATCTAAGTAAGTCAGTCTGTACATGTCAAATTTTAAAACGGCTATAGCTCAAAAGGTATACATGGTTACAAAAAGCTGTATACAAGCACACTATTCCAGAACGTTTTGCACATTTTAAAAGTTTGAATGGCATTTCTATCTTAAACGGTTGAAGACTAGTCACTAGAAGCGACCAGAATATTTCCCATTCAAACCTTTGGTCATTGAAATACATTGGGATATATGCAAACGCTGTGGTGCGAAAGGTATAAGTAGTAACAAAAATTGTTTGGGGAAGCAGCCAGAAGACAGTCAGCCTGCATATTTTAAAGTTGTTTTGATGCTACAGGTGCCAGCAGAAGGTAAATCATAACGAAAAGTATGACTGATTCTGAAGTTGTTGTTGCTTTCAGTACGCACACCTAACTACTGAGGAAACTCAACCAGCTGTGCCCCTACAGCACTTCTCTGCCTATTCCCCAGCAGTCAGACTCCCTGCCTATGACTGAGTCATGAGCCACAGAGCCACACTAACACAGGCTGCCAGGCTAACACACAGCCAGCCAGGTCATTCTAAACAGATCCTGTGACTGAATGGGAATCCTGAATACATGCAACACTGACTGATACGGCTGGGGAGAGATCCGTTTACACCTGTGATCTAACCCTTCATCACAAATACAGGATTCAGCCATTTACCTGAATGCTTTCCGAGACCAAAGTTCAAATAAGTACTGCAAGTACGGAGCATAGGCTTTGATAGTTCATGGAGATGAACTATAGGGGAGAGGGTCCAGGAATTACTCTCAAACGCAGGTCAGTAAAACGTACCATTTTCCACAGTATACGAGTTCACCACTTCCCAATGCATATTTTACTTTGGCCTTTCTGCATTTAATCCTTTTGAGAATGATGATTCATTCCCACAGTAAAACAACTCTACTAGTGAGTCTATGAATATTACATTTGTCTGGCACACCCTTCCCCAGGCAGAGGACATCATTGCTGCTTTGTCTATATACACAGAACAACTTGTTATACATGGAACAACTTGTTGTGAATATGTATTCATGGCATGTTCTGTACAACATGTTCACTGACTGCATACATCTGGGGAGGGGATGGATCAGGAACCTTAATTGAACACGTCATGTGTTGCACTCACTGTGTTCCAGCGTATTCCAGGAAGAGCACTGAGCCGTACCCGCCAGAGTGTTTATCAAATTCCTTACACACACACACAATACCACACTGTACCAAACCATGTAGCTATGCAATTAATGAAGTCGTCCACCCACAGAAATAACTACTACAGGCTTAATGGAGAGTAGGAGCCTGACAAAGATCCACTCTCAGATCTAAATGTTATTGTGTAATTGCCTAATTAAAGATACAGTATATGGTGGAGCAATCATTTGTGTAGGTCCTACACAATCTCTTTAATGTACTATAGTTGGGCTCCGGAGTAAAGTTTACACTACGTACAGTTCTAGTATCAGCTTCCCCAATCCTAACCTTAACCATTAGTGGACAAAATGCTGAACTGACCCAAGACCAGAAGGCACATGATATGCTAGAGTCCCACCTGAAGCCAGGGATCATCTTAGCGAAGCCGATGACCTTCTGGATGCTGTAGCTGACCAGGTCAGCTAGGTGGGGTAGCATGGAGAGCTTGGAGCCGTCGTCCTCACTGGAGTCTGGGCTGCCTGCACTGTCCTGGTACATCATCAACAGACTGCTGAAGTTCATCAGCTTGGTGTCCACCGACTCTACACAGGGAGAGAAAGGTGTTTAATGGAGATGGTAGAAAGAGAGGAAGGGGTTAAATATGGGAGAGAGAGAGTGGTGTTCAATAATAAAGAGAAAGGAGAAATGTAAGAGTTCATGGGGTATGTGAACGAGGGAGAGGTGTCAGTGGCAATAAATGGTTGTTAAATGAAGCAAAAGGTTTACAATAAAATGGTACAAAAGGCCATTCCACTCCTCCAGGGCCCGGTTTCCCGAAAGCGATGGGTGCTTTAACGATACATCTTTCCTACAACAGCCGAAGATGTAACATGCGTTCCTTAAAACACCACACAAAGAGAACAGACGCTAAAAGTGCGTCGTTGGCACGTGTCGATACTGATAGGATCAAAAGAGCGGCAGGGGGGCAGGTAGCCCAGTGGTTAGAGTGTTGGGCCTGTAACCGAAAGGTTGCTGGATCGAATCCCCGAGCTGACAAGGTAAAAATCTGTCGTTCTGCCCCTGAACAAGGCAGTTAACCCACTGTTCCTAGGCCGTCATTGAAAATAAGAATTTGTTCTTAACTGACTTGCCTAGTAAAATAAAGGTAAAAAAAAAAAAAAAAAAAGAAAGGCAGTGCTTCTCTCAGATCAGCTTTCTCAATTCAAATCTTACCTTAAAATGAGTATTATTTCACAATACCCCCAGTGGATCAGCTCCTAGAGAGATATTACCACCACATTTTCTTACGTTACAGCTATATTCTAAAATCCTTGCCGATGACAAGCACACCCATAACATGAAGCAGCCACAACCATGCTTGAAAATATGAAGTGGTGTAATCAGTGATGTGTTATTGTTGGATTTGCCCCAAACATAACGCTTTGTATTCAGGATATAAAGTTAATTTCTTTGCCACATTTTTTTTTCAGTACTACTTTAGCACCTTATTGCAAACATGATACATGTTTTGAAATTGTTTCATTCTGTACTGGCTTCCATCTTTTCACTCTCATTTAGGCTAGTATTCTGGAGTAACTATCCATCCTCCGTTTTCTCCTGTCACAGCAATTATACTCTGTAACTGTTTTAAAGTCCCCATTGGCCTCATGGTGAAATCCCTGAGCGGTTTCCTTCCTCTCCGGCAACTGAGTTAGGAAGGATGCCTGTATCTTTGTAGTGACTGGGTGTATATTGATACATCACCCAAACTGTAACTAACAACTACACCATGCTCAAAGGGATATTCAATGTCTGCTTTTTTACTTTACCCATCTACCAATAGGTGCCCTTCTTTCCCTAGTCTTTTTGATTGAATCTGTGTTTGAAATCATTGCTCGACTGAGGGACCTTACAGATAATTGTATGTGTGGGGTTTCAGAGATGAGGTATTACTATTATTGCACATAGAGTGAGTCCATGCAACTTATTATGTGACTTGTTAAGCACATTTTTACTCCTGAACGTATTTAGGCTTGCCATAACAAACGGTTGAATACTTATTGACTCAAGTCATTTCAGCATTTCATGTGTAATACATTTTTTTAAATATCTCAAAACATACAGTGGGGAGAACAAGTATTTGATACACTGCCGATTTTGCAGGTTTTCCCACTTACAAAGCATGTAGAAGTCTGTAATTTTTATCATAGGTACTCTTCAACTGTGAGTGACGGAATCTAAAACAAAAATCCAGAAAATCACATTGTATGATTTTTAAATAATTAATTTGCATTTTATTGCATGACATAAGTATTTGATACATCAGAAAAGCAGAACTTAATATTTGGTACAGAAACCTTTGTTTCAATTACAGAGATCATACGTTTCCTGTAGTTCTTTACCAGGTTTGCACACACTGCAGCAGGGATTTTGGCCCACTCCTCCATACAGACCATCTCCAGATCCTTCAGGTTTCGGGGCTGTCGCTGGGCAATACGGACTTTCAGCTCCCTCCAAAGATTTTCTATTGGGTTCAGGTCTGGAGACTGGCTAGGCCACTCCAGGACCTTGAGATGCTTCTTACGGAGCCACTCCTTAGTTGCCCTGGCTGTGTGTTTCAGGTCGTTGTCATGCTGGAAGACCTAGCCACGACCCATCTTCAATGCTCTTACTGAGGGAAGGAGATTGTTGGCCAAGATCTTGCGATACATGGCATCATCCATCCTCCCCTCAATACGGTGCAGTCGTCCTGTCCCCTTTGCAGAAAAGCATCCCCAAAGAATGATGTTTCCACCTCCATGCTTCACGGTTGGGATGGTGTTCTTGGGGTTGTACTCATCCTTCTTCTTCCTCCAAACACGGCGAGTGGAGTTTAGACCAAAAAGCTCTATTTTTGTCTCATCAGACCACATGACCTTCTCCCATTCCTCCTCTGGATCATCCAGATGGTCATTGGCAAACTTCAGACGGGCCTGGACATGCGCTGGCTTGAGCAGGGGGACCTTGCGTGTTCTGCAGGATTTTAATCCATGACGGCGTAGTGTGTTACTAATGGTTTTCTTTGAGAATGTGGTCCCAGCTCTCTTCAGGTCATTGACCAGGTCCTGCCGTGTAGTTCTGGGCTGATCCCTCACCTTCCTCATGATCATTGATGCCCCACGAGGTGAGATCTTGCATGGTGCCCCAGACCAAGGGAGATTGACAGTCATCTTGAACTTCTTCCATTTTCTAATAATTGCGCCAACAGTTGTTGCCTTCTCACCAAGCTGCTTGCCTATTGTCCTGTAGCCCATCCCAGCCTTGTGGAGGTCTACAATTTTATCCCTGATGTCCTTACACAGCTCTCTGGTCTTGGCCATTGTGGAGAGGTTGGAGTCTGTTTGATTGAGTGTGTGGACAGGTGTCTTTTATACAGGTAATGAGTTCAAACAGGTGCAGTTAATACAGGTAATGAGTGGAGAAAAGGAGGGCTTCTTAAAGAAAAACTAACAGGTCTGTGAGAGCCGGAATTCTTACTGGTTGGTAGGTGATCAAATACTTATGTCATGCAATAAAATGCAAATTAATTATTTAAAAATAATACAATGTGATTTTCTGGATTTTCGTTTTAGATTCTGTCTCTCACAGCTGAAGTGTACCTATGATAAAAATTACAGACCTCTACATGCTTTGTAAGTAGGAAAACCTGCAAAATCGGCAGTGTATCAAATACTTGTTCTCCCCACTGTAATTCCACATTGACATTATGGGGTATTGTGTATAGGCCAGTAACAACTTAAATTCAGGCTGTAACACCAACAAAATGTGGAAAAAGTCAAGAGGTGTGAAAAAACTTTCTCAACGCACTGAATATTTGAATGCAGTTATGTTGGTTTTAATTTGAAGCCTCTTTTTATACGTTGCTCGTTTGAATCAATTGCAAAGACATTTTGGCAACTTTGTATTTGTAGTCAACTTTGTTCTGACGTTTGTCGGTCACTGTTCACAGAGAGACGGATAAACCATGTGATTCTATGTTTAGTGGATATCTTGTGTGTATAAAGTGACACGGGAGGGGAAAAAGTAATAAACCTCAGTGGTGTGTGATTGTGAATTCTTCCATAGCGAAGTTATGGCCTTCAGTTCTAACCTAGCAAAGTAAAGGAAATCCTTGAGACTTGTCAATGCCGACAAGGCTAGTCTTACTCATCTTGTTAATGGAACATGTGATTGTGGCACATGTATACTGTGTTCTTGCGTGTAAGCATGTGTCCCTCACCTGGTGAGTGGTTGAAGGAGTCTGAGGAGGCATCTGACAGTGAGTGAAGGGAGGCTGCACGACTGGCACTGCGTGTTACTGGGCCCTCTCGCACCGGGGGCTGCAAACACACAAAACATGCATTTAACATATAACAAGAACAACATTTTGCCTGCCTTTTAAAGTCTGCCTTGTAAAGTCTGCCTTGTAAAGTGCACATAGGAGTGATTGACAAAACAACAGACCCAGAATCACTTGATGTAAAAAATTGTAAAACATTAAATTAATGTCATGCAATATCTGTGATTTCATATCCCAATAAAATATATATTGCAAAAAAAAAGTGAGAATTTGGCTAAGCTAGTTTGATCAGTACGGACCCTGAAGCGTGAGAAGTCTGAGTAGGAGTCGTCGTAGGTCTTGTGGTGGGCCTCCACCAGTGAGGCGATGACCTGGCTCTGCTCGTCATTCAGCCTTGGTCTCAGGGCCTCCCGCGCCGCCTCCTCCTCCTTCCTTTTCTGGATAAGATCCTTCTTCCTCTGCACCTCCTCATCTGTCAGAATGACTGGGGGAGAGAGGGAGGCGAGGGGAAGATGGGTGAGAAGAGGAGTGGTGCGAGAGAGAGGTAACACAGCTAGCCTGATTGCCTTTCACAGTAGCCTCTCTCAGATCTACTGACAACAGTGGTCGATAAGTGACTTTCTATTACTTGCTGATAGTTTTCTTCACACAAACAGCAGCTATTAGAGCGGGTTGAAACAAGACTCAGTAGAATGTGTGTAGGCTTATGTTCCATTAGCACCACAATTGCACTGAAGTGTCATCTGAGCTGTTCGGTTTCTCAAACTAATCTGACACAAACCACAAACTCAATGTTCCCTACTGTGGTAAATTACTACAAGATGATACACAAAGCAATGGAAGAATCAAATAATCATATTCGCGCTCCCAGGTGGCGCAGTGGTCTAAAGCACTGCATCTCAGTACCTGGTTTGAATCCAGGTCACATCCGGTCGTGATTGGGAGTCCCATAGGGTGGTGCACAATTGGCCCAGCATCATTTGGGCTGGGGTAGGCTGTCATTGTAAATAAGAACTTGTTCTTAACTGACTTACCTAGTTAAATAAAACATTTAAAATAAATATAAAATGGACCAGACAGAGGTTAACATGCAAACATCACCAGACAACTACATGTTTGTGAGTGTTTCAAAATAAATGTACCCACACCGCTCACGTGTGTCACCGAGCATCTACGTAGCCAAGCACTAAAACAGAACTTGGTTCTAATTGAGACACCTGACGTGCTGCAAGTCCCGCTTCTCCAATCTACTCATTGGTTTTCAGGAGCATACAACCCCATGTGGGTATTTGAAAGATGAACAAGATAACTAAAAAGTCAGAGTGCATCATTTTGAGGTGATGAATTTAACATTTTAATTACTCTGCCATTCTCAAAGTCATGTCCACCAGTCCTTGACTGAATAAGTCCATTAAACACACTGTTGTTAGAATTTTAATATCACAGTGTTTAGGAGGACGTCATTCCCCCCCCCCCCCCCCGCTCTTCCTTCACAAGTTGGCTGCCCATCAAAACTACAGCTAAACTATATCAAAACAAATTTCACACATAAGCCTATAATAATAATGTAGCCTTAAGACAATATTAAATTGACAATAGTCTGATGGGTGACAATACAATATATGTTAGAATGCAATGGCTCAGGACGGGATTGCTAGATACCCAGCTTGATAGTCTGGGAAAAAAATTCTACACATTCTACACATCCAGCAAAAAAAAAAAAAAAAAAAAAAGCACCATAATTCAGGTAAAATAACAACAATGTTCATCTCCCAGGACAAACTAACTAGCAATAGCAAGCTAGCTAAATGTCCATGAATGTTTCATGCATGTTTGACATGCCCCCAAATCAATATATATTGAACAAAAATATTAAAACGCAACATGTAAAGGATTTGCCAAAATACAAAAAGTATGCCTGTTGTAGTAAAGTGATCCTGCTGAGGGGAACAACAATGCCCCCTAAACTGAAAAGTCATGTGGGGTCTCTTCACGTCAGATTTCAACCCCAGTGAGACATTTCATCTGCTGAGTGGAGATCCAGCAAAGATCAATAGAATTCTGTCAATTACGGAATTGCAGTATAGAACCAAACATCAATGAAACAGCAGATAGCCGCAGTCCATGAACAAATAAACTGAACTGACAGCTAATGTGGGGCAGCAAAGTCCGGCTATGATAAAACTACGGTAGATTTTACTTTGGCCACCATCACTTTTCCTTGAAGAGTCACATTTAACATGCCCATTAAAACCCAAGAGGCTAGGCACTTATATTCAAGCACTAGAAGGGCTCACTAAGCATTCACTGAGTGGAGCTGTCAATGATCGTTCAGTGCTCACAGCTTGTGTTCACACATTCATTGGCCAGGCATCTAACACAGGCTTGTTTAATAGCCCAATGCACAAACACAAGAGAAGCTCCCAAAGAAACTGCTCAAAAGATGGTGTTCATCTCCTAAAAGTAGAGCACCTCACAAAAGGCACTATTAGGCAGAAACCACAAGAAATCCTAAAACTATACTGAACAAAAATATAAATGCAACATGTAAAGTGTTGGTCGCATTTTTCATAAGCTGAAATAAAAGATCCCAGAAATGTTCCATACACACAAAAAAGCTTATTTCTCTCAAATTGTGTGCACAAATGTGTTTACATCCCTATTATACCCCTTTTCCACCAAAAAAGAACTGGTGCTGGTTCAAAGTTGGTTAAACTTGCGAACCTTCTCAGAACCTGTTTGTTTTTCCACTGACTAGAGAGCCCAGCGAACGACGTCGTTACGTCACCATACGTCTTAGCTTTCCCAGAAACGCTTGCGCCAACTTCAAGCATAACAATTACAATGGCGGACTACATCGTCTTTCTGCAAATATTTCTCCTGGCTTTGCGATCCTATATTGGGGTCAGAAGAAGACGTTTAGAACACATCGACTAGCTCTGTGTTTATAGCAATGGTGGTCACAACCTTTCCCGTCGTGTTGTTGGTCACAGTAACCCCGCCCCCAGCCCCCGACGTGGTAAAAGAACTGTTCTAGTCCAGCTAAGAGTTGGTGCCGCTTTGGAACTAAATTTCCTGGCTGAGAACCGGTTCTTTGGCTGTCGAAACACAAAGAACTGGTTCGCGAGTAGGCACCGGCTCCGAACCGGCTCTCAAAATGCTTTGGTGGAAAAGGGGTATTAGTGAGTATTTCTCCTTTGCCAAGATAATCCATTCACCTGATAGGTGTGGCATATCAAGAAGCTGATTAAACAGCATGATCATTACACAGGTGCACCTTGTGCTGGAGACAATAAAAGGCCACTCTAAAACGTACAGTTTTATCACACAACACAATGCCACAGATGACTCAAGTTGAGGAAGCATGCAATTGGCATGCTGACTGCAGGAATGTCCACCAGAACTGTTGACAGATAATAGAAATGTTAATTTCTTTACCATAAGACACTGTTTTAGTGGCCTGCATACTCACCAGACGTCACCCATTGAGCATGTTTGGAATGCTCTGGATCAATGTGTACAACAGCGTGTTCTAGTTACCACCAATATCCAGCAACTTTGCTCAGAAACAACATTCCACAGGCCACAATCAACAGCCTGATATACTCTATACGAAGGAGATGTGTTGCGCTGCAAATGGTGGTCACACCAGATACTGACTGGTTTTCTGATCCACACCCCTACCTTTTTTTCAAGGTATCTGTGACCAACAGATGGATATCTGTACTCCCAGTCATGTGAAATACATAGATTAGGGCCTAATGAATTTATTTCAATTGACTGATTTCCTTATATGACTGATTTCCTTATATGTTATACAGTGCATTCAGAAAGTATTCAGACCTTCACTTTTTCCAGAAATGTTTACGTTAAAGCCTGAATTCAAAATAGTTTTTTTCTCTCACCAATCTACACACAATTCCCCATTATAACAAAGCAAATTTATAGTAAATAAATATCACATTTACATAAGTATTCAGACCATTTACTCAGTACTTTGTTGAAGCACCTTTGGCAGTGATTACAGCCTCGAGTCTTCTTGGGTATGACGCTACAAGCTTGGCACACCTGTATTTGGGGAGTTTCTTCCATTTTTCTATGAAGATTCTCTCAAGCTCTGTCGGGTTGGATGGGGTGTGTCACTGCAACAATTTTCAGGTCTCTCCAGAGATGTTCGGGTTCATGTCCGTGCTCTGGCTGGGCCACTCAAGGACATTCAGAGACTTGTCCCGAAGCCACTCCTGCGTTGTCCTGTTTGAAGGTGAACCTTCGCCCCCAGTCTGAGGTCCTGAGCGCACTGGAGCAGGTTTTCTTCAAGGATCTCTGTACTTTGCTCTGTTCATCTTTCCCTTGATCATGACTAGTCTCCCAGTCCCTGCTGCTGAAAAACATCCCCACAGCATGCTTCACCGTAGGGATGCTATTGGCCAGGTGATGAGTGGTGCCTCGCTTCCTCCAGAGGTGGTGCTTGGCATTCAGGCCAAAGAGTTCAATCTTGATTTCATCAGACCAGATAATCTTATTTCTCATGGTCTGAGAGTCCTTTAGGTGCCTTTTGGCAAACTCCAAGTGGGCTGTCATTTGCCTTTTACTGAGGAGTGGCTTCCGTTTGGCCACTCTACTATAAAAGGCCTGATTGATGGAATGCTGCAGAGATGGTTGTCCTTCTGCAAGGTTCTCCCATCTCCCCAGAGGAACTCTGGAGCTCTGTCAGAGTGACCATCGGGTTCTTGGTCACCTCCCTGACAAAGGCCCTTCTGCTCATCTCTAGGAAGAGTCTTGGTGGTTCCAAACTTCCTTCATTTAAGAATGATGGAGGCCAGTGTTCTTGGGGACCTTCAATCCAGCAGACATTTTTTTATACCCTTCCCCAAATCTGTGCCTCGACTCAAGCCTGACTCGGAGCTCTACAGACAATTCCTTCGACCTCATGGCTTGGATTTTGCTCTGTCAACTGTGGGACCTTATAAAGACAAGTGTGTGCCTTTCCAAATAATGTCAAATCAATTGAATTTACCACAGGTGGACTCCAACCAAGTTGTAGAAACATCAAGGATGACCAATTTCGAGTCTCATAGCAAAGTGTTTTATTATGGGTTATTGTGTGTAGATTGATGAGGAAAATGTTTTATTTAAATCAAGGCTGTAACGTAACAAAATGTGGAAAAAGTGAAGGAGTCTGAACACTTTCTGAATGCACTGTATGCTAGCTAGTATTTACCTATTGAACTATGCTGCTGTTGCCAACATTTGATTTAATCTATTGCCATATTTATGGAGACAAGTTCAGAACTAGAGGTGGACTAGCCTTACTCCATCATAGACTGTCTTACTGTTACTGGCTGGTTGACTGGGCTGACATCAAGCCAGAATGGGACACTCAGTAACCCATCTAGCATGGCATAGTCAAAAAGACCGCCGATGCAGCCAAGCTAGCCAAATGTGGGGATTTCCCAGTATTTGCCAGCAATAGTCTGATGATCTGTCTAGATAGTATTTCACAATGCCTTCTGTATGGCTGGAACAGTACTGAGGTGACAGACAGCTGGCTGAGGCCAGAAAAATCGAGCTGTTTACCAAAAATGTGTCCACATTTAGTAATTAGTCTAGTGCCTGGATAGCCACGGCAGAGGACAGATGCAGGGAGGGAGGGAGAGCGAGTGATCCTCTGAATGGGAATTCAAAGATTAAATCCACAGAGAATATTTAATAGGATCATAATTAAGGGCCAATTGATTTACCCTGACTGTCACTACTGAATGTAATAGTTTGGTATCGAAATACTCTGGGTCAGAATATCATCATTATCACAAAAACTATCCCCATCTATTATTCATTATAGACAAAAAACTGTTTCAAGTGAGAAGTAGGCATTGATCTGAAGCCGAAAAGGAAAGGAAATTCACATGAGCACCCCCATACCTACTTCACCCATGCTTTACCAAGGTTTTCCAGCACACAGCTTTGACCTACTACAGTAGCTATTTGAATCTAGTCTATAGTACATCAAACAATGTGTAGGCAGGTTGCTTAGGATTCAAACCTTCTCAAACAGCCTAATTCATACTCAGAGGAGGTGCTCCCACAATAATTTGACTTGTACTGCATACAATTCCACTACCTTTTCAAGCTTTCTTTTCAATTATATGAAAGCAAGCTTTGAAACTTACAAGACCATTAGGCTTGATTTAGTGAGCCGTTTGGCCTGTAGTAATTTAATTTTAATAGTGGTAATTTAATTGTAGTAATTGAATTTCACCTCTTCGTAGATTGAGCACAGAGGCGCTATGTTTGGCTGCTCTCCTGTTAACCCTGTAGCATAAGGGAGCGTGGATAATTGTGTACTCCTCATTGATTTGGCAGGAGTCAGAGTGGGCAGGCCTGCTCTGTCGTCTTGGCACACACTATCAACTGCAGGCGGCAGAGTGGGCAGGCCTGCTCTGTTGTCTTGGCACACACTATCAACTGCGGACAACGTGGCTGGATCCTCAGCAAGGAGGAGATGCTTTAAACAAGCAACAAACAAATAAGCTATAGGGGTGAGGCTTTGGATTGACCAATTACAGCATTGAGACAACACCAACGGGTTATGAACTTAAACACTCATTAAGTCATTAACACAAATATCTGTGCAAAACATCTGTGTAGCATTCAACATGATTTATTCATGCGAACATGCAGTGCATTCGGAAAGTATTCACTTGACTTTTTCCACATTTTGTTACGTTACAGCCTTATTCTAAAATTTATGAAATAAAAAATGTTCCTCATCAATCTACACAAAATACCCCATAATCACAAAGTGAACAGATTTTCTGACTTTATACACTGCACTCTTTGAGAGAGGTAGTTAGCAAACCAGACCAAAAACCTCTCAGTGACACCAATACTCCTTAGCCGGCCAATAAAGAATGGAATGGTCTACCGTATCAAAAGCTTTGGCCAAGTCAATAAAAATAACAGCACAACATTGCTTAGAATCAAGGGCAGTGGTGACATCATTGAGGACCTTTAAGGTTGCAGTGGCACATCCATAACCTGAGCGGAAATACTATAGACATCAAGAAAGCCAGTCAGTTGATTATTGACAAGTTTTTCCAACAGTTTAGATATAGAGGGCAAAATAGAAATAGGCCTATAATAGTTAGGATCAGCTTGATCTCCCCCTTTAAATAAAGGACTAACCGTCATTGCCTTCCAAGCAATGGGAACCTCCCCAGATCGGAGAGACAGGTTAAAAAGGTTAAAGATAGGCTTGGCGATTATAGGGGCAGCAACCTTAAACAAGAAAGGGTCTAAACCATCTGACCCAGATGGTTATTTGGGGTCAAGTTTCAGGAGCTCCTTTAGTACCTTAGACTCAGTAACTGCCTCCAGGGAAAAACGTTGTAGCGGGGTAGGGGAAAAAGAGGGAGAAGCATTGGGGATAGTTACATAAGGGACATGGGCAGCTGTGAATTGGAGGGTTTATACTCCAGGTCTTTAACAGTTTTCCAGAATTTCTTGGGGTTAGACCCACAGAGAGAGAACTTTTCCTTAAAGTAACTAACTTTGGCCTTCCGGATAGCCTGAGTGCACTTATTTCTCATTTGCCTGAACGAGAGCCAGTCACCCTGAGTTAGCGTGTGCCGGGCCTTTCGCCAAATGCAATTCTTGAGGTAAATTCTAAAAGGGAAGAAGTTTGGAACCACCAACACTCTTCCTAGAGCTTGCCGCCCAGCCAAACTGAGCAATCGGGGGAGAAGGGCCTTGGTTCTGGAGGTGACCAAGAACCCGATGGTCAATCTGACAGAGCTCCAGAGTTTCTCTGTGGAGATGGGAGAACCTTCCAGAAGGACAATCATCTCTGCAGCACTCCACCAATCAGGCCTTTATGGTAAAGTAGCCAGACGAAGCCACTCCTCAGTAAAAAGGCACATGACAGCACGCTTGGAGTTTGCCAAAAGGCACCTAAAGCCTCTCAGATCATGAGAAACAAGAATGAACTCTTTGGCCTGAATGCCAAGCGACATGTTTGGAGGAAACCTGGCACCATCCCTACGGTGAAGCATGGTGGGGATGTTTTTCAGCTGCAGGGACTGGGAGACTAGTGAGGATCGAGGGAAAGTTAAACGGAGCCTTGATGAAAACCTGCTCCAGAGCGCTCAGGACCTCAGACTGGGGTAAAGGTTCACCTTCCAATATGACAATGACCCTAAGCACACAGCCAAGACAATGCAGGAGTGGCTTCGGGAAAAGTCTCTGAATGTCCTTGAGTGGCCCAGCCAAAGCCGGAACATGAAACCAATCTAACATCTCTAGAGAGACCTGAAAATAGCTGTGCAGCGACACACCCCATCCAACCTGACAGAGCTTGAGACGATCTGGAGAGAATAATGGGATAAACTCCCCAAATACAGGTGTGTCAAGCTTGTAGCGTCATACCCAAGAAGACATGAGGTTGTAATCACTGCCAAACGTGCTTCAACAAAGCATAGAGTAAAGGGTCTATGTACTTATGTAAATGTTGCTCTGTCATTTTGGGGTATTGTGTGTAGATTTATGAGGACAAAAACAACTATTAAATCAATTTTAGAATAAGGCTGTAATGTAACAAAACGTGGAAGGTCAAGGGGCCTGAATACTTTCCAAATGCACTGTACAGTGCTATATGAGCCCCATACTAACTGTAGCACTCCAAAAAATTAGGACCAACAGGCAAACTTCAAAGAGCACTAACAACATGTCCACATCAAGCTGAACCCAGCTCGACAATTGGTTGCAGAGTCGCCACACTCATCCAATCGCAAGTCTCATTCCATGCCACACCCGTCTGAAATATTTCAGGGCATGCCACATATTGTTTCACATGCGTGAGTACCCACATGACTGGGGCATGCAGTGCTAGGCAGCACTCTCCTCTCCTCCCCACCCCCTCTCCCTCATGCAAGACCCTGTGGCCTGGAGCTATAGCGCTGGTGCACACAAAGAGGCCATTTTAGCTGTTTGGATCCCTTTTTCTTTTCCAGGGGCTCATTTAGGCGTGTGACTGTTTACCAGCTACACAGCAGCAGCCAGAGCATTGTTGGACTGGCCTTTATTTTTCTCTCCCCTCCTTCCCCCCGCCCTGTCACCTCAAAATGCACAGCTTGGTTATTTTCATAACCCTGCTGACTTGGTGTTCAAACATGCTAAATTGGAGGGTATTTCATAAAGCAGGATTATATGACCTTAGCCAGCACATTTTTGGTAATATCTTTTGAAACAACCCCATATTTTCTAAGTCAGTAAAGAAGGTAAAATACAGTATAACCCTGGTCTATTTTTCTGGCTCAACGCAACTCAAATACACAGCCATCTAAAAAAAGAAAGAGCATGTCCAGTCAAACATAATTATGCAAAACAGATGGTAGAAACATACTGCACAGTAAAGTGTGTACTGCACATGTGTACTGCTCTTTCACCTTAGGCCTACATGATGTAAATAGTCTTCAGCCAGCATGGGCCAAGCACTTAAAGGGCTGAAGTTACTGTATTCATGACCATTTGGCAATCAGTGTCTCTGAGCACTCACACTCCTTCATCATGCCCATGTCCACACAGCGTTTGAGCCGGCAGGCCTGGCAGTGGCGGCGGTTGTCCTTGGTGATGGAGCAGCTGCTGTTGAAGGGGCAGGTGAAACTGGCCTTACGCTTCATGCTGCGTCTGGTGGGGGCAGATAGACAGACCTGGCTTACTAGCACATCAAATGAGGAATATACTGTAAAATAGCAATATTAGCGGCACTGTTTTAATGTAAATGGCAGGCAGATGGGATTATTACTCAACTGGATTACATTCACAGACATACACTGAATTAGAACGCCACTACCCTTCTCACAGTAAAAACAAACATTTCATGAACAGTCACACAGTGTGCCCTTTGAACAGACAAAAAAAAAACCTTGGCATAGTCTCCCATTTACAGCAAGCACCGGAGGGCGCGCACACAGTTTAGAAATAGATACACACAAAAATGACAGATAAAACACACACATCAGTAGAGTACTAGAGTCCCTCTTGTTCCCAAACACACACACACACACACACACACACTGGGGTTTCTACAGGTGTCTGTTGACCTTTCTCCCAAATAGCTAACAAATTAGGAATGGCAGACATGAGGACCGCTGAATAAGAGTTTTGTTTAATGAGAACATGATGCCTGAGACACACACAGCCTGGAATTTTCTCCTTCTTTCCTGTAGGCACTTTCTGTAATCCATATACTGTACATCAGTTACATTTTCCCAAGCTGCATCAAGTAGTCTAGACTGTGTTATGATATTGAAACTACAGCATTTGGGGTGCTTTCTGCCCTGCAGTATAACTACTTCAATCTCTATGAACCCTTTAGATATAACCCTACTGTTTTCTAGATGTTAAGATGTTTTCTTAATGTTATCTGTGTTCGAATACTCATACTAACCGCACTAACCATACAATTTGTGACGTAAATTAAGTATGTAGTATGCTTATTGGTCATAGTATGGATAGAGTTAGTATGCCAAAAGTTACTGGATATCATACTACATTCGCCAAAATACAAAGTATACACGCAGTGGACACTATTTCCGTATTTTAGGCCCATAATTAAATTCTTCAGAAAATGGGCGTGGTTTAACGTTTTTAGATTAGAAGAAAATGGCAGAAAATATGCAGCCAAAGTCCGACGAGAGCGGATACAAATTCATTGCTTTAACTAATTATGACAAATGTTAAGAAAATGTTGAGCAATGTAATAAAGTAATTACTTTTCAAATAAGTTAAGCTACACGTTATGTTGGTTGACAATGTGTTGGCTACGCTATCCTTATGAACTGCATAGCATATCATTACAACAGTAGGTAGCTACCTCGTTAGTTGGGTACTAATACATCGAACTTGCCAGTATATTAACTACAGTTGAAGTCGGAAGTTTACATACACTTAGGTTGAAGTTATTAAAACTAATATTTCAACCACTCCACAGATTTCATGTTAACAAACTATAGTTTTGGCAAGTTGGTTAGGACATCTACTTTGTGCATAACACAAGTAAATTCTTCCAACAATTGTTTACAGACAGATTATTTCACTTATAATTCATTATATCACAATTCCAGTGGGTCAAAAGTTTACATACACTAAGTTGACTGTGCCTTTAAACAGCTTGGAAAATTCCAGAAAATTATGTCATGGCTTCAGAAGCTTCTGACAAGCTAATTGACATAAATTGAGTCAATTGGAGGTGTACCTGTGGATGTATTTCAAGGCCTACCTTCAAACTCAGTGCATCTTTGCTCGACATCATGGGAAAATCTAAAGAAATCAGCAAAGACATCAGAAAAAAAATGTGTAGACCTCCACAAGTCTGGTTCATCCTTGGGAGCAATTTCCAAACGCCTGAAGGTACCACGTTCATCTGTACAAACAATAGTAGGCAAGTATAAACACCATGGGACCACGCAGCCATCATACCGCTCAGGAAGGACACGCGTTCTGTCTCCTAGAGATTAACGTACTTTGGTGTGAAAAGTGCAAATCAATCCCAGAACAACAGCAAAGGACCTTGTGAAGACGCTGGAGGAAACGGCTACAAAATTATCTATATCGACAGTAAAACGAGTCCTATATAGACATAACCTGAAAGGCTGCTCAGCAAGAAAAATGAGGAAAAAGTCAAGGGGTACGAATACTTTCCGAATGCACTGTATATGCACTGACCATGTGTGCTTGTTTCTATGATCGACTAAATTAGTTTACTGAGAACAAGGTGGTTTCTGACATCTTCTGCTGCAAAATAACAGCAACAGATCTTGGTCATAGTAAGGAAGTAACACCCTCTAGGCCTACTTGTCATTAACACTAGAACTGCTGGGCCTCGAGCGACCCCCCTTCAAGCTAATGACCAGTCATTCTGACTCAAACATTCAAATATTGTAATTAACAATAGCATTTTCATTAGTTTATGTTACTGTAGGCTGTATGTAAAAAAGAAAAAACACCAAATTTCAAAAGTTCAATAAATGTTATTTGTGGAGTACCTTACAGCTATGAAACAGCTTATTTTTATAACACAATAAATAAAAAAAAATACCCCAACCACCAAGAAGCAAGGTCAAGACGCACAGTCAAATGAGAAAGAAATCAGTAGCCTAAACATCACTATAAAATGTATCAAGGCCACTTGGCGCTTATAATGATGTTTAGGCTACTGATTTCTTCATCATTTGACTGTGCGTCTTGACCTTGCTTTTAGGTAGCGAAACTAGTCACAAAAGCAATAAAGGCATTATAATGAATACGTGTTGATTTGACAGCAATCAAAAATAGTTGTCAGCTTGTGCTTGTGTGCGTCTTTATGCAATGGCATCAGTTGGATTTCATTTAGCTGTTATCCCTTGCCCTAACAGTTGGCACAATCTTCGTAACTTTCACTTGCTTGACAAACACTATCGGTCAAAAGTTTTAGAACACCTACTCATCAGGGTTTTTCTTTATTTGTACTATTTTCTACATTGTAGAATAATAGTGAATACATCAAAACAATTAAATAACATATGAAATCATGTAGTAACCAAAAAAGTGTTAAACAAATACATTTTATATTTGAGATTCTTCAAATAGCCACCCAAATAGTCTTGATGACAGTTTTACACTCTTGGCATTCTCTCAACCAGCTTCACCTGGAATGCTTTTCCAACAGTCTTGAAGGAGTTACCATATACACTGGCTGCTTTTCCTAAACTGTGCGGTCCGACTCATTCCAAAACATCTCAATTTGGTTGAGGTTGGGGGATTGTGGAGGCCAGGTCATCTGATGCAGTCTTCCTTCACTCTCATTCTTGGTAAAATAGCCCTTACACAGCCTGGAGGTGTGTTGGGTCATTGTCCTGTTGAAAAACGAATTATAGTCCCACTAAGCCTAAACCAGATGGGATGGCATATTGCTACAGAATGCTGTGGTAGCCATAGTACTAAAGTGTGCCTTGAATTAATAAAAAAAAAAAAAAAAAAAAAAATCACAGACAGTGTCACCAGCAAAGCACCCCCAAACCACCTCCTCCATGCTTTACGTTGGGAAATACACATGCAGAGATCATCCGTTCACCCACATTGCGTCTCACAAAGACACGGCGGTTGGATCCAAAAATCTATTTGGACTCCAGACCAAAGGACAAAATTTCCACCGGTCTGATGTCCATTGCTCGTATTTTCTTATTGGTGTCCTTTAGTAGTGGTTTCTTTGAAGCAATTCGACCACGAAGGCTTGATTCACACAGTCTCCTCTGAGATGTGTCTGTTACTTGAACTCTGTGAAGCATTTATTTAGGCTGCAATTTCTGAGGCTGGTAACTCTAATTCATTTATTCTCTGCAGCAGAGGTAACTCTGGGTCTTTCATTCCTGTGGCGGTCTGCATGGGAGCCAGTTTCATCATAGCACCTTATGGTTTTTGCGACTGCACTTTAAGAAAGTTTCTAGCACATACAATTACGCACACTCTGTAATATATTCCGGGATTCAGCCGATGGCCCTCTATTCTCGCTTTGTGGCAAGCAACACTATACCATACATGAGAGCACCAGATGTTCCGGACGACTGCGTGATCACGCTCTCCGAAGCCGATGCGAGTAAGACCGTTAAACAGGACATGTACTGGCCTTCACTGACATTTTCAACCTCTCCCTGACGCGGTCTGTAATGCCTACATGTTTAAAGCAGACTACCATAGTCCCTGTTGCCAAGAACGCCATGGTAACCTGCCTAAATGACTACCACCCCGTAGCCAGGAAACACTTTGAAAGGCTGGTGATGGATCCCAAGTGGCGCAGTGTAGGCAGTCATTGTAAATAAGAGTTTGTTCTTAACTGACTTGCCTAGTTAAATAAAGGTCGAAAAAAATAAAATATATAAATAAAAGGGCTCACAAACACCATCAACCTGCCATCCATGACCTCTCTAACAGGCGGTAGGCCTGGACGACATGGGCCAAATATATCAAGGTATTTAAAAAAAGGGAAGTTTTTTTCCCAATGGGTCTTTCTTATTTTATACCACAACAAATTTCTGTATTTTTCCATTTCTGCACTCATTTGAGATCATTTCCACACTGCCACATAGGGCTGCACGATATGGGCAAACAACCTTATTTTTAACCAAATGTTGCAATTGCACTTTCACTTACGATTTAGAGCAAAACATTTGGGTGAACTGTTGGAATCATGGAAATAGAATGCTTACTTTAATTCAATAGCTAGAATATAATAGTGGGCACTTTGAATAGAGTTGTTTGACATGACAATGAATGAAAATGCCAGGGAGAAAATATTGTGACAGGGTAGGAACCAAAATGTTGATGAGTATCTGCTAGGGGACCCTATAATCTTTGGCTACATTGAATGTTTTCTATTACCTACTTCATGTAGATAACATTATTGCTTTGCGTATACCTCTTTGATTTAGAAGATATTGTTGCACAAACATGCTGATTTAAGTCTACACCATCACCGGTATTATCTGGCTGTATAGCTGACTACATTTATTAGCCAGCTAGAGATTAGCATTAGCAGCTAACAACATTTAGGCCCAACTTGCTTAGGAAATACAGTACAGGGCCTCCCGAGTGGGGCAGCGGTCAAAGGCACTGCATCGCAGTGCTAGAGGCATCACTACAGACCCGGGTTCGTTCTCGGGCTATATCACAACCGGCAATGATAGGGATTCCCAATTGGCCCAGCGTCTTCCGGGTTTGGGAAGGGTTGACTCCTTCGCCTCCTTTGCTGGGGGAGTTGCAGCAATGAGACAAGATCGAAATTGGGGAGAAAAAATTTAATAAACACTGGGGGCCAAAAGTTTGGAATATTACTCATTCAATTACTTTTTTACATTGTAGAATAAAAGTGACATCAAAACTATGACATAACACATATGGAATCATGTAGTAACCAAGGTAAGTGTTAAACAAATCATAATAAATATATATATACAGTGGGGAGAACAAGTATTTGATACACTGCCGATTTTGCAGGTTTTCCCACTTACAAAGCATGTAGAAGTCTGTAATTTTTATCATAAGTACTCTTCAACTGTGAGTGATGGAATCTAAAACAAAAATCCAGAAAATCAGATTTGTATGATTTTTAAGTAATTAATTAGCATTTTATTGCATGACATAAGTATTTGATACATCAGAAAAGCAGAACTTAATATTTGGTAGAGAAACCTTTGTTTGCAATTACAGAAATTATACGTTTCCTGTAGTTCTTGACCAGGTTTGCACACACTGCAGCAGGGACTTTGGACCATTCCTCCATACAGATCCTTCAGGTTTCGGTGCTGTCGCTGGGCAATACAGACTTTCAGCTCCCTCCAAAGATTTTCTATTGGGTTCAGGTCTGGAGACTGGCTAGGCCACTCCAGGACCTTGAGATGCTTCTTACGGAGCCACTCCTTAGTTGCCCTGGCTGTGTGTTTCGGGTCGTTGTCATGCTGGAAGACCCAGCCACGACCCATCTTCAATGCTCTTACTGAGGGAAGGAGGTTGTTGGCCAAGATCTCGCGATACATGGCCCCATTCATCCTCCCCTCAATACGGTGCAGTCATCCTGTCCCCTTTGCAGAAAAGCATCCCCAAAGAATGATGTTTCCACCTCCATGCTTCACGGTTGGGATGGTGTTCTTGGGGTTGTACTCATCCTTCTTCTTCCTCCAAACACGGCGAGTGGAGTTTAGACCAAAAAGCTCTATTTTTATCTCATCAGACCACATGACCTTCTCCCATTCCTCCTCTGGATCATGCAGATGGTCATTGGCAAACTTCAGACGGGCCTGGACATGTGCTGGCTTGAGCAGGGGGATCTTGCGTGCGCTGCAGGATTTTAATCCATGACGGCATAGTGTGTTACTAATGGTTTTCTTTGAGACTGTGGTCCCAGCTCTCTTCAGGTCATTGACCAGGTCCTGCCGTGTAGTTCTGGGCTGATCCCTCACCTTCCTCATGATCATTGATGCCCCACGAGGTGAGATCTTGCATGGTGCCCCAGACCAAGGGAGATTGACCGTCATCTTGAACTTCTTCCATTTTCTAATAATTGCGCCAACAGTTGTTGCCTTCTCACCAAGCTGCTTGCCTATTGTCCTGTAGCCCATCCCAGCCTTGTACAGGTCTACAATTTTATCCCTGATGTCCTTACACAGCTGTTTGATTGAGTGTGTGGAGTCCGTTTGATTGAGTGTGTGGACAGGTGTCTTTTATACAGGTAACGAGTTCAAACAGGTGCAGTTAATACAGGTAATGAGTGGAGAACAAGAGGGCTTCTTAAAGAAAAACTAACAGGTCTGTGAGAGCCGGAATTCTTACTGGTTGGTAGGTGATCAAATACTTATGTCATGCAATAAAATGCAAATTAATTATTTAAAAATCATACAATGTGATTTTCTGGATTTTTGTTTTAGATTCCGTCTCTCACAGTTGAAGTGTACCTATGATAAAAATTACAGATCTCTACATGCTTTGTAAGTAGGAATAAATAAAAATAAATAAAAATAAATAAATAAATAAATAAATATAAATAAATATATATATATATATATATATATATATATATATATAAATATATAAAAAATATATATATATAAAAATATATAAAAAATATATATATATAAAAATATATAAAAAATATATATATATAAAAATATATAAAAAATATATATATATATATAAAAATATATATATATAAAAATATATAAAAAATATATATATATAAAAATATAAGTATATATAAAAATAAAAATATAAGTATATATAAAAATATAAAAATATAAAAATATATAAATATATAAATATAGAAATAAATAAATAAAGGTAGCCACCCTTTGCCTTGATGACAGCTTTGCACACTCATGGCATTCTCTCAACCAGCTTCATGAGGACCACAACAGGAATGGAAGACCCAGAAATACCTCTGCTGCAGAGGATAAGTTCATTAGAGTTACCAGCCTCAGATTGCAGCCCAAATAAATGCTTCACAGAGTTCAAGTAACAGACACATCTCAACATCAACTGTTCAGAGGAGACTGTGTATCAGGCCATCAAGGTCGAATTGCTGCAAAGAAACTACTACAAAAGGACACCAATAATAAGAAGGGACTAGCTTGGGCCAAGAAACACGAGCAATGGACATTAGACCGGTGGAAATTTGTCCTATGGTCTGGAGCCCAAATTTGAGATTTTTGGTTTAGATGGTTACGGATGAGTCAGACCACAGTGAAGGAAAAGCAGCCAACAAGTGCTCAGCATATGTGGGAACTCCTTCAAGACTGATGGAAAAGCATTCCAGGTGAAGCTGGTTGAGAGAATGCCAAGAGTGTGCAAAGCTGTAAAGGCAAAGGTGGCTATTTGAAGAATCTCAAATATATATATTAATTTGTAAAACACTTTTTTGGTTACTACATGATTCCATATGTGTTATGTCATAGTTTTGATGTCTTCATCAACCAAAAAATGGTTGTATTCAGTGAAAAATAACATTTTTAGCCTACTCTATGTAGGCCAGAGTAGATTGATAAAATATAGGTTACATACAATTTTAAGATTATAATTAGAATGGATCAATACAATAGAATGGCCCACTGATCCTCATTAACAATAGGTGATTTGATACTTTAATTTATTTAATCTGTTCGTTTCGGTATAGTTTAGGTTCAGTTGAGGCAATTATCAGCTGGGCACTGTACTTTCTACTGTCAGAAGAAGGAGCAGACCAGGCCCTACTGTCGGGAGAAGGAGGGGCAACGGGTAAAAACCATTCAAAAAAATGACATGCCCTCCTAAAACTGGTTATAACTTCAGTTCTACTTGTGATATTCAGATTCGAATACCGACAGTGTTATAAACTTATTTTGGACTTAAATTGCTATTTTTAAAAAAGTTTTATCACAAGCTTTAAACAAAAAAACATTCTCCTGTTCCTGCTCAAACACACCAGCTTACACTATCTTTAAAAAGATAAAAGGATTTCAGATAATAAGCTTCCATATGGACAAGCAGGATCATTGGAGTTGTTTTGGGTTGGATCACAGACTGTCAGATGATCAATCGCTTGTCAATTATTTTTGTGCCGTTTAAAAAAAAGAAAACTGGCAAACAGGCTACCTTTGTTATCTCTGGATAATGTGGTCTGTCTTCCTCCGTGTGGGAAGTATAGAGCCTTAAAAAGGGTAAGAAATTTCCCCTCGGGATCAATAAAGTACCTATCTAAAAGGGGCAATCTGTGATTGCTACATTCATTTTGGGACATTTAAATTAAATCATATACACCCATTGATTCTTGAAGAATCTAACTTATAAATGCCTCATGAGCTTGGTTCAAATTTTGTACCCCATCAGAACCAAAAGTATAGCTTGTTTTTTTTTCCATAAACGATGCAATTGTAAACAAACACTGGATGTCCTCAAAACATGGTTAAACTATACATTTTGATATCATGGATGGTTAGACCTTGCATCGATAGCTTGGTCTATGGAAATTTGAGAGTGGTTAAATTTCTCCAGCACCATCCCTCAGCTAATTATCAAAACGGTGAAGGCTTAGTCATTGTTTGAACTGCAGATTGCCCCTTTAGTAAGCCCTGGAGCACGACAGGCTTCTTCACTACATCATGGTCATTAGGCCAAAGCAATGGAAAATGAGCGTTTCTTATAAGACAAGTCCAGGTAGTCCCACCCTGTGTTCTTCTGTTTGGTGCCTAATCAACACAACCCTGGACAACCCTTCCTGTTCCACCATTCGTAGTATGCCCTGTCCTGGTCAGTACCCACCTGAAGAAGCCCTTGCAGCCCTCGCAGGTCATGGCGTTGAAGTGGAAGCCAGTGGCCTTGTCCCCGCAGACACCGCAGATGCGCGGCATGTTGCGGTCGAACTCATCCGACGCCACCACTGAGGTGCTCACAGCCATGGGCTCCATAACTGCAACAAGAGAGGAGAGCGAGTGGTTGGTAAGCAGTGGTCTGGCGCAGTCTTTTTCCCATGTGTGTGAACAAGGGTGTATCAGACAGGTTGCATGTGTTGCATGCCATTTTATAGGGACAGGTGTTGGGGAAATTAGCATAAGCGATAAGCCATAAGACAAGAAGAACACCCCCATGATTCTGCCTGTTATTGGCTCTGTAACGAGTCAACACGAACACACCATCTGTCCCTGTCAATGAAAAATGCAACAGTGCAGTAATGCACACCAGAGGTAACAAGCCTAATGCCTTTTCAATCTCACTCTGCCTCTCATTTTCTATAACAGCCAAAGATCATCTGGCATTGTCTGGACAGACCAGAGCAGAATAAATTATATTTTAGGGATTGAAATTAAGTTCTGAAAGGCAGTTAGCCTGTCGGGCAAGTCAGGAGTATTTTTGGGTTGCCTGAAGACTATGATCACTTGTCTAAAAATGAAAATTAGCTATTTACATGCAGAAATGCCATATACAGCATGGCCTGCCTTTCACCTACACATAGGTGAGGAACCAGAAAGATCAGTTGTGGAATTCTTTGTACTGTATTTTGGTTTCCAGTAAAAACATATATAATCTCAGAGCAGGCTCAACTTTCTAGACTGCCATAAGTGCCATACATTTTCTGTCTTTCACTTAAAAAATGGGGAGGGATGAGAAAGATCTTAAGGCTACTGGTTGTTTTCCATGAAATAAATATAAAATTACCTGCACAATGGGGCAACCTCAGCAGGGTCAATTAGCATGACAGCGCAGTTTACTTGCACCAGGCATAGGCAGCTGGGGGATGGACAGGTCATGTCAGGCCAACCACCTACATGAGAACACTGTTCATTGACTACAGCTCGGCGTCCAACGCCCTAGTGCCCTCCAAGGAACGTTGGATGAATCTATTCTCTATGACTCTTATTCTCTATGACTCTTATTCCCGTTAAACAGAAATGCCAGACGCCAATAACCCCTAAATACAGAGAAAACAAGGACATAATATATTGAAATACACAGTACTAGCAAATTCTGAACGATTAGGCTAATAGGTAATGATCAAATTTGTCAAATTTAGCATGTAATGATCTACACTACCGTTCAAAAAAGTTGAGTCTCTTAGAAATGTCCTTGTTTTTTAAATAAAAGCATATTTTTGTCCATTAAAATAACATCAAATTGATCAGAAATACAGTGTAGACATTGTTAAAATTGTAAATGACTATTGTAGCTAGCAAAGGCAGATTTTTTATGGAATATCTACATAGGCATACAGAGGCCAATTATCAGCAACAATCACTCCTGTGTTCCAATTGCACGTTGTGTTAGCTAATCCAAGTTTATCATTTAAAAAAAGGCTAATTGATCATTAGAAAATCATTAAGCAATTATGTTAGCACAGCTGAAAACTGTTGTGCTGATTAAAGAAGCAATAAAACTGTCCTTCTTTAGACTAGTTGAGTATCTGGAGCATCAGCATTTGTGGGTTCGATTATAGGCTCAAAATGGCCAGAAACAAAGACCTTTCTTCTGAAACTCGTCAGTCTATTCTTGTTCTGAAAAATGAAGGCTATTCCATGCAAGGCATTTCCAAGAAACTGAAGATCTCGTACAACGCTGTGTACTACTTGCTTCACAGAACAGCGCAAACTGGCTCTAACCAGAATAGAAAGAGGAGTGGGAGGCCCTGGTGCACAACCGAGCAAGAGGACAAGTACATTAGAGTGTCTAGTTTGAGAACCAGACGCCTCACAAGTCCTCAAACTGGCAGCTTCATTAAATAGTACCCGCAAAACAACAGTCTCAACGTCAACAGTGAAGAGGCGACTCAGGGATGCTGGCCTTCTAGGCAGTGTTGCAAAGAAAAAGCAATTTCTCAGACTGGCCAATAAAAAGAAAAGATTAAGATGGGCAAAAGAACACAGACACTAGACAGAGGAAGATTGAAAAAGTGTTAAGGACAGACAAAGTTTGAGGTGTTCGGATCACAAAGAAGAACATTTGTGAGACGCAGACCAAATGAAAAGATGCTGGAGGAGTGCTTGACGCCATCTGTCAAGCATGGTGGAGGCAATGTGATGGTCTGGTGGTGCTTTGGTGGTGGTAAATTGGGAGACTTGTACAGGGTAAAAGGGATCTTGAAGGAAGGCCATCACTCCATTTTGCAATACCCTGTGGACGGCGCTTAAATGGAGCCAATTTCCTCCTACAACAGGACAATGAACCAAAGCACAGTTCCAAACTATGCAATAACTATTTAGGGAAGAAGCAGGCAGCTGATATTATGTCTATAACGGAGTGGCCAGCACAGTCAACAGATCTCAACCCTATTGTGCTGTTGTGGGAGCAGCTTGACCGTATGGTACGTAAGAAGTGCCCATCAAGCCAATCCAACTTGTAGGAGGTGCTTCAGGAAGCACGGGGTGAAATCTCTTCAGATTACCTCAACAAATTGACAACTAGAATGCCAAAGGTCTGCAAGGCTGTAATTGCTGCAAAAGGAGGATTCTTTGATGAAAGAAAACCATGCAGCAGTCATACTGCTCAGGAAGGAGATGCGTTCTGTCTCCTAGAGAATAATGTTCTTTGGTGTGAAAAGTGCAAATCAATCGCAAAACAAAAGCAAAGGACCTTGTGAAGATGCTGGAGGAAACAGCTACAAAAGTATCTATATATCGACAGTAAAATTAGTCCTATAGCGAAAGGCCGCTCAGCAAGGTAGAAGCCACTGCTCCAAAACCGCCATAAAAAAGGCAAACTATGGTTAGCAACTGCATATGGGGACAAAGATCGTACTTTTTGGAGAAATGTCCTCTGGTCTGATGAAACAAAAATAGAACTGTTTGGTCATAATGACTATCGTTATGTTTGGAGGAAAAAGCGGGATGCTTGCAAGCCGAGGAACACCATCCCAACAGTGAAGCACAGGGGTGGCATCATCATGTTGTGGGGATGCTTTGCTGCAGGAGGGACTGGTGAACTTCACAAAATAGATGGCATCATGAGGAAGGAAAATTATGTGGATATATTGAAGCAACATCTGAAATCATCAGTCAGGAAGTTAAAGCTTGGTCGCAAATGGGTCTTCCAAATGGACAATGACCCCAAGCATTCTTCTGAAGTTGTGGCAAAATGGCTTAAGGACAACAAAGTCAAGGTATTGGAGTGGCCATCACAAAGCCCTGACCTCAATCTTATAGAAAATGTGTGGGCAGAACTGAAAAAGTGTTTGCGAGTAAAGGAAGCCTACAAACCTGACTCAGTTACACCAGTTCTATCAGGAGGAATGGGACAAAATTCACCCAACTTATTGTGGGAAGCTTGTGGAAGGCTACCCGAAATGTTTGACCCTGTGAGGGCTTGGTTGTGGTAAGGCCTCTTACTCCAACCAGGGGGAGTGGAAGGCACACAATCAAGTCCTCACACCCTAACTGGGGAAATGTATGATCCTCAATCAGAGACAGCTGTCTAGAGTTGTCTCTGATTGGGGATAGTATTTAGGGACCACACACAACCACCTGTGTGTGGATCACTGCCCCAACGCTAGACTAGTCCCGCATTGCCAGTGTCACATCATTGTAGGTAGGTAGGTGCAAAATGCCAGAACAAAAATACACAAAAGACAGATATATAGAGCGGCAGTATGAAAAAGTATAAAAATACAAGAAGTCTGGAGTGCAAAAAAGCTATAAAAAGACATTGCATAGTATGGGTGGATGGCTGAATATGTACACTATACATTGTTAGTGTTAGGTAAAAAAAAAAAAAAGATTTATACAAATATTGCAAGTTGATATAGATAAATAAGGAGTATTTGCAAGGTTAACTATACTATACAGGTTGATGGCAGAGCTAAAAGTGCATATGATATAAGTGAGGGTATTCATAGTTTACTTAATATACAGACTGGTTAAATGAACAAGTGAATATTTTGCATGGTTAAATTAACTGTACAGGTAAATATACAGCTAGATTTACAGCTAAGTTCTTGCCATCACAAATCTGATATTCCACCACAGACATATGACAGTAAAAGACCGCCTGCCTGGAGCCTCACTCAGAGGAGAATGGGGAAAAAAAGGCTGGTTGCATGTTACGTTGCTGTGTAATAGACCTTGCTACTCAGGCATAACTATTAGGCTAAACTGTTAATAATCAAAATGATGTTTTGTCATCAGTCACTACACTGAAAGTACAGGTTGTTCCAATTGTCTGTCCATCCAGACCTGAGAAAGATCAACCATCACCAGTAGCCTCCACACTACAGTACAGCTACAGGACATCAAAAGAAAGGAAAGAAAGTGCTGACGTTATCTAAACGGACACTCACACAGAGCTAATGACACAGAAACCATTAGGATGGCAGAGCCGTAGTAGAGGGGGCCATGTGAGCCGTGTTAAGTCACTGACCATGTGCCTGTGAGCCATCGCTACATCGGGACATTTCCCTCCATTCCTTTACACACAAAAAGGACTTATTGTTTACAATTAAAGTACCTTTCTTTAATAGTTTTCTATTAAAATTGACAAATTGCTGTTTAGCAAAACAAAATTCTCATGTACGAATTTTGCTATGATGGGAAGGGGAAAACTTAAAACTAGCCGTTATTTTTTTTATTTTATTTATTTCACCTTTATTTAACCAGGTAGGTCAGTTGAGAACAAGTTCTCATTTGCAACTGCGACCTGGCCAAGACAAAGCAAAGCAGTGCGACAAATAACAACAGAGTTACACATTAAACAAACAGTCAAAATTGGCAGAGAGGTTTGGAAGTCTGTTATTGGTCTATAAATAAATTTACCACCTGGGGATGTCACCAGGCAAGCCGAAACTCCCGCCCATGCAAACAAGCTTATTAGAAGGTCCTGTTTAGATAAATCCAACAGCAGGACCAAAGCCTTGCAAAGGACTTTTGAAAGATAGCTCCATTAGCCAATCCTAACAATGGGTGTAACGCGCAACCCATGTACGCATTGCTCCGATTGGTCTGTGAAACCGCACACTAGTTACACTTAAAATCAGCTCAATGCACCATTTTGTTCCTCCTTGCTTGTTTTGCATGTTGTCGAAGCAACAATCATAGGGCCGGAAGTGAGCTGAAGGGCCAAAAAAAAGCAGGTGGGCAGCATCCTATTCTTAAGACAGGGCGAGATGCACACATGTGACACGTCAGGTAAAAAACACATGGTGGCATACAGTAGGGCTGCACAATTTGGCCATAATATCTAATTGCGATTTTTTGGGGGGCCAGATATTGCAATTGCAATTATGAATTGCGATTTTCAAACACTTAGTAATTTCATCAGACATGGTTAAAACAAGTGTCAGGGGAGAGAACACACTTCTAAAATTAGATCATATGAATTAATATATACTGTGCTAACTGTACACAGAATCAAATATTTCCCTACATTGTTATAGGCTAAATATGATAATAGATAGGATTATTACACCTACATCTTAACAAACATACATTAACTTGATCATCAAAATAGTGTGCTATAAGCACAGCACTTACTCATTAATTAATGAATTACATGAGTCCCTATTTCACCATAATGAGTTCTTAAATAACCTAAGTTAATTATTTATTCAGGCAGCTGCAGATGGAATAGGAAGCTTATGATTGTTTAATTTTAAGTAGGCTCAATCATTACTTTAATTCAAATTATAAGCCAAAGTGCCTTAAAAACATGTAATATGTAGTCTATTGATTGCAAGGTGCAGCCTATGTCCAAAACATTGAAGTTTGGTCCAGTCATTCAACGCAGCGTTTCAACTTCTCCCTTACTTTTGTTATACAGTGTTGGGATGGCAACTTGCATAGCCGCAGGAAGTAGGGGTGCCCCTGAATTCATTACTTTAGTGCACTGGGCCTATACTAGTCCTGTATTAGCGGACCGATATAGCGGTCTGTAGCAGGGCAAAACACCATTTTGGGACCCCTTTTCTTGCACTTTGCTGCTGTCAGGCGCTTTTTTAAAATCATGCAATCGTGATAAAGTAGGGGCTGGTTATCCTTCAAATAATTAAATACATTTGTTGTGTTGCACATCACTTGCATTTGGAACTTATCCTCTGCAGCAGAGGTAACCCTGAGTCTTCCTTTCCTGTGGTGGCCCTCATGAGAACCAGTTTCATCATAGCGCTTGATGGTTTTTGCGACTGCACTTGAAGACTTTCAAAGTTCTTGACATTTTCTTGACTTTCAAGTCTTAAAGTAATGATGGACTTTCTCTTTTAATTATTTAAGCTGTTCTTGCCATAATATGGACTTGGTCTTTTACCAAATAGGGCTATCTTCTGTATACCACCCCTACCTTGATTGGCTCAAACACATTAAGAAGGAAAAACATTAACTTTTAACAAGGCACACCTGTTAATTGAAATGCATTCCAGGTGACTACCTCATGAAGCTGGTTGAGAGAATGCCAAGAGTGTGCAAAGCTGTCATCAAGGCAAAGGGTGGCTACTTTGAAGAATCTCAAATCTAAAATATATTTTGATTTGTTTAACACGTTTTGGGTAACTACATTATTCCATGTGCTATTTCATAGTTTTCACTATTATTCTACAATGTAAAAAACCCTTGAATGAGTAGGTGTCCAAACTTTTGACTGGTACTGTACATATTGCAGCTTTAACGGAGTGTCAAAGAAAACAGAAAATCGCAGCCTCGTGAGACGGATATCGCAATTTCAATCCAAATTCGATTAATCATGAAGCCCTAGCATACAGGCCATATCATCAATTCTGGGCACTTCTACAGCAGAGACATGGTTGTTTAGCCATGGGCACAGTGGGCTGTGTTCAACACATGCCCAGCTGTACAAACAGATATACTAATTAAAATCACCAGGCTTCCCTAAGCAGCCCTGGATATGGGCATCCGAAACTGGAAAACGAATATTATTTTCTCTAGCTCATCAAAGCAAATAATAATACAAAAATAATCTACATTATCCCTGGGGGAAAAAAGCCCTTGCCCCAGATCCACACTACTGCAGCCACTTAACTTTGGACCTTGTTTTCGCCATTGGCTGAAAATGAATAGGTCGCCCATGTTGTTGGCAGGCTGACAAAAGGGAGAGAGGGAAAAGCAGCTTAGGGGGGGGCACAAATCCCTTCGGTGAGGCCTTCGCAGGGATGAACAACAAGGAGAATAAACTTGCATAGCAGTTTTCTACTATATAATTTCATGAAAATATATATATTAGGATCTGTCCCATTGATCAAGCTTTTATGACCATCATTACATTAGCGAATAACATACATTTAAGAGCAAACCAAAAAGAGAACTGTAGTGCCCATGGTCTCCAAAACTAGACAGGATTAAGTATGGTAGCTCTGTTCAGACTGGGGTCAAGGTGCATCATCCTGTTACCACTAATTAGATAACAGATGTGACCACACAACATCTAATCTCTCACCCTGTCCCATTTCCAAAATTAGCTTTCTAAAATGTGCTTCCAGCCCATTCTCTATTTGCCTTCCCTCAATCGAGAGAGGGCCGTAGTTCAAAGTTCAGAGGAGAACAGCAGTCAGAGGATCCACACACCAACGCAAATCAGATTACCACACAGTAAAGACAGACAGTCCCTCTCTGTGGAAAATGATTGACTGAAAATGCTTACTTACAAGCCCTAAACCAGTTCAAGAGAAATAGAGTTATGAAAATATTTACTAAATAAATTAAAGTAAAACATGTAATAAAAGTAACAATAAAATGACATAATAACAAGGCTATATACAGGAGGTACTGGTACCGAGTGAATGTGCGAGGGCACAGGTTAGTCGAGGTAATTTGTACATGTCGGTAGTGGTAAAGTGACTATGCATAGTTAATAAACAGCAAGTAGCAGAATTTTGATAATGACCCCTAAGGGTTGGCATATCAGTCCAGTCCTTTCAAGGCACTAAAATCTTGTTTTCTTGCCCATTGATACTCTGAATGGCACAGGAAAGGAGCAGGTGCTACTAATGTTTTGTACACAAGTGTATATGCATGCACATACATAACCACACATATCCAGCCCAACTCAAGCGGGTCCCCAACCTATAGCTCAGGCTGTTTTTCAAATGAGGACCAGGGGTAGAAAGACTGGGGAAGCATAGATAAATCTTTATCACAAAAAAATGTAAACTTCGCTTCCTGAGAGAAGTGCTTTCATAAGCCAGTTACTAGATTGTATCTACTGATTTATTTTTTCTACCATTAGTTTAACCACGTGTAAATGCATCAGCAGCGAGCGGGCGGAGTCAACGGACCCAGGTACACCTAACCAACTAGATATCCAATTTTTTGCATGGACTCTGTCTCAATCCATCGCATCCGCCTGTGTCTGCCTTCAGCATCTGCAGTGGAAGGTGGCCGAGCTGCATGGTGTTTGTCAGACCAAGAGACATCGCAAAAATCGGTCTTCTCACGAAAACGTCTTGAGTGTGCAAAGCTGTCAACAAGGCAAAGGGTGGCTACTTTGAAGAATCTCAAATATAAAATGTATTTTGATTTGTTTAACACTTTTTGGGTTACTACATGATTCCATATGTGTTATGAGATAGTTGGTCTTCACTTTTATTCTACAATGTAAAAAATTGTGCAAATAAAAGGAAAAAACCATTGAATGAGTAATACTCCAAACTTTTGGTCCCCAGTGTATATTATCACCTAATGTTAGATATTTTCATCAACTTAAGTTCTTGTGAACATTACAAGTTTTGAACTTATTTGCTATTTATGGCCTGTAGACCTCATTGACCTGAGCTCATACAACGCATTTTTGATTAAAATAAAATAAAAGATGAAACATAGTGCTATTTAACACAGACTACTTTGTGTGAAAGTTTAACAAGGACATTTGTTTCGAAACCATTTCAAATTTTTAAAATAGTGGCACGTCTGTCCTATCTACCTCCTTCCAGTTGTCTTTGTAAACACATCTCCCCTCCAAGTTGGTCATGTTTATCACTATAGTTTTGATTGACTCTGTCAGGAACAGTTCAAAGCAAAGCAGGATTTTTTGTCATCATCCGAGGATATGGCATCTCTCGTTGGCCCTGGGGTCATCCTGATAACATTTTCAGCCGACCTCTCCTCTTAGGTAGTGATGAAGACCAGGACAAACTCACATTCTTTGACCGGAATGTAAACAAACTTGTAAATCGGTTCAATTCGACCGGAAAACAACAGGAGGGTTAACTCTACCTGAAAAATCAGAGATACGGTTTGAAATGTGGTGTCCATTAATGAATACCAATCAAATTGAATGAGATTCAGCAATTGTTTTTGTCACAATCAACCGACTAACAACCCCCGATTCACGAAAATGGGTCGCTCCTACAGCCAGTGAGTCACATGGCTGTGGCTTGCTATATAAAGCAGGCAGACAAAAGGCATTCAGTTACTGTTTGATTGAACATTAGAATGTGAAAAACTAGTGACCTAAGTGACATTGAGTGTGGTATGATTGTCGGTGCCAGGCACGCCGGATCCAGTATCTCAGAAACGGCCGCCCTCCTGGGCTTTTCACACACTACAGTGTCTAGGGTTCACAGAAAATCATCTCGATGATGAGAGGTCGAAGGAGAATGGCAAGAATCGTACAAGCTAAAAAGTGCACTATAACTGTGATGTGCAGAACGGCATCTCGGAATGCACAACTCGTCGATTTTCGTCACGGATGGGCTATTGCAGCAGACGACCACACTGGGTTCCACTCCTATCAGCGGCTCGAGTGGGCACGCGATCACCTATACTGGACAATTGAGGAGTGGAAAAACGTTGCTTGGTCCAACAAATCCCGGTTCCTGTTGCATCATGGCAGGTAGCCTAGCAGTTAGAGCGTTGGGCAAGTAACCGAAAGGTCGCTGGTTCAAATACCCTAGCCGACAAGGTGAAAAAAACCTTGCGATCTGTCATTGAGCAAGGCACTTAACCATAATTTGCTCCAGGAAGTCATTGTAAATAAGAATTTGTTCTTAACTGACTTGTCTAGTTAAATACTGATAGCAGAGTTGGGATTTGGCATAAATCAGCATGAGTCCATGGACCCATCCTGCCTGGTGTCAACAATACAGGCTGGTGGCGGCGGTGTACTGCCATCCAATCTGCAGCAACTGCATGATGCCATCGCATCAGCATGGACCAACATCCCTGTGGAACGTTTGCAACTTGTAGAATCCATGCTCTGGATCACACCCGGTACTAGGTGGGTGTACCTAATAAACTAGTATGTTGTGCAAAGTTGTTAAAAAGGATTCACACAGTTTGCTGTCAAAGGTTCTTCCACCAAGTATTAACTGGGGTGTGAAGACCTACACAATCAATCTATTTTGGGGGGAGGGAGCGGACATTTTTCTATAGAAAAAAATTATAATTGTGGAGTAGGTTGTGTTGATTGGTAGGAAAAAAATCCAAATTATTCCTAATTTAAAACTGCAAAAGATGAAGACTGATCAAGGGGTGTGTAGACTTTCACTAGGCACTGTATGTTAAACAAAAAACAACAAACATCAATGAAACACTCAGCAGATAGCCGCAGTCCATGAACAAATATACTGAAATAACCCACTGACGGCTAATGTGGGGCAGCAAAGTCCGGCTATGATAAAAAACTACACGAGATTTTACTTTGGCCACCATCACTTTTCCTTGAAGAGTCACATTTAACATGCCCATTAAAACCCAAGAGGCTAGGCACTTACATTCAAGCACTAGAAGGGCTCACTAAGCATTCACCGAGTGGAGCTGTCAATGATCGTTCAGTGCTCACCATGTGGTCTTCTTTGGGCGACAGCTTGTGTTCGCACATTCATTGGCCAGACATCTAAACACAGGCTTGTTTAATAGCCCAATGCACAAAAATATAAATGCAACATGTAAAGTGTTGACCCCATGTTTCTTGAGCTGAAATAAAAGATCCCAGAAAAGCTATGTCAACATTGTGAATAGGATGCCCTATGGTGGCGATGGGGTTATGGTATGGGCAGGCATAAGCTACGGATAACAAACCCAGTTACATTTTATCAATGGCAATTTGAATCATGCCATTCATCCACCGCCATCACCTCATGTTTCAGCATGATAATGCACGGCCCCATGTTGCAAGGATCTGTACACAATTACTGTTCTTCCATGGCCTGCATACTGACCAGACATGTCAGCCATTGAGCATGTTTGGGATGCTCTGGATCAACGTGTACGACAGGGTGTTCCAGTTCCTGCCAAAATTCAACTTCGCACAGCCATTAAAGGCCACAATCAACAGCCTGATCAACTCTATGTGAAGGAAATGGTGGTCACACCAGATACTGACTGGTTTTCTGATCCACAACCCTTCCTTTTTTTGTCAAGGTATCTGTGACCAACAGATGCATATGTGTTTTCCCAGTCATGTGAAATCCATAAATTGGGGCTTAATTCCTTCATTTAAATTGATTGACTTAATTATATGAACTGTAACTCAGTAAAATCTTTGAAATTGTTGCATGTTGTGTTTATAATTTTGTTCAGTATACTATAAACATAGTATTGATAAGCCAGTCAGACTTTGTCAAACTCTGTAACAAACAGCAGCACTGACCTGAGCGACTCGGAGAGGGGTCTGTTGATCCATTTCCTCTGAATTAGAAAATACATACAGGCTCCAGACAAAATACCCCAAGGTCAGAGAGAAAATCCCCCTGTGTCTTCTCCTCTCTCCCTATTCCTCGTTCTCCTTTTAGTGGCTTTCTTATTCTCTCTGTCCCTCTAGTTTACACTCTCCTTCTTTCCCCTCAGCTGTCTTGCTCTATACCTGTTCGGTAGTGAAGCCAGCGAGGTGAGTGGTGGGAGCTAATGTTTAACATACTCATGGGGCCAGCAGGGCAAACTCCAGAACTGGCATGGAGAAGAGAGAGATAGGCCAACTTTTACCCCAACATAGGAGACTTGGCCTACAAATGTGCTCATAACATAGGGAGACTGTACAAATGTGCTCATAAAACGCTGACATGTAATTTCTATTGGACAAAGAAAGGCTAGGTAGTGAAACTGCAACAGTTAAGAGACAAGCCTTTAAAACAAGAGTAGGTACTTGACTCAAAAAGACAATGATGTACTTTTTACGCCATACATTTTCCCGACACCCAAAAGTACTAGTTACATTTTGAATTCTTAGTAAGAATTGTCTAATTCACGCACTTATCAAGAGAACATCCCTGGTCATCTCTACTGCCCCTGATCTGGCGAACTCACTAAACACATGCTTTGTTTGTAAATTATATCTGAGTGTTCCCCTGGCTATCCGTAAATAAAAAATGTAAAATGGTGCGGTCTGGTTTGCTTAATATAAGGAATTTGAAATTATTTATACTTTTGATACTTAAGAATATTTGAGTGATTACACTTACTTTTGATACTGAAGTATATTTAAAACCAAATACTTTTAGACTTTTACTCAAGTAGGATTTTACTTGGTGACGTTGACTTTTACTTACTATTTTCTGTTAAGGTATCTTTACTTTTACTCAAGTATGAAAATTGGGTACTTTTTCCTCCACTGAGTACTGTACGAGAAAAACAAAAACAGGTGATGGAAAGTGTAGGGGAGTACACTTCATCTCAAGACGAGACAGGGCAGAGGAGGAGCCCTTCAAAAGACATGCGTCTCTATAAACATACCGGTAGCAACATTAAATCTTGGGGAACTCCCCAACGTCACATTGTCTGTACAGCACAAAGACCTCAACTTTGTCTAAATGGGGAGGACTCAACAAGAACACTAAGAGGTTTACTTAGTTTAAAAAGGGGAAACAGATTTAGATCTGAACTTTGCACTCTGCCAAAACTGAATGTTAAGCGAAAAAGGCAACAAGCCAAAACTAAAATTTTAGCCTCCTGAAATAAAATATGCTTAATGTGGCATTAATAGCCTTACAGGATACGTGATGAGATGTATCTTCACTTCAGCTACTCAAAATAAACACATTTTAAAAAGGTAGACTCAGTGATATGATGTAAATGCAGAAAGTAAACATCATAGTAGGTCAATTTCCGCACAACTAAGAGCATTAAAGTGTGAGGCTCAACTTCGCCGCTGTTTTTGTCCTGTGGCTACCACAATGAACAGCGTCAAGCAAACCAATGCATATACGCAGATACTGTGTGTGTGTGACTGTGTGAGAGCAAAGATTTGCATCTTGCTCATCAAATTAGAACCCGAACGATTTAGCAGTTGACTGACATAAAAATAAATTAGCCAACAGCCTTTTACGGATGTATTTCTGTCTGCGTTTAATCCATCGAAAAGGACTACGGTAGATGTAGAAAATGCTGTTCTTAATAGAACAGCTTTTTTTGGCATTTCATTATTTTTCCTGAGCACGTGTATGTGACCAACACGATTTTGATTTGCAGTCAATTTGCAATCTACAAATAATGTATAACTATGTTCCGGCCCCGCGACCATCCACCCAAGAAAATAATTGGCTTGCGGCTGAATCTAGTTGATGATCCCTGCATCATAGGGAATAGGCTGGTTTGCCGGGTCTCCCATATTATATAACACCTTATGACTTCGGCGTTCTTCGGAATACAGATATTTTTATGTAATAACTCGGAAAATAGAAAAATTAGGTGTAACTTCGCATTGCGTATACTAATGCAAATCCATGTTACGTTTATGGTTCCTACCCTTTAAGAATTTCCCTTCATTGAATCTTCGTAGATAATATAGTCCCGTGTAGCGCAGATGGTAGAGCATGGTGCTTGCAACGCCAGGTCTGTGGGTTCGATTCCCCACGTAGGATCAGTACGAAAAAAAAGTAGGAACATGTATGCACTAACTGTAAGTTGCTCTGGATAAGAGTATCTGCTAAATGACTAAATGTATAATTGAAAAATTACTAAATTGGTTGAGTTTCATGAGGCATAACAAAATGTATCCAATTTGAGTCTTGTACTGCTGTACAGTCGTGGTCAAAAGTTGAGAATGACACAAGTATTGGTCTCCACAAAGTTTGCTGCTTCAGTGTTCTTAGATGTCAGTAGTTACTATGGTACACTGAAGTATAATTACAAGTATTCCATAAGTGTCAAAGGCTTTCATTGACAATGACGTTCAGTTTATGCAAAGAGTCAATATTTGCAGTGTTGATCCTTCTTTTTCAAGACCTCTGCAATCCTGCTGTCAATTGACTTCTGGGCCGCATCCTGACTGATGGCAGGCCATTCTTGCATAATCAATGCTTGGAGTTTGTCAGAAGTTGTGGATTTTTGTTTGTCCACCCGCCCCTTGAGCATCGACCACATGTTCTCAATGGGATTAAGGTCTGGGGAGTTTCCTGGCCATGGACCCAAAATGTCGATGTTTTGTTCCCCGAGCCACTTAGTTATCACTTTTGCCTTATGGCAAGGTGCTCCATCATGCTGGAAAAGGCATTGGTCGTCACCAAACTGTTCTTGGATGGTTGGGAGAAGTTGCTCTCAGAGGATGTGTTGGTACCATTCTTTATTCATGGCTGTGTTCTTAGGCAAAATTGTGCCTTCAGAAAGTATTCATACCCCTTGACATATTGCACATTTTGTTGTGATACAGCCTGAATTCAAAATGTATTATTTTTCTGCACCCATTTACACACAATACCCCATAATGACGAAGTGATTCGATTTTTTTTTTTACAAATATCTAATTTACATAAGTATTCACACCTCTGAGTAAATACATGTTAGAATCACTTTTGACAGTGATTACAGTTCTGAGTATTTCTGGTTCAGTCTCTAAGAGCTTTGCACACCTGCCCATTCTTTTCAAAATTCTTCAAGCTCTGTCAAATTGGTTGTTGATCATTACTTAACAACAATTTTCAAGTCTTGCCATAGACTTTCAAACAGATAAGTCAAAACTCTTAACTCGGCCTTTCAGGAACATTCACTGTCTTCGTGGTAAGCAACTCCAGTGTAGATATGGCCTTGTGTTTTATTGTCCTGCCGAAAGGTGAATTCATCAGTGTCTAGTGGAAAGCAGACAACCTTTTTTACATTTTAGTTATTTAGCAGACGCGCTTATCCAGAGTGCCTTATAGGGGCAATAAGGGTTAAGTGCGCAACAACTTCCAACTTTGTTCCGACATTTGAAGCTGCACAAAGAACGGCAAGTTGAGGCTAATATAGCCGACAGCTATATATAAACTTTGCTAGTGTAGCATGTAGACTAAGATAACGTTAAATCAATGAGCCTCCACAGTCAGTCAGTGCAGGAACATGATTATTGCACCCAATATTGAGCTACAACTGGCTAGGCAGTTGGTTGCCTAAATCCTGCCTGATGTTACTGCTGTTCCTAAAACCATTGACATACGTTAGCCTACTGTAACCACACACAGAGAGTGTGTGTGTGTGTGTGTGTGTGTGAAGATTGGGCGATTGTGTACAAGCCTACATCGCCGATTGCGCCCCATAGAGATCTTCGAAGAAAGCTGTTGGGACCACTCCAGCACTACAGCTAAGTCACTACCTTGACATATGTGAAGGACAGAATGCCCTCTTGTTCTGGGCAATGAATATGAAGGCTCTTCCTTCACTGTCCCGGGTGGCCATCAGTAACAGTTGTTTTGATGTAGCTTTTAATAAATTATTGTAACTTTATGGCAGGATTGTTTTAGGTGTCTAGAGTATATATCTGGAGAGAGAGCACTACAATATTTTGTTTTTGTTGTCATATTGATGTGTCTTTTTCATGGTTACCCATGTATTTCCATGGAAATATAAAGTTCATTTGGAAAGTAATAAATATATATTTTTAAAAGCATTCAGGATTTGCGTAAATGTAATATACTAACTATTATGAAGTGGTATTACATTTGGTGAAGAGCACATTATGATTTGTTTAGGACTCGAAACTCAAAGTCCACTTTTACATTATGGGTTATTGTGTGTAGGCCAATGACAAACTCAATTTAAATCAATTTTAAATTCAGGCAGTAACACAACAAAATGTGGAAAAAGTCAAGAGGTGTAAATACTTTGAAGGCACTGTAGTATAAAGTATATAAAAACAGAAAACGTAATGAGTCTAACTATTATATTGATATACAATTTTCCTTGTTCATTGAATCCTATAGCCTGCATTTGGGTTAGCATGAGGACCCAGAGAACTGAGTGGTCCTATATGTCCATCATGTCTACAGTAGTCTCCTGGAGACCTTGGCAGTGGCATCGTCATAAATAATATTTTCTCAAATAACAAAATACTAAAGCTGCAGAGCTTTTATCAATGGAGAGACTGAAACAGACTAAATATGTAAAGAACTCTCATTCTATCACCTCACTTCTAAAAAGCTTCCTGAAAAGAGAAGAAGCAGGAAGGAATCAGCAGCATTCAGTGCTAATTTCTGACATTACACTTATGCAAGCCTGGGCTACAACATAATGGTCATAGAAAGAATGTAGCCAGCTACATTTCCTAATGTTTTCCTTGCAGTTAATCTTGCATTTTAATTTGCTACTGGAGAAAAAATAAAATAATAATAATAATAATATATATATATCCACTTCAGACTACTGTGTATTGGGGAAAACATGACCTACATAGATAGCCTCAGGTGAGCAATGGTGAGCTGGTCCTCTTGTGTGGAGGGGAGGCCAAAAGTACAGGATACGCTAAACGGGTAGCTATGCAACACCATCTCATCTCTTGCTCCTGCCAGGAACAGTCAGAAGGTTAAGGTTTTACCTCCATTTTGTCCACATATCTGAATGAACAGACACTGGCAAGGAAATTGAGGACAGAGGAGAGCAGCTTCAGGTTTAGGCACACAGTCATAGTTGGGTACCCAAATACAAGAAACATATCAGCATGGAGCACATCCACATAGTAGGCATGCTTGACTACAAACACCAACAAATCAGGACATATCCGAAGGCCCATACTTTCATTCAGTCAGTCCTACTGCTAGAGGCCACATGGATGGACGGGCACACACACACACACACAGATTCCTGCCTCCTGATTCATTCACCTGACTCAGACACCGTGTGAAGGCCGACCTTATTAATCCCATCAATTGCTGCCAATGCTGTTGAGAGTAATGATGGCAATATTACATTAAGTATCACCACTGTAATGATCGTGGGAGCACTATGACTCCCCCCTCCATCTAGACAGCCAAGTATGTAGATGTAACATGGCTTGGGCTGAGCAGGAGCCCCACCAACAGTGACGATCAACCAGAAAAAAACAGATCTCTGCCTAGAGGATCTCTTTGGTTATCACACAGCTTAGCTAAACAATTCAATCAAGCTAAAATAAGATTGATACAAATTGTCTCATTTAAATTATATCATTATTTGCCGTATGCATATGTACAACGAATGGTGTCCTCAATGAGCTTGTCCCCAATCTGGATTTACGAAAAGCTTTCTTTCAAAAAGCAGGCCGATGAGTTAGTTAAGAAATTAAGAATTAAAATGGCCATTTATAGGAATAGGTCATGCCTTTCATTAAATAGCAGAAAACAAATCATTCAGTCAACATTCATAACGGTTATAGACTATTGCGATATTGTCTATATGATTGCAGCTGCCACTATTGAAGCCATTGGACGCAGATGATCATATTACGAGCGATAGCTTCAGTACACATCACTGCATTAGAAAGTAGGCTGGCCCTGCTGCACAAACTTTCGCCCTACCAGACTGTCTCAGGGATGGCTAACTCTGGAGAGCCCTTCGATCTCCACTGAGTTAGGGAAATCTGCTTTTTGGTTTTTTTGCACCTTATGTGGAAAAATCTCCAAGGCTCTGTACAATTAGATTAATTGGTGTCTCTAGGACAATTCAAAAGGCTGATTGAGGACCTTTTTAGTGAATAATGTATTTGTGTTTTGCTTTCGTATATTGTCCACATATGATATGAATATTTATGTGTATATTGATGTGTATACAGGGCTCATATGTAAAGGAGACCTTGGTCTCAGCATGACTCCCTGTCAAAATAAAGGTTAAATAAACAAAATTGATTTGCCAGTATGACTAATTTGAAGCAATTCATTAGCAATGAATTCAATTACTGTCAATTCATCTTCCTAAAAGCAAAGTAGGGGGAGGTAAATGTGGAAGAAAGTGTTGAGGATAAAAGTGGTCATGCCAATAATAGTAGCAAGCGTTCCATAGCCTTACTAGCAGGCTGCTATAGGAATGAGTAACTAAAGCCCCCACTTTTCTTACTCTCATTCCTCTACCCCTTATGCACCATATCCCCCAATCACTCAACTCGCACTACACGGGTCACAAACAAGACACATTAATATAAACAGAGCACTAAGATCCTTTTACTTGTTCCATAGTGTTTCTATCAGATAAGGCCCACAGGCATTAGCCTATACCTGGGAAAACTGGTTGACGGTGAGCGATTAGGGTCTGGGTAATTATGCTAACACACACCAGGAAACTTCAAGAGTGAGACGTTTACAGTTTATAGCTAATCAGCGATTAAGGAAGCATTTGTCTATCCAAATTGCGATCAATGTTTAGGCATATCAGAAGGTCTAGCCATGTTGTACTAGCGGTGTTCAGCAAGCCTGGTAAATGGGGAAAAGGCCATTGACTATTTTTCTTCAACATGTACTTTTTGGAGGGAAATGGTTGTGATTCCAGCTCAGGCCTTTTCCAACAGTCTTGAAGGAGTTACCACATGCTGAGCACTTGTTGGCTGCCCCTGAACTTATTTAAGCTTGCCATAACAAAGGGTTTGAATACTTGACTCAAGACATTTCAACTTTTCATTTTCAATTAATTTGTAAAAATTTCAAAATAAACAATTTCACTTTGGCATTATGAGGTATGCCCCCCCCCCCCCCCCCTTGCTTTCCACTCAGTTTGCAGAGTTCACCTGATATGAACCTTTCCTGGATTCATGTGTCCAATCTAGCATGGACAGACACACCACGGCCACGCCCTCCGCTCAGGGATTCAACCTGCACTAAACCTCCCTCTACACAGTTTCACCATTACAAGATGAACTGAAAAATATTACCCCTTTCACCACGCAACCCTGGCATCAATTAATGATAAAAAAGAAGCAGAAAACAGGCTCACATGTAACGGAGGAAATGACTCATCCATCGCTCCCTGCTACATCTGTTAAATAAAAAAGCCAGAGAAATCTACAGCCTGTTCTAGGAACTGACGGCAAGTGTGAGCAAGTCAAGCGACGCCGTCATGCCAGCTCACATGCAGATTTATAGGAAAACGGGGAAGAGGGAAAGTGGGGGAAGCACATCAATGCCACTAATTCAAGACCCACTTGATGCACTTACCACACTTGATTAGTACAGCAGAAAAATACCTCCCACACAGCCAGAGCCAGCTGCCATCTGCTCTACAAAGCCAGGCCCCAAACTACACACACAGGTGGATCTTAACACGGGGCCTGGGGGCTAACACTGCTGCCTGAGCCAAAGAGTTCTCCATCACTCAGAATTATAACAGAAGCATTAAATCAGATTTATCTATCATATTTTTAAAATCTTAAAACATGTCACAGTACAAAATGTTTAAACAGTCAGGCTGAATTATCGGATCTCAAAATCTGGTATACCACCTCTATAGAACGGAAGTGTAAACAAGGCCTTATGGAGATAATGGCACAGTACACACAGCTACATTGTCCCTCCAGTCCAGGGAGGAGCTGGATGTTTCTCTCACTCTGTATTCCTCAGCCAGGAAGTCGCTCCCACACTACTGACTGAGGGAAGAAATACAACAACCATGTCCATATGGGGAACATAATGAGAGAGGGCGAGTGAGAGGCAGTTCCGAAAATCATTACCTCATTTTTATTTGGTATTTGCTTAGCAGGTTTCTCCCTCCCTCAGTGAAACGACACCCTCAGAAACAAAGCATCTCTTTCCTACTGACTGATTGTCTGTGTTACTGCAACAGCAGTGCACACAGGGTTCGATAGTGCATCCAAAACAGTTGCATTTGCGACCGCTTGACTTGGCAGTGCGACACACATTTGCAGGGGAGGTTTTGGAAACCCTCCGGGCCAGTTAAATCACCCCTGTCAGTGGCCCATTTAGAATAATGCTAAAAAAACAAATGGATTCTCAAAGCTATTCGTTAGATGGGCAGAGAGCACACACAGCTCTCAAACAGCTGGTTGTTGGGTGGACCGAAGACCGACAGGGGTAGGGGTAGGAAAGACGTACTAATTTATGATATCTACCAGTAAAGGCTAAGGCAAGAATGGGTATGCAAACCAGGTATTTAAGTCTGGGAAAATCAGATGTTTCCTATAGGCCCTTTTGCCCTTAGGCATTGAATTTATGGTAGCCGATATATAAGTTCTACTGCTCCAATATAATTACTCTGTGATTTCATTTCTGATCAGTTTTATGGAAATTTCACACCTCAAAATGGTCCCCTGGTGTGGTTAAACCCCCTAGAGTCAATCTAACTAACATCTAGAGATACATTTTTTTGCATTGGATGCGAAATCAGCCGATGTCGCACTTCCACATCTGAGGTGAAAGGTGGCAGAGCTAGAGCGGTTGTGGACATCAAAAATACATTTTTAAAAAAGTGATTTTGAGAGAGCGAAAACCTGAACATTTTTGGAGAAATCAGTCCTTCTCCCCACTTTTTCTTTTTGTCGTGGTATAGTTTTGCTATCATAATTTCGAATTCTAGAGGATTTCACAGAACATATCACTTAAATAAATAAATGTTTATTTTATTTTAAACAGTCTCTTTCTTTGCTGTTACAGTAAATCAATCAAACAAATGGTAAGAACAAAAGGGCATGCTAATTGGAAGATGATTAGTTATTATTAGCCTGGTGTATGGTATGTATGGTGTACAGCTGGCACGCAGGACAGACTTATGAGCGCGGGTCCATTGCAGCCTTTCATTTCGTCAAATGTGATGGAGACAATAGCCACCGACAGAGCTGATGTTTCCTTGTTTCTATTGTGCCTAACGAGCGGCACCAAAGTATAAGCATAAATGTCTGAGATGTTCTTAGTTCTCACAATATGAGCAATCACACATTGTATCTGTTCTTATGTTTTCCATATGCATGTGCTGGGATGAAAGGTGAACACACACCCCACATACAGCCATCAGACAAATGCATCATGTCAAGAGGAAACCAAACACAAAAAATAATATCTAACTATCTTTCCCATTAATTCACTAATACAGGCTACGTCACTGGGTAATGTCCCACTCTGATCTGACAGAGTTACTAAGAGAGAGAGGCGCGGGAGGAAAACAGTGTTGTGTTTTACAGCATACTTTGGCTGGCGCACTACAAGCACAGACTTAAAACAATTCTGACCTGAGAAGACCTCAGTGTTGCCCAAATCACACTCCAGAACCAAAGGACAAGAACACCAGGAAAACACAGACAGACAAAGACAGACAAAGACAGACAGAGAATGTTAACAAGCTACCTCATTTACACACCTCCATTTGAGACAGACGGCAAAAAGAAAAACAGAAGGGAGGAAAGGAGAGGAAGGAAAAGCCAAACATGCTTGGTCCTGTCCCATGGGCTTACCCCTGTGTTCTGTAGGATCCACAGGAGTCAGCAGGTCTTCTGTGCAGCAGTGGGGAGGGGTCTGGGGTGCGCATGACAGCAGATGACTAGGACACAAACAGGAAGGGAGGGGGCTACGATGGGGGGCTTGTTGTCTCTCAACCAATCCCATCCATTGGGCTCGGTTTTCACCCAGTCCCTCCCTGATCCACTCGACCCATGAGCTGCAGCACTAGCTGAGGAGAGAAGGGAGGGAGAGCTAGCGGAGGGACGGAGGGAGGAGGGGTGGATAGCCCCCAAGCACTGGGCCTCTGAGCAAGATGACAACCGGTCAGAGAGCTATACCCAGAGTATTTTACAAATCACAGCCCCTCCCTACTGAGTCCAGGGATCACACACTGCGCAGGGGAAACGCACGTGAACATCTGCGCTGCAGGCCCCAAGGACACACTTTATACAGCAGCACATCAAGACTGCCCATTAAGGCTTAAGTGAGCAGTAGTACTACCAGAAATTGTTATTGTAGCAGTAAAAACATTAAAAGGCTAGGTAGAATAAACCTAACCGCATGTAACATATGGATTTGTATGACTTTTCGCATCAAAAGTCCCTCTTTCCAAATATTCCTATTTCCGAGTAACTACATAAAACCGATGAGAATTCCAAAGAATGCCGAAGTCATGTTGGAAAATGTTTTTCGGGGTGTGATGTAATATGGAGGGCCCGGCAATCCAGCCTATTCCCTATAATATAAACTCCAATAGAAATAACTTAAATGTATAACTTCTAATTAAACCAAATCGTTTGCATGATTACTGGTTTCAATTTATTTTCCAACTTACAAGCAAATACTTTGAATTTGTTACTAATCAACTGGCAAGTTTCCTAGCCATCTAGCCTTCTAACATTAGCACTACCAGCCTGCTAACGTTACGTTAGCACTGCATGTTGCCAACAATACCTAGCTAGAGCTACATTAAAGTAAACCAAAGTACAATTAATTTAAGATAGCAGGCAGAGATAGCTACCAAAGCTGAAGGGGGAGGCAGGAGCGTCAAGGGTTAGTCAGTGAAATCCAATAGGTATATAGCGAGATTTCAGGTGTCAGTCAGATAGCACTCTAGCACTAAGCGAAAGTGGACAAAGTGAAGGCTTAAATTGTTCTCAGTGGAGTACCTCAACTTGTTTTCTTTGTCAGCATTGAATGCTAGCACATGATTAACCAACCATGTGGCTTCTGTCAATGTGCTTGGAGACAGACAGTACCAAGTATTCCAGATCCGCTACAGCAATCCTTACAAAGCCTCTTTGGCCTAATCACAAAACAATAACGTCAGCACTTTTTTTTTTATATATGCATGAATTATACCTACACTTATGTTGTTTCATTGCAATTACACTCATGTGGAAACCATTAGCCCTTTTAAAAAAGTTATCCACTACTAAAGCTGCAAGGCTACTGGGGTATAATGATTTAACAACTTACATACGTACACCTAAACTGCATCTTCAAGGAAAATAGCGAAAGATAGTAAGGCAAAGGGCAATAATGTAGAACTAATAATGGCATGGGTCTCTACTCATCATTTTTTAAATGACTTTAATCTTGTTGAATGATCTCCCGTGTCACTTGTAGCTGGGTGGTCCACTCACTGCGAGTCAGGGACACTCCAGCACAGCGAGCCATTAGTTTCCCAATGTGTTGTGGAGGGAACACAACAAACGATACACCTTCAGTTCAGTTTTCAAAGCATGTACATGGAATATTTCACAAGCCTTGCCAAAAACAAAATGTTTTGCATTTTCATTGTTGGACATAAAAGACTAAAAACACCAGGTAATCAGCTCAACATGAATTTAATTATGGAAATCTGTTCCCAAGTATTCCTACGCATTATAAAGAGACGTGATTGTATACTAATGTAAGCAAGGTTTGAAATTATGTTTTTGTCAAATATTATATCTGTTTGGGCTTCTTGCGGCCCGTTTTGCAGCCTAGAAATGTTTTAGAATTATGTTCCGGAACCCCCCGACCATCAGCTCAACAAAAACAAAATGTAGATGATGCTTCCCTGCCAATAGCCTAGGAACCTTTAAAATATTCCCAATACAATACATCATTGTCCAAGAGAGCATCAACATCTCGCACCCAAACCAGACTGGCCACGTTGCGTGTGCGAGTGTTGCAAAATAAATGTCATAGAGGGCCTCCTCAGTGGCGCAGCGATCTAAGGCACTGCATCGCAGTGTTAGATCCCTCACTTCCAAGGCAGTTTTAGTCAATGAACTAATCGCTGATCATAATCTTGATGTTATTGGCCTGACTAAAACATGGCATAAGCTTGATGAATTTACTGTGTTAAATGAGGCATCTCCTCCTGGTTACACTAGCGACCATATCCCCTGGGCATCCCACAAAGTCGGAGGTATTCCTAACATTTACGATAGTAAATGTCTATTTACCTCCCCAAAAATGACTGTTTTCATCTTTTTATAGCTACTGTTTACAGACCTCCAGGGCCGTATACAGAGTTCCTCACGGAGTTCCTCACCGAGTTCCCTGAATTCCTATCAGACCTTGTAGTCACGGCAGATTATTCACATTTTTGGTGACTAATGCTCACATGGAAAAGTCCACAGACCCACTCCAAAAGGCTTTCGGAGCCATCATCGACTCAGTGGGTTTTGTCCAACGTGTCTCCGGACCTACTCATTGCCACAGTCATACCCTGGATATAGTTCTGTCCCGTGGAATAAATATTGTGGATCTAAATGTTTTTCCTCATAATCCTGGACTAGTGGACCACCATCTTATTACGTTTACAATCGCAACAAATAATCTGCTCAGACCCCAACCTATGGATCATCCAAAGATTCCTAAATGCCCTTCCAGACTCCCTCCACCTACCCAAGGACGTCGGAGTACAAAAATCAGTTAACGACCTAACTGAGGATCTAAATGTAACCTTGCATAATACCCTAGATGCAGTCACATCCCTAAAAACATTTGTCACAAGCAACTAGCTCCCTGGTATACAAAATACACGAGCCCTGAAGCAAGCTTCCAGAAAATTGGAACGGAAATGGCGCTCCACCAAACTGGAAGTCTTCCTACTAGCTTGGAAAGAAAGTACAGTGCAATTTCGAAGAGCCCTCACTGCTGTTCGATCATCCAATTTTTCCAACCTAATTGAGGAGAATAAGAACAATCCAAAATGTCTATTTGATACTGTCGCAAAGCTAACTAAAAAACAGCATTCCCCAAGAGGGATGCCTTTCACTTCAGCAGTGATGAATTCATGAACTACTTAGACGAAAACTCTAACAAAACAGAGATGCTAGTTCTAGGTCCAAAGAAACAAAGAGATCTTCTGTTGGATCTGACAATTAATCTTGATGGTTATACAGTTGTCTCAAAAAAACTAACTGAAAGACCTCGGCGTTACTCTGGACCCCGGTCTCTCTTTTGACGAACATATCAAGAATTTTTCAAGGACAAACTTTGTAACATTGCAAATATCTGAAACTTTGTCCAAAAATTGTGCAAAAAAGCTCATCCATGCTTTTGTCGCTGCTAGAATCTTGACTAGAACCCAAATATTCAATCATATTACTCCAGTGCTAGCCTCTCTACACTGGCTTCCTGTTAAGGCTAGGGCTGATTTCAAGGTTTTACTGCTAACCTACAAAGCATTAAATGGGCTTGCTCCTACTTCTCTCTCAGATTTGGTCCTTCCCTACATACCTACATGTATGCTACAGTCACAAGACGCAGGCCTCCTTATTGTCCCTAGAATTTCTAAGCAAACAGCTGGAGGCAGGGCTTTCTCCTATAGAGCACCATTGTTATTGAATGGTCTGCCTATCCATGAGAGAGACACAGACTTGGTCTCGACCTTTAAATCTTTACTGAAGACTCATCTCTTTAGTAGGTCCTATGATTGAGTGTAGTCTCTTGAGTGGGTTGAGTCACTGACGTGATCTTCCTGTCCAATTTACGCTGCAATAGTCTATGTGCCGGTGGGCTAGTCAGTATGTTTTATCTGGTGTTATTCACCTGTCTTATCTGGTGTCCTGTGTGAATTGAAGTATGCTACCTCTAATTCTCTCGCTCTCCCTCCCTCTCCTCCCAGAAGACCTGAGCACTAGGACCATGCCTCAGGACTACCTGGCCTTATGACTCCTTGCTGTCCCCAGTCCACCTGCTTGTGCTGCGGCTATGGAACCCTGACCTGTTCACCGGACATGCTACCTTGTCCTAGACCTGCTGTCTCTCTCTCTCTACCGCACCAGCTATTTCGACATCTGAGTGCCTGGCTATGAAAAGCCAAGTGACATTTACTCCTGATGTACTGACCTGTTGCAACCTCTACAACCACTGACTATTATTTTACCCTGCTGGTCATATATGAACATTTGAAAATCTTGGAGAACAATCTGGCCTTAATGGCCATGTACTGTTATAATCTCCACAGCCAGAAGGGGACTGGCCACCCCTCAGAGCCTGGTACCTTTCAAGGTTCTTCCTAGGTTCCTGCCTTTCTAGGGAGTTTTTCCTAGCCACCGTGCATTTACATATGCATTGCTTGCTGTTTGTGGTTTTAGGCTGGGTTTCTGTATAGCACTTTGTGACATCTGCTGATGTAAAAAGGGCTTTATAAATAAATTTGATTGATTAATTGATTGAGACGTCACTACAGACCCGATTTGTTTCCGGGCTGTGTCACAACTGGCCGTGATCGTGAGTCCCATAGGGCGGCACACAATTGGTCCAGCGCCATCCGGGTTAGGGGAGGGTTTGGCCGGGGGGATTACTTTGATCACCGCGCTCGAGCGGCTCCTTGTGGCGGGCCTGGCTCCTGCAGGCTGACCTTGGTCGTCAATTGATCAGTGTTTCCTCCGACACATTGGTGTGACTGGCTCAAAATTGAGGAGAACGGGGTAAAATATTATTTATTTTTTTAAATACAAATTTTTGTATTTAGTGTCATATGAATTGAACATGACTGAAAATTTAATGCCATTTTCAGTCATGTTCACCCGTCCTTGACTTTTCCTAAATAAGCCTATTGTCGTTGTTAAGCAGTTTTCTGAGAATTGTTTTCCCGTCCTTCCTTCACCTGAAAAGTTGGCTAAATTGACAGTTGATAGTCGGATAAGATGATTGTTATAATAGGGAAAGGAGGAAGTGTTTTAAAATGCCTAAATAAAGGTTGACAATAGGTGTACCTAAGCATCGCCCTGCCTGTTTATTGACCAAGAAAGCAGCAGATCAGGAATTGCGCACGCTCACATCTCAAACTACGAATATTATGCACATTTATGACTTGCTAGCAAATGCTAACGCCATTGAGTTAGTTATCATAGTAGCCAAAGATTGTATATAGCTAGTATGTTTAGAAACGCTGTGTTGTAGCAGCAAGTGATCTGAGCGAAATGCAAGGAGATGTGAAAGTGAGCAGAGTTAGACTCGCTCGATCCAAACATAGCAGTAGGATTACAACCCGCCAATTTATTGATAGATAAATCAATTAGCTAGTTTAGCTATCATGTGCTGTGGATCTTAGCCAAGGTAACATATACATACACACACACACACACACACACACAATTGAATAATGCATTTACCTATATTGTGTATGGAACAAACAGTGTTTCTGCTGCACTCATTTTACTGTGGCACTGTGGCACTGCGCCACGGCAAAATCATTGCCGCCAAGCAAAAACAATACGGAACATGAAAAAATACATTCGTACCATAGGGAAGGAAACATGCATTCTGACAGGCAGTCAATGCACAACAACTCCTGCAATCGCAAAAACAGCTGCTTAAATGGGGGATCCCTCATAACAAAAGGCTGCTAGACACTCCTAAATGTATGAACTGCACCATTTTAAACCCAGAGTTTTAGCATCTGCATGGTTAAGCACATTACCGCTCTGCAATTCACAGTGAGTGAATAGGGAAGAGCGGAGCTAAATGTAACACTGGTCAATTGTTGGGTAACTTGGGGTAAAATGCCACTACCTCAAAAACATTTGTCTTGCAGGGACTTAAATTGTGATGAAACATAATATTTTTAATTGAGCAAGAGTAGTGGCAACTAGGAAAAGTGTTGGGAGAAATAAATACAGGCAGGGGAGTCTTACCCCGGGTGACGAGTTAGCCAAAGTTACCCTAAGAGGTAAGCCTACATTATATTTCACTGTGTTTATGCAAGGATTTTTGGGACAAAATTAAATCAATAGAATAATAACTAGTTAAAAAAAAAATCACATTTGGGATCTGGCTAATGATTAGCCCAATAGGGTAAATGCAGATAGGCATTAAATAAATAAGCTGAACTGATGAGCAGAATTTGCTTATAGTGTCATTATCAGTTTACTTTTAGGATTTACTATTACAAATCATTGCCGTTAATGTGTAGGAATATTGACAACATATCTTGATTACATAATGAATGCGCACGTCAGTCTATGGGAAGTCTTAAGCCTGCACTGATTCTAATTGGAGATTCTGATTGGAGTAAACACGAGTATGTATGAATAGGATTTGTTTTTTTTCCCCATTGCAGATGGCTGAAAAGAGAAGTCAAAGCGTGGTGTGGGACCATTTCACTCAACCAACACAAGGAGATGGCACTGTGTAATTTATGTAATGAGAGTCAGCATGGGATCGGCAAGAGCGAAAAGTAAAAACCACAAATACTGTATGTGGTACCATCTGAAGAGTCGTCACCCTGCTTTGTTTGATGCAGCAGACAAGAAAAGAGAAGACTCAACAAAAAAAAACTCCAGCTCAACCTACTCTTGCATAGATGTTTGAGAGACAGGCAAAGTGGCAGAAGTCGGACAACAGGTCCAAAAACCATTGACAAAGTGATAACAGAGATGATCGCTTAAAACAACCAGCCCTTTAGCGTTGTCATCCTTAAGATGTTTATACAACTTTAAGTCCACCTGTAGAAAATTGATGTACCTGTCATATTTCAGTTAATTAGCATATTTCATATAAAGAGAACACATATATAGTAATTTTCACATTTTCATTCATTCTTTGAATGTTTGGAATTTACATATACTAAGGCATTTGTGAAAATTCTATAACAATATAGAGTAGGAAAGCGGCCGTGCGTTTGGACAATTAATAGACACTGCAGGCAATAAAACATAATAAAAACATCTGTTTTGTCCAGGATCGGAGTCTACACAGACCAGTGCGCTATAGCCAATCAGAACTCGAGAATACCTTTATACCAACAAGCCATTTGCCACACGGGCCTACCATCATTCAATTTAAACTGGACTGTGTGGTTACAGGCAGTTGCAACAGCTCGACATCAGATCATTAGAATCTGAGCGTTAGGCTCTGTGTTTTTAGCTTGCTACGCTAGCCTATTAGCCACGTTATGACTGCTTTGTGATCATTGCCCTTGCTAGTTTGATTGTATTGACATTCACAGCCTTAGTTACAATCGTCTGTTTATGTAAGAATATTGAGTCATTGAAACTGAAACGGTGCATCCCGAATGGAGGCAGCAAACAATGTACCTGTCCAGCTGTGATTTAAAACCTGATAGGAATGTTTTTTGGACTACCAAGAAATGTATTGGTGAATTTTATTAATCATGCATTGAACTGCATCCAAATTAGAAAGTTTAAAAAATTCATGTAAAATCTTGTGAAATGAAAATGTACAAACTAAAGGGTGTGCAATATATTAGGGTAGTCAGTGGACATTCTGAATCTTGGTTGAGGTCAGTAAGTCACATGACCAAGGAGTTATTGAAATTCGAATGTAAAAGAAGTTTGCACTTTGTTGACGCTCCCTAACTAATTCAACTGGGAAAACAAAATGCTGCTCACATTTACACACGTTTATTAGCTTTGGAAAGCGAATGAATGTCCAAATCGTGAAAATAATAACTGTGCAATGTTGTGCGCAATTCTGACACTCATTTGGAGTCTATGGCTAAAGTGGTTTGAAAGCACGAATATATGTCAAATATCCAACCTGAACCGGCACATCACCCTTCTTTACTTTTCTGGGTATTGGGATTATTAAACTTGAAGCCAGTTCAATAATTTTCTATAGGTTTGGTAGCTGGTGAACGTACTCTTCGTTCAATTGATTTTTTCTAGTGTTTAACTGTGAAAAAAATGGCAATGGGTTACACAAAGCTAACGTCAATCGGCTAGCTATGAGTATATGATACGATAAATCAAAGCAACATCTGAAGTTAACGTATCTATGTGCATAACAAAAGTTGTCTAACTAGGTAATGTTAGCTACTATGTGATATTCTAGCAATTAGTTTATAAAGTAGCTATATTACAATGTTATACACCATTTAACGTAACCAAATTGATTGCACTAAAATTACATAGTTAACGTTAGCTAGCTACATTATTTTGTCAAAACATTTGCAAGCGAGCTATCCGCGCTGTTAACGCGTACAGCGTTGCGCGAGCCAATAATTTCAGTCTCAAACGCAACAAAAACAAATTTCTCAGTCAGGGCCTCGATATCAAATGTATATGAAAAGTGAATGTTATAAAGATCAAATGGTAAGCAGAGTAAGCTCATTCGCAAAAAAAACTCACGTTAATCAATCAGTATGAAGAGGTACGTCTTTAGTCTATCCGTGAATAAACACAACTTCTGCTTTGTCCCGCCCCATAGTTTATCAGAAAATGCATATATATATACATATCACCGCGAGCTACCAATCATAACTAACGTGTAAGAATAGTCTCTTAATTTAATTGGAAGCGAGCATGACAGGCTCACTTTTCTGGTCGAATAGAACCAGAGATATTCGTGAAAGGAGGAGAGGGGAATCCCATTGGGCAATGAATGGATGAACGTATAACTATTCTCATTTCTATTCGAATTCAATGCGTATAACGCTCCACCCTGCAGACCATAGACCAATCGCCTTCCGGTTGTCATGCTGCGTCACATGGTTGCTAAACTAATCGTCACTCAGGGTATGATGCCGCGCTAACGTGTTAGTCGGAACTAAGAAACTCGGAAATGTCCGACTTGCTAACTGGTTGTAGTTATTCACGTGCTGCGTTCAACGATTCGGCAAGTAGGAAATGAACGAGTTTCCTAGTTTCAACTAGCATCTGAACGCGGCATGAGGCGAGACATCTGCCTATTTTCTTTGAAGGTACGTAATGTCACGATTCTAAAACTATACGATATTACAGATAACAAGTTAATTATCTCACATCCCTGAAAATATTTGTGATGTTGTACTTGTTGTTCACGAAATGCATGGTAATGTTGGGTTTTTGAGTTTGCGTCCAATTTACTCCCATTCACTCAGTGAGCGCTCTCTTTGTCACAAAATCGCACAGAATGCACAGCGCGTTCAATTGACGACCAGGGTTGCCATGGTTGCAGTTTTTCTGACTATTGGGGTACTTGAAACCGATGTCGCTGTAGAAAATGTTTTGGTGGCGGGTTTTCGGGCTACTTTTAAATTGCATCGCGGCCGCCCGGCAATTCTCTTAAAATATATACTTATATGTCACTGTGACCTGCTGCTGCTGACTATCAGGCAGTGAGTAGGTGAGTGAATGGTGGGGAGGGGGTGTGTGTGTGCGCGTTGAAATCACTGGTTGAGAGAGTGCTGCAGCAAAGACAGCTGAGTTGAGGAGACAGAGCAGCACATTGCTTGCTGTTTGGAGTTTTAGGCTGGGTTTCTATATAGCACTTTGTGCTCTTAAGGATCACCGTATCAAGCGAAGGGTTTTACTCATGCTTAGTTATAGGGTCTGGTGCGCTGCCCATGTGGAAATTGAAAATGGAAGTTATGAAACTCCCTCCCGTGCTTCTGTTATGGAAAAAAGTCCACAATGAAAATTACGTTAAATGTAGAGAATGATAGGCTACATTTGCATCCGTAGGCAGTCAAGTAGGCTATTCATTTCTATACTATTGTAGGCTATTGTAGACTACCATTTGATGCAATAAATATGTTGCCAAATCAATTTGTGCCATTTGTGTAGCCTACCTGGAGCTGGAAAACGCATTTAATAAACGGAATATAACTCAGTTTGTTGTTATAGCCTTGTGTAATTTTGCAATTATTAATGGCCATGTTTATTTAGTTAAATTGGAAGTTATCAATTGTGATCATGGTCACAGCTCTATCTCAAATGTATAATTCTCCATATTTAATGTCATTGTAGACATTTCCCTGAAATTAGATGTTGGCCTATCAGGGGTTATAGGCTGCCTGCATCTAGCGCAGCAAACCATGGCAAAGTTAAATTGCAATTATAAACCCAGATTTTTGTCAGTAGCATATGCCTATTCAAATAACAAGTAAATCTCGCAAATTGGCCATTATACCAACCGAAAATAGATTAACATTTGTTTTTTTAAGTTCGTCCAAGTGTTTCTTACACAGAGATTTCGAGATCCTCTGTCTAACTTTAATCACTCAAACTCTCCTATCAGATTTACATATAGTTATGCACATGGGCAAACAGGATATATTTACAATTATAATCATATTCTTAAAATGGCAATAATTATTATTTAGATGGAAACCCGATTTTTTTTCTTCTTTGCCTATGTTGTTAAAAATTATGTTGATTCCTCTTAATTCGCTTGATAATAATAATTTATGGAAATTTAGTAAGGTTTTTGTGTGAGCCCAACGCGATGTTTCTCTAGACAGAATGCAAATCATTCACGACAGAAATAAAGTCAAGAAATCTGTGGGAAGCTGGGCTGAAGGGAGTTGTAGTTTTCATTAAGCATTTCATTTCAGCTACATCTTGGTGGGGCAATTTAGATGTATGCCAGCAAAGCCACTACACAACACAACACTAAACAATTCATTAATTGCACTATGACAGTGTCAAACATCGCCCACCAACTGTTAGGGCCTACATAAAGCTGTCCCAACAGCAGTCCCAACACCTTACAACTGCTACACCTGGTTATCAGCAGAGCCTTGTCTGGCAACGAAACAGTTCATTCAGCCTTTAAAAAAACATAGCTGACATGGCTGACTTGCTTAAACAAATGTGGATTATACTGACAATTGAGATGTACAAACTATGGCATAACGGGACGACAAGTGGATAAGAGGCAATCCGTAATTTTGATAAAGACATTAATGAGCAAGCTAGGACCGATGTAGTCAATATAACTATTTGTTCAGCACTTTTGAAATGTACAGCAACAGAATTCAGAACATGGACCGTTCTTACAGGGTTCTACCTGTACACCAAAGTCAGAACCGTAGGATAAATAAAGGGGGCATATAAGCAGACAATGAAAACTCTTACAATATTCGACAATTACATTTCTCAAAAACAGGTTATGGTCTATACAGCGGGTGAAATAAGTATTGAACACGTCACCATTTTTCTCAGTAAATATATTTCCAATGGTGCTATTGACATGACATTTTCACCAGATGTTGGTAACAACCCAAGTAATCCATACATACAAAGAAACCAAGACAAATAAGTTCAGAAATTAAGTTATGTGTAATAATGTGAAATGACACAGGGGAAAAGTATTGAACACATGAAGAAAGGGAGGTGCAAAAAGGCATGGAAAGCCAAGACAACAGCTGAAAACTATCAGTAATTAAAAAGCAATCCAGCCCCCTGTCAGTGCAAATTAATATCAGCTGGTTCAGTCCCAACTGATGGCCTACATAAAGGTCTCATTGCCAAGGTGTCACACAAGACACATCTCATGATGGGTAAAAGCAAAGAGCTGTCTCAAGACCTTCGCAACCTAATTGTTGCAAAACATAATGATTGCATTGGTTATAGGCGCATTTCTAAGCTTCTGAATGTTCCAGTGAGCACTGTTGGGGCCATAATACGGAATTGGAAAGACAATCATTTCACCATAAATTTGCCTCGACCAGGTGCTCCTCGCAAGATTTCTGACAGAGGAGTGAAAAGAATAATCAGAAGAGTTGTCCAAGAGCCAAGGACCACTTGTGGAGAGCTTCAAAAAGACCTGCAATTAGCAGGTACTGTTGTCTCAAAGAAAACAGTAAGTAATGCACTCCACCGCCATGGCCTGTATGTACGCTCACCACGGAAGACTCTATTGCTGGAAAAAAAAGCATGTTGAAGCTCGTTTAAAGTTTGCTACACAACATTTGGAAAAGTTAATTACTTAAAAATCATACAATGTGATTTTCAGGATTTTTGTTTTAGATTCCGTCACTCACAGTTGAAGAGTACCTATGATAAAAATTACAGACTTCTACATGCTTTGTAAGTGGGAAAACCTGCAAAATCGGCAGTGTATCAAATACTTGTTCTCCCCACTGTATCAGTTTGCAAACAATGTAAACACACATTTATTGAGTGAATAAAGTCGCATACAAACATGGTCTCTTTCTTGTTTCCTTGAGTAAGGCAGCTCCAAAATGCAGGAGTTTCAGCCTAGCTCAGGCATCTTTCAGAGCTCCAACCTGAAGATCACTGACGTCATGATTCAACCTTGTTTTTTTCAGAGATCCCTGTTGTCTTGAAAGCACCATAAATCCAGAGAATGCCAGACTTTGATGACAACGTTTGATGACAAGAACCACCACGCCACCTTCCTGTTCAAGTGAACACTGCACAACAAGGTGTGTCCAAAAATGTATTGTATGCTGCTGCATAAATGATGTAATATGCCGGGGAGATGTATACTTTAGCTAAGAAAGTAATACTAAGTGTATATTGTGTAGTAAGTTGTTAGTAGCCCATGTGCCTCACCCTAATAATTTGGTCTATACTATATAATGTTGTTGGGTCTGTAACTATGTTTGCCAGTGACAGTCTCTTACCATTCAAATATTCGTTTTCAACAAAAAGTTAAGTAATAGACCCATGTAATTCCAGTTGATATTGCAAAGGTTATTTGTTTGCGCAATGCGCTGTCTGTGTGTCGATAGACTGTATATAAAAGTAGATCCTTATGATTGTAGGCCTAATAAAATACTTCAAATGGTAGGCTAACCAAGTCTCTCTCTCTCTATCCCTCCATATCTCTCTGTGTGGTGACTTAAAGAAGAGTAAAGGTAAGGTCTCAACATCTTGCTGAATTTATCTGAACTAACATCTATCTGAATTTCTATCAGTGTCCTGAACGAATAGGCCTACCGTGTTGCAGCTCGTTTGCTTGCACTTGCTTATACTTAGAGCTAAGTGTTAATTATATAAGAATAACAATTTACTGAACATTAATGTAATAATGTTTGTGTCATTTCAAAAGTCAAAACTCATTTTGGCGTTCGTTATTGAAGGAGAATGCAGTTCTTATTTACTTAAATCCACAAGGAGTCAGTAGTAACCACATTTGTTTATGCAAGTAAGCCATATCAACTATAATTTTTTAAAAGAAAGTAAATGAGGCTGAATGAACTGTTTCGCTGCCAGACAAGGCTGATAGCCAGGTATAGCAGTGGTAAGGATTCACTCCGTGGTGCTGAAAGGAAAGCTCTGCTGTTGGGACAGCGTTATATAGGCCCTAACAGTTTGTGGGCACTGTTTGTCACCATTATAGTGCAGTTAATGTATTTTTTTGTGTTGTGTTGTGTAGTGGCTGTGCTGGTATGCATCTAAAAAGCAAAAAGGTTAAGTTTGCCCCACCAAGATTTGCATGCTAAAATTGCCTCAGCTAAGACGAGGTAAACAATTCGGCATTTGTGAAGTTTGTAAGTATGTGTCTTTTTGTATTTCTGATTATGACTGAAAAGAGATGTAGAGAATGTTGTTGAATTTCTACAGCGAGCTATGATTCTATCGAGACATTCACAATTGGGATACAAAAATGTAAAGTGTTTCTGGTTATGAATTCTATGTAATCAAAGCATCTCTCTGTCTCTCTCTCAGGTTATAGGGAAACTGATTTTGTATTCAGCCCCGTGTTGCTGAGTTAGAGCTTAACTTGGGGCACATGCCTTTCTGGAGACAGTCTGGAATGTCAGTCTGGCCTCTTTGTCTGTCTGTGATCATTTGTGAGGCTTTGAGCTGAGCTGGGGTGGGTGGGTTTCACTTACAAATAATGGGACATTTCAGACCTTGAAACCAGACCCACATTTTTGACAAAATATTTTTGTCAAAATAGCACCAAGTGTTTCCTCAATGTCATATTCTGAACAGTAGCTCACTTATTGGAAATTAGTGTTGTTGTATGGCCACATGGGCCCCGCTCAGGCAATTTTCTGTGACCTGGGTGTGTCTCTCAAATAACCTACCAGAACTCTCCTTCTCACAGAGCACTTTTGCAGATGATGTGTGTGTGTGTGAGAATCTGGCATTAATGCCATTGTGCTATGTATGAATGTCTATGTGAAAATCTGTCTGGATATGTGGGTTGTATGTGTAGCAGAACAGGCATGTGTAATATTTTCCCTGTGCTTGCTCCTGCACGTGCCTGAATCTAGGCCATCGCTGTGGCATTTGTGTCTGACGGGCGTATCAATGTATGTGGGAGTGTGTGGTGGTGCCTGGGTCAGAGGTGTGTCCGCTGTGTAAACAGTGCAATTGAGGAACAGGAGACACTCTCTTCCTCTCAAATTTCACCCCATGCTCACACCCCCTCCATACACAAGGCATCCCTCTCTCCCGAATGCAGACTCCACTGGAACGCATAGCCACATTTCCTCTGGATTCATCTCCATTGGTGGAAATTCCCACTTGCCCGTGCTCTTGATGGCGAGTAAAATTTGTATCAAAGGTGCAATATGCAGAAATCGCTCCGCCGTTTCCTGGTTGCAGAAATTCTAATAGTTTGCCTAATTTCAGTTTATGACAAAACAAGCAGTGTAGCAAATCATTGTACCATCTAAACCGCTGTGAAATATATTTTCAATAACCAACAATATTACATTTTCACTTGTTGGAAGCTGGTGTACAAAACCAAAAGTAAAAGATACAAAAACTAACTTTAACGGGAAGCATAGAAATAGGGCACATAAAACATATCTACCGCTTCTTAGACTTTCTTTCAATGAGAATGACAGATCTATAACTCACATTTCTATGTGAATTTGGTAATTTTGCCCAATAAGTTACATATTGCAGCTTTAAGGGATGATGCACAATGGATGTTTGCAATTTTTCAGTCTACCATGATTACAGTTCTGCTTTTAGTGTGTTCACCACAGGGGCACATATCCCAGACTGCCCTATTTAAAAATCCCCAAAGCCACTGTAAGTACAGCTGGAAAAGCAAATCAAAGTTCACTGACCAGGCCTATGAATGCAGTCTTGAACTTGAGTGAATGCAGTAAGCTTTAAATGAAGTGAAATCAAGGCTCTATCCATTATGGAAGTGATAATTTACCATAATCTTCATCAATTACACTGAGTATACCAAACATTAGGAACACCTTCCTAATATTGAGTTGTACCCCCCCTTTCCCCTTAAAACAGCATGGACTCTACAAGGTGTCAAAAGCATTCCACAGGGCTATGCTGGCCCATGTTGACTCCAATGCTTCCACAGTTGTGTCAAGTTGGCTGGATGGTCTTTGGGTGGTGGACCATTCTTGATACACACAGGAAACTGTTCAGCATGAAAAACCCAGCAGCATTGCAGTTCTTGACACAAACCGGTGTGCCTGGGACCTACTACCATAACTTAAATATTTTGTCTTGCCCATTCACCCTCTGAATGGCACACACACAATCCATGTCTCAATCCATGTCTCAAGACTTAACAATTGTTCTTTAACCTGTCTCCTTCCTTTCATCTACACTGATTTGAAGTGGATTTAACAAGTAACATTAATAAGGGATCATAGCTTTCATCTGGATTCACCTGGTCAGTCTATGTCATGGAAAGAGCAGGTGTCCTTAATGTTTTGTATACTCATTATATATGATCTAAATCAAAACACCTATTCTCACCTCTTGCTGCATTACGCCTTATTTCCTATATCTGAATTTATTTTATACAGGCCCATAGGCGAGTTGGGAGGGTTCCCAGCCGACTTAACACAAAGGAAATGTTTGATGGACAATTTCCACTTATTTGAGCTCCTGAGGAAACATTAACAAGCAGCAGCTATAAAAAGACATTGCATAGTATGGGTGGATGGCTGAATATGTACAATATACATTGGTGGATGGTGCATGGTTAACTATACTATACAAGTCGATGGCAGAGAAATACTTAAATAGCTAAAAGTGCATATGATATATGTGAGGGTAATAATAGTTTACTTAATATACAGACTGGTTAAATGAACAGGTAAGTGAATATTTTTCATGGTTAAATTAACTGTACAGGTAAATATACAGTTACATTTACAGGTAAGTGAATATTTGCATGGTTACATTAACTGTACAGGTAAATTACAGGAAGAGTGTGCGTATGATATAATTTAGGGTGATAATAGTCATTCCCTTAAAATACAGTCCTTAGTGCGCAGGGTTTAATTACAGATAAATGCACGTATTGCACATTCAATATACTAAAAGCAATGAAAAAAGATACAACTGACAGGATACTAATATGCATTCCTGAGTGAAATACTACATATGTTAAGTCCAAGAATTACTTACCATATTGCATGTGATATGATATAACAACTGTACATGAATGTATATACAGACCTGAATTAATAAATAAGTCCTGAGTGAATGAGTGATTACAGACCAGAGTTACTCACGGATGGATGCATAATTGTTAAACTAGGTCCTAACACCCCAACAGTTCCAGGTCTATGTTGACGACGGCACGGCACCCTGGTGAGGCATTAAATAGTCTAATAGCCGCCGGCAGGAAGGACCTCCTGTAGTGCTCTCTGGCACACCGTGGTCAGGTAGTCCGTCACCCAGGAGACTAAGGGTGCTTCCACTTTCATCCTCTTCATCTTCTCACCCAGTAGCAGGGGCTGAATGGTGTTGAAGGCACTGGAGAAGTCAAAAAACATAACCCTCACAGTGCAATCTGCGTTGTCCAGGTGAAAGTAGGCCCTCTGCAGATGGTGGATGATTGCATCATCTACCCCGATGTTGTGCTGATATGCCAACTGCAGGGGGTCCAGTGATTTACACACCAGGGGTCTGAGGTGAGCGAGGACTAACCTTTCCAGGGTCTTCATGATGTGGGATGTTAGCGCTACAGGTATGAAGTCATTCCGGACAGTGGGGTGCGCCTTCTTGGGCACTGGGACGAGGCAGGATGTTTTCCGCTGCACAGGGACCCTTTCCAGGCTCAGGCTAAGGTTGAAGTGTCGCTGGAGTATTCCACACAGTTGGTCAGCACAGACCCTAAGCACCCTTGGGCTGATGCCATCAGGGCCCGCCGCTTTCCACTGATGTAGTCTCTCCAGCTCTCTCTCCACTTGGTTGGTGGTGAAAGCCAGCCCAGGTGGGGAGATGGGGAGATGGGGGGTGTTGAGGATCAGTCCAAACTGACGAAAAATATACTAAAACAACAATTTACGCACAAACAATGGGAGCTTCTTAACAGGCGACCACGCAATCCAGTACTTCAAACTATGTGTAGTCAGGTTGCTTAGGATTTAAACCTTCTCAAACAGCCTAATTCATACTTTTAGAGGTGTTTCCACAATAATGTGATTTGTACCGCATTCAAGGTAAAGTATAGACCCTTTTCCAATACACGACACACTGACGTGTGACTCTTGGCGGCAGTAAGAAAGCCATCACCATCACCATTCAAAATGTACTTTTTTAAATTACTTTTAAACAAGATTACTTTTTGGGGTTCTCATACGCTTACAATGATGTTTTGATTCTTGCTTGAACAGTCGCTGAGATTATATTTGGTTAGGATCTTTGCAAAATAAATATTTTGGATGCAGCAGTTGTTAGCTAGAATGCTAACGCTCATTGATTGGCTAGCTTTTGCTACAGCCTAAGAGCCATTTTACTGGTTGAAGTTGAAGTGTTTAAGTATAATGCAGTTGATTTGCGATGATGACACAAACATTATATTAAGCAGGACATTCATACGAGCCTTATAAATCCAAAAGTAGTGTGAAATGCACTCATAAGCAAAATGTATATAGAGGCTTTTTTTTGCTTGTGTTCTATTAGAACTCCCCCTTGTTCTGCCACCAACTTGCACGCATCGCCTTCGTGCAACAACATTTCCAAACACAAAGGGGTTTATTGGATTCTTCACACACCACAGTAAGACATTATCCAATTACGCTAACTTTTCATGCTTTTTTAAATTAAATTGCTTTTATAATTACAAGACCATCAGGCTTGATTGACCTGTTTTGTCTTGTAGTAATGTGGCGCATGCCTGAATGCCTAAGCTCAACAACTTGTGTTTCAAACATGGTCCTGTTTTATCAATTGCCTTGCTGATCAATGATAATAATAACATTGCCTCTGTCAAAATAATGTGTAGCTGCCTACCGAGTGGCGTAGTGATCTAAGGCACTGCATCGCAGTGAAAACTGGTTCGATACCCGTCTGTGTCGCAGCCGGCTGTGACCAGGAGACCCATGAGGCGATGCACAATGGGCCCAGCGTCGTCTGGGTTAGGGGAGGGTTTGGCCAGCTCTCGACCAACTTTCCGAACATACTGTACATCATTTCAGTAGCAGTACACTATAAAGTCCATTATTCCTCTGAAGAGTGTGAATTTAGGCTGTTTGAGGAGGTTTTAATCAGACCTGTAAGAAACCTGCCTACACATAAATTAGTTAGAAGTACAATACCAACATAGCTACTGTAGTAGGTCAAAGCTGTGTGCTGGAAAACCTTGGTAGAGCATGGGTGGAATATGCATTGTGGTGCTCATGTCAATTTCCTTTCTTTTTCAGCTTCATACCAATGCCTATTCTCTCTTAAAATGTTGTTTTTTGTTTAAAATGTCTGTGGTTTTTACTCCGGAAGGTGATTATGCAACATTGTTATACAACATTATAATACAGCATAACACAACAATAAAACTTAAGTAAAAGTAAACAATAATGACAAATGGCAACAAAAGTAATATAGTTGTTAGTATTTATTTAATATTAACAGCTGATTTTCCAGAGGAAAGCGACAAAACAGAAAACCATTTAAGCCAATATGGAGTAAACTGGAAATATTTTAATAATCAAGCAAGCTCCTGGAAAATACACAAATAATCAACATGTAGCCATTAACTATTTACATAAAAATTCATAAGCTACAGGTTTATGCAGCCTTTTTTGTTCAAGCCCAGTTCTATCACACCTGATTTCTATTATTCATGGTCTCAATGAACAGCTAGAATCCGGTGTGGTAGCACTGGGCATGAACAGAAAAGTCTGCATAACACTGTGGATCATCAAGAGCAATTTTGATAACTCCTGATACAAGCACTGCAACAAATGACAAACTGGTGAGAAACACCTGTAAAATATTCATTAGACAAGTGCAAAACTCTTATTTTTTTTAATGGACATACTTACACATCTGAAATTGGATAGGTGCTCTAAATTCTTGAATACTAAACTTCAGCTACAAATGTCTTAAGTAATGCTGTACACAGCTGTCCAACTCCAGTAAAAGAGCACACGTCCTCATTTATAATTTATTTTATTTATTTAACCTTTATTTTACAGTCAGTAAAGTCAGTTAAGAAAAAAATCTTATTTACAATGACGGCCTACCAAAAGGAAAAAGACCTGCAGGGACGGAGGCTGGGATTAAAAATACAAATATATCAAATATAAATATAGGACCAAACACACATCAAGACAAGAGAGACAAAACAACACTACCAAAAGAGATACCTAAGACATCAACATAGCAAGGCAGCAACACATGACAACACAGCATGGTATAAATGGCAGTATAAATATGAAAACAGGTGGGAGTACTCAGATTTGGAACAGAACATACTTTTTAAGTATTGATAGTATGCAAAGTACAATGTGTACTGCGTGCATTTGAATTGGCATAATGGCATAAGTCATTTGTCAGTTCCACCTGGGCCAGCTTACATTTCTCTGTGACAGGCGCATGCCCACAACACTGACATAAAGCACTGTGTCCCTGGGCAGTACTGTCCGGATGGCGTGCATCTCATGGATGACAGCAACAACCTCTTTCTTCGTTGAGCATCTGAGAGCTGGTCTTTCCTCTTTTCTAGTAAGACGCACGCAGTAGTACACTTTTTGCATAATATGTTACAAATTACAATTTGTATGATATGTTGCAAATTGCAATTTATATGATATGTTACAAATTTTAATTCGTACAATATGTTACGAATTTTCATTATGTATGATATGTTACGAATTCAAATTCGGTGTGGCTAATGTTAGCTAGGTAGCTAATGCTAGGCAGCTAACGTTAGTTAGGCTAGAGGTTAGATAGATAGATAGATAGATAGGTACTTTATTGATCCCCCGGGGGGGAAATTTCATTATCAAGCAGCTACAACAAAAACACAGGGCAGGTGCAAAATGCCACAACGAAAGTACACAAAAGACAGATACACGGTACATGATACATAGAGCGGCAGTATGAAAAAGTATAGAAATACAGGATATCTGGAGTGCAAAAAAAAAATAATATATATATATATATATATATATATATAAATAAAAAATATAAAAAAAAAATATATATATATAAAAGGACATTGCATAGTATGAGTGGTTGGCTGAATATGTACACTATACATTGGTGGATGTTGGATGGTTAACTATACTATACAGGTTGATGGCAGAGAAATACTTCAGTAGCTAATGCGTATGATATGAGCGAGGGTAATAATAGTTTACTTAATAGACAGACTGGGTAAATGGTTAGGGCAGGAGTTAAGGTTAGAATTAGGGGAAGGGTTAGCTAACATGCTAAGTAGTTGCAAAGTTGCCCATGATGAGATTGGAACACTCAACCTTTGGGTTGCTAGACATTCGCATTATATGTCCATCCTTCCACCCTGACTAACTACCATTGGTTTTGCCTTAAGTAACCTTCTGTCTTACGTTACCATACCAAACATAACATACTGTATCATACGAAATTCAGGTTTTCGGATTTACATTTACTATGTTACGTCTAGTGTATGAGATCAGGCTGGAACATGTGATCATCCCTGGAAAAAATTATAGGGAAGAGAACAAAAGAGCCCAAGGAAAGGAAAGAGACACACATGAAAACATGTCAATCAAAGACAGTGGTGGAAAAAGTACCCAATTGTCGTACTTGAGTAAAAGTAAAGATACCTTAATAGAAAATTACTCATAAGTGAGTCACCCAGTAAAATACTACTTGAGTAAAAGTCTAAAAGTATATGGTTTTAAATATACTTAAGTATCGAAAGTAAATGTAATTGCTAAAATATACTTAAGTATCAAAGTAAAAGTATAAGTAATTTCAAATTCCTTATCTTTAGCAAACAAGTTTTTATTTTATTTACGGCTAGCCAGGGTCACACTCAGACATAATGTACAAACAAAGCATTTGTGTTTAGTGAGCCCTCCAGATCAGAGGCAGTAGGGATGACCAGGGATGTTCTCTTGATAAGTGTATGAATTGGAACATTTTCCTGTCGTGCTAAGCATTCAAAATGTAACAAGTACTTTTGGGTGTCAGGGCAAATGTATGGAGTAAAAAGTACAGTATTTTCTTTAGGAATGTAGTGGAGTAAAAGTTGTCAAAACTATAAATGGTAAAGTACAGATGCCCCAAAAAACGACTTAAGTAAAAATACTTTAAAGTACTTTACACCACTGGACTCTACTGTTTAGAATGTACTCTGCTGTTTTGAATTAATGATTACAGAAAGTTTTACTTTTTGTGATAGTCATTATTACTTGTCACTTGTGTGTAGATGTTGATATACTGTATGTTTGCACATGTTTATATTGATATATGTTTGAAAATGTTGATCTACTGTATGTTTGAATATGTTCATATTGACATACGTTGGCAGCACGTTGGCAGTAATTTTGCACTAGCTGTTTTCCATAGGGAAAAACATACATTGTTGAGTAAAAGATTAAATAAAAAAGGGAAATCAGGATAATATATTATGTTTAAATGTTAATAGAGACTTGTTAAATGTATTTTATGTAGGAGTCTTGACGGTGTCCAGAAAACGTTGGACTGGACCAACTTTGATATCTGTATTTCGTTTGGTCTTTGCCACCCAGAGTAATGGGCGTGTGGAAAGAAATGGGCATATCTCATGGGGGTGTCCTGATTTTGTTATGGGATTGCCCTTCCCCTTCGGGCACCGCCGTAACTCAAACCGCAGCTATGTATTTTATTTCCTTCTCAAAACAACAGGTGCAAACTCTGTACATGTTCAAATGTTTAGTAAACCAAAGACCTCTAGCTTTATCCCCTATATTAAAGTGTGAGATTTGTGACACAGAAACAGAGTGGGTTATCATCACCCTGTCAGCTGCACTTTCAGAAACACTCCAACAGCTGAGAAAAATGGTATCTGGTTACCATGGCACCATAGCCTCTCATAACTGTGATCATGGAACATCTGAATATGTCCTGAATGGATGGCTCAGTTGAACAGACGTTTTTGTTTAAACAGTAGGTAGCCAGGCTTCAGGTGAAATAACACATAGATGGTACCGTTAGATGCAGGACATTATGTTTGTTATTGTAGATGGCCGGGTCTTTGAACTGCCTGATTTATGCAGATGAGATTATATGGTATACTGAGCCATGTTCTCCTCAGGGTTGACTTATGATGAGGCATCACAGAATGTCACCCTGCTGGATCCTCAGAGATCACCTACACCTCCCAACACTGTGGTCAGCTTCAAATGTTTTCTCCTGAGACTTCCTTCCTACAGAGAAAGAGAGAAAATAGACAGAGGTGGAAAGGAAGAGTTGAACTGCTACAGGAGGACTTTGGGTCCAATTTAAAAAAGCAAACATAAACTGGCAACACATGTCCATCTACCTTACATGTATTTTTGTTGTTGTTGTAGTTGTAGTGTGGACAGTAACATTAGTTAAAAAATAATATCTCTACAAATAATATGTATGTTAGGCTAACATTATAGAATTTAACAGTATGCAATAAAGAGTCTAATAGAAATACATTTGGCAAAAACTAATATAGTCATTAATAAATGCATTTCTATAACTTTTTTTTTACAGTGGTGGGGGAGTGCCATGAGATCAGCCATCTAGTGTATACAGTATATAAATAATTGTGTGAAACTCTCCAGGCAACGCTGTTAGATTCTTGCTCGAGATGAGTAAATGTTTAACTGTTTGCTATTGCTATTTTTTTCACAGGGGGCCCTTTGGATGTGGCCTTCTTGTGACTGCTACCTACCAGAGTTCTGGCATAATTTACAAGTACAACTTTCTTAGATAGATAGATAGATAGATAGATAGATAGATAGATAGATAGATAGATAGATAGATAGATAGATAGATAGATAGATAGATAGATAGATAGATAGATAGATAGATAGATAGATAGATAGATAGATAGATAGATAGATAGATAGATAGATAGATAGATAGATAGATAGATAGATAGATAGATAGATAGATAGATAGATAGATAGATAGGTACTTTATTTATCCCCGGGGGGGAAATTTCATTGTCAAGCAGCTACAACAAAACACAGGGCAGGTGCAAAATGCCACAACGAAAGTACACAAAAGACAGATACACGGTACATGATACATAGAGCGGCAGTATGAAAAAGTATAGAAATACAATATCTGGAGTGCAAAAAAATAAAAGCTATAAAAAAGACATAGCATAGTATGGGTGGATGGCTGAATATGTACACTATACATTGGTGGATGTTGGATGGTTAACTATACTATATAGGTCGATGGCAGAGAAATACTTCAGTAGCTAAAAATGCGTATGATATGAGCGAGGGTAATAATAGTTTACTTAATAGACACTGGGTAAATGAACAGGTAAGTGAACATTTTGCATGGTTAAATTAGCTGTACAGTTAAGTATACAGTTATATTTACAGATAAGTGAATACTTGCATGGTTACACAAACTGTACAGGTAAATGACAGGAAGAGATACTTTAATAGCTAAATGTGTGTATGATATCATTTGGGGTAATAATAGTAATTCCCTTAAAATACAGTCCTTAGTGCGCAGGGTTTAATTACAGACATTTCTTGTACTATGCCTTTGATTCTCTAGTCTATCTCTTGTTACAGTTCACTATTTACAATAGACTAGATGAAACAATAGTCAATGCCACTTACTCAAAGGATGAGATAACAATGTCAACAACAAACAATTAATCCAGCTGAATGCGATACCATATTATCTCCAACCTTTTCCCCAGAAGCAAAAAATGGTTCATACTGTATGTAGTCCCCGCTGGCCACATAGGCATGGTACATTAGACAAGAGCACTATTGAGACCAATGATCATTCCTGAAGCCCGGGCTTGCATTAAATCTGTAAAGCTGTTGGATTTGCTCTCGACCGAACTTGACATAGTTTGTAGACTTAGAATTGTAAACTGAGAGAGGGAAATCAAACACATAGGGAAATTAATCAGATTGGTACAGAAATTAAAACCTAATTGACATATTGAGAAAATGAAAACAAAAACAAAGAATAAACTAAATTGCTATTTTGTCCTGAAAAGATATTACAAATTGGCAGAATATCTCTACTCTGTCATAGATACGAAACAGAGACAGAACCTGACCAAGACTTGGCTACCCAAAGAGGAGCGTGTATGTGGTCACTGCATGACAAAAATGCACTTCCTCCTCCATTTCAAAAAAGATTCTTCAGAAAGTTATTCTTCGAAGAAATTACTCAATGTAGAGAGAGCGAGAGAGAGAAAGAGATTTATTTCTACCATGTCTAAGGACATTGTTAGTCGCTGGAAGTTTACTGACGTGATTGATGTACAGTAAGTGTAAGTCTAAGTACATTCAAGAGATATAAATCTCTTCACTACAAATAAAGGTATACGTTAGACCTGAAGTTCTGACAGAAAGCCATTCATCCTGCAAAGTTAAAACTGTCTTTCTATGTCGTCTGTTTATGGTCCATTGTGGAATTTGTTTGCCCTCTTATTGTGAGTCTGAGTGATTTGTAAGAGACAGCCCTGAGATTTTGAGGTGTCGGCTGTGGGGAAAGGTCAGGACAGCTCTGTTCTGGTTAATCAAATAGATGAGAGTGGACATTACCAATACACACTTAACATAGGCTACATGTCCAGTATCCTGGTGACTGTGGTTGGAAATCCAGACTCTAGCAAAGGGTCTAGTAGAAGGCGCCCCCCCCCCCCAAAAAAAAGAAAAAAGAAGAAGAGATTAACACATCAGTGTTTTAGTTGAAATGGGATAGTCTGGATTAAGGATTGTCCCAGGTAAACGGCGTCATTCCTCAAATTTACATCCTCAATTTTGATATACACTACCGTTCAAACGTTTGGGGTCACTTAGAAATGTCCTTGTTTTCCATGAAAATATACATGAAATGAGTTGCAAAATGAATAGGAAATATAGTCAAGACGTTGTCAAGGTAATAAATAATGATTTTTAATTGAAATAATAATTGTGTCTTTCAATCTTTGCTTTCCTCAAAGAATCCTCCATTTGCAGCATTTACAGCCTTGCAGACCTTTGGCATTCTATTTGTCAATTTGTTGAGGTAATCTGAAGAGATTTCACCCCTTGCTTCCTGAAGCACCTCCCACAAGTTGGATTGACTTGATGGGCACTTCTTACGTACCATACGGTCAAGCTGCTCCCACAACAGCTCAATAGGGTTGAGTGACTGTGCTGGCCACTCCATTATAGACAGAATACCAGCTGACTGCTTCTTCACTAAATAGTTAGCTGTGCTTTGGGCAATTGTCCTGTTGTAGTAGGAAATTGGCTCCAATTAAGCGCCGTCCACAGGGTATGGCATGGGGTTGCAAAATGGAGTGATAGCCTTCCTTCTTCAAGATCCCTTTTACCCTGTACAAATCTCCCACTTTACCACCACCAATGCACCCCCAGACCATCACATTGCCTCCACCATGCTTGACAGATGGCGTCAAATACTCCTCCAGCATCTTTTCATTTGGTCTGCGTCTCACGAATGTTCATCTTTGTGATCCGAACACCTCAAACTTAGATTTTTTCCAATCTTCCTCTGTCCAGTGTCTGTGTTATTTTGCCCATCTTAATCTTTTCTTTTTATTTGCCAGTCTGAAATATGGCTTTTTCTTTGCAACTCTGCCTAAAAGGCCAGCATCCCAGAGTCTTCACTGTTGATGTTGAGACTGGTGTTTTGCGGGTACTATTTAATGAAGCTGCCAGTTGAGGACTTGTGAGGCGTCTGTTTCTCAAACTAGACACTCTAATGTACTTGTCCTCTTGCTCAGTTGTGCATCGGGGCCTCCCACTCCTCTTTCTATTCTGGTTAGAGCCAGTTTGAACTGTTCTGTGAAGGGAGGTAGTACACAGCGCTGTACGAGATCTTCAGTTTCTTGGCTATTTCTCACATGGAATAGCCTTAATTTCTCACAACAAGAATAGACTGACGAGTTTCAGAAGAAAGTTTTTTGTTTCTGGCCCTTTTGAGCCTTTAATCGAATCCATAAAATACCAATTTTATTGCTTCTTTAATCAGCACAACAGTTTTTAGATGTGCTAACATAATTGCAGAAGGGTTTCCTAATGATCAATTAGCCTTTTAAAATGATAAACTTGGATTAGCTAACACAATGTGCCATTGGAACACAGCAGTGATGGTTGCTGATAATGGGCCTCTGTACGCCTATGTACAGCCATTTCCAGCTACAATAGTCATTTACAAAATTAACAATGTCTACACTGTATTTCTGATCAACTTGATGTTATTTTAATGGACAAAAAATGTGCTTTTCTTTCACAAACGAAGTGACTCCACACTTTTGAACGGTAGTGTATTTTACATGTTAATATGTTCCATCTAAAAAGTTATATTCCTGATGCACGGCAGATAGTAAAGACCAAGAAGTTATGAAGGCTGTCCCGAGTAAAGTTTCTAATTGACAGAAACTTATAGTAATTTGGTTTCCGGTCACATGTTTCTACTTACATGTGGTTGACCTGGATGGTGGATGAGGTCAATGTGTTTAGGTGGTATGGACACACGCATTTGCCAACCATAGGGTGCTGTTCCTATAAGAGGATTTTCATGACGGGGTACCTAGTAAGCCTCTGGTGGTAAGCCCTCGTCCATCAAGGTCATGTGTATCCTTAGTCCACTTTAGAGCCGTGCTCATCTGGCAGTCTGTGTCACATATTTCCATAGGAAAACATGTTCAGAGCTCTTGTAATTTATGTGGATATAGTGACAAACTTATGCTATAACCCTCTAAATGGACAAAACTGTCTTTTCTACTACGACACATGACATAAGTACCATCATCTGGTACATCTTCATACTGATGATGTCATGGTTATCAGAGAGATCCCCTGTAGCAGTAGAAGCCCCAAAGTAGCACTGTGTTGGGAGGCGGACAACCATTCCTGTCATGATGACAAGAGCATGCTATGCATGGAAGCTGAGAGTAGATCTCTAGTGCTCTCTGGTGGCAGTAACTGTTCTACAGTGTGATCTGTATGATTGAGTAGAGCAAAACATGAAAACTGTTATTTTCAAATAAGCTACTTACTACATATAACACCAGTCTCATTATGTAGAGAAGTATTTATACATTCATAATGCCCAGGGCCTGGTTGCATAAAGCATCTTAAGTACATTTTCCCCTGATCTTTTTTCTTAATTGCCTTAACTTTAAGTTAGTTACAAAACATTTTAAGGTCAATTTCCCCTTTAAATTAAGTGAAAAGGTTAAGGGTGCCCATGAGGTCCTTTATGTGCTTCATTCAGTACAGATATCAATGTAAACAGCATTGGTGGAGGTGAATGTTTCTTCCTCTGCAAAAGGAATACCAACCAGCTAGCTAACTGTTACTTAAGCTAAACAATAGAAGGTGCACAATCAATATATACATAATCAGGGCTGGGTAGGTTACTTTCTCATTGTAATCCATTACAGTTACTAGTTACCTGTCCAAAATTGTAATCAGTAATGTAATTTTTGGATTACCCAAACTCAGTAACGTAATCTGATTACATTCTGTTACTTTTAGATTACTTTCCCATAAGAGGCATTAGAATAAGACAAAAATGTATGTTACCAATTGAACGACATCTATTGCAGGATAAATCAATGTTAAAGTTTACATAGCTGGCAATATATGGATGTTAAATTTTACTTTATGGGTTGGTTGTATAGGCTTCTTCTAACACATCGCTTTCTACTGCATATAATAATACGATTAAATTATATCTTTACATTAAAAACCAAAGTCTATCAGAATTCCAGTCATTCCAATAAATGTTATACCTCTTGATCTTCAAGAATAGGACTTTGAAATATGGAAGTATTAATTAGCCAAATTGTTTTACCTGAGCATAAACCTAAAACTAAGGACTTATGTAGCTCAGATGGTAGAGCATGGCACTTGCAACGCCAGGGTTGTGGGTTCGATTCCCACTAACTAACTGTTAGTTGCTCTGGATAAGAGCGTCTGCTAAATGACAAAAATGTAAATGTATTAGCCAGCTCTACTGTTGTTTATGATTTTGTTGTCATGGAGGACTGATTGGGCTCATTGCTTCGAGTTGAAAAAGAAATGCTGCGCTCATGGAACGGCATGCTTTAAGCACATCTGAAAAGTGCTATTTACATGTGAAAAATAAATGCCATATGCTGCATTTGCTATAGGCCTATTGTTTACCTTTTTGTTGTTGACACTTTGATATCTTGATAATATGCAGCTGTTTAACTGGCAAATCCACAGATGAAACAATAACAAAATGGTTGACCCGCCTCTGTTTTGGTAAAAAGCTGAGGGATGGGCCTGGAGAAATGTAACCAGTCTCAGATTAATAGACAGAGCTATGGATGCAAGGACTGACCATCCATGATATCACAATTATTGTTTTAACCATGTTATGAGGCTATACACTGTTTGTTTACATTTACCATTTGTTTACATTTACATTTACAAACATTGGAGAAAAACAAGCTTATATTTTGGGTTCTCATGGAGTCTGACAGTTGAACTAAGCTCATGAGGCATTTAGAAGTTATATTCTTCAAGAATCAATGGATATATACACTACCGTTCAAAAGTTTGGGGTCACTTAGAAATGTCCTTGTTTTTGAAAGAAAAGCTAATTTGATCAGAAATACAATGTAGACATTGTTAATGTTGTAAATGACTATTGTAGCTGGAAATGGCTGGTTTTTAATGGAATATCTACATAGGCGTACAGCGGCCCATTATCAGCAACCATCACTCCTGTGTTCCAATGGCACGTTGTGTTAGCTAATACAAGTTTATAATTTTAAAAGACTAATTGATCATTAGAAAACCCTTTTATGGGTTTTCTAATGATGTTAGCACATCTGAAAACTGGCCTTCTTTAGACTAGTTGAGTATCTGGAGTATCAGCATTTGTGGGTTCGATTACAGGCTCAAAATGTCCAGAAACAAATAACTTTCTTCTAAAACTCGTCAGTCTATTCTTGTTGGCCAGTCTTCACAAGGCCCTTTGCTGTTGTTCTTGGATTGATTTGCACTTTTCGCACCAAAGTACGTTCATCTCTAGGAGACAGAACGTTTCTCCTTCCTGAGCGGTATGACGGCTGTGTGGTCCCATGGTGTTTATACTTGCGTACTATTGTTTGTACAGATGAACGTGGTACCTTGAGGCATTTGGAAATTGCTCCCAAGGATGAACCAGAGTTGTGGAGGTCTACACGTTTTTTTCAGAGGTCTTGGCTGATTTCTTTTGATTTTCCCATGATGTCGAGCAAAGAGGCACTGAGTTTGAAGGTAGGCCTTGAAATACATCCACAGGTACACCTCCAATTGACTCAAATTATGTAAATTAGCCTATCAGAAGCTTCTAAAGCCATGACATCATTTTCTGGAATTTTCCAAGCTGTTTAAAGGAAAAGTCAATTTAGTGTATGTAAACCTCTGACCCACTGGAATTGCGATATAGTGAATTATAAGTGAAATAAGTTATAAGTCCAAAAATGTATATAGCACAAAAGTGTGCGAGTTTGAGCATGTGTCTATTAGGCCTATGGATTTATTTATTTTATCAGCATGAATTAGATTGAGCAACCACTTTTATTCCATAGGCTGGGATCCGCACTATAGAGCTGTTGCAAGAGCGCATTTTTCACTGGCTGCCCACTGGTTGATAGGCAACTTAAACTTCTTGAATTCAACCATTAGTTTGTTCAAATAAACATTTACATTTGTGAACCGCCATCTACATCAACCACAATCCGTAAGGCGCAAATAGCTAAATGAGAGAGCAGCGGTGTGATTCACATCAATACGCTATGTAGATATCAATAATAAGTGATATCTGTATCGCCGTAGACTACACCACTGCTATCATCCTTAATTCCAAGCGTTTATTCAAGTTGGATAATCTTTGGATGCCATTGGAAGACATAGTTTGGACTGTACCCTACAAAAGCCTATTCTTGCTCTTTTCCCGCGATTGATCAAACACATTTCATGTGTCATCATAGTGGTCTCTGACTTGTGGTCAGACTCGCTCAGGTGGAGCAAACTTAAATTTGCGCTTTTTTCAATGCTGATTTGAATGTCATTGAGAAAACAGAAGTGTCAAAGATTTTTTTTCGCAAACATCCTTTCTGAATTGAAAAGTAATCCTCGAAGTAATCATGTATTTTTTCAAAAGTATCTGTAATCTGATTACAATATTCTTGCTGGTAATTTAACGGATTTCAGTTACCGGTTTTTTTTGTAATCCCTTACATGTAATCTGTTACTCCCCAACCCTGTTTGTGACCAACAGATGCATATCTATATTCCCAGTCATGTGAAATCCATAGATTAGGCCTAATTAATTCATTAAAATGTCCTGATATGAACTCTAGATAATTGTGCACAATCCATGGCTACAAAGCTACCTTCTCTGTAAGTGATCTTGACATGCTATTATAAAAACAAGTAACTAAAAGAAACGTGTTTTATTATCTTCTGAATCTATTTGTTTCTCCTGTCTTGAATGTAGAAATTCTATTTTGCAATCTCCCAAAATAAATGTGATCTCTTTGATGTGATGTTCAATTAGTGAATCAGGTCTCCACGGTAACCAGAGACTCTTTCTGCCTGCATACATGCCTTCAAACTACCATAAAACCCCTTAAGTATACCCTTACTTAAAACATTTGTGGGGCTCTATGCAACGCCCTTAAACAATTCCCTTATGTAAGGGGAAAGTATTTCTTAAGGTAAAACCATAAGGGAAAGACTTAAGATGTTTTTTGTTTGAGTTCTGTTCTCTGCCATTGTTAACATTTGCTTCAAAGCTGATATAATATTTACATTGTCTACGGCAATGCTTGCCAAATAAAGGAGCAATGGCACTTATGTGTGCACATTTCCTTGAGAGGGAATAGGGATGATGAATAATGGATTCAATCACTTTCACACCTCATTTCAAACATGGCGCTTTGGGTTTACAGTATTTATGCCATTGCACTGGTTAAATATGCCTGCAGAAACCATTGTTAATTATCCATGATGATTGTCATGCACCCAGTGCCCTGGCCTCATGGTGTGTTTTTTAAAATGTATTATAGAAACAGGCAAACAGTAGGCCTATTTTAATAACAATAATAATTCATTTAATTTGTAAAGCGCTTTTCTCACACCCAAGGCGCGAAGAAAATATATAAAATAATAAAAACAATGCAAATCACAGAACCTAGAATACAGACAACAATTAAAGCTATATACAGGTCGGCAGATCTGGTGGACAGGAAAACAGACTGAAAGCCCTGTCACCAATAGGTTTTAGTCTGCTGTGGGGCTGCTAAAGGGTGACAAACCTAGAGGAGCGAAGGGTGCGTGTGGTGCAGGCGGGTAGAAAGATGTCAGACAGGTACAGTAATTGGGTCCAAAATTATGGATAGCTTGGTAGGTGTGAACCAGGATTTTGTAGTCGATGTGTGAACATATGGGGAGCCAGTGGAGGTTTAACAGCACAGGAGTGGTTTGGGTGAGGACACGTGCAGCAAAGTTGTAGCCTGTTTAGACACTTGGCAGATAGGCCAACAAAAAGGTCGTTACAATAGTCCAGACGGGATGAAATAAAGTTGTGGATGACTCGTTCAGCTGCAGGTTGTGATAGCATAGGTCGTAACCTGGCAAAGTTCCGTAGAAAACGTGACTTTGGTCACAGTCTTGGCGTGGGAATCAAATGAGAGCTAACTGTCAAATATTACACTCCGGTTGCGAACCTCAATGGAGGGGAGGACATTGACACCATTAATATTGAGGCTGTAGCTGCTGATGTTGTTTATGATGGTGCGAGTGCAAATCAGGACGATCTCTGTCTTTTTGCAGTTTAACTGCAGGAAACTTAACTGCATCCACACTTTGATGTACTGCAGCAAGGTGTTTCCTCAAGATGTTTCCCAGTTTCAGCATGTAGATACAAAACAGTAGTGGCCCCAGGACCGAGCCTTGAGGGATCCCCTATCAATCCACAACTGTGTCTGACCTACTAGGACCGATGGCTACAAACTGGTAGCGATCAGTGAAATGGGACCTGAACCAGTCCAGGACAGTGTCTGACAGGCCTAGGAGCTTCTCCATGTGATGCAGCAGGATTTGTATTGGTATTTATTAAGGATCCCCAAAGCAGCAGCTACTCTTCCTGGGGTCCAGCAACATTAAGGCAGTTATATACCATTTAAAATACACTTTATCAAATACATTTAGTGTGTTCCCTCAGGCCACTACTCCACTATCACATATTTATAATACAACATCCGTGTGTAGAGTCTGTGCCTGTGTGTGTCTCTTTACAGTCCCCGCTGTTCAATAAGCTCCATTTTTCTATCAGTAAAAAAAAAAAAAATCTTATTCTACTGCTTGCATCAGTTACCTGATGTGGAATATAGTTAGATGAAGCCATGGCTCTATGTAGTACTGTGCGCCTCCCATAGTCTGTTCTGGACTTGGGGACTGTGAAGAGACCTCTGGTCCGAGCTGTGTGCTAGTAGTTCAAACAGACACCTCGGTGCATTCAGCATGTCTACACTTCTTACAAAAACAAGTAGTGAGGAAGTCAATCTCTCCTTCACTTTGAGCCATGAAAGATTTACATGCATATTATTAATGTTAGCTCTCTGTGTACATTTAAGGGCTGTGCTGCCCTGTTCTGAGCCAATTGTTTCCGAGGTAGGGTGCTCCCAAGTGGTGCAGTGGTCTAAGGCACTGCATCTCAGTGCAAGAGGCATCATTACAGTCCCTGGTTCAAATCCAGGCTGTATCCAGGCTGAATCTCAAATATAAAATATATTTAGATTTTCTTTACACTTTTTTTAGTTACTACATGAATCCATATGTGTTATGTCCTAGCTTTGATGTCTTCACTTTTATTCTACAATGTAAAAAATAGTGCAAATAAAGAAAAACCCTTGAATGAGTAATATTCCAAACTTTTGGCCCCCAGTGTATACCTTCTAGATTATAATTCGGGAGATGGTAACTCTTTAAACAACCTCGTCAGAATATGAATGTCATCTGTTACTAGCAAATTATTGATTTCATGAACCTTGTTTCTTAAGCTACATATATTAATGTGGGCTATTTCTAGCACTTTCTGGGATGCTTGATTGCTTTCATTGTTTTACTGGTTAGCTTAGCAGAAGTAGACATGCTCATGTTATTTATGTTAGTTCAGTGTGAACTGCACACAGTGGACTTCCTACTAAGCCACACCGCCTCAGTGGTAACAGTATAACTCTAGTTCATAGGCACATGATTAGTGTATACAATAGCTGTAGGATCAGCAGAGGCATTCAGGACAGTTAGACGGACATAAATTAGGTTACTTACATTGTGTCTTCCAATGCCCCTGGGATAATGTACATTTGCTGAAGCATTATGACAACTCAGCAATACAATGGTAGGGATTAACTGAGCTGAGCTTGGGTCGTTGATACGTTATTGTCTCAACACAGCCTTATAATGCTGTGAAAGGATCCAGGAACCCAAATGATTTGGTCCTTCTTATAAAACGAGCTTTGTTTCCAGAAGGTATCAAAATTGTTAACAAATGTTACACCCATAGAGCTACAATAGTCTTGTAGCCGGCTAAAAGTCTGGTGAAATATTCAATGCCACGATTTAAGGAGGTTTGTTTTTATGGGGTGTTTGTTGGTGTCAAGCAGAGACCCAATCAGTTCTTTAAAAATCTTCAGCAGTTCTAAGCTGCCCTTCATAATGTCATTGAATCCCACATGAACTATGATACTACATTTCCCGATGCAGTTTTAAAATGATTGGGAGCCGCTTATTGATGTCCTGTACTCGTACTCCTGGATAGCACAACGTATTTACTCCAAAGACATTTCTCACCATTGAACTGCCCAGTATAACGGCCGGAGAAAGGGATGGAGGAATCCACCCATTCCTACCCTGGTTGATCATTTCTGTGAAGAAAGGCTCCAGAGCAGGTAAACAAGTCTTGACAAGGGAGTTGGGGATGGGTTCAATTGAGCAAGTGCAGTGACTTTTGTGAAGGTGGAGAACGTTGACTCAGGGAGCGTAGGACTGGGTAGCCCAACCACCGGGTCTGGAGAGGACAGGATGGTGTTATTCATGTTTTCAATTTTGCTTTGGAAGTAGCACAGGTATTGATTGCACCGTTCTGGGGAGGCTGAGATAGCAGAATTTTTCACAGGGAGTTACCACTGCCATTGCTGATCAGTTGGGAGTAGTAGGATGTCCGAGCTGCATATATGGCCTGTTTGTATTATTGCTGATATTGCTCATACATCTGCACAGCCCAGTTTCCTTATACTGTCGTTCTAGACGACAGCCAGTTGCTTTGAGAGCATCAGTGTACAAGGGAGAAGATTTAGAGAAAGACACCAGGCGGGTTTTCAAAAGAGCAACTTCATCCAGTATGGAGGCCAAGGCAGTGTTGTATTGAACCACAAAGTCAGTAACCTAACATCAGTTAGGAGATGTATTCAGTAAGCTGGGCAGTGTTTATTGTTTTCAGACTCCTAAACTGAATGGAGAGTTTCTTAGTAGTGCTAAGCGATTAGTGTTTTTTTTTAGGTTGTTTCATTTGATTTATTAAAAAAGAATCACGGATTTAGCACTACATAAACATGCCAAAACATAAATAATATTCAATTTTCTCTGTCAGGTCTACATTGGGTAGACCTCAATAGAAAAATAGGAAATTACTATGAAATAATAAAATATTTCAGTTGTGTATATTACTTCGTTTTTCCGAAAGGCTTGGCACATAAATACTCAGGCTGACTGGCTGTCGTTCAGGTAAATTAGAAATAAGTGCACTCAGGGTCTATGCAAGGCCAAAATGATTTATCTTTTTGTGGGTCTAACCCCAAGAAGTTCTGGAAAACAGTGAAAGACCTGGAGAATAAACCCTCCTCTTCACATGATGATGTGGTTGTTACTGACAAGGAGCGTATGGCTGAGCTCTTTAATCACCACTCACTAAGTCAGGATTCCTATTTTACTCAGCCATGCCTCCTTGCCTGTCCAACACTTACTATATCACAGCCCTTGTAATGTGACTAACCCTGATGCTCCTCTCTCTTTTTCCCCTGCCCCGCTACACAGCTTCTCCCTGCAGGCAGTCACTGAGTCTGAGATGCTAAAGGAGCTCCTTAAACTTGACCCCCAAAAAACATCTGGGTCAGATGGTTTAGATCCTTTCTTCTTTAAGTTTGGAGCACCTATCATCGCCAAGCCTGTCTATCCTCTCTGGGAAGGTTCCCAGTGCTCAGAAGGCAGCCACGGTGCGTCCTTTATTTAAAGGGAGAGATCAAGCTAATCCTAACTGTTATAGGCCAATTTCTATCTTTCCCTGTTTATCAAAAGTGTTGGAAAAACTTGTCAATAATCAACTGACTGGCTTTCTTGATGTCTATAGTATTCTCTCTGGTATGCAATCTGGTTTCCACTCAGGTTATGGATCTGTCACTGCAACCTTAAAGGTTCTAAATGATGTCACCACTGCCCTTGATTTTAAGCAATGTTGTGCTGCTATTTTTATTGACTTGGCAAAAAGCTTTTGACACGGTAGGCCATTCCATTCTTGTGGGTTGGCTAAGGAGTATTGGGTGTCTCTGCGGGGTCTTTGGCCTGGTATGCAAATGTAATGTAGTTACCTCTCTCAAAGAGTGCAATGTGTAAAGTCAGAGCACCTGCCGTCTCAGCCAATGCCTGTCACCAAGGTAGTACCGCAAGGCTCAATCCTGGGCCCCACGTTCTCAATTTATATCAACAACATAGCTCAGCCAGTAGGAAGCTCTCTCATCCATTTAAATGCAGATGATATACAGTCTTATACTCAGCTGGCCCCTCCTCAGAGACTTGGTTTCCTCTATCGTAATTGCTCCTCTGTCACCCCAGCTGCCAAATTAACCCTGATTCAGATGACCATCCTACCCATGCTAGATTACAGAGATGTAATTTATAGATTGGCAGGTAAGGGTGCTCTCGGGTGGCTAGATGTTCTTTACCTTTCGGCCATCAGATTGGACACCAATGCTCCTTATAGGACACATCACTGCACCCTATACTCCTCTGTAAACTGGCCATCTCTGTATACCCAGAGCAAGACGGTACATAGTCATTGAACACTGTTCACTTTAATAATGTGTACGTACTGTTTTACCAACTTCAAATACACTACCATTCAAAGGTTTGTGGTCACTCTTAAAGAAAGCACATTTTTTGGTCCATTAAAATAACATCAAATTGATCAGAAATGCAGTGTAGACATTGTTAATGTTGTACTATTGTAGCTGGAAATGGCAGATTTTTTATAGAATATCTACATAGGTGTACAAATCAAATCAAATGTATTAATAAAGCCCTTTTTACATCAGCCGATGTCACAAAGTGCTATACAGAAATCCAGCCTAAAACCCCAAACAGCAAGCAATGCAGATGTAAAAAGGGTGCTAGGAAAAACTCCCTAGAAAGTCAAAAACCTAGGAAGAAACCTAGAGAGGAACCAGGCTCTGAGGGGTGGCCAGTCCTTTTCTGGCTGTGCCGGGTGGAGATTATAACAATTCATGGCCATTAAGGCCAGTTCTTTCTCCAAGATGTTCAAATGTTCATAGATGACCAGCAGGGTCAAATAATAATCATAGTGGTTGTAGAGGTAAATACGTCAGGAGTGAATGTCACTTGGCTTTTCATAGCCAGGCATTTAGATGCAGTAGAGAGCGCAGGTACGGTGCGATAGAGCGCAGGTACGGTGCGATAGAGCGCAGGTACGGTGCGATAGAGCGCAGGTGCGGTAGAGAGAGAGAGAGAGAGAGAGAGGAGAGAGAGAGGAGAGAGAGAGGAGAGAGAGAGGAGAGAGAGAGAGAGAGAGAGAGAGAGAGAGAGAGAGAGAGAGAGAGAGAGAGAGAGAGAGAGAGAGAGAGAGAGAGATTAAAACAAAAACAGCAGGTCTGGGACAAGGTGGCACGTCCAATAAACAGGTCAGGGTTCAATAACCGCAGGCAGAAGAGTTGAAACCGGTGCAGCAGCACGACCAGGTGGACTGGGGACAGCTAGGAGTCATCAGGGCAGGTGGTCCTGAAGCATGGTCCTAAGGCTCAGGTCCTCTGGGAGGGGAGGTAGAGTGGGAGAGAGAGATAATTAGAGGGAGCATACTTAAATTCACACAAGACACTGGATAATAACATCAGGTTTAACAAACTGACCCTAGCCCCCCGGCATATAGACTATTGCAGCATAGATACTGGAGGCTGAGACAGGGGGGGTCAGGAGACACTGTGGCCCCCTCCGATAATACCCAGACAATACCCCCAGACAGGGCCAAACCAGGCAGGATATAACCCCACCCACTCTGCCAAAGCACAGCCTCCACACTAATAGTTGGATATAGCCCACAAAAGATCCCCTCCACTGCGCAAGCCTGAGGGGGCGACAAACCGGACAGGAAGTGACGAACCCCTCCTAGGGATGGCATGGAAAGCACCACTAAGCCAGTGACTCAGCCCCCGTAATAGGGTCAGAGGCAGAGAATCCCAATGGAGAGACAGGAACCGGCCAGGCAGAGACAGCAAGGGTGGTTCGTCACTCCAGTGCCTTGCGTTCACCCTTGCACCCCTGGGCCAGACTACACTCAATCATAGGACCTACTGAAGAGATGAGCCTTCAGTAAAGACTTAAAGGTCGTGACTGAGTCTGCGTCTCTCACATGGATAGGCAGACCATTCCATAAAAGAAGCTCTATAGGAGAAAGCCCTGCCTCCAGCTGTTTGCTTAGAAATTCTAGGGACAATAAGGAGGCCTGTGTCTTGTGACCGGAGCGTACGTTTAGTTATGTACGGCAGGACCAAATCTGAGAGATAAGTAGGAGCAATCCCAAGTAATGCTTTGTAGGTTAGCAGTAAAACCTTGAAATCAGCCCTAGCCTTAACAGGAAGCCAGTGTAGAGAGGCTAGCACGGGAGTAATATGATCAAATGTTTTGGTTCTAGTCAAGATTCTAGCAGCCGTGTTTAGCACTAATTGAAGTTTATTTAGTGCTTTATCCGGGTAGCCGGAGAGTAGAGCATTGCAGTAATCTAATCTAGAAGTGACAAAAGCATGGATTAGCTTTTATGCAGCTTTTCTGCACAAAAAATGTCAGATTTTTGCAATGTTACGAATATGGAAAAAAGCTGTCCTTGAAATATTCTTGATATGTTCGTTAAAAAATAGATCAGGGTCCAGAGTAACGCCGAGGTCCTTCATAGTTTTTTGGGGGACGACTGTACAACCATCAAGATTAATTGTCAGATCCAAAAGCAGATCTAGAACTAGTATCTCTGTTTTGTCAGAATTTAAAAGTAAAACATTTGCAGCCATCCACTTCCTTATGTCTGAAACACAGGCTTCCAGGGCAGGCAATTTTGGGGCATCACAATGTTTCATCAAAATGTACAGCTGTGTGTCGTCCGCATAGCAATGGAAGTTAACATTATGTTTCCGAATGACATCACCAAGAAGTAAAATATATAGTGAAAACAATAGTGGCCCTAAAACGGAACCTTGAGGAACACCGAAACTTACAATTGATTTGTCAGAGGACAAACCATCCACGGAGACAAACTTATATCTCTCCGACAGATAAGATCTAAACCAGGCAAGAACTTGTCTGTGTAGACCAATTAAGGTTTCCAATCTCTCCAAAATAATATGGTGGTCGATGGTGTCAAAAGCAGCACTAAGGTCTAAGAGCACAAGGACAGATGCAGAGCCTCGGTCTGATGCCATTAAAAGGTAATTTACCACTTTCACGAGTGCAGTCTCAGTGCTATGATAGGGTCTAAAACCAGACTGAAGTGTTTCGTAAACATTATTTGTCTTCAGGAAAGCAGTGAGTTGCTGCGCAAAAACCTTTTTCTAAGATTTTTGTAATTCGACATAGGCCGATAGTTTTTTACATTTTCTGGGTCAAGGCTTGGCTTTTTCAAGAGAGGCTTTATTACTGCCACTTTTAGACAGTTTAGTACACATCCGGTGGATAGGGACCCATTTATTATGTTCAGCATAGGAGAGCCAAGCACAGGAAGTAGCTCTTTCAGTAGTTTAGTTGGAATAGGGTCCAGTATGCAGGTTTAAGGTTTAGAGGCCATGACAATTTTCATGAACGTGTCAAGAGATATAGGCTTAAAAAACTTGAGTGTCTCCATTGATCCTAAATCCTGGCAGTTCTGTGCAAACTCAGGACAGCTGAGCTTTGGGGAAATACGCAGATTCAAAGAGGAGTCCGTAATTTGCTTTCTAATGACAATGATCTTTTCGTTGAAGACGTTCATGAATTCATCAGTGCTGAAGTGAAAGGCATCCTCTAATGCCGCTTTTTAGTTAGCTTTGCAACAGTATCAAATAGAAATTTTGGATTATTCTTATTCTTCTCAATTAGGTTGGAAAAATAGGATGATCGAGCAGCATTGAGGACTCTTTGATATTGCACTGTACTTTCTTTCCAAGCTAGTAGGAAGACTTCCAGTTTGGTGGAGCGCCATTTTCTTTTGGCAAATGTCTTTGGTTTTTAGGGGTGTGACTACATCTAGGGTATTACGCAAGGTTAAATTTAGATCCTCAGTTTGATCGTTAACTGAGTTTTGTACTCCAACGTCCTTGGATAGGTGGAGGGAGTCTGGAAGGGCATCTAGGAATCTTTGGGTTGTCCGATAATTTATAGCACAGCTTTTGATGATCCTTGGTTGGGGTCTAAGCAAATTATTTGTTGCGATTGCAAACAAAATAAAATGGTGGTCCGATAGTCCAGGATTATGAGGAAAAACCATTTAAATCCACAATATTTATTCCACGGGACAGAACTAGATCCAGGGTATGACTGTGGCAATGAGTAGGTCCGGAGACATATTGGTCAAAACCCACTCTGGGAGTCGATGATGGCGCCGAAAGCCTTTTGTAGAGGATCTGTGGACTTTTCCATGTGAATGTTAAAGTCACCAAAAATGTGAATATTATCTGCCATGACTACAAGGTCTGATAGAAATTCAAAGAACTCAGTAAGGAACTCTGTATAAGGCCCAGGGGGCCTGTAAACAGTAGCTATAAAAAGTGATTGAGTAGGCTGCATAGATTTCATGACTAGAAGCTCAAAAGATGAAAACACTGTCCTTTTTTGGGGGGTAAATTGAAATTTGCTATCGTAAATGTTAGCCTCCGGCCTTTGCGGGATGCGCGGGGGATATGGTCACTAGTGTAACCAGGAAGAGGGCCAATTGTCTACAAATTCTATCCTTTGGGAGGGGCAGAAAACTGTTTTCATCCAGCGATTGAGTTGTGAGACTGCTGTAGAGCTCATCACTCCCCCTAACTGGGAGGGGGCCAGAGACAATTACTCAATGCCGACACATCTTTCTAGCAAATTTACACACTGAAGTGATGTTGCGCTTGGTGACCTCTGACTGTTTCATCCTAACATCGTTTGTGCCGACGTGGGTAACAATACCCCTATACTCTCTACACTCGCCAGATTTTGTTTTAGCCAGCACCATCTTCAGATTAGCCTTTACGTCGGTAGCCCTGCCCCCTGGTAAACCGTGTATAATCGCTGGATGATTCATATTAAGTCTAATATTGCGGGTAATGGAGTCGCCAATGACTAGGGTTTTCAATTTGTCAGAGCTAATGGTGGGAGGCTTCAGTGACTCAGACCCGGTAACGGGTAGAGGAGAGACCTGAGAAGTCTCTGGCTCTGACTCGTTGCTTAATGGGGAGAACCGGTTGAAAGTTTCTATTGGCTGAATGAGCGACACCGTTTGAGCATGCCGACTGCATTTCTTTCCAGAAGCCCTGAGAAAATTGTCCGGCTGCGGGAACTGTGCTAGGGGATTTAAACTACTATCTGTACTTACTGGTGGCACAGACGCAATTTCATTCTTTCCTACACTTAAATTGCCCTTGCCTAACGATTGCGTCTGAAGCTGGGCTTGCAGCGAGGCTATCCTCGCCATAAGGCTATAGTTTTCCTGTATGTTATGAATACAGTGACTGCAGTTAACTTCAGATGGCATAGTGTTAATAATGTTACTACTTAGCTTCGGCTGGTGGAAGTCCTGTAGAACCATGTCCAGATAAAGCGTCCGGGGTAAAAAAAATTATATATAATAAAAGTCGACCGAAGGAAAAAATTAAAATAACTAAGACGTTAGTAAATGTGTTAAATGAAGATTGATTAAACGGTTATATAAAAAAGCTTGGCAGGTAGCCAATAAGTAACAAACAGCACAGCACAGCAGCACAGAGACAAATGACGCACTCAAAACGGAATGCATTGATTGAATAGTGTACAGAGGCCCATTATGAGCAACCATCACTCCTGTGTTCCAATGGCACATTGTGTTAGCTAATCCAAGTTTATCATTTTAAAGGTCTAATTGATCATTAGAAAACCCTTTTGCAATTATGTTAGCATAGCTGAAAGCTGTTGTGCTGATTAAAGAAGCAATAAAACTGGCCTTCTTTAGACTGTTGCTATGCAATCTCTTGCTAGCTTGTTAGCATAACACAGACTTCGGGTGTAAATCTGGAGTAATTATTACATTCAATCTGAACAATAAACCCAGGGTCACCAGCGACCTGAAGGCCCTGCTGAATGAGAAGAAGAGGGCCTTCAAGGAGGGGGACAGGTACAAATTGAAATATGTCCAGAGGGAGCTGAAGTTGCGGATTGCTGAGGGGAAGAGAGGGTATAAGGAGAATATGGAGGACAAGCTGAGGCAGAGCCAGGTGAGAGAGGTGTGGAAGGATGTGAGAAATATCACTGGCTTCAAAAAGTCAAACAGTGGGCAGACGGAGGGGACCGAGGACAGAGCCAATGAGCTGAAACGATTTTTTAACAGGTTCGATACTGGCCCTGTCCACCTCCCCTCCAGCTCCCCAGGCCACACACCCTCACGGCTGTCCCACCCCCACTTTGCTCACAACACCTCTGTTGAGACAATCAGCGACACACTCCCCACCTCCGCCCCCGCTCCCTCTGGACTGATCTGCAACACCTCCCTTCCCCCCACCCCTGGACTGATCCTCAACACATTTGGTGGCTGGTGGCTTTCACCACCAACCAAGTGAAGAGAGAGCTAGAGAGACTACATCAGTGGAAAGCGACGGGCACTGATGGCATCAGCCCAAGGGTGCTTAGGGTCTGTGCTGACCAATTGTGTGGAATACTCCAGCGACCCTTCAACCTTTGCATGAGCCTGGAAAGGGTCACTGTGCTGTGGAAAACAACAACATAGTGGTGGACTTCAGGAGAACCAAGGCCCAACCGACTGCAGTCCCTATACAGGGGATGGATATGGAAATGGTTGGGTCATACAAGTTCCTAGGAGTATGTCCATATGGACAACAGGCAGGAATGGGCTGGTAACACCGGGGCTCTGTACAAAAAGGGCCAGAGCCGACTCTACTTTCTGAGGAGGCTCAGGTCCTTCAACATGTGCAGTAAACTACTGCATACCTTCTACCAGTCTGTGGTGGCCAGTGCCATCTTTTCTACAGTGGTGTGCTGGGGCGCCAACATAAAGGCTGGTGATGCTTCTCGGGTAAATAAGCTGATCAGGAAGGCTAGCTCTGTTCTGGGGATGAGCCTTGACACTCTAGAGGAGGTGGCGGAGAGACGGATCCTGGCCAAACTACTGGCCATCATGGACAACGTCACCCACCGTCTGCACGCCATGGTTATGATGCAGAGGAGCACTTTCAGTCACAGACTGATCCCACCACGGTGTGCCAGAGAGCATTAAGGGAAGTCCTTCCTGCCGGCGGCTATTAGACTATTTAATGCCACACCGGGGTGCCGTGCCGTCGGCAACATAGACCTGGAACTGTTGGGGTGTTAGGACCTAGTTTAACAATTAGGCATCCATCCGTGTGTAACTCTGGTCTGTAATCACTCATTCACTCAGGACTTATTCAGTCAGGACTGTATATACATATTCATGTACGTATATAGCTGGTATATCATATCACGTGCAACATTGTAAGTAATTCTTGGACTGTACTTACGTAATCATTCACTCAGGAATGCATATTAGTATCCTGTCAGTTGTATCTTTTTTCATTGCTTTTAGTATATCGAATGTGCAATACGTGCATTTATCTGTAATTAAACCCTGCATTAAGGACTGTATTTTAATTAATTATTATTATTATTACCCAATTAATATTATTATTATTATTACGCACATTGAGCTATTAACTGTCATTTACCTGTACAGTTAATGTAACCATGCAAAATATTCACTTACCTGTTCATTCAACCAGACTGTATATTAAGTAAACTATTATTACCCTCACTTATACCATGCGCACATTTATCTATTTAAGTATTTCTCTGCCATCGACTGTTGTGGAAAATCTTCCCTTCTTTTCTTTAAAGTAAGACACGTACAGAGTTTGTAGAGGTAATATAGACTTTATTTACAGAAGCAATATAGTCTGAGGTGGTCTGCAGAGCATCCTGTTCTCCCAGCCTCAGTACACGTCTCTTATACAATATTTAGCATGCATGTTCCTTCCCTCATATGTAAATGAGTCACTCCTTCTGACTTTCTCCCACTATAGTTTCAAAGCCTTTGGTTCTGAGTTGTCTACGCCCCTTTGGCACTGAGCGGCGAAACCCCAGCAATAGTACAAACTCTCAAGACTGTACCTGCTCATACTCCCAAAGAACAAATTGATAAAGAGCAAGGTCGTCTGAGAGAAGTAGATGCATGGGGCTGTCTTCCGTCTGATCAGTGTCTGTAGGCACAGCTCTAAAAACTATCTTTAGCATTGACACACACAGGTCTCAAAGGAGCACACACACAGGGCTCAAAGGATATGATACATAGTTTCAACCCGTCAACTAGACCAGGGTGTTTCAAGGCCTCAGGAGTGTCTGTACAGAACTGAGAAAAGGTTATTGTCTCAGACACTGCTTCAAGCTTATATAAAATATAAGGCAATATGTTCTAATAATGCATATGCATAATACAATGTAAATGAATATATACCTTGGAAATTATCCAACATATTTGAACCATAGTAATAGCACAAACAGTAATATGGCCATGCATATATTATGGCTGGTGCATGTCTAAGTGCACTCTACAGAGCCATATGATACTATTTTATTGGGCTTTGCTGACTGCTCTAACCGTTGGGCTTTACTAACTGCTCTGACCTCTATTCTGTTGCTATCCTATGGGTTATTTAATAACCTTTTATCATTCTGCTGCCCTCTGTTGCTACTCTATATGTTAAACAGTGGAAAATCTCACAAACATCTGTTGTAACCTTCCAATTCTGTTCTTTGGATCATAGGCCTAAACACGACCTGTATAGTATAGTTAACCATGCAAATATTCCTTATTTATCTATATCAACATGCAATATTTTTATAATTTTGTTTCACCTAACACTCTGTAACAATGTATAGTGTACATATTCAGCAATTCACCCATACTATGTAATGTCTTTTCATAGCTTTTTGCACTCCAAACTTCTTGTATTTTTATACTTTTTCATACTGCCGCACTATGTATCATGTATAGTGGCGAAGAAATTTCCCCTTGCGGATAAATAAAGTATCTATCTATCTATCTATCTATCTATCTATCTATCTATCTATCTATCTATCTATCTATCTATCTATCTATCTATCTATCTATCTATCTATCTATCTATCTATCTATCTATCTATCTATCTATCTATCAAATTCAGAGCATTCAGAGTGCACACTGGATGCTCTGGTCGAGGACTAGGGTTGATCCGAGCATTCTGACCTCACAACGACAGTCAAGCACCCAAGCTAACTGGCTAACTTGCTAGCTACTTCCAGACACAAATGAGAGAACACCTCACTCTGACCATTTTACTTGCCCTAGCAGAGCTGGTTAGGCTGTTTTCATGTTATCCAGAGCATTGGTGACTGTAACTGTGCTGCTGGCAACAATTTAATTACGCTTTTTTGCCGACGTTTACTGACACCGGCCATATTCAACTGGTGTTTAGTGTTCGTAAATTCATCAGTTATCCTGCGCTCTGGCACAGGTACACTCAGAGGAGAGTGCTCTGAAATCGGATTAGATAGCCAGAACGAATTTTTGTCCATTGAGAACGCACAATGACTATACCACTTAGCTAAACTAAGAATGACAGGAATAATCAAGTCAATAAACATGGATAGTAAGTTAGATAGCATATTGATAATATACTGACAAGTTCAATGTATTATTAGCCAACTAATGTTAGGTAGCTAGCTAATATACCGGTACATACACACTGTAATGATATGCTATGCAGTTCGTAAGGATAGTGTAGCTAACTAATTGTCAGCCAACATAGCGTGTAAGGTAACTTATTTGAAAAGTAATTACTTTATTACATATTACATTTCATAATAAGTTCAAGCAATGAATTTTTATCCGCTCTCGTTGGACTTCAGCTGCATATTTGCCGCCATTTTCTTCAAATCTGAAAACGTTGTGAGTGAAATAGTGTCCACTGCTTGTATACTTCATATTTTGGCGAATGTAGTACAACATCCGGGAACTTGTGGCATACTAACTATATCCATACTATTACCAATAAACATACCATACACTCAATTTATGTCACAAATAGTATGGTTAGTGCGGTTAGAATGAGTATTCGAACACAGCTACTGACTTCAAGCACAGATGCGCGCAACTCTTGGTGGCAGTAAGAAAGCCATCACCACCTGCGCCCATTCAACGTAGCCTATTCAACGTAGCCTAGATTTACCTCTTTATTACTTCTACAAAATATATATTTTTTGGGTTCTCATACACTAACAATTATGTTTTTATTCTTGCTTGAACAGTCTCTAAGATTATATTTGGTTGTGATCTTTGCTAAATAACTATTTTGGATGCAACCTTTGTTAACTAGAATGCTGACACATTGATATAGGCTGTAGCAAAAGCAATCCAGAGACATTTTACTGTTTTAATTTTTTTTTAAGTATAATGCAGTTTATTTGTGATGATGACACAAACGTTATATTAAGCAGGACATTCATACGAGCCTTAAATTAAATTATAATCCAAAAGTTGTGTGAAATGCACTCATAAGCAAAATGTAAATAGAGGCTTTTTTTGCTGGCGTTCTATAAGAAACCCCCCTTGTTTTGCCACCAACTTGCACCCATCGTCCTCGTGCGGCAATGTTTGCAAAACAGAGAAAGGGGTCTATATCGACTCGGCGTATTCAGTTCCCGCTGGGATTCATATCTCCCTTCTCTAATATCTCTGTCTAACGGTGGTCTCGCGCCGAACTGCGCATGTGCAGACCGTCAAATCAAAGCTACTCCTTCGATATACAGTTGTTTTTGACGAAAATTAAAACATGTCAGTTTGTCACTTTGACGAGGTTGGAGTAATAAGATGTTCAACTTCTTAATACATTGGCTCGAATCTAGGTAGTGCCTTTAGATTTTCGAGAAAATTAACAACTAATGAATAATCTTTCACTTCTCAAACTCCAAACCCAGGCCTGGTCTGGTTGGTCTGTTTCGCAAACGGTCCCGGAAATCTCGCGATTTAGAGACTCTGTGATATAGTTTACGTACATCGTTGCTTGTACTTCGAGAGGTAATAATTATAATGTCAAGCAGTTCAGTTGTTTACTTAATACAGAAAATAGCATATTGTTGCTATCATGCTTTATTAAGTTAAATCTTATAAATTTGTTTTCATCCGGTCCTATGGTGTAATGGTTAGCACTCTGGACTTTGAATCCAGCGATCCGAGTTCAAATCTCGGTAGGACCTTCCCCTTTTGAGACACCCAGAGTGTTGATATCACAGTGCTAAAAGTCTAACACTGTGAATATGGATCAAATGGCATTAATTAATTCCTGCATAGGTTTGCAAAATTACCGGTGAGGTGATACCGATGGTTTCTCTGCACTGATGGCATTTACTGTTATGGCTAGATGGGAGTACAGCATTTCAGCTAAAGCTTAACCCTTTTCCTAATTATCCTAACCTGCTACTTTAATTATCCTAAAAGTGCTATCCATGATCCTTGGGACGCCACTACCCTAAACCCTAACCTTAACCCCTACCGTTACCCTAAACCTAACCCTTACCTTAACCATTTTACATTTCAAGTTCAATGGGGTAGTTGAGTTGGGACATTCCAGTGACTATTCTCCTAACCATCTGCTACATTAAAGTTAGACTCAGCTAAATGAAGTTGCTACGAGTAGCACCACAGATAATGGCCATGTTCGAGAGCATCAAAACCGTTATGTATCATGGGTAAATTGTGACTGACTGACTGATCTACAAATAATGATAGATTTATGTTTTTAATGATAGATGTAAAAAATGTCATTATTTTCAATTAACTATTGACTTTTTCAAAACTGCCACCAGTTTGGTGCCAAAACATTTACAACAAAGACATATTGACATAGTAAAATAAATAAAAGTGCCGTTGTCCTATAAAAGGGTCGTTGTCCTATCTATCATACTGGTTAAATGAACAGGTAAGTGGATATTTTGCATGGTTAAATTAACTGTACAGGTAAATATTAAGTTACATTTACAGGTAAGTGAATATTTGCATGGTTACATTAACTGTACAGGTAAATGACAGGAAGAGATACTTAAATAGCTAAATGTATGTATGATATAATTTGGGGTAATAATAGTAATTCCCTTAAAATACAGTCCTTAGTGCGCACGGTTTAATTACAGATAAATGCAGGTATTGCACATTTGATATACTAAAAGCAATGAAAAAAGATACAACTGACAGGATACTAATATGCATTCCTGAGTGAATGACTACGTAAGTTAAATCCAATAATTACTTTTAATATTGCACGTGATATGATATAACAACTGTACATTAGTATGTATATACAGACCTGAATGAATAAATAAGTCCTGAGTGAATGAGTGATTACGGACCAGAGTTACTCACGGATGAATGCACAATTGTTAAACTAGGTCCTAACACCCCAACAGTTCCAGGTCTGTGTTGCCGAAGGCACAGCACCCCGGTGAGGCATTAAATAGTCTAATAGCCACCGGCAGGAAGGACCTCCTGTAGCGCTCTCTGGCACACCGTGGTGGGATCAGTCTGTGACTGAAGGTGCTCCTCTGCATCATAAACATGGCATGCAGAGGGTGGGTGACGCTGTCCATGATGGCCAGTAGTTTGGCCAGGATCTGTCTCTCCGCCACCTCCTCTAGAGTGTCAAGGCTCATCCCCAGGACAGAGCTAGCCTTCCTGATCAGCTTATTTACCCAAGAAGCATCACCAGCTTTTATGTTGTTTTTATGTCCCCAGCACACCACTGCAGAAAAGATGGCACTGGCCACCACAGACTGGTAGAAGGTATGCAGTAGTTTACTGCACACGTTGAAGGACATGAGCCTCCTCAGAAAGTAGAGTCGGCTCTGGCCCCTTTTGTACAGGGCCCCGGTGTTACCAGCCCATTCCAGCCTGTTGTCCATATGGACTCCCAGGAACTTGTATGACCCAACCATTTCCACATCCATCCCCTGTATAGGGACTGCAGTCAGTTGTGCCTTGGTTCTCCTGAAGTCTACCACCATCACCTTTGTTTTGCTGATGTTGAGCTGAAGGTGGTTCTGCTCACACCACAACACAAAGTCACTGATTGTGCTCCTGTACTCCTCCTTCTGCACACCCCTGATGCACCCTACAATTGCGGAGTCATCCGAGAACTTCTGTAGGTGGCATGTTTGAGTTATATCCGAGGTGTAGAGGGTGAACAGGAAGGGGGACAGGACCGTTCCCTGGGGGGCCCCTGTGTTGCTCACTGCCCATTCTGACACACAGCTCTGTAGTCGCACAAATTGGGCCTACCGGTCAGGTAGTCCGTGACCCAGGAGACTAAGGGTGCTTCCACTTTCATCCTCTTCATCTTCTCACCCAGTAACAGGGCCTGAATGGTGTTGAAGGCACTGGAGAAGTCAAAAACATAACACTCACAGTGCAACCTGCGTTGTCCAGGTGAGAGTAGGCCCTCTGCAGAAGGTAGATGATAGCATCATCCACCCCGATGTTGCAAAGTGGGGTTGGGACAGCCGTGAGGCTGTGAGGCCTGGGGAGCTGGAGGGGAGGTGGACAGGGCCAGTATCGAACCTGTTAAAAATTTGGTTCAGCTCATTGGCTCTGTCCTGGGTCCCCTCCGTCTGCCCACTGTTTGACTTTTTGAAGCCAGTGATATTTCTCATACCCTTCCAGACCTCTCTCACCTGGCTCTGCCTCAGCTTGTCCTCCATCTTCTCCTTATACCCTCTCTTACCCTCAGCAATCCGCAACTTCAGCTCCCTCTGGACGCATTTCAATTTGTCCCTCTCCCCCTCCTTGAAGGCCCTCTTCTTCTCATTCAGCAGGGCCTACAGGTCGCTGGTGACCCAGGGTTTATTATTTGGAAAACAGCATACCTTCCTGGTGGGTACAGCGTTGTCTACACAAAAATTGATATAGTCTGTAAGTACATCGATGTCCTCCCCATGAGCCTCACAGAGCACATCCCAGTCTGTTGTTTCAAAGCAGTCCTGTAGGGCCTCATTCGCCTCCGGGGACCATCTCCTAATGGTCCTAGTCGTTGCAGGCTGCTGTTGGACCAAAGGCCTGTAGAGTGGAGTGAGGTGGATAAGGTTGTGATCCGATCTACCGAGGGGAAGGAGTGCAGTGGAGTTGTATGCATCCTTCACATTAGCATATAACAAGTCCAGAGTTTTATTATTCCTGATTGGGCACCCGAAATGGCAAAGAAAGCACTGGGATGCGCTGTCTGTAACCTCGCGATAACAGAGTGGATGACGTCACACGCGGTGTTTGCATCAGCGGAGGGCGGGATGTAAACAATAACAGCAATGGCCGCCGTGAATTCCCTCGGCAAATAGTAGGGTCTCAGGCTAACGGCTAACAGCTCAATGTCCGGACTACAAAACTCTTCCTTAAGAGTAATATGGCTCGGATTACACCATCTGTTGTTAACTAATAAAGCCAGCCCCCCTCCCTTGCTCTTACCGGAAGAAACGCTATCCCTTTCTGCTCTGATTGCCCGGAACCCGCCGATAGTGACGTTCTCTATGGGGAAGTAAAAGTCTCAGTAAAAAACATTAGGCTCGCTTCCCAATAGTATCTTTGTCCACGGACAAGACCCTCAAGCTCGTCCAACTTGTTATGCAGCGATCTCACGTTGCCCATAATGATAGACGGTATAGCCAGCTTATACTTCCTCAGCTTTGCCTTACACTTCAATCCCGCCCTACGTCCACGCCGTCGCCTTTTCAACTTGTCCGGAATATCAAACTTTTCCCTGGGGTGCAGCAGCGCTGCGTGTGCTAAATCCAGGAGCTGGGCTCTGTTGTAAATAATAATAATTGATGACTCCTGTAGACGTTCAGCTGCGAGAAAAATAAAAAGTCCCTCAGTGATAAAAAGGACCGTTAAAACCTTCGTAAAAAGGTTTTCATCAAGGATCTCTCTGTACTTTGCTCCATTCATCTTTGCCTCGATCCTTACTAGTCTCCCAGTCCCTGCCGCTGAAAAGCATGCCCACAGCATGATGCTGCCACCAACATGCTTCACCGTAAGGATGGTGCCAGGTTTCCTCCAGACGTGACGCTTGGCATTCAGGCCAAAGAGTTCAATCTTGGTTTCATCAGAGTCTTTAGGTGCCTTTTGGCAAACTCATAGTGGGCTGTCATGTGCCTTTTACTGAGGAGTGGCTTCCGTCTGGCCACTCTACCATAAAGGCCTGATTGGTGGAGTGCTGCAGAGATGGTTGTCTCAACAAAATCCTGTCTCGGAGCACTACGGACAATTCCTTCAACCTCATGGCTTGATTTTTGCTCTGACATGCACTGTCAACTGTTGGACCTTATATAGACAGTTATGTGCCTTTCCAAACCATGTCCAGTGAATTTACCACAGGTGGTCTCCAATCAAGTTGTAGAAACATGTCGAGGATGATCAATGGAAACAGGATGCACCTAAGCTCAATTTAAAGTCGCATAGCAAAGGGTCTGAATACTTACGTAAAATAAGGTATTTCTATTTTTAATAAATGTGCTAATATTTCTAAAAACTGTTTTCACTTCGTCATTATGGGGTATTTTGTGTAGATTGCTGAGGATATTGTTTTATTTAATCCATTTTAGAATAAGGCTGTAACGTAACAAAATGTGGACAAAGTAAAGGGGTCTGAATACTTTCTGAAGGCGCTGTAGGCAGAATCTACTGTACACCCAAAACCAATTAGCGATGGTGCTGGAGTCAAAATGCTAAACTGGAGAAACAGGGAGGAAAAAAGTATCTGTACGCTACCAGTCAGATGCTAATTTATTTTGAAAGAGGTTAAGCTTTTCGTCAATCGACCTTCGTCAGAGCATATCCCCACAAACAATAGTGGGACACATAAGGCCACACAGAGGGCCAGAGATAATTACAGACGCCTGTGATAATCTGATTACCCAAAAAGGCCACTAGATATCATGTGTTAAATTCCATAAAATCCTTGAAAATTACAAAATTCTGGTAGTTTACTAGTAAACTTCTAAAGTTACCAGTAATATACCCTCCCGTTGCAACCCCATTCCTGCATAAGAACAAACTTTTCTTTCAGAGAAGGTAACCCTGGTCCTGTAGAGCACACAGTGCTCACGTGGGGTTATGGGTCACTGGTCACACGTGTATGCATACGGTTCCTTACCGTCACACAGGAAAATTATTATGGAGTGAACCTCTTCACGTTGTACGGTAGGCCTTATTATGCAGTTGTTTATTATGTTAATTGTCTTCAATATATGCAATAAATGGGAACATCACCCAACTTAAGACCTACATCTGGAAAGCTAATTACCTACATTATATGTGGACGCCTCATGAACTGCTCTCAACCTGTACCAATGGTGTATCATATTTGTTAGGTTCATGTGATCAAGTATTTACTGCAGGCTTCTCTCCACAATACAAAACAATTCTACCTAAACTAAGCCACAGAGCAGTAACATCATGAGCCCATAAAAAAATAACTTGCATTTCTATCAAGACCGGTTTGACACAATCCCTCATCCACCTAAGATGAAAAGAGAGTAATCTTTATGGTTTGCAAGAAATATCCCCTTTCGACTTGCAAGTTTAAATAAAGTTTAACAAAAGCTTTTCACTCCTGGTGGTCTACTTCTTTTAATACATTCTGAGCGGGTCGGACTTACATTATTAAAAAAAAAATATCCTCAAAACCATAATTCAATGGACAAAACTCAAGGCCAAACCAAAATGATAAACATTTATTAAAATCTTTTTTTTTCTACACTTAAACACAGTCATTTCTTTGGAAGTTAAAGTGGAATGTTTTTCATACACACATAGTCAATTTTCCCCACTACACATATACAGAGTATAAAGATTGTGTATAGCGACTCAAACACAATTTGTTAAAGCGTAAGACAGTAACACTGGATAAAAAGTGTTGTGTCAGACATAAAGCATCCCCTCATCACTGAATCATAAGTTCTTCAATTAGAGTTTCAAAGCACACAGCCACACTTTTCCTCATTGTGTTGTATGCCTTGTACACTGTCATCTTACTTGCCTCTGAGAACATTCAGCAGTCAGAACTATGCCAAGTTAAGCAGCCATTTCTTGTTTCTAAAAAGGCAAGCTTATGTAACACACATTTAAATAATAAGTTCCACATCATTAAAGTGACATAAAAGACTGATCCAAATCTTTACAATAAAGCCTTAGTGACAGAGTGGGAAAAAAAAGATACAAAAAAATTCCAAATATACAAATGCTTATATACTGTACAAACTGTCCAATAGGCCCACAGGAATTGATTACATCAGACACTGATCAGCATTGAAGGCCAAGATCAAACATAGCCAGAGATAGCCCTCTTTATTGGGTCATTTGATCACTGGATTTGTTCCATAATGTATTGTGCCTAATGCCAACATGAGCAGCAATGAGAAGCTACAGTGAAATGTATATACATCTGGTGGCGAATACTTGTCTGTAAGGTTTCAACTGGACCCTGTAAGCTGCTCATTCATTATCAGATTGTTTTTGTCTGTGTTGTGTATGTGCTTGCATGTGTATCTTGTATACATTTGTGTGTATATTCTTACCACGTGTGTGATCCAACATTTACAATGACACAAAAGGTCATGGCCCCTGTTTCCTGCACTGACCAATTGTCTGTGGCCATGCTGTGAGTTTAGTGAGCCTGTTTGTCACAGCATCATGTGATGATGCCTATGGGAAGTGACAGTGCAGTGCTCTCAGATGTCAGTGGTTTTCAGGATCCTGGGCGTGTCCAACTCCCCATTGGTGCAGCACTTGCCGTTGCCGTTGCTCTGTCCATTGGCTTGGTAATGTACACTACCACCTGGCTTAATGATGGTGTTCTCCTCAGGAGCGGTGAGCTCCAGGCTAACTATAGCGCAACTCGTCTCGGTCACAGAGGAGTTGGTGTGGTAGTAGGAATCTGTCCATTTCCACACCAGCTTAGTCTGTGCCCATTTCCTCCTAAGACATGTCTGCACCTGTGGAACCAAAGACTGAGTGGTTTAAGCGCAACAGAGCTTCACGTTCCTTGGTGTCCACATCCCCAACAAACTATCATGGTCCAAACACACCAAGACAGGGCACGAGAAAGCCTATTCCCCCTCAGGAGACTGAAAAGATTTGGCATGGGTCCTCAGATCCTCAAAAAGTTCTACAGCTGCACCATCGAGAGAATCCTGACTGGTTGTATCACTGCCTGGTACGGCAACTGCTCGGCCTCCGACCGCAAGGCACTACAGAGGGTAGTGCGTACGACACAGTACATCACTTGGGCCAAGCTTCCTGTCATCCAGGACCTCTATACCCCCCACCGCCCCTTTTATGCTGCTGCTACTCTGTTTATTATCTATGCATAGTCACTATAACTCTACCTACATGTACTGTACATATTACCTCAATTACCTCAACTAACCTGTGCCCCTGCACATTGACTCTGTACTGGTACACCCTGTATATTACCTCGCTACTATTATTTTACTGCTGCTCTTTAATTATTTGATATTTAAAATTGTTTACTTATCTATTTTTTACTTAACACTTATTTTTCTTAAAACTGCATTGTTGGTTAAGTAAGCATTTTACTGTAAGGTCTACACCTGTTGTATTCGGCGCATGTGACAAATACAATTTGATTTGATTTGAAATGCTAGCTTGAACATTCTCAGTAAATAATGGCAAACACATAAGAATTCCTTAATGATAATGATTATATTATTAAATGGAAAGGTGAATAGGTATACTGAGCTTAATAATCATCTATGTAAGATGCAGGCACTTACCTCTACATTGCAAAAGCAGAATATAATTGCGACCAGGAGTCCCTATAAAAAAATGGTAATTCAGTGAATATTAAGTGCAGAAAGGTTATACCAATGTTGTGAATGCATGATATATATACTGTAGGGAGGCTACAGTTCTTATATTAATTTGTAATGCAGTGTCTATGGCTATGCTACCAAACATTGATTTAGGTTTGTATAGAATGGAACTGTGAGCAGCACCATCCAATCCATACCTGGAAATGTGCAAAGATGTTCATGATGAACTCGTAGATGGCCCTGGCCTTGCGTCCTTCTGGCCTCCAGGGAACCAGGATGAACTGGGCTCCCAGCAGAGGGATCAGGATGAGAGTGGCTCTCACAGCCTTCATATAGACATTGGACTCTGCACTGTGGGTCACCTGCAGCTTGGTGATCAACACACTCACTATGTTGAGCAGGAAGAACAGGTTCACCTGGAGAGACAGAGAGTAGATGAGGAAGAAGAGAAATAGAGTGAGTGAATCGAGTGATTGCATTCAGTGATCAATTATTTTCAATGAGCAATTGGATACTTGAAATTCAAACCCAATACTAGATTAAAAAGCATAAATATTCTGTTTGAGAACACCGTCCACTTTGGTTGCTATTTCCGATAAATGTTTTACGTGTTTTTGTAGTGCAGACTCACCAGCAGGGCAGCATGAATAGGCCCATGGATGATGTAGAGCAGGTGTGTGTCAGAACTGATCCAGCATCTGGGAGACAAAGAAACACAAATCTGAGCTCAACTGAGACAGAAAAATCTCATTCTGAGTTTAACTGGGATATCAGAAACTGACAATGTTCTAATGCAGCATACAGCGCAGAATGTCAATCTCTGCCACTAATATGCAATGTACTGTATTCAGAGGGAGTTGTGACACATTACCTGTCATCATAGAAGAGCCCACGGGCCACAGCATGTGTGATGGCAGGAATGATGGGGAAGCCTGGGAGAGACAGAGGAGTCCATGACTACCAAGAGCTTCCATAAGGCCTTCATAGATAGGACATGATAAATAATAGCACCTCCTTACCTTCAGGCTATGCTCAAACACTACATCCCAACCGTTCCGCCAACTCTGGTCTCTTAGCCCTCCCACCGCTATGGGAAGGCAGCTCCCGCTCAGCCCAGTCAAAGCTATTCTCTGTCCTGGCATCCCAATGGTGGAACAAGCTTCAACATAAACTCAGGACAGCGGAGTCCCTGCCAATCTTTCGAAAACGTCAAACCTTTTCTTATCTTAAATATCTCACGGCGCCCTTGACGACTCCGCCAAAAAAAGGCATTTCTCATAAATCTCACGGTGCCCCTGACGTCTGATAAATTACTAAAATGTAAATGTGTGCTAACAATTAATATCAGACAGTGGAGCAGGACACAGCAATTTGAACAACAGTGAAAAATAGAGTCACTCACCCCAACCCAGGACATAATACCAGCCCAGCTGCTGCTCTCCCACAAACACAGCCACAATGATGAGAGTGTGCAGGTAGATCCCCTCACACAGCATCCAGAAGTAGTTGGAGCCAAACGTATACTGGTTCAGGACTGTCAGGATCTTGCATCCAATCTGAGAGAGAACAACACAGGGAGAACCCTTTAGGACAGGTTTTTTTTTGCACACATAAAATGCAAACGTTCTTAAGTTGTCACTGGCACTCATTTCCACACATTGTGGAATGTAGCACCTCAAAATGTTCATCAACTGAGTTCAACCAGTAGCTATTCATCCTGATGGCAGAGGTGCACAGTACTTACAGGGTTGCTGGCCCCCAGCTGCTGGTTGTTGGCTACAGCAGAGAGCCAGATGACGGTGCAGATGGAGTTGAAGATAAAGGACAGGAACATGTTCTTATGGAGGGAGATCCTCTGGCAGCTCAGACTCCTAATGGGAGGATTAGAACAGACAGAGGCACACTTAGGAAACAAACAAGTGTGTGACTGTATCTACACTGGCTCATAGGAAAGCTCAGTCTTTCATTTGACTATGTGAATGAATGTTGGCAATGTAGGGAAGACCTCTGTTTAGAATAGAGGGCTCTTGGTGTAGGACGATCAATACAAACAGAATCACTTTGATTAGAGGATGTAAAGTGAAAAGGTACACTAAAGTGACGTTCAGAGCACAGTCTATCTGGTGGGTCCATAGAGGAAACAATGCATGACTCACTTGAAGTAGGAGAAGATGCAGAGTGAGATGATGAGAGATACCACAGACAATCCATGTCCCACAATGGCCAAGTAGTACAAGCTAAACGCAAACTGGGCAAGAAGGGAAAGGGGAAGCAAGAAGAATCATTAATTCCCTTCTTTAACCTGGTAAACTCGGACACCATCTGCTGGCATTTTCTAAACGACATATTATATGTCAATTCCCTTCATTAGATACATCTAGATTTCAAAAAGTCCTAGAAACACATGCCTAGTATTGTTAGAAAGGTAAGAACCGTGGGATTCTGATACAGGTGTACAGCAACAACATTCCCAAATGGGTTACCAATTACCATTCCAAAAGGATAATTTATTTTAAAGATTTGTTTTGAGTCATATCTTTTACCTAATGTTGGTGCTCAAAACGTGCAAATTCCTATATTAAGACAGCCATTTAAAAAAGTGCAGGGCTTATGCAGGAATTATAGGCATACAGTGCCTTCAGAAGGTATTCACACCCCTTGACCTTTTCCACATTTTGTTGTGTTACAACTTGAATTTAAAAATGTATTAAATTGAGATGTGTCACTGGCCTACATGCAATACCCCATAATGTCAAAGTGGAATTATGTTTTTAGAAATGTTTACAAATTAAAAATGAAAAGCTGAAATGTCTTGAGTCAATAAGTATTCAACCCCTTTGTTATGGCAAGCCTAAATAAGTTCAGGAGTAAAAATGTGCTTAACAAGTCACATAATAAGTTGCATGGACCTTTGAATGACTACCTCATCTCTGTACCCCACACAATTATCTGTAAGGTCCTCCAGTCAAACAGTGAATTTCAAAGACAGATTCAACCACAAAGACTAGGGAGGTTTTTCAACGCCTCATAAAGAAGGGCACCTATTGGTAGATGGATAAAAATAAAAAAGCAGATATTGAATATCCCTTTGAGCATGGTGAAGTTATTAGTTACACTTTGGATGGTGTATCAATATACACCCAGTCACTACAAAGATACAGGCATCCTTCCTAACTCAATTGCTGGAGAGGAAGGAAACCACTCAGGTATTTCCCCATGAGGCCAATGGTGACTTTAAAACAGTTCAATGGCTGTGATAGGAAAAAACTGAGGATGGATCAACAACATTGTAGTTACTCCACAATACTAACCTTAATGAAAACAGTGAAAAGAAGGAAGCCTGTACAGAATAAAAATATTCAAAAATATGCATCCTGTTTGCAATAAGGCACTCAAGTAAAACTGCAAAAAATTTGGCAAAGAAAATCACTATGTCCTGAATACAAAGCGTGATGTTTGTGGGCAAATCCAACACAACAAATCACTGAGTTCCACTCTTCATATTTTCAAGCATGGTGGTGGCTGCATCATGTTGTGTGTATGCTTGTTATAGGCAAGGGCTAGGGAGTTTTTAGGATGAAAATAAATGGAATACAGCTAAGCACAGGCACAATCCTAGAGGAAAACGTGGTTCAATCTGCTTTCCAACAGACACTGGGAGACAAATGTACCTTTCAGCAGTACAATCACTGCTAAAGGTGATTCTAACATATATTGACTCAGGGGTGTGAATACTTACACTACCGTTCAAAAGTTTGGGGTCACTTAGAAATGTCCTTGTTTTTGAAAGAAAAGCAAATTGTTTGTCCATTAAATAAACAAATTGATCAGTGTAGACATTATTAATGTTGTAAATTATTATTGTAGCTGGAAACGGCTGATTTTTTAATGGAATATCTGCATAGGCGTACAGAGGCCCATTATCAGCAACCATCACTCCTGATGCTGGCCTTCTAGGCAGAGTTGCAATGAAAAAGCCATATCTTCCTCTGTCCAGTGTCTGTGTTCCTTTGCCGATCTTAATATTTTTCTTTGCAACTCTGCCTAGAAGGCCAGCATCCCGGAGTCGCCGCTTCACTGTTGACATTGAGACTGGTGTTTTGCAATGAAGCTGCCAGTTGAGGACTTGTGAGGGGTCTGTTTCTCAATCTAGACACTAATGTACTTGTCCTCTTGCTCAGTTGTGCACCAGGGCCTCCCACTCCTCTTTCTATTCTGGTTAGAGCCAGTTTGCGCTGTTCTGTGAAGGGAGTAGTACGAGATCTTCAGTTTCTTGGCAATTTCTCACATGGAATAGCCTTCATTTCTTAGAACAAGAATAGACTGACACGTTTCAGAAGAAAGTTATTTGTTTCTGGCCATTTTGAGCCTGTAATCGAACCCACAAATGCTGATGCTCAATATACTCAAATAGTTTATAGTTTTATTGATTTTTTAAATCAGTACAGTTTTACTAACATAATTGCAAAAGGGTTTTCTAATGATCAATTAGCCTTTTAAAATGATAAACTTGGATTAGCTAACACAATGTGCCATTGGAACACAGGAGTGATGGTTGCTGATAATGGGCCTCTGTACGCCTATGTAGATATTCTATTAAACAAATCTGCTGTTTCCAGCTACAATAGTCATTTACAACATTAACAATGTCTACACTGTATTTCTGATCAATTTGATGTTATTTTAATGGACAAAAAAATAGCTTTTCTTTCAAAAACAAGGACATTTCTAAGTGACCGCAAACTTTTGAATGGTAGTGTATGTTAATAAGATATTTCTGTATTTCATTTGAAATAAATTTGCTAACATTTCTAAAAATATGTTTTCACTTTGTTATTATGTGGTATTGTGTGTAGAATGGGTGAGGGGAAAAAAACAATGTAATACATTTTGAATTCAGGCTATGACACAACATAATGTGGAATTAGTCAAGGGGTATGAATACTTTCTGAAGGCACTGTATAAGGAGAAAGCTGAAGTCATAACCTTTTCACTGATGTAATCAGATCTCATGTCAGATTCCCAGTTTGTCCATTAGAAGATCCCATGACGTGACTTGGCCACTAGAGGCGTCTGGTTTGATCTGGTTTGGGTAGTACGTCAATGTGCGATAATGGCTGAACGGATTTTCAAGCCTGACATCTTAAAATGACCCCAGAGTTAACCATTTAATTTTTTTAAATAACACAGACAGGTGACGGAAATTCAAAGTTATTTTCCCCATTCATTTTTCCCATTGGAAACTAGTGAAATAGATCAACGGCGAATATGGAGGATGCATTCAAGGTCATGACATATTAAATGTGGATGGAAAGGAAATGCATTGCATTATGACCACCAGGGTGTACCCTTTCCATTCATACAACATTTCTGCACTTTTGGTGACTTGCATACTTTATGAATATGACCATAGCACATGATTTATGGCCTATTTGGGGGATTTTTATGACATCGCCAGCAGTAAGATTTGAGCTAGATTTCTAAAAATACAAGCGCTGTAGCTTTCGAAAGATATGTCACTTTCTATTTTCTGTACGAAATTGACAGAGTGGGTAGTACTTAAGCTCTGTGGGTACAGGTCCAAAACTAAATGTTTTAACTAAATGAACACAATAGAGAGATGTTGAACTTAAAAACAATCACTAAATTGACTAATAAAAATGTCTTAGCTACTGTCAAAATTACTAAACCAGTTGGCTTAGAGGTATACCGTCAGTTTGTCCTTAGTGTACATCTGACACTGGGTGTAATTGGACCAAATACGGTTGCTCTCAGGGTGACGAAACCACTGTCCGTCCGAGTTGCACACTTTAGTCGCTTTCTCTGTTTGAATGGACACAGGGAGAGTACGGATGTCACATAAAACACTTCAGGTAGGGCATCACTAGTAACGATCAAGTCAGTTGAATTGTGATTGTTAATGAGATGTGTGGCTGGCTGGTTTACCTGAGGGGTCAAAGTCCTGGAAGTACTCCGGGCAGAGCTGCATGGCCGTGCCAGGAGCAGAGTCATCCCAACACAGCCAGCCGTCCCACGTGCGGTTACAGAATGTGCCTGCAGGGGGTGACAACAGAAGAGCAGCTGTTTACAGTGTATTGTAGTAATTTAAACGTTTCAAACATTTAGGTTCATTGCCTTTGTTTTCTCTGAACTGTTTATTATATCATGGACATAATATGAAGATAGCGTGATCTGTTAGTGAAAAATAACTTCTAAAAACCTAAATCTTTCACTGTTAAATAGTGTTGATGCATTTAAGACAAACTGAAAACAGTCTTATTTCCTGTGAATTTCATGCAAAAGCAGATAAATTAAAAACAGATCAAAGCAGCAAACACCTGTTATGTTTAAAGTGCCTCTTTACAATGTATGATATACTACATTAAAAATAGTATAAATGCATTAAAGCTGAAACAAAGATCACTTTAAAAACAGTCCTAGTGAACAACACAATGAGGTCTGTGTCCAGGTTGTTATATGTACAAAATATAATTTCAAAAGCCATTATTTCGTGAGTTCAAGATACAGGGGCAGCTTGAAGACAAAGACCACTTCCCTCCTTTCAGACCTGAGGGTAGTCACTTCCCTCCTACCTATTTTTCTCCTGACCTGCACCACTCCGCTATATTGTATGTTTGTGCACATGTGTGTGTAGTGCCTCACCCTCTTCATTGCGCGGTGGGTCATAGATGATCTTCAGGTAGCACTCAAACTGAGCTGAGAGGATCTGGCTGCGGGTCACGGTGGTCGACAAAGGGATGTTAGGCACCTCCTCAGATGCCAGCATGGTCCCCACATCTTCACAGTGGCACACCTATTGGATATGTTTAACAGCCCTTTTATAGTTTCTAATCTGACAAAAAACACACATATTCAGGAGTATCTCACCTCAACGGCCAGTAGTAGCACCGGAAGCCATAGCGCTGGGATCCTCCACATGGTTCTATATGGGAGAAAGAGAGGTCTTGCCAGTGAGCATAGGTGAACTATGGCGAGAGTAATCACAAGCATTGAAATACTGTGGTATAGGGGAGCAGCTGTATTTAATTGTGAGATATACTTCTATGGTCTGGTTCATGGTGGAAATTATTTGCAGCAATAGCTCCCTTTGAATTGACCACTCAACAGTAATTGACCATACTATACGAGGAGACAACAAAAATACATGTTTGTTTATGAGTTTGTGCTGACTGAACACTCATTGCAGTGTGTACAAGTGTCTCAGAACAGGATGTCCACTCACAACAGGTCACAGCACCGCAGTCGTTCTGCCCATGGTCAGGGAACATGCATATTTTTTATGTTTATTTGATGATCGCTGAAATCTGCTGTAAAAGTATACAAAGCTTGTCCCTGATGAAATCCACACTCTTCCTACAACATGTTAATTCACTAACGCAGCAAGAGAAACCTTTTGAATTATAAAGCAGGCAAATTCCAGCTGGAACAGGAACATAGAAGCATTGATTTTTGAGTAGTATGAGACATATGAAAACATATTTTTAGTGAGTTATGAAAAAATGATGAGTGTAAAACATGAGCAAAGGGAGAGATAGACAGGAGGAAGAGAGAGAGGATAGAATGTGGAATGATGTGGCGCTTTGGGAGAAGATTGTTAGTAAGGGAGGATGAGTCTCTCTCCCTCAACCTCAACCCCAGGTTGTTTGGAAATGTCATAACTGAGATGGGTGTGGATCACAATCTAAGGAGGGAACCACAGCATCTTACTGCGGCTCTGCTCTAGATATCTTGTAAATTGTCTTTGACCTTTTGTCTGTGACCCTGGGTGTGGGATAGAGAGAGTAAGACCTGGTACAGACGCAGAACACAAGCCCCATGCATGACCCCTATGGCAGGACAATCCACAGAGGCACACGGTTGGCCCAGAAACTCAATACACTGGTTTAGTCTATATATAGGGTCCTCTCTCTTCAATGGCTTGTCACCTGATCAAAGTCCCAGAAGGGACACAGGGACACGGGTGTCACACGTGTTCAGTAGCGTTCTCATCCAACACCCCTTCACAATCATGCAAAGGTTCCCATTCCCTTTCAGTTTGTAATCTACTATTTGCCTAAGCCAAGGAAAACAAACACACTGAGTAATAGCGATTAATAATACAATTAACTATCACTTAATCAAACTGCTCAAAACTGATTATGTAGTGCCTAGTTTACATATATAGTTTGATAACTGCTTAACACCGATACATTTATGAGGTAAAACTATAGAAATTGACAATTTGACATCAATTTATGTTGGAAGGTAAAAGTAAATATTCTATGGATAAGGCTGTAAATACTACATCATCATTCTCCATCAGCCAGTGTGCTGGTGTAATATACACACACACATATATATATATAGGGTCCTATATCTGTTCCATGGCTTGTCACCTGACCAAAGTCCCAGGACGGACACTGGTGTCAAGTGCTCAGTAGCGTTCTCATTCAACACTATACAAAACCCTTATACAATCAAGCAACTTCCCATTACCTTTCAGTCTGTAAAACTGCTATTTGCCTCCTATGCAAAGGAAAACAAACTGAAATGAGAACTGTAATAAGTCAGGTTGTTATCATGAACCGAGTAGTAATGAGCAGGATATTACATCCTGATGATATCAATTCATCAGACTTGATTCACTATATAAAAAAGAAAATGGCAGGTGTCATATGACACACACACAAGCCTGAGAGAGAGAGAGACACACACACACACACACACACACACACACAGGGAAAATCAAATCAGATTTTTACAGAAATTAAAACAAAATAAACTAAAATTGCTATTTGGCCCTAAAAAGAGATTACAAATTGGCAGAATATCACTATTCTGTCAGAGATACAAAACAGAGACAAAACCTGTCCAAGTAAAAGCTCAGTGACCACCAACAGAGTACCACAGTATGAGTCATAATACACATAACCTAGCAGTCAAACAAGGAAATTATTCATTTTTCCACCATTCATTTTTGCCCTAATGTAACGATCGCTATGAGACAGGACCCGAAGCACAGAGCTGTGGTGAGAATACATTCCTTTATTCCAGTGAAGTAATCCAAAATACAGAACAAAGGCGCGACAGAGACTATGAACTGGCGTGTACAAAAAGGAACACACAAAAACAGGTGGAAAAACTGAACTTAAATAGGCTCCCCAATTAGAGGCAATGTGGCGCAGCTGCCTCTAATTGGGGACCAATTCCAACACAAACATAGAGACTTCCAGAGAGGTCACTGGACACTAAACCTGGAAAACAAAGGTTTCCAGAGACCTCTCTGAACATAAATCCTTACACCAGAGTTGGCGTTACAGCTAGAATCCTTAGTTGCTGCATCCATTTTTTTAATGGATATGTATACCCATTGATTCTTAAAAATATATAACTTAAATGCCTCATGAGCTTAGTTCAACTGTCGTACCCCATCAGAACCCAAAACATGAGCTTGTTTTACTCCAATGCTTGTAAACAATGTCAACGGGAACAAACACTGTATAGCCTCAAAACATGGTTATGGTTAAAATAATTTTTATGTCATGGATGGTCAGTCCTTGCATCTTTAGCTATGTCTATGAATTTGAGGTGACAGCTTTCTTATTGTTTCAATTAAGGATTCTAGCTTTAAGAATTCATATCATTGGTCTTCCAGCATCCTAGGTAATTAACATAATTAAAGTTCTAATTGGTACTTATAATAACTACCGGTAGTTTAAGCAAAATATTTACACTATTTAGATGTATTTATTCACTGGTTTGCAGACCAGGACAAACAGTTTCAAAGCATGACTATATAAAAATGTAATTACTGCTAGAAACTGTCCCTTGACAACCACTTGACAACCACTCAGGAGGCTCTTCATAACCACTCTAGGAAATTCATGAAGTTGTCATTCCAGTCTAAGTCTTTTAAGACTGAATCACAGAGTTATTCTAAGCGTTGATATAGAACCATCAAATCAAAGTACTTTAACTTGTTTTGATTATCCTCTTGGGTTACATGTAGCCCTGAAGCACTCTTTGCTAACCACTTTATCCATGTGCCATTACAGTGTTTGTGTAGGTTCAGACAAACCTTTAAGTTCACCCTTTCTTACATAATGTTCTACCAAAGAGTCCTGCCACTGGAAAAAGAGATGTGACTACAGTGTGGCTTGAACCATATTGAACATCTTGAATAATACCAACTTGTTTCAAGCAGAACACCATAGTCCCTGTTCCCAAGAACACCAAGGGAAACCTGCCTAAATGTAGCACTCACATCTATAGCCATGAAATGCTTTGAAAGACTGGTCATGGCTCACATCAACAACATCATCCCAGATACCCTGGACCCACTACAATTCGTATACCGCCCCAACAGATCCACAGATGACTCCACACTGCCCTCACCCACCTGGACAAAAGGAATACCTATGTAACAATGCTGTTCATTGACTACAGCTCAACACATTCAACACCATAGTTACCTCCAAGCTCATCACCAAGCTCAGGACCTTTGGACTGAACCTATCCCTACTGGATCCTGGACTTCCTGACTTTCCCCAGGCAGTGAGGGTAGGCAACAATACATCTGCCATGCTGACCATCAACACGGGGCCCCTCAGGGGTGTGTGGTTAGTCCCCTACTGTACTCCCTGTTCACCCACGACTGCATGGCAGTGCACGACTCCAACACCATCATCAAGTTTGCTGACGACACGATGGTGGAAGGACTGATCACCAAGGACGATGAAGCAGCTTATAGGGAGGAGTAGGGTTGCAAAGGGTCGAAACCTTTCCAGTAAAATTCCGGAATTTTTCCATGGGAAGTTAAGCCCTGGAATTTTTGTGGGATACACATAAGGCAATTCTAGGTATTTTGGCATATTTTGGTTAAGCTATCCCCAATTCAATGGAATTGCAACCCTCTGAATGCACAGTGCATTCTTCCATCACATGTGCAGTGCACTCTTCCATCACATGTACAGCTGATTCTCAAGATCTTGCACACTAATGAGATGCTATTGAGCCCACACTACTACACTGTCTGAGCCATGGACTACATGCTTTCTGGTAAGTTTAGATTACAATACTGGGTGGGGTGAATATATTTTATGACATACATGGTTTTTTGTTAACTAGTAAATAGTAGCCTACAGCAAAGTGTATTTAAATAATTTCTAACTTGTTAACATTTCTGCTACCATGTGGGTTTTAGCTTGCTTGAGCCTGCTAACGGAGGAGTATTAATTCACCTGTTTCCATACACGTTTAATTTTTAAACATTTATCTTACAAAGGAGTTGTTTAATCTAAATGCTTAACTATTTATCTGTACATGGAATTGTATTTGGGTTTTTTTCAGGAAAATGCCATGGGCACTATCTGATGTGTAGTGACATTTCACTGCATCTAATGCAGAATGAAAAGCTGTGTACATTTGCAAATACTGTGCCAAATCATATGTGAAGAATGCAACAAAGATGCAGAATCATCTGGCCAAGTACATAAAGTTCCCTCAGCGCTCACAACAACCCTCTGACAAAAGTCCCTCTACTTCTATTTGAGGTGAAAATGATGAATCTGACACCTTACCGATAGCAACAGCTCATGGTCCTCCTGGAATCAGAAGGTTTTTTTGACTCAATGGAGGAACGTAGTCAGAGAAATGCTGATGAATGTCTTGCTCGAGCTGTGTATGCAAATGGTTCACCTCTGATGCTCACAGGCAATGTGTATTGGAAGAGATTTCTGAATGTTCTTTGCCCTGCATACACCCCTCCAACCAGACATGCTTTATCTACTCATTTGCTGGATGCAGAGTTCAAGTGAAGGTCAAGCAAATCATAGAGAAAGCAGACTGTATTGCAATCATCTGTGATGGGTGGTTCAATGTTCGTGGGCAAGGAATAATTAACTACATCATCTCCACCCCTCAACCAGTATTCTACAAGAGCACAGACACAAGGGACAACAGACACACCGGTCTCTACATTGCAGATGAGCTGAAGGCAATCATCCATTTCCTTGGACAACAGAAGGCATTTGCACTGGTGACCAACAATGCTGCGAACATGAAGGCTGCTTGGTCTAAAGTGGACGAGTCCTACCCTTCTGTGGTTAGGTATGTGAAAGGTCATCAAGTTATAGCAGCGATCTACCTCACCAAGAAAAGTGAGAAGAATAAGAGCACCACATTGAAGCTGTCATCATGTTTGACAGTCTCCTGGATGGGAAGGAGTCTCTTCACGAAATGGCCATATCACAGTCTGCCAATATGGTATTTTGGGAGAGAGTGGTAAGCAGCCTGAAACCTATAGCAGTAGCCATTGCACAGATTGAGGGAGACAATGCCATCCTGTCTGAAATCCATACTGCCCTGCCCATTTCACTGTTGCTCCAAGCAGAGGAAACTGCAGTTCTGAAATACATCAAAAAGCGTGAAGACTTCTGCCTGAAGCCCATACATGCCGCATCGTACATGTTGGACCCCAAGTATGCTGGCAAGAGCATCCTGTCTGGTGCAGAGATCAACAAGGCCTATGGTGTCATCACTACCGTATCTTGCCACCTTGACGTGGATGAGTGCAAGGTTCTTGGCAGTCTGGTGAAGTACACTTCCAAGCAAGTGCTTTGGGATGGAGATGCAATATGGCAGTCGTGCCAACATATCTCATCAGCCACCTGGTGGAAGGGACTTTGTAGATCTGAGGCTCTTTCCCCTGTTGCCTCAATCATCCTCCAAATCCCACTAACATCAGCTGCCTCAGAGTCCAACTGGGCCTTGTTTGGGAACACACACACACACACACACACACACACACACCAAAGCACACAACAGGCTGACCAATACAAGGATTGTAAAATTGGTTGGCCATCTGTGCAAATGTGAGGCTTTTTGAGCCTAAAAACGAGCCATCCTTAACAAGGTTGGAAAGTGACAGTGAAGATGAGGCCTCAGAGATGTTTAAGAGGTGGAGGGAGAAGATATAGAAGCCTGAGAGGAAGACAACCAAAGCTTTAGTTTCTAGACTATCATTTTACAGATGTATGTTGAAAATGTTTTTGGGAGATGCGATGGATCATTGAATATTCCTTTTCTTTTGTTGTTCGGTGAAATCATCCCATGTGAAGAGTCAACTCATTTAACTAATGTTCAATTCGTAACTAAATTGTTTTTTTATTTATATTGGAAGAATTTAATATTTTGCAATTATGTCTACTTATGATAATGTAAAAGGTTAATGTGTCTGTCTCCATATGATATGGTAAATATATCCAATGCAAAAAACATTTAAATGGTATTAATATGCATACATTTCCGTTAATTCCTATATATTCCCGTTAATTCCCATGGAAAGTTTCCACCTCTGAATATTCCCCAAAATGTGTAACCCTAGGGAGGAGGACGTCTACACCAGCCACAGACTGTTCTCTATGCTACCACACAGCAAGTGGTGCCAGTGCACCTAGTCTGGAACCAACAGGACCCTGAACAGCTTCTACCCCCAAGCCATAAGACTGATAAACAAGGATGCTAAATAGCTAATTAAGTGGCTACCCAGACCACCTGCATTTACCCTTTTTTTTATTGAACTCTTGAACTGACTAAGCACACACACACTGGACTCTACCCATACATACACACACAACATATGTACACATAGATACTGACGACACACACTTTCACATTCACCACATACGCTGCTGCTACTGCTCCACGTACGCTGCTGCTACAGCTGTCTATTATCTATCCTGTTGCCTAGTTACTTTACCCCTACCTATATGTGAATAGCTACCTCAAGTACCTCGTACCCCTGCACATCGACTCGGTACTGTACTCCCTGTATATAGCCATGCCATTTTTACTTGTTATTATTATTATTATTATTCACTGTGCCACTATTTCTATTTTATCTGTATCTCTGCATTATTGTAAAAGGGCCCACTTCACTGTTAGTCTACACCTCAACTACCACCGTCATGTGGTTACCGTCATTATGATTTGTTTAACCTGGCTGTCATTGACCAACATGTCCCTGAGCGGTTTGCTGTTTCCTTTTTTTCCTCACTTTCATTCAATTGTATTAATTCCTCTGAGACATCAGACCTTGATGACTACTTGGGTACTAAATCTCCACCCACGCGTTAGAAGCATCTTTAACCGTTTTGACCGGAAGAGATGCTAATCATGCGTTCCATGTTTTTATGGAAATTATTTATATTTCCCAGCAACTTTCTGACGACCCCATGACCCCCGAGAGCAATGCATCTTTCTGTCCTTTAGGGCAGTGGTTCTCAAACCTCTCCTCGGGGACCCCCAGCTGTTCCACGTATTGCATATATTCCAGAGCTAGCACACCTGATTCAACTTGTTAATTAATCAGCAAGCCCTTGAATAGGTGAATCAGGTGACTTAGTTCAAGGCTACAATTAAATTGTGAAATGTCTGGGGGTCCCTGAGGAGAGGTTTGAGAACCACTGCTTTAGGGCAGGGTTTCCCAAACTAGGTCCTTGGGCCCCCCCTCATTGCACATTTTGTTTTTTTACCTAGCACTACACAGCCGGTTCAAATAACCAACTAATCATCAAGCAAAAAACAAAACACGCACCTGAGTTTGGGAAACCCTGCTTTAAGTGCAATTTGTGGTTTCTTGCCACATGATGGTGGTAGTTGAGCTTAAGGACGACCTCCACACATAATTTCACCCTCTCTTTTGCTTACTGTAGGTCAGGCAGTCATAGCTCACTGACTGTAACTCACTGAGGAGAAGCCTGTTTATTTGTATTACAAAGGAGCTGCGGAGAGCCTCTACGAATCCCAGGAAGGATGAAGTATGAGGTGGCCTCTCTTCCTCTGTTGTCCTGGAACTTCCAGCCCCCTCTCCCAACAGCCACAGGTTAAAAATAAGCCATTGTTAGCCTACACCTACACAAAGGCCCAGGGTTTTAGAGGGAAGTAAACTTTGAAATTCCATCATTAGGCGTCGTTAATATCATTTAACTTTTGTTAAACATATAACTGCAAGAAGATTTGACTTTGATAAAACCAAAACAGTTCTGTTATACATAAACAACGCACTGTGTGTAGGCCAACCTCAACTAATGTATAGACCACATACGACATACGGTACGTAGAGTATTTGATGAAAAGTATTATTTACTTTTACTCTGATTGATTCCATGAATCTCAGAGTCAACTGTTTTGCTTTACAGGGATTTTCATAAAGCTGTCTATTGGTGAGTGATTATGGACTTGCTTATTTTCCCATAGCTGGATCCAGAAATAGTTTTCCAAGCTTGGAGCCATGCCATACTGTTTTGCCAAAGAGAGAGAGCGAGAGCGAGAGATTAGACCGTCCACAACAGTTCCTCAACACACTGTCCCATCACTGTCATAACCCAAACAAACACTCTCCCACAGACCATGGTGCCAGTAGGACTAGGTGGACATACTGCACCCACTTAAACAGAAAAATATGATCTCTATTTTATGATCCAGATTTTGCCACCACCCATCTCCCCCCACTATACTGATATCCATAACACTGACAGAGCAGGTATGACATGTTTCGGACGTCCTGTGGTTATATTACTTAAAGGGTTTATGCATGCCCCCCTGAACTGCCAGTTTATATACCATCCATCTACTCCAAATAATCCATAGGTGACATTAATCCCTGGTCCCCTTCCTTCCACTACCAAAACAAAAAACAAAAAAAACAGTTAGGCAAAGGGTCTTGGCATGATTGCAAAAGGGTTTTCACATACCACTCAACAGCTGCCTGGCAGGGGCAGCGTGTTCTAGGGCAAAGACATGTTGGAGCGCTGGGACTCCTGAACAGAACCATTAAAACCAGCAACACTATGCACAAATAGAACAGACCTGGAAACACCTCAAGTTGCTCACTTACTGATAGCCTTTGATGTGAAGCTTTTGTTAAATTTGAGTGCCATACAAAACAGTCACATGCAGTATGTAATTATGAAGGCACAACAGTCAAGGATATTCATAATTTAATTTCACTTCCATCCAATGTTCTTCGAAAGCCAACTTATGTCAATAACCACGAATGCAGGCACACAAACACATTTTGATTTTTAAAATTAAATTCATGCCATCCAAAAATGCCAAACAAGGCAACCAACTGGTCAGGGCGTGTTTATCACTCAACATGTTTGGGTGGGGTTACTTGGAGACTGCGCGTGCATTAGTGCCCAAAATATGCCTATATGACCAAATGCATTTTATTGCATTTTATTGTTTAGTTTATAGGCTATTCACTTACATTTTCTTAAAAGGACACGGAATTCTATTTCGCTGGGCATGCATAGGCTACTGATAGACACGCGCGTCTATGATTTGTAATAATGAGACAATCACAGTAACATAGATGTCACATTCTGTAGCTTGTAAAAATATATATATGGTCTTATAGTCTGTAAAGCAAAAACATTTGCAGCTACAATGGACATCCTCTTGGAAAATATATATAAAAATACACATACCTTCAGAATTTGTTGGATGCTTTCTCTACTTTACAAATCTTCCCACCTTCACATGTTCCAGTGTAAACGTCTCAGGCACTGTGTCCAGCCCGCACCAAAGTATTGAACTGATTGCCGCGAATGTTGAGGGCGGTCCGTCTCTTTTATAATAAACATGAAATTTGAGTTTCGGAGTCTAATTGGTTATTTCAATGATTGACTCAGTATTTCAATTTTTTAAGCAACGCTCAGAAAAATGTTATAGTCACTATTTTGTGACGTGTAGCTGGTCCTACCACTGTAAATTGGTGAGTCTGCAACTGACTGTTGACATTAATGACAGGACAGTTGTCTTTCAGACTAGCAAGCGGCTGCTTCATTCACATTAAATAAAAAACGCATGATTTATTGGGTGTGATTTTTTATGTAGCAATTTCATGAGTTCCCAATTACATAAACATAGGCCTAGGTTGTCATTAGTTACCACAACCACAGAGTAAAAATTGTCTAGGCTTATAGCTTCATGAAAATACAACTTTGCTTTTTGGTCTTCATTTAAGGTTAGGGTTAATTATACGGTTAACAGTGTGATTAGGGTTAGGTTTAAAAATCAGATTTTAAGAAGATACATTGTAGAAATAGGCGGGGTTTAATCATAATTTTGACATTGTGGCTGTGGTAACTAGTGACGATTGGCTACTAATAAAAATGCAAACTCGGAACAACCCGCATTTTGGTCACTCACTCAACTTCTCACTATCCAAAATTAATAGTTAATATTCTAGACTAGTCTGTCTAACACCCATGACGTAACTACATTTGAGGACAACAAGATCTGGACCTCGTTCATTCGTTACATGTAATATATATATATATATATATATATATATACACACACACACACATACACACACACACAGTGGGGAGAACAAGTATTTGATACACAGCCGATTTTGCAGGTTTTCCCACTTACAAAGCATGTAGAAGTCTGTAATTTTTATCATAGGTACTCTTCAACTGTGAGTGACGGAATCTAAAACAAAAATCCAGAAAATCACATTGTATGATTTTTAAGTAATTAATTTGCATTTTATTGCATGACAAGTATTTGATACATCAGAAAAGCAGAACTTAATATTTGGTACAGAAGCCTTTGTTTGCAATTACAGAGATCATACGTTTCCTGTAGTTCTTGACCAGGTTTGCACACACTGCAGCAGGGATTTTGGCCCACTCCTCCATACAGATCCTTCAGGTTTCGGGGCTGTCGCTGGGCAATACGGACTTTCAGCTCCCTCCAAAGATTTTCTATTGGGTTCAGGTCTGGAGACTGGCTAGGCCACTCCAGGACCTTGAGATGCTTCTTACGGAGCCACTCCTTAGTTGCCCTGGCTGTGTGTTTCGGGTCGTTGTCATGCTGGAAGACCCAGCCACGACCCATCTTCAATGCTCTTACTGAGGTAAGGAGGTTGTTGGCCAAGATCTCGCGATACATGGCCCCATCCATCCTCCCCTCAATACGGTGCAGTCGTCCTGTCCCCTTTGCAGAAAAGCATCCCCAAAGAATGATGTTTCCACCTCCGTGCTTCACGGTTGGGATGGTGTTCTTGGGGTTGTACTCATCCTTCTTCTTCCTCCAAACATGGCGAGTGGAGTTTAGACCAAAAAGCTCTATTTTTGTCTCATCAGACCACATGACCTTCTCCCATTCCTCCTCTGGATCATCCAGATGGTCATTGGCAAACTTCAGACGGGCCTGGACATGCGCTGGCTTGAGCAGGGGGACCTTGCGTGCGCTGCAGGATTTTAATCCATGACGGCGTAGTGTGTTACTGTGGTCCCAGCTCTCTTCAGGTCATTGACCAGGTCCTGCCGTGTAGCTCTGGGCTGATCCCTCACCTTCCTCATGATCATTGATGCCCCACGAGGTGAGATCTTGCATGGTGCCCCAGACCGAGGGAGATTGACCGTCATCTTGAACTTCTTCCATTTTCCAAGCTGCTTGCCTATTCCTGTAGCCCATCCCAGCCTTGTGCAGGTCTACAATTTTATCCCTGATGTCCTTACACAGCTCTCTGGTCTTGGCCATTGTGGAGAGGTTGGAGTCTGTTTGATTGAGTGTGTGGACAGGTGTCTTTTATACAGGTAACGAGTTCAAACAGGTGCAGTTAATACCTAGGCATCTGGTTAGACTATAAACTCAACTTCCAGACTCACATCAACCATCTCCAATCCAAAATTAAATCCAGAATTGGCTTCCTATTTCGCAACAAAGCCTCCTTCACTCATGCTGCCAAACATGCCCTTGTAAAACTGACTATCCTACCGATCCTTGATTTCGGCGATGTCATTTACAAACTAGCCTCCAACACTCTACTTAGCAAATTGGATGTAGTCTATCACAGTGCCATCCGTTTTGTCACCAAAGCCCCATACACTACCCACCACTGCGACCTGTATGCTCTCGTTGGCTGGCCTTCATTATATATTCGTCGCCAAACCCACTGGTTCCAGGTCATCTATAAGTCTTTATTAGGTAAATCCCCGCCCTATCTCAGCTCACTGATCACTATAGCAACACCCACCCGTAGCATGCGCTCCAGCAGGTATATCTCACTGGTCACCCCCAAAGCCAACACCTCCTTTGGTCGCCTTTCCTTCCAGTTCGCTGCTGCCAATGACTGGAACGAATTGCAAAAATCATTGAAGCTAGAGGTTCCTATCTCCCTCAATAACTTTAAGCATCAGTTGTCAAAGCTGCTTATCGATCACTGCACCTGCATATAGCCCTTCTGTAAATAGCCCACACTACTACCTCATCCCCATATTTATTTTTGTTTATTTTCACTAATCTTGCACTCCAGTATCTCTATTTGCACATCATAATTTGCACATCCTTCATTCCTGTGTTAATGATGATAATTCTGTAATTTATTTCACCACTATAGTCTTATTTATTGTCCTACCTCTTAACCTTACTGCATTTTTGCACTACATTTTGCACTCTGTATATAGATTTTTCTATTGTGTTTTTGACTGTTTGTTTAATGTGTAACTCTGTGTTGTTATTTGTCGCACTGCTTTGCTTTGTCTTGGCCAGGTCGCAGTTGCAAATGAGATCTTGTTCTCAACTGACCTACCTGGTTAAATAAAGGTGAAATAAAAAAATAAAAAATAAAAATAAGAGTTGAGTCGATCAACATCCCCTGGAAGACCACCGTCTGTGACGATGGTTTAGGTTGAGGCCCAGGTCTTGAATGTGCATTAAGATTATCCTTGTGTCTGCTGTAGCTCGCTCTCTTGATTGAACACACACCAGCCAGTCATCCAGGTACAGTACCAGTCAAAGGTTTGGACACTTACTCATTCAAGGGTTTTTCTTTATTTTTACTATTTTCTACATTGTAGAATAATAGTGAAGACATCAAAACTATGAAATAACACATATGGAATCATGTAGTAACCCCCCCAAAATAAGTGTTAAACAAATCAAAATATATTTTAGATTCTTCAAAGCAGCCACACTTTGCCTTGACAGCTTTGCACACTCTTGGCATTCTCTCAACCAGCTTCACCTGGAATGCTTTTCCAACAGTGTTGAAGGAGTTCCCACATATGCTGAGCGCCTGCTTTTCCTTCACTCTGCAGTCCAACTCATCTCAAACCATCTAAATTGGGTTGAGGTCAGGTGATTGTGGCAGACAGGTCATCTGATGCAGCACTCCATCACTATCCTTCTTGGTCAAATAGCCCTTACACAGCCTGGAGGTGTGTTAGGTCATTGTGCTGTTGAAAAACAAATGATAGTCCCACTAATCACAAACCAGATGGGATGGCGTATCACTGCAGAATGCTGTGATAGCCATGCTGGTTAAGTGTGCCTTGAATTCTAAATAAATCACTGAGTGTCACCAACAAAGCATCCCCACGCCATCACACCTCCTCCATGCTTTACAGTGGGAACCACACATGCAGAGATCATCCGTTCACCTAGTCTGCGTCTCACAAAGACACGGCCATTGCTCGTGTTTTTTGGCCCAATCAAAGGACACTGTAGTAGTGGTTTTTTTGCAGGAATAAAATGAATGATTAGCCTTCTAGATAGTTATGGTAACAACAGTAATACAAATAACAAAATATTATTTATAATGCCACTATTAATAATAATATTAATTACAATATTAGCATTATAATAGCCTAATCAACTTTATAAAATCCTATTGTTAATTAGCCCATTCATATTGCACAATGTTCAGTACGTTTTTAATCTGACATGCTGCACTGTAGTACACAATTTCCTGTACATTGTGTTGCAGTAAAAGGACACTTCTAGTTTCCAAATCCACAGAGCTTACACCCAGAGAAGCGTTGCTGCTCATTTTGCGGCTCTTAGTGGCCCATCAACTTAAATCCAATAGTTTCTTCATATAGGACATACATAATTGCACCATACAAAGTTATCTGTACATTGTGTCGCAGTAAAAGGGGGTCCATTTTTACTCGGGAGCACTTCTAGTTTCCAAATCCAGAGTTTACACCCAGCCACAACCAGTACAAACATGGAAAAATATTTTCCCTGAATGAAAACACACCCAGTATTACACAAAATGCTATAGGATCACCCCAGTATTCAGTGAGTGTAGTTATTGGAGACATATGTAAATACCCCCAACCAAGCTTAAACTGTAGGCTAACCTCATCTTTACAGTCCTTTTTGCATCTCCAGGCAATCAACAAAAACATTAAAAGAAATTGACAACCAGATCATTACCAGTAAAACTCAGATAAAAGATAACTTTGCCACAACGCCCAACATGGTGAGATGATAAATGTTTTAACTGATATCAATAAAACGGTTTCATCTTTGTCAATAGATCGATGTAATGATCTGCTAGATTTTATTGATAAGTTAATGTTGTCGCTACATGATTTGGCCGTTAAAAATGTTGTCAATGTCAAATACATAGATAACTGTGAGAAATGTAAAACCTGTGTTTTGCAGAATGGCATCACAACTTCTGTTTTTTTAAATGAGTCTATCAACAGAGTCCTTTGACACTTTCCAGCGTTTAATCACAGGGGGATGCACCTAGTACATGTCATTTAGTGCTAGTCAAACAGTGTGGACTGCCACTCCAGATATTCTTATCCTTCATGTGAACTGTGTTACCTCAGATGGTGAATCAGTTAAGTGAGATCTGATATCCCCATCTCATAGTATTGACATTCCAGTTGGCAACAACAGGCAGACATACAGATTGAGCTTAGTAATATGCCACTCAGGCAAAACAGCATAAAAGGGGCACTACTGGTCACAGTTGATTTTTGACTGTTTTGAATTGAAGAATAATGAAAACACAGATGGAGTGATTTATTTTTATGACATTTGTAATTAGGGGCCTCATGGACAAACTAAAGGAGAAGAGGTCTTATGTAGACATTGCTCCCATTCAGACCCCCTCCAACTCCAAACATGCTAAGGGTTGTGCTTTACCCATTTTAGCCTTAGTCAGACAGTTATTTTTACATTAATACGTGTCACGTGTCAGTTTGCAATCTATGTAAAAAATAATAATATTTGAGTTAATAAAGTCACATACAAACATGGTCTCTTTTTTAATTTCTTGAGTAAGACAGCTCCAAAATGCAGGAGTTTCAGCTTAAATCAGTGCTTTCTGTGGTGGAGGGGCAGCCAGTGGAAAATACGGAGCGTAGGGGTTGGTAATGTTCTCTAGTTGCGCCGTGATTGGCTCAGTGTTCTCAGTCACGTTTTTTTTTTTTTTCACCTTTTTTAACCAGGAAGGTCAGTTGAGAACAAGTTCTCATTTGCAACTGCGACCTGGCCAAGACAAAGCAAAGCGACAAAAACAACACAGAGTTACACAGTAAACAAACATAGTCAAAAACACAATAGAAAATCTATATACAGAGTGCAAAATGTAGTGCAAAATGCAGTAAGGTTAGGAGGTAGGACAATAAATAGACCATAGTGGTGAAATAAATGACAGGTTATCATCATTAACACAGGAATGAAGGATGTGCAAATGATGATGTGCAAATAGAGATACTGGAGTGCAAGATTAGTGAAAATAACAAAAATAAATATGGGGATGAGGTAGTAGTGTGGGCTATATACAGGTGCAGTGATCAATAAGCAGCTTTGACAGCTGATGCTTTAAGTTAGTGAGGGAGATAGGAACCTCTAGCTTCAAAGATTTTTGCAATTCGTTCCAGTCATTGGCAGCAGCGAACTGGAAGGAATGGCGGCCAAAGGAGGTGTTGGCTTTGGGGGTGACCAGTGAGATATACCTGCTGGAGCGCATGCTACGGGTGGGTGTTGTTATGGTGACCAGTAAGCTGAGATAGGGCGGGGATTTACCTAATAAAGACTTAGATGACCTGGAGCCAGTGGGTTTGGCGACGAATATATAATGAAGGCCAGCCAACGAGAGCATACAGGTCGCAGTGATGGGTAGTGTATGGGGCTTTGGTAACAAAGCGGATTGCACTGTGATAGACTACATCCAATTTGCTAAGTAGAGTGTTGGAGGCTAGTTTGTAAATGAAATCTACTGGGAGAGCTAGAAAATTCAAGCCCCTTGGGTGCTGCCATAGATTTACATTAGAAGTGCCCACTCAAGAAGGGTCAACACAGGCCTCTTTCTAGCGCTCCGACCTGAAGATCACTGACGTCATGTTTCAACCTTGTTTTTTTCCCCCAGAGTTCCCAGTTGTCTTGAAAGCACCATAAATCCAGATAATGCCAGACTTTGATGACAAAATATGCCCACAAGAAGGACTGCCGCGCCACCTTTTCAAGTGAATCCAAAAATGTATTGTATGCTGTTACATAAATGATGTAATATGCCAGGGAGATATGTATACTGTAGCTAAGAAAGTAATACTAAGTGTAGTGTATGTTGTGTAGTAAGCTGTTAATAGCCTATGTGCCTCACCCTAATAATTTGGTCCCTTTCTCCCTCAGAACTTAGCTTGCTGTTCTGACTTGGTGGCGCACAGGAAATCAATAGTCAAGAGTCTCTGGGTCACAACCACAAAATACACATTTGTTATCAATAGCTATTTTGAATCTGTGTATAACAAAAGTCTTTAGTGGGTAGATTCTATCAATGAGTTTGTATGATACTTATTTCACCTTTGTTCCAGTTCACTTGTCCTAGATAAACATATAGTTGTCCATCATTATTCAATAATTGTTTAACCCAGATAATGCTGTTGTAAAACCAGTTCTGGAAAAACAAAGACTTGTTTTTGTATTTGATGTCTTTATTATTCCAGATTGTATATCTATGTGTAGAAAAATGTTTGTACATGAGTTTCCAAGTTAGAAGTACTTGTTTATGGAAGTTAGCAAGCTTAATAGGGATCTTACCCTCAAAGTTGCATTTGAGTAAGAATTCTAGACCACCAATCTGTTGGAATATTAGATTAGGGATAATATTTTTTTTATCTATTTGATTTTAAAGATTATAGAGGTTAAAATCCAGAGCATTCAACCCTCCCTCACTTTGGTTGCTACATGTTTTTAAGTCTTTCTGCAGATGGATGCAAGTAGCTTTCCATCATTGTTCATTAATGTGATTGTTCTCCAATTTTCTAACATCATAGGATCTTTGTTTTGGGGATTACAGAAATTAGGCCTTGTCATAGAAAGTAATTATACTTCCTGAAAATAATTATAGAATTCACTATTATCATTCCCTGGAGATTTATCTTTTAACTTGATACATATAATTTTTTTTAATTGATAGAAATGTTGCATAGTCTTTGACAGAGTCTAGAAAGGAAACATGTCACTAGGTAGGACAGGCATTACTGGTGTGAAGATTACCATATAATGCTGATATAATTTCTCACCTTCCTCCAAATATCTCCTTCTTGATATTACAAATGCCCCTTTTGCTCTCTTCATACATTCGGTCCATTTCTAGTTGTAAAGAAAATAACAGACCCTTTCCTTCTTCATCAAGGTCCTCCATAGAGATTAGATAATGTATTTCCTTAACAAGTTTCTCTTCCCTCAATCTTAAATTCAGCAGTTTAAGATTGTCTTATTTCCCCAAGTGAAGTCCTTTTTATCCGCATATTTAAATCTCCAAATATCAAATATTCCATGACCAAGACAGATTATTAAACTCAGGATTAACAATGCTGTATCTGTTAGGAGGGGGCTATCTGTCAATCATCACATTAGATACAGAATTAAAATCTCCACCTAAGATAATTTTGATATCCTGAAATACACCTTTAACTCTATTAATCTCTTCTTCAAATTCTTGAAATAATATCCTGTTTTATATGTTGTTGGATGCATAGATATTCCCTAGTAAAAACATTTCACTGTTCAAATTAACCAACGTCCAGAGTGGTGAGTCTTACTACTGATGACCTTCCCTTTAAATTAACCTTAAAACAGAGTGGTTGTTTTCATATGATGACCAGATATCGTTACCCCATTGATTTTTCCAAAAAGCTAGATCGGAAGAACAAGCATGAGTCTCTTGTAGAAAGTAAAAGTCTGCATTAAACCGTTTGCAATACAGGAAAATAGCCTTACGTTTGAGTAAATTACAAATACCCCTGACATTAATTGAACAAAGAGATAGACTTCAACCAACAACCTTGTTATGCTAATTTTATGTAACTCAAAAGGATTTCCATCCCATTATTAACCTCTCCAACAAAAAAAAGTAATACTGGTCATAAAGTTACCAAATTATTCTTACTCCCACAAGGGGGAGACATTGTGTAGACCTTACAATAAGCAGTTATTTTCCCATAGTGTTAAGTTTATCAGTTTTCAGGTCAGCCTTTTCTCATTCAAGTGTTTGTGTAAATTCTTTCCAATAAAAGGCTGCTTTTCACCTGGCAATTAGGCAGTGTTTAGGCCTAGCAACTCTGTCTGATCTGTTGGTGACCCAGATGATGGTTCTCCTCGGTCTCGTCTTTTACAATTTTTTTATTTAACTAGGCAATCAGTTAAGTACAAATTCTTATTTAAAGGCTAATTGATCATTAGAAAACCCTTTTGCAATTATGTTAGCACAGATGAAAACTGTTGTGCTGATTAAAGAAGCCATAAAACTGGACTTCTTTAGACTAGTTGAGTATCTGGAGCATTATTTTAATTTTTTATTTATTTAACTAGGCAATCAGTTAAGTACAAATTCTTATTTACAATGACTGCCTACCCCGGCCTCCCCTAACCCAGACAACGCTGGGCCAATTGTGCACCGCCCTATGGGACTCCCAACCACGTAGTGGCGCCTCTAGCATTGAGATGCATCTTTGAGTCTTCCCAAACGATGAACGATGTCACATTTTCCTGAAGTTTGGCTTTTGATTCGGGAATGACAGCTCCACAGATGTCAACAACTCTACATTTGATGTCCTTACTCACCTGCACTGGAATTCAGGTTCCACCTGTGCTGGCATCTCTCCACCTTATTCAGCTTCTGCTCTAGTTCAGCCACATTCTTTTACATTTCCTGGCAGATAAAGTGACATGAAAAAGGTGGACGTTAAGGTTTTCACTTCTCCAGATATATAGTCAACTGAAAAAAAAATGTATGGCCTCAATTGTCATCGTATTCGCCCTAACCATGTCCTCCAAGCCATTTGCCCTTTCATCCATCTTTGCTGTCAAAAGCATCACAATATTGTTTTGCATCTCAAGAAGTGACATCCACTCATCTTTTCCCCCTTTATGGTCATTTAGAAATGTCCTTGTTTTTGAAAGGCTAATTTTTTTGTCTATTAAAATAACATAAAATTGGTCAGAAATACAGTGTAGACACTGTTAATGTTGTAAATGACTATTGTAGCTGGAAACGGCTGATTTCTATTTTTCATGGAATATCTACATTGACGTACAGAGGCCCATTATCAGCAACCATCACTCCTGTATTCCAATGGCACATTGTGTTAGCTAAAGTTTATCATTTTAAAAGGCTAATTGATCATTAAAAAACCCTTTTGCAATTATGTTAGCACAGCTGAAAACTTATGCTGATTAAAGAAGCCATAAAACTGGCCTTCTTTAGACTAGTTGAGTATCTGGAGCATCAGCATTTGTGGGTTCAATTACAGGCTCAAAATGGCCAGAAACAAATAACTTTCTTCTGAAACTCAGTCTATTCTTGTTCTGAGAAACGAAGGCTATTCCATGCGAGAAATTGCCAAGATACTGAAGATCTTGTACAACGCTGTGTACTACACCCTTCACAGAACAGCACAAACTGGCTCTAACCAGAATAGAAAGAGGAGTGAGCAAGAGGACAAGTACATTAGTGTCTAGTTTGAGAAACAGACGCCTCAGAAGTCCTCAACTGGCAGCTTCATTAAATAGTACTCACAAAACACCAGTCTCAACGTCAACAGTGAATACTGGCCAATAAAAAAGATTAAGATGGGCAAAAGAACACAGACACTGGAAAGAGGAAGATATGGCTTTTTCTTTGCAACTCTGCCTAGAAGGCTTGCAGAACCTCTATTGGCAAAACATAGATGTTCTTGAAAGGTCCTCAACTATAAATTCTGTCATCGATGCCTTACATTTATTAAACAGACAGTGGCAGCAGTTGTGTTATCTATGTATGTTTGTTTTCCAAAGCAGTCCTTTTCGGAGGAAGCATTAAATCGATTTTGCCACAAGGATATGAGGCTAAAATTAGAATTAGGTACACCAAAACAGGTGCAAATGATTAGAAAACCCTTAGAGAGAAACTTAGGAGGCTCCAGCCTTCCATAAAGATTAGAAAGTTGGTCTTAACCATATGAGTGTGTGGTAACACATCATGCCAAGATCAAAATACCTACCCGAGGCCCTCAGAAGAAAGATTATTGTTGCCCATGTCTGGGAGGGGTTACAAATCCATTTACAAGCAATTAGAAGTACATCATTCCACATAATGTTTAGACATGATAATCCTCGTCAAGGGCACTTGCTGAAATCACAAAGAGAACCAAGTGGAAGTTGTTTTAATCTTCTTGTAAATATATTGTTTGCATTCTTTAAGCATTACTTATGACAAGTTTGAATGCATAGATTTTAGGCCAGTTTTCAATATAGGACTTGTAATTCTATGCATTTTTTTGTGTAGATTTTTGTGCTTTTGTACTTGCCTGATGACTCATCCTTTTTATGGGTGTTTCCCAGCAGTTTGTGATTGTTAGTATTTTGTTTCAGGGGTGGCTTCATGTTCAAGCCCCGTTCTACCACACCTGATTCTACTAATCAGCTTATTAGTAGAAACATGTATGGTAGAACAGGGCTTGAACAAAGGCTTGCATACCCTGTGGGTCCTTAAGAGCAGGCTGGAACAGCCCTGATTTAATAAGTACTAGTTCCTAAGTTTGATTACTGTAGGTTTGGCTGTTATTTTTTAAAATAAATAAGTCATTTTTACAGATATTCTAAAGTACATTTCAGTGTAAATAGTTTGGTTATCGTTAATGATTTGTGCATTTTCAGGAGTTTGCTCGATTGTCTTAAAAGCGATCAGGGACGTTATTTTAGTTTCTCCAATATTGTCTTAAATGGGTTTCTGTTTTTTAACTTCCCTACGGAAAATGGGTATTTCAAAGTAGCATCAAATAAAAACATTGATATTATTTCTGTTTCCATGTGTCATAATTTTGTGTCTTTACTACACTACAACTTACCTACATTTTGCATTCATGTACATCAGCAACTAATTGAAGGAGCTCTATGCATTGATTACCAGTTTTCTATGACTTTTCCACAGATTAAGGGCCACTATAATAGAAGGAATTGTGTACAGTGCAATATGTACACTGAGTATACAAAACATTAAGAAGATGCTCTTTCCATGACAGACTGACCAGGTGAATCCAGGTTAAAGCTATGATCCTTTATTGATGGCACTTGTTAAATCCACTTCAATCAGTGTAGGTTAAGGGGAGGAGAAAGGTTAAAGGAGGATGTTCAAGCCTTTAGACAATTGAGACATGGATTGTGTATGTGTGCCATTCAGAGGGTGAATGGACGAGACAAAACATATATAAGTGCCTTTGAACTGGGTATGGTAGTTAGTGCCAGGCTCACTGGTTTGTGTCAAGAACCGCTACGCTGCTGGGTTTTTAATGCTCAACAGTTTCCTGTGGGAATCAAGAATGGTCCACCCCCCCAAAGGACATCCAGCCAACTTGACACAACTGTCGGAAGAATTGGATTCAATATGGGCCAGCATCCCTGTGGAACACTTTCGACACCTTGTAAAGTCCATGCCTAGACGAATTGAGGCTGTTCTGAGGGCAAAAGGGAGGGGCGTGTGGTATACTCAGTGAATGTTCAATTTAACACAGAACACTACAAAATAATACCAATTTCCATCATTAGTCAGGCTTTTAAACGGACACTAGATGGGGTAGCTGTTCAAAGTTTTCATGAATGTTTCTTTTAATCATGTTAATTTTATTATATCTTATGTAAGCTGCACTGCAATTCAGTTTTATTGCTAACTGCCAAAGTGCTCCATTGTGGCACATGTATTTGTATAAATAAAACCTAGCTATCTAATATGCAAATATCTGGATGTAAGCTGATTTCCAACTCTTAAAGGACAACAATAATAGCAATGACAACCTAGTTCAGTTCTTTCTGTGGTGGTGGGGCAGCCAGCGGAAAATACGGAGGAGAGGGGTTGGTAATGTTCTCTAGTTGTGCCATGATTGGCTCAGTGTTATGTCACTCATGGGGACACTACGTCACAGCCAAGTCTATGGGTAGAGCTAAAAAATTCAAACCCCTTGGGTGCTGCCATAGAGTTAGATTAGAAGTGTCCATCCATAAAGGCTCAAGGTCATTAGCCACAGATAAAATGACTTCAAATCTACAGTAGCTTTGACTGATCATGTCAACACCATACTTTCAAAATCTTAGCTAGCAGTCATGATCATGAATCAAGTCGACAATCTACTGGCAAATCCTTTTTAATCCTTGTCATATGAAGATAAATAATGAAGAGAAATTATAGATAAAATGTATCGGTGCTCATCGGCCATAAACATTACAACAAGTTGCAAATCGCAAATTCAACAATGAGTGGTTTGGAAGCATCACTGGCTAACTGAAAGCATTGTAAAGCAAATCACTAGCCTGCTATACAGTGGAGTGGCTGTGTGGTCCCAAGTCTAGGATTAAGGGTCTCTTTTCCAAGTTTAAAATTATAAACATTCAACATTGGCCATGCTGTCAATGAAGCATGATTTGTGCTGCGCTCAAAACAACTATTAACTCAGAACTGCAAAATCGGACTTTAGTGAGTTCAAGACAACTGGGAACTCGCAAACAAATGAGCTACGACAGGGAAAATACGTTTTGAACGGTCATCCAACTCAGAATTGTAAATCCGGATCTTGGGCCTCTTAACTAGACCTGAAGATCACTGACATCATCATGATTCAACCTTGTTTTTTTTTCAGAGTTCCCAGTTGTCTTGAAAGCACCATAAATCCAGAGAATGCCCGACTTTGATGACAAAATTTGCCCATGAAGGACTGCCGCGCCACCTTCCTGTACAAGTGAGCACAGCACAACAAGGTGAGTCCAAAAATGTGTTGTATACTGCTGCATAAATGTAATATGCCAGGGAGTTATGTATACTGTAGCTAAGAAAGTAATACTAAGTGCATGTTGTGTAGTAAGCTGTTAGTAGCCCATGTGCCTCACCCTAATAATGTGGTCTATTTTTACCTCTTAATTTCACCTACTGTTCTGACATGGTGGTGCACATGTAGCCTATAACCTGTTTTAGAGAAATATAATCATTGAATATTATAAGAGCTTTCATTGTCTTCTTATATGCCCCCTTTATTTATCCTACGGTTCTGACTTGGTGTACAGGAAGATGGCCCATGTTCTGAATTCTGTCACTGTACATTTCAAAAGTGCTGAACAAAGTTATATTGACTACATAAGTCCTAACTCGCTCATTAATGTCCTAAATGACGGATTGCCTCTTATCCGCTTGTCGTCCCCTTATGCCATAGTTTGTACATCTCAATTGTCAGTAGAAACCACATTTGTTTAAGCAAATGAGCCATATCAGCTATGTTATTTCTTTTTTAAGGCAGTAAATGATGCTGAATGAACTGTTTCGCTCCTAGACAAGGCTCCGCTGATAGCCAGGTGCAGTTGTGGGAAGGTGTTGGGGATGCTGTTGTTGGGACAGCTTTGTGGGCGACGTTTGTCACCATTATAGTGCAATTAATGTATTGTTTAGTGTAGTGTAGTGGATTTGCTGGTATGCATCCCACATTATTAATTTTTTGACCCACCAAGATTTACATGCTAAAATCGCCACTGGTGCACTACGTATTTCCGATATGAAATATGGACGCAAAATGAGCAGCGATACTGCTGGGGGTGTAAACTCTGTGGATTTGTAAACAAGAAGTGCTCCTGGGTCCTGATAGAATGGACTCCCCTTTTATTGCGAGACAATGTACAGATCATTTTGTATGGTGCAATATGTATGTTGAATATGAAGAAATTATTGGATTTAAGTTGATGGGACACCTTATAAGGGCTGCCAAATGAGCAGTGACGCTCCTCTGGGTGTACAATGTATTATTTTTGACCATCTTCTATATGGGACTTATTCTGGCTAGGTCTTGCTTATTCTTACGGTTCTAATGGAAGTGGACCCTAGGTACACTCCTCGACCACTTATCGGTTTCCGGGTCACGGAGGAGAGATGATGTAAGAGAGAGTATGGAAGAGAGAATTGAATTGAATTTTCCCAAACGATAAATCCCCACCAAGGATTAAACTATGACGTGCGCCTCACCTTGTTTCGGCAGAGATACTTTTGAGGAGATGGGAACTCCATTGGAATCTATAAATCCTGTGTTCACAATCATCTATCTTCTGCAGAGGGCCTACTCTCACCTGGACAACGCAGGTTGCACTGTGAGGGTTATGTTTCTTGACTTCTCCAGTGCCTTCAATACCATTCAGCCCCTGCTACTGGGTGAGAAGATGAGGAGGATGAAAGTGGAAGCACCCTTAGTCTCCGGGGTAACCGACTACCTGACCGGTAGGCCACAATTTGTGCGGCTAAAGAGCTGTGTGTCAGAACGGGCAGTGAACAACACAGGGGCCCCCCCAGGGAACGGTCCTTTCCCCCTTCCTGTTCACCCTTTACACCTCAAACTCCGCAATTGTAGGGAGCATTAGGGGTGGGCAGGAGGAAGAGTACAGTAGCACAATCAATGACTTTGTGTTGTGGTGTGAGCAAAACCCCCTTCAGCTCAACATCAGCAAAACAAAGGAGATGGTTGTGGACTTAAGGAGAACCAAGGCCCTGACTGACTGCAGTCCCTATACAGGGGATGGATGTGGAAATGGTTGGTTTATACAAGTTCCTGGGAGTCCATATGGACAGCAGGCTGGAATGGGCTGGTAACACAGAGGCCCTGTACAAAAAGGGCCAGAGCCGACTCTACTTTCTGAGGAGGCTCAGGTCCTTCAACGTGTGCAGTAAACTACTGCATAGTTTCTACCAGTCTGTTTTTTTTGCAGTGGTGTGCTGGGGTGCCAACATAAAGGCTGGTGATGCTTCTCGGGTAAATAAGCTGATCTGGAAGGCTAGCTCTGTTCTGGGAATTAACCTTGACACTCTAGAGGAGGTGGCGGAGAGAAGGATCCTGGCCAAACTGCTGGCCATCATGGACAACGTCACCCACCCTCTGCATGCCATGGTTATGATGCAGAGGAGCACCTTCAGTCACAGACTAATCCCACCATGGTATGCCAGAGAGTGCTACAGGAGGTCCTTCCTGCCAGTGGCTATTAGACTATTTAATGCCTCACCGGGGTGCCATTATTCATTCAGCACTCATTCATTCAGGACTGTATATCCATATTCATGTACAGTTGTTATATCATGTGCAATAAGTAATTCTTGGACTGAACTTACGTAGTCATTCACTCAGGACTGCATATTATTATCCTGTCAGTAGTATCTTTTTTTCATTGCATTTAGTATATAAAATGTGCAATATGTGCATTGATCTGTAATCAAACCCTGTACTAAAGGACTGTATTTTAAGGGAATTATTATTATTATTACCCTAAATTATATCATACGCATTTAGCTATTTAAGTATCTTTCTCTGCCATCATCCTGTATAGTATAGTTAACCATGCAAATATTTTGTATTTATTTATATCAACTTGCAATATTTGTATCATTTTTCACCTAACACTCTAACAATGTATAGTGTACATATTCAGCCATTCACTCATACTATGCCATGCCTTTTCATAGCTTTTTGCACTCCAGACTTCTTGTATTTTTATACTTTTTCATACTGCCGCACTATGTATCGTGCATCTGTATTTTGTGTATTTCGTTCTGGCATTTTGCACCTGCCCTGTGTTTTTCGTTGCTGCTGACAAAGTAATTTTCGCACAGGGATCAATAAAGTACCTATCTAACGGCCATTGCGTACGTTACTCATGCGTCGTCAAATGGGCCGCGCCGTGCATTCTGTGTGATTCTAGGAAAAGGCGATAACCCCTTTAAGAATTGAATGGGACAAAATTGGCGCTAGCTCAAAAACCCAACATTAGCATGAATAACGTTAACAACAAGTACAACATTATACATGTTTTCCTAATTGTGAGATAATTCACTTGTTCTCTGTAATATCGTATAGTTCTGAAATCGTGACATTACGTACTTTCGATGAAAATAGGCAGGTTTCTCGACTCATACCGTGACTTTTAGAAGGGATTTTGTGACGCTGCATGACAACGTGAACGCGATTGGTCGACAGTCTGCCGGGCGGCGCGGTAGACGTTTCTCGCTGCTATTCTTGTCCTCCTCTAATAGATCTGGTTTTGGTCACGTGAGACGATTACGAAGATGGTGGAAGTTTCTTTCTTGAAGTGAAGCCGCAAAAGAACCCAAAACAGACAGGGATATTGGGGAAAGTTGTCTGTAACGTCACGTCTTCAACTTCTTCTGCCCTTGGATTCGGGTAAGCGAAATGACAGAGGTAGAAAGTCCTCAACCACAATATTTTGCAAACTCACTCTTCCACTGGGCTAGCCAGCCATGACACGAGCTAGCTAGCTTGTTTTTTTTAACCAGTCGTGTGATTGTGTGGTAACGATCTGTTGCCAGATGATATTTAACACGTAAACAAAAACACAATTGAGAAAATATTGAAGCCAAACTCTGCATCCCCGAGTAGAATACAGTATATGTAGCTAACATTTAGTTAGCTATCAGATTGCGGAGTTTCAAGGTTGTCGTTTCACTAATTTTGAGACAGAGCTAGCAAAGCTAACGTTAGTTAGCCTCCTTCCTTGTCAAATAGGTCGTCACTAAGCCTTTTGCCAATGTCATGCGCCTGACGATAACATCAAATCCTATAACGATGGCAAACAAATTGCAGCCATTATTAGCGGTGTTTATGATGTCCAGCCCTAATATTGTTAGAGTAAAATGCAATTTTGGTTCTCTTGCTGACTTCCGTTCACATATGTATCCATGACGGCATACTCTGTCATTTCACCATCCTGACCCTGCCACTTTGTTTTTTTTAGCTGAGGGGTGTGGCTGGGTAAATGTAGTTAACTTCTGACAAATGCGTTTTGGGTTATGATGGGTAAGACAGTAGTACTAAGTTCATAGACTATTTATAAGTTATATTCCTCAAGAATCAAATCTCTTCCTATTTGAATGTTGCACTGTAACCATTCCATGTTTTTAAAAGTTGAACATGGAATGGTTACAGTGCAATTTGGTCAGTTGATTTGGTCAGTTCTGTGGTGTAAGCGTAATAGCATATGTTTTTCACTTTTGATTCGTTTATGGAGTATCTGACACTCACAGAAACATCATTGGCTGATGGTGAATCATTCTTCCTGGTCACAGCTGATGAGCTCCTGACGAGTCATTTAGTTGGCTTGCAAAGCAGTCCATCACTGAGAGTAACACAGATCCTTTCTCTGTAGGCTGCAGAATCAGTACTGATTAATTATTAACTCTGGGTACAGCCAAAGTGAAAGTTTATACAGAGCTCTTTCTCTCATTTGCACAGGGGAGATAGGCAAGTAACATACATTATGCACAAACACAGTTAAGTAACCACAAACCAGGAAAGAAGACTAGGCTATGCTTCCTGAAGCTACTTTCACCAGTTTAATATTCTCTTGTGGCATTTTCCAGAGTGCAAGCATTTCTAAATGACTCATATTGTGAGATGTTGATTATACAGTGTATTCAGAAAGTATTCAGACCCCTTGACATTTTCCACATTTGGTTATGTTTAGGGATGAAACGGTTACCGGTTTCACGATAAACCACAGAAAAATTCCTGACGGTTAGTATTACCGTTTCAAATTGTAATTATTATTAAAACAGTGTTTGATTACTGTGGTTTGAAAAACTCACAGTAAATACTGTCCAGCATCAACCAAAGTTAGCAACAGTCTGACGCGGGCACCGCATGCAACGTGGGTTCTGTTTTGTGTGAAAACATGGCGGAAGGCAGTGACAGCGCTCAGGAGATTGCTAAGAGGACCAAATCTGAAGTGTGGTTGTATGTTGGGTTTTACAAGACTACGGTTTGCAACTGCACATTAGGGACAAAGATCATACTTTTTGGAGAAATGCCCTCTGGTCTGATGAAACAAAAATAGAACTGTTTGGCCATAATGACAATCGTTATGTTTGGAGGAAAAAGGGGGAAGCTTGTAAGCCAAAAAACACCATCCCAACCGTAAAGCACAGGAGTGGTAGCATCATGTTGTGGGGTTGCTTTGCTGCAGGAGGGACTGGTGCACTTCACAAAATAGATGGCATCATGAGGAAGGAAAATTATGTGGATATATTGAAGCAACATCTCAAGACATCAGTCAGGAAGTTAATGCTTGGTTGCAAATGGGTCTTCCAAATGGACAATGACCCCAAGCATACTTCCAAAGTTGTGGCAAAATGGCTTAAGGACAACAAAGTAAAATTATTTGAGTGGCCATCACAAAGCCCTGGCCTCAATCCAATAGAAAATGTGTGGGCAGAACTGAAAAAGCATGTGCGAGCACTCAGTTACACCAGTTCGGTCAGGACGAACGGGCCAAAATTCACCAAACTTATTGTGGGAAGGCTACCCAAAAAGTTTGACCCAAGTTAAACAATTAAAGGCAATGCTAGCAAATACTAATTGAGTCTGTAAACGTCTGACCCACTGGGAATGTGATGAAAGAAATAAAAGCTGAAATAAATCACTATTATTCTGCCATTTCATATTAAATAAAGTGGTGATCCTAACTGACCTAAAACAGGGAATTTTTACTAGGATTAAATGTCAGGAATTGTGAAAAACTTTGTTTAAATGTATTTGGCTAAGGTGTATGTAAACTTCTGACTCAACAGTACCTTTTACTGAGGTATGGCTTCCGTCTGGCCACTCTGCCATAAAGGCCTGATTGGTGGTGTGCTGCCGAGATGGTTATCCTTCTGGAAGTGGAACTCTGGAGCTCTGTCAGAGTTACCATCCGGTTCTTAGTCATCTCTCTGACCAAGGCCTTCTCCCCCGATTGCTCAGTTTGGCTGGGCAGACAGCTCTAGCAAGAGTTTATGGTTCCAAACTTTTTCCATTTAGGATTGATGGAGGCCACTGTTCTTGGGGATCTTCAATGATGCAGAAATGTTTTGGTACCCTTCCCCAGATCTGTACCTCGACAATCCTCTCTCGGCGCTCTATGGACAATTCCTTATACCTCGGTTTTTGCTCTGACATGCACTGTCAATTGTGGGACCTTATATAGACAGGTGTGTGCCTTTCCAAATCATGTCCAATCAATTGAATTTACCACAGGTGGACTCCAATCAAGTTGTAGAAACGTCTCAAGAATGATCAATAGAAGCGGGATGCACCTGAGCTCAATTTCTTATTTATTGATTTTTTTTTTATTTATTGAGTTCTCATTTACAACTGCGACCTGGCCAAGATAAAGCAAAGCTCATAGCAAAAATGTCTGAATACTTATGTAAATAAGGCATTTCTGTTTTTTATTTTAAATACATTTGCAAAATGTATTTAAAAATGTCTAAAAACCTGTTTTCACTTTGTCATTATGGGGTATTGTGTGTAGATTGAGGGAAACAAATAGGCTGTAACAAAATTTGAAAAAAGGGATGGGGTCTGAATACTTTCTGAATGCGCTGTAGATGTCAATAGGTGTAATCTCAGCAGGCTAGATTGGACACCCAGACTCTTGATCAGCTTGTAGTGAGACTAGTAGGATAATTCCTTGTACCAGCATAATATTTTATGTTTAATAGCAATATCATTTTATTACCATTCAAAAGAAGTCAATGTGTTTTAGTCGCTGGGTGGTTAACTAATATAATGCTGACCATGATATTTTATGCTCTTGTTCCATTAAACCAATAAAGATTAAATATCCCTCTGTCTGTAACATTGTAACGCATTGAACAAAAATATAATTCCTAGATTGAGGATGGGAAGGCTATGACTTGCATTGTATGGAATGTGCTTTGGCACATTTAATGAATGGTTGACTGAATGTGTGTTTTGTTTGTTACAGGTAGCCAACCCAGCCCTATGCCATGGCCTCCAGCGTTGCTCAACCAGGCCCTGGGAATGGCTACCCCATGAAGGCACAACTGCAAATTATGGGTTGGTTTATGGTTCTTGTCATTTTCATAATACGTAGTCTATTCATGTCATATTCTAGACGTCTTCAGGAGGGAAATTAAAAGGTGACATTTGGAGAATTAGGATACACGGTGTAGTGTCTGATTTTATATTTCCCTTATTTTTTATTTTGGTATTGGAAGCCAGTTGCATAGCCATGTTTTGTATTATAGTATAGGGGTATAGTCCATAGCAAACATAATAAATTATATTTCTCAGGGTATGGACTGTTTATTTTGTCTACACTCATAAAACATAATTGACCCAAAGTGCTATCAAACTAACTTCTACCAGACGGTCTAACTTCTATCTCTGCCCTAATTGACAACACTTTTCTTACATCCCCTCAGTGCTATCAGCAAAACTGAAAGAAAACAGGAAAAACTGGTTTGGCCCCAGTCCATATGTTGAAGTGGCAGTTGATGGGCAGTCCAAAAAGACAGAGAAATGTAACAACACCCACAGTCCCAAATGGAAGCAGCCCCTCACAGTGTAAGTTGTCGTTGTGTTATTGATGACAGTCAGTGTTGAGAACAAGGAACGTCATCTTAATTTAACGAGTACAAATTCTTTACACAAGTGGCAAGTGTACAGGGTTGACTGAGGATCCACTCATGATATACAGTTAACTGCCAATATAAAGTAAACACCAACATAGTTTCTTAATAGGGTGTTGTGCACCACGAGCTAGAACAGCTTCAATGCACCTTGGCATATATTCTACATGTGTCTGGAACTCTATTGGAGGGATGCCACACCATTCTTCCACTAGAAATTCTATCATTTGGTGTTTTGTTGATGGTGGTGGAAACTGCTGTCCCAGGCACCGCTCAAGAATCTCCCATAAGTGTTCTATTGGGTTGAGATCTGGTGACTGAGACGGCTATGGCATATGGTTTACATAATTTTCATGCTCATCAAACCACTGGGGACATAGCCATGGTGGCCAAAGTAATGGCCTGTTTTATTTGCCCATTTTTATACATGACCCTAAGCATGATGAGACGTTCATTGCTTAATTAACACACCTGTGTGGAAGCACCTTTCAATAAACTTTGTATCCCTCATTTACTCAAGTGTTTACATTATTTTGGCAGTTACCTGTAGTAGTGCCAAGTGCCAACACATTCACACAGTCAATCCCTTAATTATATACTGTAGCTCTGGACTCTTACTCTACTGGCCCTTCTTAATTTAGAGTGGGCCCCTCTCCTATTTCAGTGTGTCATGGTGTGGTGTATTCAGAGCAATCATACTATGGTGTAGTAAGCGGATGTGCTTCCACCACTGTATTTTCCTGCAAGCATTCAGGATTTAACTAGGCAGCTGTTATAGTAGGCATGGACACTTGCTTCTAGTCTCCCTGCTAACGCTGTTGAAACATTTCTTCAAATGGAATAATAATCATCATAATAATAATGTATTCAGCGTTTTTATAGTGCTATTCATTACATAAAGAATCTCAAAGCACTTTAAGGCAACAAAAATGACAAGCAATTTAGAAAAATAACATCATTAGATGTTCATCAAACTATCATCTTAGACGCTTTCATATATTACCTCTCACCTAAAATATCAGCTATATTTACAGTGAATTAACTGTCATCTTCATTGTCTATCTTTCATCTCGTCAATAGAATTGTCACTCCTTTTAGCAAGCTAATCTTCCGAGTATGGAGTCACCAGACCTTGAAGTCGGACATATTGTTAGGCATGGCAACTCTGGAAGTCAGCGAAACACTCAAAGCCAATGACATGAAAAGTAAGTGTCTTCCTTGTATCATGTTATGCATACCTTGCTTGGCTATGTGATGAAGACCTGTACTGTACTGTGTCTGTGTGCTAGTTCTCTCTCTCTCTCACACACACACACAACACGGCACAGGCACCACTCTCTGCTTTGAGGCAGATGAGATTACTTTCCCCTCATAAAGAGTAAATTCAGTCCACTGCCAATTTTCTAAACACATATAAGCCAAACCAAACCAAATATCACATCACTCTCCTATTTTGATGATATGATAACATTGGTTTGAAGTAGGATAATTACTTTCTTATGACTGTATATTTGCCAAGGTGATAACAGAGAGAAACATTGGCCATAGTCTGTGGTGTACTATCCATGCAGTACTTTACCTCTCATGTCCCAAACTCGTTAGAGTCCTGGTGTAAAGTGGTAGATGCGAGGCACTGAGTGGAAGGAGGGTTTTTAATACATAACCAATGCTTTTGTTCCATGTTTTTTTTCCCCAGTCTCTGAGGTGGTGCAGACGCTGCAGCTGAGTGCAGACAGAGACCAGACAGATTTCGTGGGGGACCTGTCTGTCTGTCTAGACGGCATGCAAGTGGACCCAGAGATGTTTGCCTCTGCTGCCGAGGCGAACACCCAAAGTGAGTCTGCTCTGTGCAATGTTAACCACGGTGTTATGTGTTGATTTGTATGTGTTGATTCTGCTCCAGCTTCCCCTCAGTACGTTCAGTTCCCAACTCTGTATTTCTGGATCTCAGGTACATCGAATGGGGAATCGCAACAGAACGGGGATGATGTGAAGTAAGTATATTATTCATGGTTACTGTGGTAATGATACTCTTGCCTATATTAGTATATGGGCACTGTCTTGTCAGTGCTCCAAAGTAATAGTTGATCTTGTGGCAGGCGGAGTAGAGACAGCTCTCCTTCTGTGGATGGTTTGGAGCTTAGAGCTTCCCCAAATGGTTGTGCGGTCGCAGTGAATGACACAGGGTCTTGCAAAGGGTCTCCTGCTCTGTCAGCAGGGGGCTCCAGGGGTAATCCTCTACGGCCCCCTAGGCCCTCCCGACCACCACCACCCACCCCGCACAGACCAACCTCCTCTCCAGGTAAGGCTGTCAACCTCCTAATCCATCTTAAAACCAACAGCAATGCTCCTGGGGATTTATTGGCATAATATTTTGCTTTATATGTCCACAATTAAAGCATTTGTCAGAAAATGACACTAGATGGTTTTGTTTTCTCAAACTCAATCTTCTTTTCTCATTCACTGGTTCACAGCAGCATCCTCTAATGGATCCATTCTGACTGAAGAAAGCAATGGCCCCAGCTCAGAGACCCCAGTCTGTACGCCTGCACCTGCAGTACCAGACCCCAACGCCCCACCCCCTACACACGACCAGAGCCAAGCAATAGCAGCCAGCCAAGCAGACAGTGTAACCCTAGGGCCCCCCAGAGCCCCCGCTGTCGCCGGAGGCCCATTGCCTTCTGGGTAAGGGTCAAACCATCCATGGTGATCTGGCTGGTAGAAACACACTGTTAGTCAGTTTGTGGTGTCAATACAACTCCACCCTCAGGATCATCTTACTTTTATGCTCTGTTAAAAGAGATTGGAATATGGCTGTGGCTGTTGTTGTGACTGCTTTCCAACTGCAATGACCTTGTTATTATTGCTCCAGGGTTACGTAGTCTCATCACTTTTGTAATTTAACTCTACCCGACCTGCCGTGACATGCTTTTTGCTTTTGTAGCTGGGTGACTGATGTTGTAAATGTTTTAATTTTCTTTGAATCACATGTTCGTGAAGATGGGAGCAGAGGGTGGATCAGAACGGAAGGCTGTATTTCGTAGATCACGTGGAAAAGAGGACGACGTGGGAGCGGCCTGAGCCTCTACCTTCTGGGTAACTCCCCTTACTTATCCTGTGTCTTTTTCCAATCCACGTATTTACACAAGTTCACAAGACAATCAGAGAATAGTGTGTTTGTTACTAGAGGATATTAAATGCCAAAGCTCTTTATATAGTCTCCCCTGTTCCTCTTTGCCCTGTGTGTAGGTGGGAGCGACGAGTGGACCCCGTGGGCAGGGTCTACTTTGTAGACCACATCACCAGAACTACCACCTGGCAACGGCCCACCATGGAGACAGTACGGAACTATGAACAGTGGCAGCACCAACGCAACCAGCTACAGGGTGCCATGCAGCAGTTCAACCAGCGCTTCATATTTGGGGTGAATGGGGTAAGAGTTTAATGGGAAACTTGGGGATTTTGGCAACGAGGCCCTGTATCTACTTCCCCAGAGTCAGATGAACTCGTGGATACCATGTTTATGTGTCCATGTCCAGTATGAAGAAAGTAAGATATAGTTTTGCGAGCCAATGCTAACTGACAATATAAACATCTTTGTTGAATTTTTTTGCTTCTCTTAACTCTGTTTTACATATTGGGCTGTAAACAGTGCAATCAGATGGGGATATTTAACCAATCTTTATCAGTTGATTTTTAACTTTGTTTGTATTTTATCTTTATGTTCTCTTGTGCACTGAAGCTCCAGGACCAGGTTGCAGCCACTGAGAATAAGCAGTTTGATCCCCTGGGCCCGCTGCCACATGGATGGGGTAAGATCTCACTCACTACCTCACATCTCACATGAAAAGGTCACAGGTGAATTTGTTTTCTAGACTTTTGAATGAATTTATGATTGTACTTAAGCTGTTCTGTTTCATCACATTTATGTTCTCAGAGAAAAGAACTGACAGCAACGGGAGAGTGTACTTTGTCCAACACACCACACGGACTACACAGTGGGAGGACCCTCGCACTCAGGGGTGAGAAGTTAATCTGTACTACTCTTAGTACAAATATGTAACAGCTTCTTTTTACCTCATTGGGGGCTAGCCTGGCACACCTAGAACAGGGTAAGATTAGCTCGGCCCCTGGGTCTAGTACTCTCCACATGCCCATACACTGGAATTGAAGTGTAAATTCAGACATTGTGCAGATCTGTATCCAGGTATTGTGTTGACACTCCCTCTGCCTCAGGCTGCTGAATGAGAAGCCTCTTCCAGAGGGCTGGGAGATGAGGTTCACGGTCGACGGCATCCCATACTTTGTGGACCACAACAGGAGAGCTACTACGTACATCGACCCTCGCACTGGAAAATCCTCACTGTACGTCCCAACTTTACAGTCACTTATCAAAGCATTGGACTACCTCTCTGACTAAATGTAATTTGTCTTTGAGGCCATAGTTTAGACTAAAACTAGGCTCTATGTAGAAAACACGGGTCTGTTTCATAGGCACTAGTTTTGACTCCAGCGATGGAACTGTTGCTAATAATAATAACGCTTTCTTTCTGAACGCAAAACGTCAAATTAGGATGACTAATATGGGCTGAACAAATAATGTACCATAATGACATTGGTGTACTGTCAACATGACTGCTCTCTGTTTAACAGTGACTATGCTGTGCTACATTACCCCAACTAACAGGAATAACCTGTTTGGTGCCTTTCACAGGAATGCTGTTTGTCTGCTTACCTGTAGCCTGCTTTGGCTTAAACATTTATCATTATTTGTTTAGTCTGTGCAGAGTAGTGAAATCATAACATTTTCTGACTGTCTGGGGTGTATGGTTTGACATTCTTGTATAGTTCTAATACACTATAGTGACAGCCAGGTAATCTGACAGAAAGCTGATTCAGTATTTGGTCCATGATTCCTTTTCCTTCCCTCTCTCTCCAACAGTGAAAATGGGCCCCAGATAACTTACGTTCGAGACTTTAAAGCCAAAGTCCAGTACTTCAGATTCTGGTGCCAGGTAGGTGTCATGCCTTCTGAGTTTGTGGTTAAACAGTGACATTGTTTTTATGGTCAACAGAACAACATGAATTCCAATGCACAGTGACCCAATTAAATGAAAAAGATGACCCGCTATTTCTGTTGGCACATTTGAAAAAAATTATCTGCTTCAAAATCACTCATGATTTCCTCTTCTTGTCCAGCAATTGTCAATGCCTCAGCATGTAAAGATAACTGTCACCCGCAAAACCCTGTTTGAGGACTCGTTTCAGCAAGTGAGTAAACATCCTCCCAAATGAGCACGTTGACACTGACATAGTATGTTGTCCATATTAATTTGTCTCTCTCCATTGTAGATAATGAGCTTCAATGCACAGGACCTCCGCAGGAGACTATGGATTATATTCCCTGGGGAAGAAGGCCTTGATTATGGAGGGGTGGCAAGGTAATGTTATAATGTAATGTTTTCAAGTGCTTCCATGCAGTTATTGCACCCTAATAAAGGTCTGTGCCATTTAAGGGAGGACGATATATTTTTTTCTTTTTCATGATCATGGCCTTATTTGTATTACAGCATACTGAATGACTGTCATTCATATTCCATTCACCCAGCTCAATGTAACATCGATAAGTTTAGGCTACTACATGTTACTCTAATTTGCCCGATACCCTTCATGAGGTTGCTACAACCTAGCCTACAAATGAAAGTTTATAACATAGGTGCACAGGTCCAGAGACAAATTGGAGTAATCAAGGTGACAGTGACACATTCAATACCACCTTGCACACTCTCCTGCATCTAACTGATCTAGGGTGTAATCGGTAGTCCAAACGTTTTGCAACTAAAACAATAGTTTCTATTTGACAAATTCAGGTAGGTCCATCCTAGGGCTGTGGCAGTCATCAAATTTTGTCAGCCGGTTATTGTCAAGCAAATAACTGGCGGTCTCACAGTAATTAACATAAAGACATTTAGCATCTCCTGGCTTCCACGCATAGCCTAGAAGCCACTGATGCAGACCTTTTGGAAAGTCAATTAAATCCATGTCATGCACATCACAAAAAAAACATTATTTATTTATGATGGGAAGAAAATATAGTCTATTTCAGAAGAACAGAATAGCAGACTCTTGAGTTGTCCTTATGGTTGGCCCTGATCTGGCTATGCCATATTGCTGTGGGTTACACTAGTTCATTTAGCTTAGAATTCCGTGGCATTATTTTATTTTATATTATGAAGAATACAATTGAAAGGATATTTTCTCCAAACGATTTGAGGGAGTGCGCACATGCGGCTATTCTGTATTGAGCGGTTAACAAAGAAACAGGTCCTCCTATATACTTAATTTACTTCACAATGCCTCTATTTTTCCGGCGGCTTCCCCATTGTGTGGCTGTAATTCCCCCTAAAAAAATACATGCCTTTTGCGGACAGTGGATGTTGTGCCCTTGGGCTGAAATAAATAATTATAATTCCTTTCTCCTGGCTGTGTGCTCTGACGCACCTCTCACTCATATGGTTCTCTGAGATACTGTCACTAAATTCTTATTAGCCAATGCGTCACGTAATCGGGTCTTTCTCAAAGGCTACAAGTGTCGGCCAACACATCGTGGACTCAACTCTGCGCGTCCTTATCCAATTCCGAGGCGAATATTGAAGATATTGGAAGAACTGTCCACATTTACTTTTCGTCCACCAACAAGATGAGTAGGCCTAACGAACAGCAAAAGCACTACTATCCCCCATAGTACAAAAGTTTAGCTATTCTGAGAAATAAATATTCCAAACATAGTCTGGGACAGTTGTGGGATGCGATAGTTCCCCTAATTAATAGCATTTTTTAAGCAACGAGGCTGATGCAACAGATCAGAACGTTTTGCTTAAAATGTTGATAAACTATTAGGCTATTTCTTCACATTATAAGCACAGCAATATGCACATGGCAGTAGGCTATACGTTTGAATGTTCCAGAATACAATCAATTAGCAGGTAAACACCATTCTCAAAAGTGACCGCAAATGCGATTATGCGTGTAATGCTTTTATTATAATTTTAATTTTATATTGAACCTTTTATTTATCTAGGCAAATCAGTTAAGATCAAATTCTTATTTACAATGATGGCCTACCCCGGCCAAACCTGGACGACGCTGGGCCAATTGTGTGCTGCCCTATGGGACTCCCAATCACGGCCGGATGTGATTCAGCCTGGATTCGAACCAGGGACTGTAGTGACGCCTCTTGCACTGAGATGCAGTGCTTTAGACCGCTGTGCCACTCAGTGCATGGCTTTGCAGTCCTAAAGGCACAGACTAGAAATCACTGTGTGTATTGGGTATATGTTGTGTAACTGTTAGATATACTGCACTGTCGGAACTAGAAGCACAAGCATTTCGCTACACCTGAATTAACATCTGCTAAACGTGTATGTGACCAATAGAATTTGATTTGAGCTTGAGGGCTCTACACTATACTTGAGGGCTCTACAGTATACTTGTTTTGTCACGCAAACTGAAATTACGTTTTTATATTTTTTATTCTGAAAATGTTTCACCATTTTTATGAAATTCACTGTGTAGGATGGTCCTCCCCTTCTTCCTCTGAGGAGCCTCCACTGAAGTTATTGTAGTGGTGAAGGTACCTTCTGTGCCCCCTGTTCAAGGTTTCAGCTACTTGAATTACATTGTAAAACATCCTAGATAAGGGTGGTTGTCTACCAGTTGATATTTGACCCAGTTATGAAGTATGCTGTTAACTGGATGCTTGCAGACAGGTTTAGTATTGTGATGTAATATACATTTCTCTCTTTGTAGGGAGTGGTTCTTCCTGCTGTCTCACGAAGTGCTGAACCCCATGTACTGCCTGTTTGAGTATGCTGGGAAGGACAACTACTGCCTGCAGATCAACCCTGCCTCCTACATCAACCCTGACCACCTCAAGTACTTCAAATTCATCGGACGCTTCATCGCCATGGTGCCTATTTTTAGTCACTGCCGTTGAAAAAACGTAATGTGACATTTGCGAGTGCAAAGATCTGCTGATGCAGTTATGCATTTTTAAATGTTAACCTCCTGATCTCTTTTCTCAGGCTCTTTTCCACGGGAAGTTCATTGACACAGGCTTTTCACTGCCGTTCTACAAGCGCATGCTGAACAAGCCATGGGCACTGAAAGATCTAGAGTCTATTGACCCAGAATTCTACAATTCTCTCATCTGGATTAAGTGAGTCTTCTGAGGAAGCTGTACTGAAATACATTTTGGTTGTAATGGATATAAATGTTTTAGTGGCTGTGATGAACACACATTTAACTTATTTTTCTTGATGACAGAGTTGTTTTCCATTTTGGGTCGCTGATACATGTATTTGTCATCTGTTGTGCACTTCAGGGAGAACGACATCGAAGAGTGTGGCCTGGAGATGTACTTCTCTGTGGACAAAGAGATTCTGGGTGAAATCACCACTCATGAGCTCAAGCCGGACGGAGGAGAGGTCCTGGTCACTGAGGAGAACAAGGAGGAGTATATCAGGTCTGTCTCTTAGTACCTCTCCGACTCCTTTTCACTACTGTCCTGGGGTGTGTTGCCTTGATGGTCTGTGTTTCTCGCCCAGGCTTGTAGCAGGATGGAGGTTGTCCAGAGGTGTGGAGGAGCAAACCCAGGCCTTTTTTGAGGGCTTCAACGAGGTCCTCCCACAGCAGTACCTGCAGTACTTTGACGCCAAAGAACTTGAGGTACAAGTCTTAGTTTGGCCTACTTATTTACACCAGGTTCCCCATATTCACTGTGGTAAATATGACAGTTTTTGTTCCAACCCACATGTACCAGTGAGCCAATTGTTACTTGTCCACTTCCTGCAGGTGATGCTGTGTGGGATGCAAGAGATCGACCTGGCAGACTGGCAGAGGAACACCATCTACAGACACTATGCACGCAGCAGTAAGCAGGTCCTCTGGTTCTGGCAGGTTAGTGTTACACATCTCTCCACACCAGTGCTACAATCAGGTGACACATCTCCTCAGTATCATTACAGTCAGATCATGCACCAAAGAACATGTATGAACATGCTGTACCCTCCTGGACTTCCTTTCCAGCTCGTCAAAGAGATGGACAACGAGAAGCGGATGAGGCTCCTCCAGTTCGTCACAGGCACCTGTCGCCTTCCTGTCGGAGGCTTTGCTGACCTATTGGGTAAGGAACACAACAGAGGTAAAAGATAATGAAATGTAACATTATGCAATTTTTATCTGTAAGTAGATGGGTTAGTGACTTAAATATTTGGTTTTGTAGGGAGCAATGGCCCACAGAAGTTCTGCATTGAGAAGGTGGGAAAGGAGAACTGGCTACCCAGAAGTCACACCTGGTGAGTACTGTATGTAAGAGTCAAAGTTAAAACAGAGTAAAGGCTTCACTCGACAGATTACTAACCTGCCTATATTTTACCCTTCTCTAGCTTCAATCGATTGGATCTGCCTCCTTACAAAAGCTACGAGCAGCTGAAGGAGAAATTGATGTTTGCGATTGAAGAGACCGAGGGTTTTGGGCAGGAGTGATCAAGCAACGAATCAATAGACAGAGTTGTGTGGTCTTTATTTGTCAGTGTTTAAGTCAGGGAGCCTCTTGAAGACCAGGGTGTGTTTGTGTGTGCTTGCCAGTGTTTCCCCTATATGCATTTAGCAGTGACGCGCCAACGCTACCTCCTGCAATTTTTTTATAATGTGGATGTATAGATGTATGCCCAGGAAGACCCCATCCACTCCCCCACCCATGCAAACTCTGCCACCGCTGCTGGAAAAAATCCTAGGGGAAACACTGCTTGCTGTTGAAGGGAGAGAACTCGCTCTAAAATACTGGATGAATATTGGCGGAGGATATCGATCAACAGTAAACTGCTCCCGTCTCTCAATGTTCCCCACATCATGCATGAACGCTGGAAACCCACCCTCAATAACATCATATATATGGGACAGGGATATCAGAAGCATCGGTCCCATCATCCTTTGATTGACCCACCACTATTTCTGACAATACCAACGCTGACTTTGAGGAAAATGAGGACCTTTGATCAGGGAGTGTCCAGATCCAGAAGTTGCACATGCTTCAAAATGGAACAGTCCTTCTGTTCAAGGCTCCTTAGCATTTATCTGTGAATCAATAAATTATTGCAAGTGACAATATTAGCCCCTATATTTATGGTACCAGAGTACTATGACCCTAGTTTTATAGGGCATTATGATATGACATGATCAAATGTAGTACCTTTTTTTTAAGTATTCTGGGGAATAAGAAGTGTGAAATGTTTGTCTAGAATATTGCCTTGATGTCTTCGGTGATCTGAGATACAACCACATTGTGGAGACTAGATATACATGTAGCTTTTAATAGCCTGGGAGATTTTTAACATACGAATATATAGATTTTTATATTAATGGGAGATGTTCCCATACCTTTGCCACGGCAAGAAAAACATATTTTTTTCTGGGAAGATTATGAATGGAAATCCCAGGGAAGTAAATGTGTAAATAATATAACTTACGATGCGTTGCAAATAAACAGTCAGCTCCTTTTATTTTTGTCTCCAGATGCAACTTAACTGCTCTCCCTGTATATGAAACCATGTTGTAAATTGTGTTAACAAATGAATTTCCTTTTTATAAAAAGGGGTTTATGGTGAAATGCCATTTTGATTTATGTACATTATAAATGTGTAAGAAAAAAAAGATTTCTGCTCAAATTACATGGTTTTAGTGGTTTTCCTTTGAAGGTGTTAGTGTCATATGAAAACATTTGTTAAAATCATGGCTATCCATTTTGAATAGATGCAGCTTATTTTATTCAATAAACATCAAGTGCATGCCTTAAGATTAATACATTACATAAAATGTTTTTACAAAATAGAATCGGTACCTCTAAGGTAGTCAGGAATGTCCACAATAGATTTACTGTACATGCAGGTAAAAAAAGACATTTTAAACCAGAAGTGCTTTCGTAAGGATGAAAACATAATCTGGTCGTGGATGAGGCAACTCACTGTTCTGAATAACAATCATCACTAAAAGGAAAAAGTGGCAAGCTTCAACGTTTTAATATAAAACGTATAGAAACCCCTTTAATTGGAGGTATAGTGAGATTCAAATCCCTTTCACATGCAGAGGTAGTCTCAGGACAATATCCTCTCCTTCCTCCAACTGATCCTCAACTGGAACAATTGACTTCACCGCCTGAGGGTCCTCAATTCTCTCCTCTTCCTCCTCCTTTTCATCCACCTCCTCTTCCCTACTCTGTTCCAACTCCTGGTTCCCTTCTGTCCTGTGTCCCTGCCTCTTCTCTGCCCCGTCCTCCACCACCGCAGCCACTGCCATGGGGCACTTGTGGTCTCTGTAGTACTTCTGTCGCGTAAAGCCCTTGTTGCAAGTGGCACAGCGGAAACGATAATTGTCTGTGTGCGAACGTTGGTGCTCCAGCATGTGGGCTCTTCTGCTGAAAGCTTTCTGGCAGTACCCACATTTATAGGGCTTGATACCTTGGGATGACAGAAACAACGGTAAGGATCTCTATTGTTTTGAATCCTAACTTTAAAATGGCTTTCAAGACTTGCAACAGTTTACAGCTACTAATCATTTACAACAGACAGGAAACACTCACCAGAATGAGACAATATGTGTGCCTTTAGCTTGTCTGGTCTGTTAAACTCTTTAGTGCAACCAACATGTGTCCTGAAAGCACAAAACAATGCTTTGAATACACCAATAAAAAAAGGTGAGCTTTCTCTTTCTGTTACATTGATGTCAAAGGTATCCCCAGCTTTTTATTGGAATCCTTTGTGGCTCAGCTTTCTAAATAGCCTCACATGTAATCTGTTAGGACAACAGAAGCCTCACTTACCGAAATGGACATTTGTATTTCTTAAAGGGCTCATGAATGAGCATGTGCCTCTTCACCTTGTCCTTCCTGTTGAACATGGCCTCACAAACAGAACATTTGTATGGCTTTTCTCCTGCAATGGAATGACAGTGTTGCCATAAGCACAGCAGGAAGAATTGAGTGAAAGTTATTCGTATCATGGGGTAATGTGTCTGCGTGCCTCACCTGAGTGGATACGAGTGTGCAGTTTGAGGTAGTGCTCGGTTTTAAATAACTTTTTACATATCTGACATTTAAACCTTCCTCCAATACCATGTGTGGGCAGGTGTCGCCGGAAATACCTCTCACAAGGAAAAACCTGACAAAATGAAAAGCTTTCTTTAGAGTCTAACTGTGCTTGGAAAGTAGATCCTAACCTAGCAGTGAATGACAACCATTTTTTTCTAGACCATACCTTTTGGCAATGTGGGCAGGGGAAGTTATGTGAGGCGGTTAATAAATGCTGCTCCAAGGCCTCTTGCGTGGCGTACCGGCTTTGGCATTTCATGCACCTGCGTGATAGAAACACTTGTGAAACCGCTAACCATGGGGTCAAACTAAAACACAGAGAGAAGTTTTGATCACACTGAAAATAAAATGTTTGAACCAAAGCCACTGACTGAACTTTGTAAGCATTAATATGGCCTAATTAGAAGAGTGGAGATGGTGAAGCTGACCTATAGAAAGTGGTCTCCTTGCGTGGGTTCTGCTGGGGACAGAAGCAGTGGGAGTACTGGTGCACCCCCAGCTCAAACAGTGAGGGGAACACCTTGCTACACAGGTGGCAGCGGTAGGTGAGCTGCTCCTGGTGCGTCCGGATGTGCTCCAGGAACAGATCCAGCTTCTGGAACGTCTGGGAACAGGACTTCACCACACACTTATATACCTGAAACACAGCAAGAAGGAACATTAGAAGGATGAGTGGTGAGAACAGAGCTTCTAAGAAAGACATCTGACACAAATCAAATCAAAGTTTAATGGTTGCGTTCACAGATTTGAAGATGTTATCACAGGTTTTAAACTCCAACAGTGCAGTAATACACATAATCCAGAAAAATGTTAAAATAAGTTATATAGGATGAGCCGTGACTAGAATACAGTATATACATATAAACGTGGGTAAAACAGTATGTAAACATTATTAAAGTAACCAGTGTTCAAGACTATGTACATAGGGCAGCAGTCTCTAAGGTGCAGCATAGAGTACCGGGTACTGGGCGGAGGCCGGCTTGTGATGACTGTTTAACAGTCTGATGGCCTAGAGAAAGAACCTGTTTCTCAGTCTCTCGGTCCCAGTTGACGCACCTGTACTGTCTCCACCTTCTAAATGGTAGTGAGGTGAACGGGCCGTAGCTCCGATGGCTGAGGTCCTTGATGATCTTCTTGGCCTTCCTGTGACACCGGGTGCTGTAGTAGTCTGGGAGGCCAAGCAGTGTGCCCTCGGTGATGCGTTGGGCTGACCGCACCACCCTCTGAAGAGCTCTGCGGTTGTGGACATTGCAATTGCCGTACCAGGCAGTGATAAAGCCTGACAGGACGCTTCAATGGTGTATCTGTAAAAGTTTGTGAGAGTCTTTGGGAACAAGCCGAATTTCTTCAGCCTCCTGAGGTTGAAGAGCTGTTGCACATTCTTCACCACACTGTCTGTGCGAAGGGACCATTTCAGGTCGTCAGCATATCAAGGAACCTGAAGTTTTTGACCCTCTCTACTGCAGCCCTGTCGATGTAGATGGGGGCGTGCTCTCTCTGCTGTCTCCTGTAGTCCACAATCAGCTCCTTCCTTTTGTTGACATTGAGGGAGAGGTTATTTTCCTGGCACCACGCCGCCAGGGCTCTCAGTTCCTCCCTGTAGGCTGTCTCATCGTTTTTGGTAATCAGGCCTACCACTACTATGTTCTCAGCAAACTTGATGATTGAGTTGGAGACGTGCGTGGCCATGCAGTCATGGGTGAAAATGGAGTACAAGAGGGGGCTAAGCACTCCTGGTGGGGCTCCCGTGTTGAGGATCAGCGTGGCGGAGAAGTTGTTGCCTACCTTCACCATTTGGGACAGCCTGTCAGGAAGTCCAGGATCCAGTTGCACAGGGAGGGGTTCAGACCCAGGGCCCTGAGCTTAGTGATGAGCTTGATGGGCACTATGGTGTTGAAGACTGAGCTGTAGTCAATGAATAGCATTCTTACATAAGTATTTATCTTGTCCAGGTGAGATAGGGAAGAGCAATGACGACTGTGTCATCCGTGGATCTGTTGGAACGATATGCTCTAGGGTGTCAAGTAAGGTGGAGGTGATATGGTCCTCAAGTAGCCTCTCAAAGCACCTTGAGATGACAGTAGTGAGTGCTACGGGGCAATAGTCATTTAGTTCAGTTACCTTTGCTTTCTTGGGTACAGGAACAAATGGTGGACATCTTGAAGCAAGTGGGGACAACAGACTGGGATATGGAGAGATTCATATTTGAATACCTGTGCATCGGAGGACAAAAAAAGTTTGCCAAATAATATTAGCACTGATTGCCCCTGTGCATAATAAGGCTTGTGCATGAGTGCTTCATTATTGTTCCAGGTAGATCCTTCCCTCTGGCCATGTGGACTCACCTGCTCCCCCTTGTGCTGGGTCATGTGAGATTTGAGTTGGAAGTAGGTGCTGAACTTGCCAGCACAGAACTGGCACTGGTAAGAGCTGTCGATCAGGATGATCTGCTTGGTCTGGGCCTGCTGGCCGTTCTGCTTGCCGTCACCATCACCCAGGCTGTCTACATCAGTCTGGGAGTCACAGTCTCTCTCCTCAGGCTCACCTGGGGCTTCTGGACACACATTCAGTACACAATCTACATTTATAATACATACTTAAGCCCTTATACATTACTACATTTTTCATAGGATTTTGGTAATCATTGCTTATTAGCACTATGTCATCCTCAAAAGGTCTCATTGGCCTATAGAGAAATGTCTCATCTTTAGACAGTGAGATGATTACCCGGCTCCTCTTCATTCTGTTGTTGTTGTTCCTCCTCCTGTTCTTCCTGTTGCTCCATGACCTCTTCTGCACACAGTGGCACCACCTTGACTGTGCTGGGCAGCCTGGACACTGTGCTGGGCAGCCTGGGCACTGTGCTGGGCAGCCTGGGCACTGTGCTGGGCAGCCTGGACACTGTGATGGGCAGCCTGGACACTGAGATGGGCAGCCTGGACACTGTGCTGGCCACGCCAGAGGGCCACACTTTGTGTGTCTGCATGTGCTTCTTCACATTAGACTTCTGGGCAAAGGCCCGGCCGCATACAATGCACTGGAAAGGCTTCTCCCCTGTATGACTGTGGAGACATCCAAGATAATAATGTAAAACGTGATATTCTTATCCTGGGTAGATTCAATGCATATGAAGATTGCTTTTCTGTTTGAGCTGATTGGTGAACTCCATTTGTGAAACTCACCTTCTGATATGTTGCTGGAGATCAAAGTTTTTGGAGAAAACTTTGTCACAGAAATTGCACTTCAGCTTCTGAGACTTTCCTTTCATTTGTTCAGCTGAAAAGCCAAATGGATAGAACGGACAACTTTATTTTAGTTAGCCAATAATGATAAACATGTCATATAAATAATAAAGATACATTTCTTAGGATATAGACCTACATGTATATTGACATTTGTTTCTAGAAATCATACCTGCTGCTCCATCCTGGCCTTTCTTGCCATTTCTGGGTTGTTTAGGAATCACTTTGTCAAACTCCTCAAGCTCAGTTAGGTTTGCAGTGATGCTGCAGGTTTGGGTTTTGGTGCCTTGCTTCCCAGGGCTGTATACTGGAGGAGTGTTGAATGACTGGCTCTCTACACACTGACTGGGAACCTGTGGGGCATAAATAACACATGTATAACACATGTATTGTGTTAGTGAACTAACAATCCAAACTCTTTAGGATGTTGCCCAAACACTGCAGAGTACAGATGTGTAAATAAACAAGTCTGTCATCTTCCTCATTCTGTGCAAATCACATATTGCATTAGTGAAAGCTCACCTGTACAGATTGGAACGGCTGCAAGCCCAGGGTGTGAACCTCTGCACTACCACTCACAGACATTTGAGGCATTGCGCTGTAGACCTGGACCACTGAGTTGCTGATACTGGACAGCACCTGGGAGGACATAGGCTGAGACTGTCCAGGTGGGAGAGAGTGGGAGGACTGCTGATGGTGCTGGAGGTAGGATGCACCTGTGTGCATACTCAGGTTACTCTGAGAAGGGAAAGGAAACTAGATTTATATAGTGAATACAGACAGAAGAATAGCTTAATTAAATGAAAACCACTTACCTGAATAGGGGGCTGCATAGCTGCCATGGGTTGGTCAATGGATGTGAAGGCGGAGATGGCAGACATCAGAACATCATCACTCACTAAAACATTGCCTTGGACCAGTGTGTGAGCAAGAGGAGATGGAGGCACTGTGATGTATGTGGATACCTGATGTGGATGGCAAAAAAAAGAGTAAGACTGCATTAGCCAGCCTTTACAATGCCAGCAAATGATTGTTCTGGAGGATGCTATGGTGCTACTCACTTGCCCATACAGTAGCTAAGTACAGGAGTAAAGTAACTAGTTTCTCACTCATGGCCCTCAACTGTGGGAAGAGACTAATTAATAACAAACATCTTAGCTAACAATAAAAACTATAAGTAATAAGCCAGTACCCACCTGTCTGTTGGCGGGGCTCTGTGGCACAGAGCTAATGGAGGGCACAGGGGTGTAGGCGTTACTAGATGCCAGTGATACTGTAGACAGGGAGGGGGCATTGGACTGGCACTGCTCTCTCTTGTGGGTCATGAAGGCAGGCAATGAATTGAACTGTTTCTTACATTTCCCACAAAGAAAGACGTCTTCATCGTCTGTAAAGAACAATTGGGGATATATCAACACTTCAGTATTTCAATGGCAATAAATGGAGATGCATGTTTGATGTGTGTTAATGTAGTTCCTCTCTGTGATCAACTCAACGCAAAATGCAGTCATGCACAGATCAAGAGGATAAAGGGAAAGTGGAGAGAAGCACACACCCATCGACTGAATGGTAGATGAGCCTGAGACATTCTGGCTGTTTGGGTCAGGGACACCTCCCTGGCCATCCAACAGAGACTGGACAGCCATGACTGTCTGGTTGTCCATCCCTGGAAGAGAATAATATATCTGGGGGTCAGAACGGTCCAAATCATGGTGTGTCTACCATAGTACGACATGAACAAATCAAAATGCGTGATAGGACTGGTGCGCCACTGCTCTTCCGACAACAAGGCTGCCGGCTCCTGCCATTTCCTCGTGGTGGTAACTGTTAACTGTTGTAATTTCTTCTAAAATAATTACCAAGTCAAGGGAAAAGCAATGCATTACCACAATCAAATCTAAAGAATGCCTGGAAGATTATCAAAATTCGCTCAACGAAATAATAGCTAGCTAGCTCTCTGGTATCGATTATAATGGCTTTATCATACCAGATTGACATAATTTCACCTCCTATATAACCTAAAATAACCGCAATGTTTCTAGAAAATGTTTGTCTTAAAACCAAGTAGTATGTTGCTAAAATAAAAGTGTGAATATGATCAAATGTATCGATACCTTCCAGGACTTCAAATATAGCCTGCGCCATCTTGTAGTTATTCTGTGTGTAGGCGCTCAATTAACACGACTGCGTGTACGATAACGTTAGGGGGCGGATTCCCAACAGCTGGTCCAGGGCAAACTGTTTTTGTCCTGTGTTTTTACTTTGGGATTTGCGTAGGAAAGGCTGATCCCAAGTCAGATGTTAATGGCTGTGGTAACTCGGTGGTAACTCATGCACCTCTCTTGATTTGCTTCACAAAAGAGTTACCAAAGAATAAAGTGAATCAAATGAGTTAGGATATAGTCCAATATACACTTTCTCACATATTTTCCCATTCAAAACAACGAAAAGCTTGGTATCACAGTGACACTTCATGGAGCCAATGACAAGTCTGGGAAATTCTAACTTTAGCAGGGCGCATTCGCTCAGCCAATTGAACTCGTGATATTCATGCACGTGCCAGTTTCGCGGCTAAAGGATTTGGCGGGTAAACCTCAACTCTTGTTCTGATCAGCTGGGACAATAACAAATAAGAACACAGTTGATTTGGGGCTCAGATTATACATTTTGTGCACGGACTATAGTCAAGGTGTTCAGCGAGACGATCCATATGATTCGCTTATCGGATATGTTGATATTTTGGAAATATTTATCATTATTTCAGTTTCGCTCCTGGGTGTGCTGACCAAAACGAGGGGGTGAAGAACTGAGTTGGCTAGTATTGTATCTAGCTAGCATGCTAACTTGCTCTAATTGTGTCATTTTGAAAGGATGCATTATATACATCCAGTTAGTTATTCTTCCTAGGTAAACTAGACGTTCGGCGTATTACACATTTCTTTCTTAGGAAGAGTAAAGATTGTTGACTTGTTATAGCTGATGTGTTGCTTGTGAGTTTCGTAAGTAAATTAGTTGTGTTATAAGTTAACCCGGATAAAGCGAACACAACCCCCTTTCTTGGCTAACAATACTAACAAGCTAACCAGCTAGCTGAACTTTTCTAAGTCGTTGGATACGTTATTCAATTATCTCTGCTCGCTAGCAACACAGTAAGCAAATTATTATCATTATGTTTACAACTTGCTCAAAATGAACGTTATTTTGTTGTTGTCAACCAACGTCAATTACAATAAATAACTAGTTAGTTAACAATGGACAAAGTGAAAGGAGTTGCTAGATGTGGCCTCGGCGCACTCATTGGAAACATGAAAACGCCTAGTTAGAAAAACTTAGCAGCACGTTAACACGCTAGCTGACATTGGTGCTTGTTTATACAAATTGTCAACTATCAATATACCATAAGTGTTGTATCGGACTGTAACTACTGTATATTAGACTGCAACTGTCAGAAACATCAACCACCGTCTCTTAACGTTATTTTATACCTGTCTAATTGGTAGGAATCACGTCTATATTTGACCATACATTTTTGATGGAATCAACTTTTTGTAGTTGAAGCTTGATTGTCAGGAAAATATTGTTAATATTAGAAATGTTTAACCTCAGTATTTGTAGGCTAACTCTTTCAATACGTGTACACTATTATTCACATGCATTAGAGATTACATATGTCAGAAGGTGCTAATACTACCATACCAAGCCATTGGACTTGAATTCTGCCCCAACATTCTGTGTGCGCAATGTCAGAGACGCTCCTATCAGGTCAGACGTCGGAGGATCTATTGGTAGACTTTGAGTCTCTTCTGAATGCTGGGAGTATTGACCTGTCAGAGGACCACCAGATAGTCATCATCTCCACCCCCAGCAATGTGGGCTTCAACTCTGCAGTTCCCAGCAACACTGGAGAGATCCTTCTGTTCGCAACCCCTCAAGGCCCTGCTGATGTGGTCCAGGACCAGCAACGGCCAACTCTGGGACGACCTCCGGTAGTTAACTGACCATTTTGATATGGGTGTTGGCCGGAGTGTGACTAGGATGAGGTTATCCCTGTACAATGATTACAGAAAGTGTGTCTGTGTGAAATAATTATCTGTGTACATCCATACTAACTTTTTATCCCCCCCTTTATAAATTGTGTTTCAGGTGAAGAGGAAGCTGGACTTGGACAGTGATCACCAATATGTCAGCACCTCTCGCCCCCCTTCTCTTGGGAGAGCCCCAATGTCCACACCAGCACCTCCAAGAGGTACAAGACCCCCAGTTTTACATTCACAATTCAAATATAATTATTCATTTTAATTTAGTTGTAACTATTATAATTTTGGCCAAAGTCTTTTAATTCCTGTCTTCTTCTCTCTCTCAGTTCCAAAGCTTTCGACAGAGAAGTCTCGCTATGACACCTCTCTGAACCTGACCACCAAGCGTTTCTTGGACCTTCTAGACCAGTCTACTGACGGGGTGGTGGACCTCAACTGGGCCTCACAGGTCCTGGAAGTGCAGAAGAGGCGCATCTATGATATCACCAATGTCCTAGAGGGTATCCAGCTCATCTCCAAGAAATCAAAGAACAACATACAATGGCTGTAAGTCTGAACTCTTATACTGTACATGCAGTATGACAATATTAAAAGTGTGATCTGGCATTTCTGGCTTACAATCCTTATTGTGCTGGCCTCTACAGATATGAGTCAATGCATACATCAGTGATTCCACAGGATATTTGTATTATAAACACTTCTGTTTGTCACAGGGGGAACCGGATTGATGGAGCGTCTGTTTCCCGTTACCAGGACCTACAGAAAGAGGTCTCTGACTTGACACAGGCGGAGGAGAAACTGGATGAGCTCATTACCAAGTGTAACCTCCAGCTCAGACTCTTAACTGAGGATACCCAGAACAAGAAATATCCTTTTGTCTTGTCTGTCTCTGTTTGTGTGTGTATGTGCTTTTTGTGTCTACTGTATATGAATATGCATTATAGGGCAGTGTTTTTTCTTTAACGTAATAGCACGCTGGGTTATGTGATGTGCCAGGATCTGCGGAAATCTTTTGACTCTCCTGACCAGCTGGTGATGGTCATCAGAGCCCCTCCAGAGACCCAGATGCAAGTCTCAGAGCCCAGTGAGGTATGTGGGAGGGTAATATATCAATGGATGCTTAAGTAAGACACTTTTCTGGACCAAATACTGTATTCCAGTTAATGTGGTTTACACTCCAACCACAACTATTGATTTGTGTCCTCTGTTTCAAGAAATTATTCCTTTGTCTTCTGGCAGGGCTATCAGGTCTCCCTGAAGAGCACTCAGGGTCCCATCGACGTCTTCCTGTGTCCAGAGGACAGTTCTGGTGTATGCAGCCCAGTGACAGGCATCAGCCCCGCTAAAGCCCCAGACCAGACAATGCCCCAGCCTGCAGAACAACCACAGTGCAGCGCCACACAGGAAATTACATCATCAACAGCTGCATCCCAACAGAACTCCTCCCCTCTGCCATTATGTCGTGAAGCGGGTACGCTGCTCTCACTAGTGTCACGCTGAGGTTCAACAATGTCTGAGATCCATTAACATTCCTCAATGGCTATTTGCTGTGGTCACTAAAAGTGCATTCCCTTTCTTTCTGTCTCTTTCAGAAGCATTCCTGGAAGGCGACCCGTTCCCCAACCTGGGAGTGCTGCCGGACTTTGAGCTTTCACCCCTGCCATCCTCTGACTTCCTCAGTGGTGAATGCTTTGGGAACCCACTGGATGGCTTCATCAACCTATCTCCTCCACAGAGCCAAGACTACCACTTTGGCCTAGAGGAGCACGAGGGCATCAGTGAACTGTTTGACTGTGACTTTGGGGACCTGACCCCACTGGAGTTCTGAGAATCTGGTGCAAAGCAACACCCACAGAACTAGAATGAGGTTCTGTTTCTATGGGAACACCCCATACCATCTCAGAACAAAGAAGCCTACTCAAGTGGTTAAAATACAGAATTGTACAACACAGACCGTACTAGCACTTAAGTTGCCTAGCAAAATACTTTAGCTTTAGATGGCTATTTAATTTATTTATATACAAATAATGTTTTTGTACAGATATTTTATTTTTTTCCCCTAAGTGGTTTGTGCAGGTGTATTTGTGGGATATGGATGTGATTATCAGCTGGAATATTAGCATCTAATGCTAATACTGAATTTGTTATATTAGTTAGGCATTTTAGCCATAGTCTCAGGTGTAAGGAACAGTCAGATTTTTATTTTTTTATTTAATTAAACTTTTATTTAACTAGGCAAGTCAGTTAAGAACAAATTCTTATTTACAATGAAGGCCTACCCCGGCCAAACCTGGACAATGTTGGGCCAATTGTGCGGCGCCCTATGGGACTCCCAATCATGGCTTGATGTGATCCAGCCTAAATTCGAACCAGGGACTGGCTGGATGTGCCGCCTCTTGCACTGAGATGCAAAGCCTTAGACTGCTGCGCCACTCAGAAGTTGGGTTTCAGATGCATTTTAAAAAGTCATACAGTATGTTGGCAAATGGTAATGGCTGGATATACACTGAGTGTACAAAACATTAAGAACACCTGTTCTTTCCATGACAGACTGACCAGGTGAAAGACATGACCCTTTATTGCTGTCACGGTTCCTAATGTTTGGTGTACTCTGTGTATATTCCCAAGATGTTTTATTTCCCCACATGGCGTTATTTATTTTCTTACCTGTGGATGCTTATTACAAACCCTTCCATAAGCTAAATACAAGGCACACACATTAATAGTCGGACTGTCTCAGCCTTCAATTCGATTCTCTTGAAATGGCAGCTGAACTAATAATAATTTTTTAATTTGTGAGATGTTTTGTTTATTTTGTCATTCTCATGAACCTTGTCACAACTTTTCTACAAGACTCATTTAGTGCCTTATAAAAGGGTTCATAAAAAAAAAAAACTATCAGATGTCTGGTGGATGGATTTAATTCAGGTGTTATGCTGTGTGTATCATTGAGGTGTTTAACAAAGTGTTTGATTTGCATTTCTTAACAACCGCAAGTTGTGGATTACTACTATTTGGGGGCCGTCAGGCTACTGTTCTTGACAATCCAGCCACTGTGTTAACGTGTAAGAGAAACAAGGAAACAAACGCTGCAGTCAATTTCACATTGTTCAACACTGTTTTATAACAATGTTACAAGATGAACTTTTTTGCCTCAAATTCAGTGGTAAAAATTATTTGTACCAATCTAACAAGTGGTTTCAAGTACATCCTTTGCATCAACTTAGTTTTTTATAGAATAAAAGCATTTTGATTTGACCCTACAACATAGCTAAGAATAGGTATGTAAGCTAAAATATGACTGAAGTTCAGTGAGGCAAAGCAGAGGTACTGATAACAGACATACTGTACATCCCAAGCATTCCTACATCAGTAACACACAAGGCCTTGAGCAATGAGTAATGATGTCTCAAACATCGGTTGACTATTTGTTAATTTTCTAGTGGAACAATGTCTCTTTCTGAGAGATGATTAAGATAATTATCCATGTGAGGGGATGTGCAGTACCTATTAACTTATCTTCTGCTATGCTATGTTGGACCCCTGCCATTGTCCCCTCCCAAGATTGTAGCAGGTCATGTCTAATTTGCCTACAGTGTCTCAGGGCACATAGTTCTCTCTCATCACAGACCGGTTCTGTCTCCCTCTTTGAGATCATCTCAGGTATGAGGAGCAGTCTGTCCCTGGAACTTTCAAACAACGAGGGGAATTGAGACATGCTCAGCATGCGATACACACACCAGCAGCAAACAGGTTTGTTTTATTACTTACAGATATACTATCTTAATTTGACCAGTTTCTCACAACAGGAAATGTGGATTATAATTCATAAACATTGTTGTGTGTTTAATTCACGTTTGAGTCTGTTAAATCCTGTTCAATGAAGGAAGCATGCTTTTGAATATTTAGGTATATATTTTCTTTACGCCATTGTTATGCCATTGTTTTTATTTCACGTATTAGCATTTGGCAATATACAGATTACAAATCCATGAGATTACAAATGTAATTGTTACAAGGAAATTGGTCTGGCAATGGCATATTGTAGTAGCAACACTGCTGTCCTTTGATTCCGATTGCACACAGCACAGACAGAATTTCTTGTTGGATCAAATAAAAATGTTTTAACATTTTAACCTTGACCCCGGACGACGCTGGGCCTATTGGCGCCGCCCTATGGGATACACGGCCGGATGTGATTGCATTCCTATCATACAATGTTGTCATAGCCATTCAGCAACAGTATGGCTGATCAACCGTTTTTTTGTATGTTTGTTTTTAGGGGGTAGCAACTGTTATTTGATGGAACATCACTGTATCTTCTTATTGAGAGATGCTAATAAATTAACTACCCCGAAACTGTTCAGACAGACCTGAAGGTTATTCATTAAATGGCCTCTATAATTATAAGCAGCTAAAGGTTTTCAGGGAAGTATGTGACGTTTGTCACAAGATGTCTTAAGTTGGAATAGCTATCAAAAGTGCAGTGCAGTGTGGCCCAATCTTTCTCCCACAAGCACGCATATGCTCTGTTTCACTTGCAAATATACAGTGCATACCCCTCTCACATTGCCCCCCAGCGGTGTGTTTTCTTGCAGAGTGTACATGTCTATGCTGTTTGATAAGAGAGACTGTTTGTGTGCTTCATCTTCTTGGTGTTACTCTGAGTTTATTCCCATGAGCAGATCTGAGGCTGAAGCATGTCAATCTGGAGGTCCATGACAACCACACGACCCACCAGACACTGGGCCTGAGCACCAGGCACCTGGTGGTGCGGCATGGGAGGCCTTTCAAAGTCACCATGCTGTTCCATGGAAGAGGGTTCAACCCACAGATAGACACTGGACTGTCTGTTGAAATCCCTGTCACGTTGTCAAAGGATGAGTCTATTTCTCAGTGGAGTGCCCAGATCTACCCAGGGGAGAGGTATTCTCAGTCGGTTACTGTCCACTTCTGCTCCCCTGCGAAGGCTCCTGTGGGACTCTACGACCTCCAAGTCCACATTGTGTGTCTTCATGGGCAACGCAGCTTCGTCATAGGGAGCTTTGTCCTGCTGTGCAACCCCTGGCTTCAGTGTAGGTTCATGCAGCAACAGTGGTGGTGATGATAATGATGGCGAGGATGAACACCACTGTTATCATCATTGACTGGGATTTTGTATTTTTCAGATGATACAGTGTACATCCCTTTTGAAGACCAGAGAGATGAGAACATTAAAAATGATTTTTGTACATGGGCACTCCTCACAATGTCATATCAAGACCATGGTCATTTAGCCAGGTAAGTAGCTGCAACAAAAACCGACCTTCATTTATTGTTAATCATTGTGTCTCCTTGAGGAACCTACAGTAGTAACCCGATCCCCACCATCTCTTCTTCCTCCTCTGTGTAGTATGAACAGGGGCTTCTGGAGATTTGCCTTAACATCCTCCAGGTCAGTCCACAGCAGAGCAAAGACAAGCAGGGAGACTACCTCCTCCATACAGACCCTGTCTACATCAGCAGAGTTGTGTGTGCCATGGTGTGCAAACTCTGATAGATACTAGTCAGTTATGTTTAAAATACCTGAGTGTATTCTCACCACACCACCTTCTGTCTATGACACACACACTCGCAATGACTTTGATGCCCTTCTATTCTCTTTGTTTAGTGTCTGTGTTTATAGCTGTTTAAAACCAAGTCAACTGTGAAGATGATCGAGGTGACTTGAAGGGGAACTGGTCAGGAAACTTTAAATATGGAGTTAACCCAATGGAATGGATGGACAGTGCAGATATCTTAAAGCTCTGGGGCCGATCCAGTTTCAACCCTGTTCGGTACGGCCAGTGCTGGGTCTTTGCCTCAGTCATGTGTATAGGTAACTGATATTTTACTATCCATTTGAATATTATTCACCATTAGAGGTCTTTCCAATGGCAATATACAACAGTACATATACAACAGTACATGTACAACAGTACATGTACAACAGTACATGTACAACAGTACATGTACAACAGTACATGTACAACAGTACATGTACAACAGTACATGTACAACAGTACATGTACAACAGTACATACCATTGTCTTGAGTTGTCTTTGTGTGCTTCTTTCTTTTTTCAGTTATTAGATTTTTGGGGATCCTGTCAAGAGTCACAATCTTTAACTCTGCCCATGACACCAATGGAAACCTGGTCATTGAGGAATATTACACCAACACTGGGGGGAAAATCTGCATGTCCAAGGACAGCATATGGTTGATGTTCAATATCTGTTTTGATCTGCAATAAAGAACACTTTGTTTTCTCTCAGTCATCTGAGATGTTCATAACAACTTAGACTGTAGTATTTAGCGTTAGATTTAAAAAAATTGTGCAATCGTATATGTCCTAAATAAATAAAGAAATCGCTTTATTTTCTATTTCCAGGAACTGCCATGTGTGGGTTGAATGCTGGATGTCTTGACCAGACCTGGACCCAGGGTTTGATGGGTGACAGATATTGGATCCAACTCCCTCATTTTATTCAATAATCACTTTCTGTTAGATCATTCAGATGAAAGATTGAAATCTAATGAAGATTGTGCCGTTTTAACCTAATTTTGATCTATGACTCTGAAATATCTGATCGTCAAATGTTTTCATTTTCAACAGATAGCCTATTGATCAGATCCGCCAATTGTTCTGACATGCCTTTAAGTGAATGGAATGATAACATCTGCAACACTCTACAGGAATATTCTGCTGTAGTCCGTGTCCAGTGAAAGGCATCAAAAAGAAACGTCATGACGCCTTGTACGACGCTCCATTCATATATGCGTCAGTCAACACAGACGTTGTCATGGTGATAGTGAGGGATGGGCTGGTGTTAGGGAGGAGTGTGGACACACAGAGGGTCGGATCTCACATCCTCACTTAGAACGTGGGCTCTGATGGACCCCAGAGCCTCACCTGTGCTTACAAGTGTAATGAAAGTAAGACAGCGCTAACATCATTAAATCACACACAACTATACAAACATTATTCTGCTGTCAAGATGCAAAGGTCTGACAGACTTTTTTTCAGTTACCCATGCAACATGTGAAAGAGGTTGGTTTTTAGTTATTACATAATCTTTTAATAAAAATTGTTTATGTATGAATTTTTTTTTGTTGATGTTTGTTATCACACCTGTCCTTTTCTCTCGCCATAGCAACAGTTCAGAGTTTGGAGGTTTCCCTGAAGATTGAGAAAGTGCCAACGATGGGGGAGAACCTTTGCTTGTTCATCACTATCACCAACAGGGCGAAAGTCCCCAAGGTTCTATGCTCAAATCAAAGAATACAACGATAGCCCACGAGGCACATTTTGGGAGGCACATAAGCAGCTTCGTATTGCACCATGTGCAGGTAATGAGTCACAACATCTCCGTTGTCCCTTCTCCAAGATAAATATTTAATAATCTATTTTGATTTAGACACACCCTCTTTGCTCGACACACCAAATCCAGTAGACTCCCATAGTAAAACGGTTTGTTGATGGAGGGTAAGTAAGTGATCGCCACCGGAAGACCAAAAAACTGATTCTATTAACCTATTCCGATAAAAACAAATAAGCTCTGTCTGAGCTCTATGGAACACATTTGAACATGTTTAACACTTTCTTTGTTTGAATGACAATGGAAAAACCTGTTCTTGTGGCTTGAGGAAGTAGTGTGAGAATGTAGTTTTGGTATGTCACCAGGTATGCTCTTGATTGTCAGTTTCATGGAACGGCACGTAAGTGGTTGCATCATAAGATCCGACCTCTCACTAAAAAGTTCACACAGGTTGTAATGCCTGTCTCAGATAGTAAGATGAAACGATAACATGCAAAATATATACACTGTATACTGGTATAGACAGGGTGGTTGTTTAGCAACAAAACCGATACGTGCACAACTATTGGGAAAAACAAACAGGGTTGGGTTAGATTGTTGACAACATGTAAGCTATATTTACTCTCCAATGTTTATTGAAAATTTTATGTTTACCTAACGAAAATTACATGAGACCAGAGAATGTGAGGACTAGCTCCACACGTTGGAAATGGTGAATTTCTACTAGACCAGCCAGAATACAGCGCAAGCTGAGTATGGCAAAATGGTATGGACTCTGAACTATCGATCACTTCATAAAATAAGTGATTCAATCCTATTCGTCGCGGTTATCAGTCTGCAGCTACTCAGAGCAGACTTGATGGATCGTTTGATCCCTCTGATGGATTGGAAGAACAACCAGGTATGGTCACAGGCAACTGTGCAGTCTCCACTGACCATACTTTCGTCTCCTACTGCTGACTGCGACACAGTCACCCACAAGGACCCCTTTTGAAAAAGATGTCTCGACACTTCTCGGGGCTGCATCTGACCCAAAGAGATATTACGATATCTCGTCACATTCAATCAGCAAACCTGATTGACAAGTCTTTTCATGATTTCGAGCCTGCAGTCTCTGGGAATGACCAACTTCCCTCCACCATGGAGTCATGCGATACTGTTGTTGAGATGAACTTCTCTTGTCCGTCGGACACTTCCGCAAGCACTGCGGCCGTCCCAGGATTAAAAGCATTGACGCACAGAGTGTACTCTGCTTCCGATGATGCATTTCCACTTTGAGGGGGACTGAAACCTTTTTAATGAATCGAACGGCGTCAGTCTCACAACTGACCCGATGATTCCCACTGGTGAAACGCTGTGCCATATCGTAAAACCATATCCTCGCCTAAGTTCGCAGGCACTGGAACGGGTGCCACACGCGGACGCTGTGGTGACTGACAGGCCTCGACAGCCACTAAGCGTTTTGAAGCACAAACACCAGGAGATTTGGTTGAATGATTACAGCCCATCTCCAACCTACGTGGCTGCTGACAACTCGTACTTAGGGTCCGACCTTTTTGTTTGTGCCTCGGAGAAAACCTGCCAAGGTAAACCACCAGAGGGGGACCGCCACGGCAATCACCAATCGGACATCCACTGCCCATCCTTGGAGCGGCCTGCAGCTTGCAGAAATCACCCCAGGGTAAACCACCAGAGGGGAACAGCAACGATGATCCACAACCAGGACATCTCGGGGTAATTTTTATGGTGGGTTGCAACATGCAGAATAATACCAAGATGGAACCACCAGAGGGTGACTGTCATGACGCTAGCCCTTTCAGTGAATCGACTAGGCAGAGATGTGAGTTTTATGACTTTACGACAGGTCATAAATTCTTGGCAGAGTCTCTCTCTCACTGGACATGCAGAAAGAGAGAGTCAGAGGATGCCTCTTAGTAGAACAATGGATCTACTGCTTATACATGTCCCTCAATTATGAGGCTTGAGTTTTTGGCGGGAGAGATCCATTGTTCTACTAAGAGGCAGGAATTTATGACCTGTGAGTTTGAGATAGGTATGAGTTTTTCACAATTCCTGACATTTAATTCTAGTAAAAATGTCCTGTCTTAGGTCAGTTAGGATCACCACTTTATTTTAAGAATGTGAAATGTCAGAATAATAGTAGAGAGAATGATTTATTTCAGCTTTCATTTCTTTCATCACATTCCCAGTGGGTCAGAAGTTTACATACACTCAATTAGTATTTGGTAGCATTGCCTTTAAATTGTTTAACTTGGGTCAAAAGTTTCGGGTAGCCTTCCACAAGCTTCCCACAATAAGTTGGGTGAATTTTGGCCCATTCCTCCTGACAGTACTGGTGTAACTGAGTCAGGTTTGTAGGCCTCCTTGCTTGCACACGCCTTTTTAGTTCTGCCCACAAATTTTTTATAGGATTGAGGTCAGGGCTTTGTGATGGCCACCTTGACTTTGTTGCCCCTAAGCCATTTTTCCACAACTTTGGAAGTATGCTTGGGGTCATTGTCCATTTGAAAGATGCTGAATGTAAAAAACGTCTCAGGCTAACCCACTCTCACCTACTGTGTAGTAGGCCTACCTGTTATCATCTTGAGTCATCACTAGATGGAAGCATTGAAGTTCCTCAAAATTCACGTCACCCACTTGTAGCTGTGTGTATTTGCCTTGTATACCTTCTGCTGACATTGCTTTGACAAATGTTCTGCTGCATCATAAAACACAATAAGCATGATTTTTGCTAAAGTTAATTGAATCTGCCTCAGTTATTTCACTTGACATTTGACCAGTGCTGAGAGTGTGTAGATAGAAAGAAACAACTACTGGGCCTTTGGTCAGCATCAAGTTGTGACTCCTAGATTACACATGATGGATCAAAACAATTCTTACCTACATGTTTTTTGACTGATGTATGGAACATCCTTGCGAACTCTCTTTTGGTGCCGTGGAAGGCTTTTACATGCAGTCACATTGGCAGACACAAGCGATAATCAGACTGCACAGTTGCTGATTTTCAGACAAATTAAATGTCTGGGGAGCAGGACCGCTCCGGTGCTTTGAAAAGCTGAGGCTATCATAAATTATTAACTGCTTCTCTCTCTCTCTCTCTCTCTCTCTCTCCCTCTGCCGCTTCTAAGAGCGTCACATCAAATTTGATTTAAGAGGTACTGTATAGGCTAGAGGAGTGGGGGGAAGCAATGTGAGAGAGCAAATAGATAGTAGTTTTATTAAACAATGACGCGCTGCAAAGTCAAGTGTCAGTCCAACAACTCCAATGGACAAGCAGAGAGGGTGCTAGGTTTCATAGTTTGGGATAAAATGTTGTGATATCTTTTTACTTTTCCTTTTTCTGTAGCCTAGTGTATAATTGAAGTATGCCCTATCTTTCCAGAGAAAACTTTTATTGAAGCCTTTGCAGAGGTTCACTGCCAAATGATGTGTTACCTATTGCAAATATGGAGAAATTATTCAAGCTATTGCATGGGTGGTAATAATAGTCCCCTAACAGCCCTGAGTAAGAGATGTGGGAGTAATCATATTTTGATGACTGTGATAATGAATCTAGTAGTGACCCATCCATCTTCACCGATTAATGGGTTTGCCCCCGAGGTCACAGCTTCAATAGCTCATTACTAACATTGGCTAATGTGCCAGCATTGGTCAAATAATCAATTTATTTAGCTGTGCAGTTGTATCATTGCCTTTGCCTTGGTTCTCCTCACACCGTTGATCTCTGTGTTTTTCATTATGGTCTTTGCATACTTGGAGAGGTGAGTGAGGGTATTTCCAATGCTACCGATACCTACTAACCCTGCATTCTTTCATTAGCCAAGAGAAGGTCGCCTCTGCTCATTGCAATTACCCCTAGACAAACTGTTTTCGCTGCTGGCCAGGCTAGGTAATGTGAGTGGAATTGCTGGAGGCTGTTCTAATAGGTGCAGATTGATGGAGAAGTAGCCGGGCCTAGCAGAGAACTCTGTTCTGTGTTATGTTGTGCTTGCTTTGTTTTATTGAGCATGTTTACTGTGTCCATGGTACAGTCTGCTGGGCAGAAGTGGGCTGTTTTCTCTTGGAGCTTGTTTTTGTATTTATTCAGTATGCTATTGTAACGATAAGAATCAGATGTTCATCATGGATTAGTAATGCCTGACCAGTGTCTATAAATTCCTGTCTGTCATGTGAACTGATTGAGATGTTGGTTGCTTCAAGAGAATAAAGACACATTATACATAGCTCCTGTGTGCTGCCTCTGTCTAGTCTTATCCATCCTATAGGAGATGTTCCACTCTCCAAAGCCTCCAAACAGCGCGTTACACTATTTCTGTTCTAAAGGCTATTGTTGTTGACTAACCACATTCTCATCTTGAATCTCTGGGATCTATTGAAGTTAGGTTGTAGTGCTACCGCAGGGTTTTTGTGGCCATAACTACACCTGAAGAGCAGTGATGACTGGTCTGGGAGGACCTCTGTGGAAATGGGTATTTTATTACCACCATACTGTACATCAGAGGCAGGATGGAGGGCCAGGCGACAAATGCAATCTTACTGAAAATACCAAAGGAAGAATTAATTGATGAATTTGCTATTCACGCCCAGGTCTCTGTGTTTCTCTGTTAGAGGAAAGGATTTGGATGTTCACCTGCATTGACATGAATTGCATCTAGAGTTGTAGTGCCTGTATCAGAAAAATATGATATTCCATGAAATGACAAGTTATTTGTCACCATGTTTTGCGGCTAAATTAATACTTGCCACAAACTGTTATTGACCTCTGTCCAGTCCACCTAGTTCTGCCATTACTTCTCTGTAGAAACACAGCAGGACATGTTAGAGGGTCATGTGATGCCACACTGTCATGCTCCATGCTGTAGAATAGCAGCACGTACGAAGACATACAGCATGTCACGTGATCCAATCCAATATTGCAGCCAGAATACCTGCTACCACTTTGTTAGAACTGTAAGGAGAAGTATAGAAATAGAAAACTTGAATCAGTTCCATCTGTGCCATGCAAGTTAGCCATGTGTGAGCCAGGATGCTTGTTAGGGTTTATTCAGTCAATTAGACCAGTGGATGATGAATATGGCAGGATAGGTTTAACTGGAGCTAACACAGAACTTCAACCCCTATTAATTACAGTAAGTGGGCTGTGAGTTGAGACCATTTGTATGTCAAAGACAAGAAAGAAAACAGGATATATACACATGACATAAGTGCATACAAAAATGCACCATTTAATCAAAACTAATATGGGTAGCCAAGTGTTCATGTAATCATCAGTTAAAATATAAACATGATCTTTTCAGGAGTTGAAATCAGTTTATGAAATACATTTCTTGAAAACCGACAATCGATAATCTTGGGTCATGTAGGCTATTGAGCATTGATCGAGCTTCTCTATATGAAGTTCACTACATTTCATAAATATTCTAATAATAACTACAGTGTAATAAATAAGTACAGAGTAATACATTTTACAAGAGTAGAATACAGGGGAGCTTTAGTATAAGCAGCACCTGTACAAATGGAGCAGCATGCCATGCGGCTTAATTAATTCCCAGGCTCTCCCATTTTAATATAGATTATGAATCACAAAGAGACTATACAGATGAGCCAAACAGAGCCTGATGAGTTTGTACAGTATATCAGTCCCGTGGGGTTATGACATCCATTTGCACAGTGACAGCTTGTCTGGAAAGTTGAATGATTATGTAAAGGGCCAATGCATTGTGATTGTTTTATTAAAATAAAAAAATAAACAAAAACTGCTTCTTAGCAAAGAGCAATTTCTCAAGCAAGAATTTTAATAGGACTGTCTTGAAGTGGGGAGGGGAAAACTGAAACTTAGCTGTTATTGGCAGAGAGGTTGGGAACTCTCTTTCTTATTGGTCTATTAACTAATTTACAGCATTGTGATGTCACCATGGAAGGCCAAAACTCCCTCCCACCAAAACAGGCCGAAATTTCAGGCAGTCTTTTTAACCTCTAAAAGATCGGTGTCCTGTCCTCGGGACGCTTGAGCTAACGTGCGCATGACGTTGTAAGTAACAAGAACATTTCCCAGGACATAGACATGTCTTATATGGGCAGAAAGCTTAAATTCTTGTTCATCTAACTGCACTGTCCAATTTACAGTAGCTATTACAGTGAAATAATACCATGCTATTGTTTGAGGAGAGTGCACAGTTTTGTACTTGAAAATGTATCAATAAACCAATAGGCAGATTTGGGCAGACTTGATACAACATTTTGAACAGTAATGCAATGGTTCATTGGATATGTCTAAAACTTTGCACATAGACTGCCTCCATCTAGTGGCCAAAATCCACTAGATGCTTAATTTCACATTTCCACAAACTTCAAAGTGTTTCCTTTCAAATGGTATCAAGAATATGCATATCCTTGCTTCAGGTCCTGAGCTACAAGCAGTTAGATTTGGGTATGTAATTTTAGGCTTTTACACTAAAAGGGAATTATCATAATTTTCACAATTTCCCAGTGTTATTCCAACACTATTCCAATATATATAAAACAAAGGAAAATCATGTTTTTGATTGCACTGGGCCTTTAAGCATTCACAAGCTACTTGGCAAGACTCTTCTAGAGGTAAATCTATATCTTTGTCAGAATATACATGCCACCAAATTTGTTGTAGTTTACTGTGGATGATGACAGAGTTAGCAAACAGATGCAATTTCTTCTGTTGAGGTGAGCTACACTGAAATGGCAGGAATGGATAGTCTTTATCATTATACAAAGATTACTTGGAGAATTTAGGACTGAGCTATACTGCTATAAAAAATTGAAATGTGGAAAAGCTGGAAATAAAATGTCTACAATTGACTACAGCCAATTGTAAAAGTCTGATTTCCTCCAGTAAGCTCCCTTTGGCACAGATTTACCTTCCCCAGAGAATTAGTCATGAATCTTGAACAATAATAAACAGGAGATGGGGAAATAAGTGTAAAAGCATTTTATCTCAGTGGCTTGGACGAACTCCAACCTCATCAGAGGAGCACATTTATTTTTGAATTACCTTAAATTTCACACTGAATGCCCTGATACCAGCCAGAAGAGGAAATGTAACATTTAATTTTGTGCCAGGACTTACTAGCAGAGAGAATGAAAGTGTCATACACAAAGAAGAGAGAAGAAAAAGTTAATTTCAGAGCATATGTAAATTTAAAAATATTATATACTTTGAGATTAATTTACTTCACTTGGGTGACATGTGTTTTCGTTTTGTTCTCTCTTTCTGAGAGTTGTTTTTCTCTGCTTTAGAAGGGGAATAACTGATATCTGCTCTGTCTGCTGTGTCAGATATGATATTTAAAGTTTGATGTTCCACTTTTGTGTTCCATTTATATTCCTCTGTGTTGTCCAGACTGTTGATGCCTCCATGCTGTTTGGTCTTAATAACCAATTCACAGAGAGAGTGGAGTTTCTCTTCATTCCAGCTAGCCGCCTGAAGGATAGTTGAATTATTCTATATCAATTCCTCTTTGAGCTGGAAATCACTGTTGTCATTACCCATTCTATTCCAGACTTTCCCTGATTCATTGTTTTTGCTGTCTGTTGTCGATTCCTACTATTCATCCAAAAGACACCATGGGTTTTGCCCATGTGGGTGGTTATTCAAGTTAGATAAATGTACTTTACATGGTTCGTCATAGGGGGAACACATTTTCATTGTATATTACATTATTTTATTTTGTTTGCATTCTAAAAGTATAGTCTTATAGTGTAAATGCCCAATCCAGATCATGTCATTAAATCAAGTTCATTAAAACCACACAAGTAACACGAACACACATATTTGTCTGTCTCAGACATTTGTGTTGTTGTACAATACGTCCTTTTTAAGACCCCTTGTCGTCAGTAGCTGCTGTTGATTAAACATCTTTGGACCACAATGCTTCTGTTTACACCTATTTCACTGCTGTCTTGCAACACAGTAGAAGTAGATTTGTATACAATATCCAAAGGTTATTTTATTGTTGTGTGAAATATTTTTAGATGCACATCCATAAAGTTGCTTTTGCTTTGGATGTCATTTTTTTAGAATGTTATTAATTTCTGAGTTGACAGACTGGCATCTTCGTATTTACTTTCTTATTCGTTTGCAGCAGAATAATACCTAAATGAGAATGAATGAGACATTGATTTAGGCCCTCTATAGTAATAGTTAGTTTTTACTGGAGTGAGAGTGGGATTAGCCCAGCCCATAACCCTGGCTGCGAATCCATACTTCCATACTTTGTATAAATCTCTCTTCTGAAATCAATGGACATAAAATATCATCATAATTTCCTGCCCATTCCCAAGCAGCACAAGCTCAAACTGCAGGGAGTATATCACAGTGAAAACTATTTTAGCTGTGTGGACCTCTGGCTTTCAAACATCAGCTGAGAGCAGTAGTTGCTGAAAGCCCTGAAATGGGGGCAAATCAGCTTAAATCAGCATGATCATCCAAGTGTTTCAGGTTGTGTAATATCACTATAGAGGTTTAACAGTTTCAATCAACACACTGTCCACTCTAACCACTGAACTGTTCAATTTGGTTCATTCACCAAATAATAAAGAAACACACAAAATAACTGGAGTAAAATATTAAAGTGCAAAGCATGTCTGGCAACTTAGTGGGAGGCTTTTGGAATAATGTAGCTGTAGATGGATGGCTTGTTGGATTTTACAGAGCATGTTGCAGGTATTGCTCACATGCTGAGGTCATCAATCATCCCTGACTCTGTTGTAGAGCATAAGGTCATCGTTTGCCACCTCTTCTTGAATGCTGTTGCCATGGATCCAAAGGTAAACTGCTTGTTCATATGAACATGGATCGTGCTGGTGTGTGTGTGTGTGTGTTTGTCTGCGCATGTTTGTGTCAAATCAAAATTCAACCTGAGTATGTCAGTCATCCGTCTGCCTGTTATGTAACTTTTATCATAGTAATGAGCGAGCGGTCAGCTAACAGTGACCTTGTTGCCCTATGTGGGGAGTTTGTGAGAGTGACACATCCAGGACATTGTACTGACAAAATAACATATGTAACCATGTCTTCCTATCCTTACTGTGCTCACAATAGGTTATCACAATGCTATCATTTTCTGGACAAGTTACAAAGATTAAGTCAAAATGGGGGAAAAGAGATACACATTTTACTCCATAGCCATGGTGAAATTTCAATGGGATCGTAATTACTTAAATTCAATAACTCAAGCTGTTCCAAGGGCCTTAGTGAAATGTTTTATAGATATTGAAGTTACAAGTTAATCTATTGACCATGGTGATTAATGTTCACACTCTCTGACGATAGATGGCCTTTATGACTAAGATCTAATGAATACTTATTAGCTGCAATTAGCCATTAAACTATCATGCATTAATCAGATCTTATAAGCAATGTTTTAGTCCAGAACCACATGTTTATTAACTCATTAGTAGTGTGAAAGGCATTTGGAAGTACCAACCCCTGCAGAATGTATGCTCAATAAAATCATTATATTCTCACAGGTGATTCGAACAAAGCCCATGGCTTCAGTAGAACTGAGGCATGGAACTCATTCTGCATGTTGAGCTCCATGTCAACAACCTGCCAGGTCTGCCACATCCCTCAAGACAAGGCCAATAAGCTGCTTGAGGATAAAATAGGCTGATCTTATGTATGTTCCATAGTAACGGATTGGAAAAACGTAGCTCACAGATGCTGTAGGAGATACATGTACAGGCAGAGACAGGCTGGCGCTCACACATACACACACACATTTACACACACTCACATACATAAGCACACACAAAGATTGTAAATCAAGAATATGCTATAATGAGAGTGAAATAATGTCACGTTTGTGTGTGGGGAGAGACCAAGGCGCAGCGTAGGTATAGTTCGACATTTTTTATTATACTATGTAATATGATTTTTTCACTATGTATAAACAAAAAAGGGAATGACGAACTAACGAACACAAAAACAAAACACTAAGGAAAAAAAAGTCACGTTAACAAAACACAGTATTTAACGGACGTAACGAAAACACACTTACTTCTCAACCGTGCCTGCGACATACATCGATAACAACCCACCCCAAGTGAAGGACAGACTCAACATATATTGGATCCCTAATTAGAGACAACGGGTAGCAGCTGCCTCTAATTAGAGATCCACCCAAAACCCACAAAGAAACAGAAAGGAACGACACTGTCAGACTCTGACCATAGCTACATAGAGAAGCCTATTGCTTCTCTATGGCCAGAGCTTGACAGTACCCCCCCCCAAGGCGCGGACTCCCGGACGCCAAAAAAAAAGGCACACCATAACATGGGGGGGTTAATAGGGAGGGAAAAACTAGTCCTTTGGGGGCGGCTCTGGCTCCAGCGACGTGGACAGTTTTTTCCCATGGCCCCTCCTTATAGCTGGGCCCGGACTGGGTACCGGTGGGGCAAACGGCTCCGGCCATGGAGCGGGGAAAACCACCGGGCCCGGACTGGGCACCGGTGGGGTAAACTGCTCCGGCCATGGAGCTGGAAAAACAACCGGGCCCGGACTGGGCACCGGTGGGGCGGACTGCTCAGGCTCTGAAGCGGAGCAGACGGCTAGACCTGGATTGGGTACCGGTGGAGCGGACTGCTCTGGCACTGAGGCGGAGCAGACGGCTGGACCCGGATTGGGTACCGGTGGAGCGGACTGCTCTGGCACTGAGGCGGAGCAGACGGCTGGACCCGGATTGGGTACCGGTGGAGCGGACTGCTCTGGCACTGAGGCGGAGCAGACGGCTGGACCCGGACTGGGTACCGGTGGAGCGGACTGCTCTGGCACTGCGGCGGAGCAGACGGCTGGACCCGGCTTGGGTACCGGTGGAGCGGACTGCTCTGGCACTGCGGCGGAGCAGACGGCTGGACCCGGCTTGGGTACCGGTGGAGCGGACTGCTCTGGCACTGCGGCGGCGCAGACGGCTGGACCCGGCTTGGGTACCGGTGGAGCGGACTGCTCTGGCACTGCGGCGGAGCAGACGGCTGGACCCGGCTTGGGTACCGGTGGAGCGGACTGCTCTGGCACTGCGGCGGAGCAGACGGCTGGACCCGGCTTGGGTACCGGTGGAGCGGACTGCTCTGGCACTGCGGCGGAGCAGACGGCTGGACCCGGCTTGGGTACCGGTGGAGCGGACTGCTCTGGCACTGCGGCGGAGCAGACGGCTGGACCCGGATTTTGGACCTTCGCTGGAGGCTCAGGGCTGCTGGCCTTCGCTGGAGGCTCAGGGCTGCTGGCCTTCGCTGGAGGTGGCGGGCTGCTGGCCTTCGCTGGAGGTGGCGGGCTGCTGGCCTTCGCTGGAGGTGGCGGGCTGCTGGCCTTCGCTGGAGGTGGCGGGCTGCTGGCCTTCGCTGGAGGTGCTCAAAGTCCCTCTCCTCCTCTATCTCCAGGAGGAGTGGGTCCTTCTGAGCCTCCAGCGGAAGCGCAACCCAGGCTCTCCACCACCTCGTCTGCTCCTTCTCCGGGTATTTATAGAACCCCTCGGGCTTCTCCCGATCCTGATCTGTGGGCAGACGAAGTGGTGGGCGATTCCCCGTCTTCAGCCTCTCCGGGCTCTGGCTGCGCACCGATGGTGTGGTGCTCGCAGCCACAACGGACCTTTGCCTTTCCATCCTCCTCCATTGTTTTAAAAACCTCCCACGGTCCTCAGGTCTCACCCTAGGCCACGTAGGAACTGGCATAGGAGTTAACTCCTCCCGGTCGCGCTGCTTGGTCTCATCGTGGTGGGTTGTTCTGTCACGTTTGTGTGTGGGGAGAAACCAAGGCGCAGCACAGGTATAGTTCGACATTTTTTATTATACTATGTAATATGATTTTTTTACTATGTATAAACAAAAAAGGGAATGACGAACTAACGAACACAAAAACAAAACACTAAGGAAAAAAAGTCACGTTAACAAAACACAGTATTTAACGGACGTAACGAAAACACACTTACTTCTCAACCGTGCCTGCGACATACATCGATAACAACCCACCCCAAGTGAAGGACAGACTCAACATATATTGGATCCCTAATTAGAGACAACGGGTAGCAGCTGCCTCTAATTAGAGATCCACCCAAAACCCACAAAGAAACAGAAAGGAACGACACTGTCAGTCTCTGACCATAGCTACATAGAGAAGCCTATTGCTTCTCTATGGCCAGAGCCTGACAAATAACTCTAGAGCATTTTGTGTAGACTGGATCAATGTCCTCCCTATCCACCGCAGAGGGAACTTAATGTTGGTTACATAGTGTTTGTTGACGATAGATCCAATTTGCCAAATACAGTATAGGCCAACGTCAAACAAACTAGTTACATGCACAATTTAATACATTTACTGATGTAATTGAAATACATAATTGTAAAAAATAGCACATAATATACAGTAATCATCTATTGATATAAAAAATGTCTGTGATGAACCAAAAGAGCGCTACAACCTTTTTCATAACGATATTCTGAAGAGATCTGCTGCTAGATTCATAAATTCAATTTAAATGACATGTTCTGTATAATCCATTTCTCAGCTTTGACATACTGTCAGACCTCTATATACTGTAGTAGTTTCAACTGTTCAAATACTCGCTAGTCTTCTCTTATCTGTCACCTCTGTGAGGACAGCAGAGAGGGAGAGGGGAGCAAAGGCAAAGCGGTCATAACATGTGGAATCTGCTAGAAGGATTGACAGGGGGTGACTAGATCTTACCGGTAGTAGTTGAATTGAAAATGTTGAATTTGAGCACTCTTCTACTAGTTTCCCCATAGTATCAAGAAATGTATCTTTCAGGGAAAAGTCATGGCTTTGAATATTTATTATACTCTATCTGTGATCATACACAGCCGCATTGTTAACGTACTGATTTACAAAACCATCCTATTCAAAACAGATTATTATTCTGATGACCTTAAGAATAGGCAGCGAGGGGATCTGCCTTTTAACTGTACCAGGAAAGATGGCATGATAAGAATAATTATCACATGGGATCAGGGTTAAGACAAGCTTTACCTTTACTGTGATGTATCTCTTGGCTGAGGGCTGAGGCCTTGTAGAATAGACATATAATCTCCTTTATCTCCTTCCCTGTTTCTCATTGACCTAGGTTGAAGATGACAAAGGTTAAGACAAGAGGATTCTAATATCCCTTTGCTACATTCTAATATCCTCTAATAACTCTTTGCTACAACAGGACCAGATATAACTCTGGGACCAGCTATAGTAGTTAGCAACTGCGCTAGTTCCATGAATCTGTTGATTTTCAAAAAGCTTCCACATGGAATCATAACTTGTCCTAACCTGTCATCTTCAACCTAGCAGTTGATCACAGACACCTGTCAGGATCCTTTATGTGGATTCTCCTGAGAGTTCTAAAGGGAATCTTTTGACATCGTTGACATTTGCTTCACTTGTCCAGAAGCATCTTTTGTGTTTTATTTCTCAAATTGTTTGTGGTTTGTCCCGTGGTGGTATTTTATCTCCCGTGCCCCTCCTCTCACAGATGGCCCTTTCTGTCACCTTGCTGCTCTCGCAGGCTTGACTGATGGGCTATTGAGCCGGGACAGACGGACGCCCGGTGAAGGATTGTCCCTGCCATGCGCTGACACAAACCCATTCAGCCCAGGGAAATGATAGATGTTAAATCTAATTTTAAACACCCCCAACTAAATTTCTGTCGACAGATGATCCAGCCGGCGATGAGGACACAGCTGTGTGATTCAGATAAGGTGTACAGTCACCTGTGCCTCCCCAAACCCTTACACAAAGAGGTGGCAGGGGAGAGACAGGGAAAAGTGGTCAGGTTGGTGAATTAGCTGATCAGGGTAGAGAGATAAGCGTGGCTTCTACAGATGTAGGATCTTAATTTTATCACCTTGTTGCAGGAAATATAAAACCTATAGTGTATTTAAGCTTTTAAAAGGCTTCTGACGTTTGTAGTTTCCACTTTGAAATTTCAGACTTGATTTTCCCTTACAAAACATTTATCAACCCCTACAAAAATGTCCATGAATTATAATCCACATGAATAATTCACATTTCCTGTTGCTGCAGGATTATATTCCTGCTGTAGCAAACCTGCTCAAATTAATATCCTACATCTATAAAGTATTGTGCTCCACATGACCTCCAAGCACATTGACTATTAAATTCAGAATCTATGTGTTGTTTTTGATTCACACTTTTCCCTGAGAGTGTGCAGCTAAGCAATGGGCCTTCATGCATAGCCAATGGGCTTAGGTCTAATAGTCTCTCAGGTAGGTGTAAAGAAGCGCTGTCTTAAGGCACTGTAATGCACAGCTGATGATGATTTATGGCTTAGAGGGTGTGCTGATTAAATCACAGAGTGCCACGGAGCATTACTGCATGATCTCTGTTTTATAAGGCTGTTGCATGGCAACCCTCCCTCACACAGGCAGAGCGGAGAGCAAGAGAGTCAAAGCAAAGAGTCAAAGCCATGCAGGGAATGAAGTAGATCTAGGTTGGAAAAGGGATATCTCCATTATATTGGTTTGATAAGCAGAAAGTCGAAATTCATCACATAATTGTTCATAGAGAGACATTTTGTTGTGCAATAGCAATCAGCATTCACTAGCAAACCCTGATTAAAATACCCCCCCAGGAGATATTGGACGCTCCTTCTCTTGCTCGGCAGCTGGAGATGTTCATAATCTATACCTTCTCTATATGGGGTATTGAACTGGCCTAGCACGAAGACTCCTAATATACCAGTTAACCAGTCCCTGCAGCCCTTAAATCGATGGCCTCTAAATTGTTGATCAGCGCTTTGGCACAGGCTTGGTAAATTGATTTCAGGAGAATCCTTGTGGGCTGCTGTCTCAACAAAGGCAGATAAGCTCATGCATGTGAATGAGCAGGAGCAGTATTTTCCACTGTGCATGAACAATGAGGCATCAACACTTTCACTTTTCATGCTTTTGCCGTGTGCTTCGCTACTGCCAGAATCACTTTAGTCAGTACGTCACACTCAACACACAATACGCTGCAGCTCTGGGAGAAACCTCTTTCTATACTAATCTGCCTGAAATGAATACATATTGCCTCTGTCTGAATTTATTACACTGTCTTTCAGGTGTTTGTATCGTGTTCTTGCTTGCATGTATGTGTGTGTGGGAGAGAGAGAGAGAGAGAGAGAGGTGGGAGAGAGAGAGAGAGAGAGAGAGAGAGAGAGAGAGAGAGAGAGAGAGAGAGAGAGAGAGAGAGAGAGAGAGGCAGAGGCAGAGGCAGAGGCAGAGGCAGAGGCAGAGGCAGAGGCAGAGGCAGAGGCAGAGAGAAACCGGTGTGGGTTGGCTCATTCTGCTTAGAATCTTATGGGAATTAAATCAATGCATCCTCAACCACATCCAAAAAGTACAGTAATTAAGAGCAGAGAGAACTTGGAATCAATTCATTAAGTTTTAAAGTTTTGGGCGAAACAAAAGAAAATGTATCTAATAAAGTTTAGAATTATATTTCACCCACTACTGCAATTTATCACATTTAGGGAATGTGTCAAGTGTAAGTGGAACCAAAGTAATTGTTTTCCATAGTTCTAAGGAGAATGGACTTTGACTGCCTTGTTGGGAGGCTGGCCATCTCTCTATCCCTCTATCCCTTTCTGCATTGCTTTTCAAGCTGAGGTACTTTTGAGTAATTGTTTGTATTCATCAACATTTCACGTGGAATTGATAATGGCAGAGATTAGTATTCATTTGAAATTTAGCTACAGATCTTAGAAGGCCCAGAAACAACCACAACAAAGCTCTTTCATTTAGCTTGACCCTTTCTATTCTTCCAACTCTTTTTCTGTCAGACAAATTACATTATCTGAATACATAATGACAACACATAGAATTATAAGTTGGCGTAGCTGTAGTGAGCTAAAAATATACAGTATGTCATAATTCCCCTAGGCAATAGGATAACTCATGGGGTTGCTGCAGACGACCTTGAAATCAGCATTCATATTACTTACCTATGGAAACACTGAATGGAAACAGAAAGAGAGGAAGAAAGACTTAAGAGGGGATCCATGGAATGACAATGAGTGACCAGTTTGTGCTCAGTGTGATGCCAAGCCAGGCATCCAGTCCATGCCAAGCCCTCAAGCCAACTTTCTGAAGGCCAACTGTTTTTTAAGAGAGATAGATGAACAGAGGGCTTATCAGTGTAACACATGTCCCATAGTAGAGTGTGGGTAATTACACTGGGCCCTGTGTTCCCATCATTCCCCTCTCCTCCTGCAGAGCTGCCACTGTGTATGCACTCAGAGGGGCTAGGCTACCCAGCAGATAGCCCTGCAGAGGGGGGTACGTTTGATATGGGACATTAATGCTGCTGGTCCAATCCACTAAACCCATTTTCAGCTCGTGCCCTGCCATTATGGTTGTTGTTTATTATGTTTTGTGAATTGCACTGACTACGAATCATACAGTGAGTGCTGGTGTTCTTTGAAGGGTTTTGTCCGACACAAGGTTCCCCTATTATCATTTTGGCATTGTGAGGACAGGACACTCATAATTTCACATATTCAGGTGCATCACTAACGCCAATGCCACCGGGGATTATTGCGTCATGTTGGGTTGCGAATCATCTTTTCAAAACAATTCTGCTGAACTACTACTGAATGCTTCCAGTGATCCACTATTGCATGACTACTGTACCTTGGCATCTCTGTTCATACTGTATGCTCATCCAATAAGGGTTTCCAGCAGAGGGCAATATGATTTCTTCACTGCTGGAGTTTTGTGGTGGAATTTGTATCGTGCCGGTGACAATACCAGCGGGGAGAAAGTGAAAGGACAAAGCAAATGGGTGCTTAAAGCGTAATTCAATTTAGTGACCATAGCAATCATCTTCTATGTATAAGTGACTTAATTTTAAGGTCACTTGGATGGAATGAGATACAATGGGTGGAATGGGTTTCCATGGCCGAGCAGCCGCACACAAGCCTAAGATCATCATGCGCAATGCCAAGTGTCGCTGGAGTGGTATAAAGCTCGCCGCCGTTGAACTCTGGAGAAGTGGAAGTGCGTTCTCTGGAGTGATGAATCATGTTTCACCATCTGGCAGTCCAATGGACGAATCTGTGTTTGGCGGATGACAGGAGAATGTTACATGTAAAGTTTGTTGGAGGAGGAATGATGGTCTGGGGCTGTTTTTCATGGTTCGGGCCCCTTAGTTCCAGAGAAGCGAAATCTTAACGCTACAGCATACAATGACATTCTAGACGATTCTGTGCTTCCAACATTGTGGCAACAAAGTGACAAGCCTTCATGAACAAAGCGAAGTCCATACAGAATTGGTTTGTCGAGATCGATGTGGAAGAACTTGACTGGCCTGTGCAGAGCCCTGACCTCAACTCCATCGAACACCTTTGGGATGAATTTAAATGCTGACTGCGAGCCCGGCCTAATCGCCCAACATCAGTGCCCGACCTCACAAATGCTCTTGTAGCTGAATGGAAGCATGTCCCCGCAGCAATGTTCCAATATCTAGTGGAAAGCTTTCCCAGAAGAGTGGAGGACCAACTCCATAGTAATGCCCATGATTTTGATGTCGACAGGCAAGTTTCCACATACTTTTGGTCATGTAGTGTACTTCCTTGGGAAGGGGTTACGATCTTCTGATGTACAGTTGATTCTTTTTTGTTTGTTGATACTACACTGAACAAAAATATAAACGCAACATGTCAAGTGTTGGTCCCATGTTTCATGAGCTAAAATAAAATAACCCAGAAATGTTCCATATGCAGAAAAAGTTTATATATATTTGCATTTTAATTGAATGCACAAAAATACCTTGAAGAGGTCTTGAGGCCCATTGTGATGCCCTTTTTTTTTTAAAGGTATTTGTGACCAACAGATGCATATCTGTATTCCCAGTCATGTGAAATCCATAGATTAGGGTCAAATGAATGTATTTAGCTTGACTGACGGATTTCCTCATGTGAACTGTAATTCAGTAAGAAAGTTTAGCATGTTGCATATATATTTTTGTTCAGTATACATTTAAAATGAAGTCATGGTATTCTGTCAGAATGAAGTACAGTGTAGTGCTGCAAACCTATACAAACTGAAAATAATATTGAATTACATTTTTAACCAAGGTTTATAGCAACATCATAAAAACAATAGACATGCCTATAAAGTAAGAGGACCTAAATGAGAACATTTAAGCCCTGCTTAAATCATACTGACATAGGTAGGAATAAGATATAGCTCTCCAGACTTGAACCAATACTGAATGATTTATCTGCTAGCCTTTTTAAAGCAGCCACATTTCTCGAATTGAAAAGCACTGAAGTAGAAAATCATTTCATCACACCATATATGATGAGTCATTCTCTGAATCCTTCAATGTTAAATGATTTGTGTAATATGCCGCAGGCTGTTAGGCTATGTATTGTATAACTACACAATCATAATTTTAGTTCAGTTGTTTTCGGGCTTGGGCTTATATATAGGCCTATGCGTATGTATAAACTATGATATGCGTATGGGTGTTCTACATGCAACGGCTTAAACACTTTGAATTAATCATCACCTTAGAACACAGGGCCCAGTGTAATTACCCACACTCGTTGTGTTTGGCATTGAAACAACATCCACAACGACTATGTTTTCCACTCAGTTTCAACCTTTTCTTGAACTTCTTTCTTCAAATTGATCATCACAATAAGGTCAAAACATTTTTTTAAAGCATGATACTGTTTTGATGATAAGTGTTTGATGTGATTTTCGATTTCCTTTGCATTGATGTCAGAGTGGTTAGAACTGAGTACCAGGCCATTAATGAGGTGCGTTAGAGAGTGGCTAAAAATACTTGAATCAGTTTGCCCTTTATGGTTGTGAGGTCTGGGGTCCGAACACCAACCAAGAATTCACAAAATGGGACAAACACCAAACTGAGACTCTGCATTCATATCCTCTGTGTACAACGTAAAACACCAAATAATGCATGCAGAGCAGAATTAGGCCGATACCCACTAATTATCAAAATCCAGAAAAGAGCTGTTAAATTCTACAACCACCTAAAGGGAAGCGATTCCTAAACCTTCCATAACAAAGCCCTCACCTACAGAGATATGAACCTGGAGAAGAGTCCCCATAGGCAAGCTGATCCTGGGGCTCTGTTCACGAACACATACAGATCCCACATAGCCCCAAGACAGCAACACAATTAGACCCAACCAAATGATGAGAAAACAAAAAGATAATTACTTGACATTGGAAAGAATTTACAAAAAAAAAAAAGAGCAAACTAGCATGCTATTTGGCCCTAAACAGAGAGTACACAGCGGCAGAATACCTGACCACCATGACTGACACAAAATTAAGGAAATCTTTGACTATGTACAGACTCAGTGAGCATAGCCTTGCTATGGAGAAAGGCTGCCGTTGGCAGACCTGGCTGCCAAGAGAAGACAGGCTATGTGCACACTGCCCACAAAATGAGGTGGAAACTGAGCTGCACTTCCTAACTTCCTGCCAAATGTATGACCGTATTAGAGACACATACTTCCCTCAGATTACACAGACCCACAAAGAATTCGAAAACAAATCCAATTTGGATAAATTCCCATATCTATTGGGTGAAATACCACAGTGTGCAATCACAGCAGCAAGATTTGTGACCTGTTGCCACAAGAAAAGGGCAACCAGTGAAGAACAAACACCACTGTAAATACAACCTATATTTTGTAATGTTTATTAATTTTACTTTTTGTACTTTAACTATTTGCACATCATTATAACATTTTATATAGAAATAATATGACATTTGAATTGTTTTTATTATTTTGGAGTCTTTGCGAGTGTAATGTTTACTGTACATTTTTATTTCACTTTTGTTTATTATCTATTTCACTTGCTTTGGCAATGTAAACCTATGTTTTCCATGGCAATAACGCCCCTAAATTGAAATTGAATTGAATTGACTGGGGTACTACCAACCAATGTTTTATAAACCGCGCGACCGCGCAGAGACGCAAGATATTTAACTTCACTGAATTCCTCGCATTAGTTTGCACTCTATAGATCAACGTTTTTTCTGGTGATCGAATTAACATTATATTAGCTCCTCTTCGATTAAATAAAACAAATCTAACGTTGCAATATTGAGTCTGTGATTTTGTTGTAGGCAGAGCCAAAGCGCAACATGAATATAATTATATTGGCCGGTAACCCATAGCGGGCTTTCGATAACCCGCAAGTGAATGCGCTTTTCAGATCAGTTCAGAACAGAGCCACGCGTGCGCACGTTTGTTGATATTTTTTGTTAGTTAGCGAGTTACTAAAACGAGCCATGTTATAGACAGGCTTAGTATAGGTCAGCAATGGGGAGTTACTGCTTCCTACAAGAGCACAAAACTCGTAGGCAACATTTCAAGCTGTCTTTGAAAAGCTAGTCAGGTAAAAAGCTTATGTCTCAGATTCAGATTCAGAGATTGAGTGTTTTGTATTTTGAGACAGGCTTGAATATGCAAATAAGCAAATAGGCAGAGGTAGCCTACATTGTCTAATTATCTGTATGGTAATAATAATTCATTTTATTTTCATTCAAGGGGTTTCTTGAATCATACAACACAATGCAATGCAATTTACAATCACCTATTTGGCCCATGGTTGTAAAGACCAAGTAAAAAATCATTTAAAAAAAACGTTTTTAAAAGTCCCATGCAATGTAGGCCTGCATTGGACACCATGTATAGGCTACTGTAGGCTGTATCATAGAGTTATGGGATTTGCTCCATTGGTTTTGTTGATAGGCCTACATTATGCTCGTATAGCCACAATAGCTATTGGCTACTGTCTAAAACTGTAAGGGTACAGCCTTAGTGTTCACTGTAAACAAGGGAAGATTGCTACCAAAGCATGTCCAGAGTGCATAATGCCACGTTCATGTGCTAGTCAGAACTAGAAAACTCTGACATTTTTGACTTGCTAACTAGTTGAGAGCGGCACCTGTATAACTACAACCAGTCTGAAATGTCTGTTTTGTTGTTCCGACTAGCACATGAATGTGGCGTAAAAGAAGATTACCATAATGGTCACTTGAAATTTGACTGTGGTCATGACTCATGGTGTGGCGGTAATACCCCCAATACATATCCCATTGTTATGGGTGCAAAAGTAACAAGTTTGATTTAATAATTTCTCTCTTAATTGTGGACAATTTGTAAATTGTGTCACTTTATTGTCCTTCGCCGCCTGCTGTATGGTCATAGACTGACGATGAATAATTATAATCCTATTATTAGCCTACACTTGGCAACCAATAATCAGAAGAAGAAAGCTAACATGCAAAAATTATCTCTGTATCAGTAGCTAGGTTTCCATCCAATTGGCAACAATTTGTTATGCGACTATTCACAAATCCGCATAAAGAAAATATGTGCATTTTCCCATCAGTGGTGTGTTTCCACAAAACTGACTTGTTGCGGATAAAAACCAATGTGTTATGATGTAGTGCACACAAAATGTTCAAGTTCAATGTGTTTCCATTGCATTTTCAACTCTATCAGTAGTTTTGTCACAAAAACTGTTGCGTTAAATAGCTAATGTGCCTACTCTGGTCTTGGCACATCACACTGGGAAAAAATTGGTTGAATCAAAGTTGTTTCCATTTCATTTTAACCCAAAAATGTAATGTGATGACGTTGGATCAACGTAGAAAACTGATTAGATTTGCAAAAAGTCATCAGCGTAAGGGAATTTAGTATTTTTTTCACCCAACTTTTACTCTAAATCCAATGACAGGATAACATGTTTGTTTGATTTCACATTTAATTCACGTTAGTTGACAACTCAACCAAATGTAAATCAAAACTAGATGTTGAACTGACTTCTGTGCCCAATGGGGTGCGCTCTAGCCAACAGCTCGCAGATACAGTGCGGGAGGCTGTGCTGGTAGGATAGCCTACATGATAAGATTATTTTGGATAAGAGTGAGAATATTTGTATTTGTCAGACGGCAGTCAATCATCGATCATCATGTCACCAGAATTAGACCCTCGATAATTATTGGAAAGGAGCATCAAGCTCATCACTGTGCACTTTCACCACCCTGTGAAGTTCTTCATAACTTATTTTATCTGTAGCCTAATAAACTGCATGTGTAAGGATTTATGTTCAGAGAGGTCTCTGGAAACCTTTAGGGTTTCAGGTTTAGTGTCCAGAGACCTCTCTGGAATTCTCTATGTTCCTTTTGGAATTGGTCCCCAATTAGAGGCAGCTGCGCCGCATTGCCTCTAATTGGGGAGCCTATTTATGTTCAGTATTCCCACCTGTTTTTGTGTGTGTTCCTTTTTGTTTGCGGTGGTTCATGGTCGCAGTCTCTCCTTTTGTTATTTTTGAGTTTTGTATAATAAATGGAATGTTTTTGCAACACAGCTCTGCGCTTCAGGTCCTGTCTCATAGCGACAGTGACAGCATGCTTTCCCAAGTCGTTTAATTTTCAAGACAGAAAAAGATCCCACCATGTCGAACATACAAATTATCTGTCAGAATTTAAAATTGTCCTGAAACTTCCTGTTTTCATCGCATCTGTCGTGATTTAGACTTTACTTGCATAAAAACTAGATGGAAAGTGGTTTCTGTCTGACTTTTAGTCTGTGCAAATGTTACTTAAGCAATAATGAAAAGCGGAGTACCTGGATACAGCCCTTAGCTGGGGTTTATTAGCCATATACCACAAACCCCCCGAGGTGCCTTATTGCTATTATAAACTTGTTACCAACGTAATTAGAGCAGTAAAAATAAATGTGTCATATCCGTGGTATATGGGCTGTTATGCCACGGCTGTCAGCCAATCAGCATTCAGGGTTTGAACCACCCAGTTTATAATATAGCAACAACAACCCAGCCTTTTGCCTTGGTGCATTGGAGTGGTGCATGGAGCTAGAGCCCCACTGAACTTAAGAGACCAGTGACTCACCACAGCAGGACCAACAACTGATCATCATCTAGCCTTGCTCTGGTTTGCATTTTATGTAAAATATTGTTGGAGTTTCATGCAATAAACCTAAAGTGAAATTGATGTTAGAACACTGTACTAATTGAACATGTTGACCCAATGTGATGCATTCAGAAATGGAGGAATAACATTGAAATAATGTTGACTCAACTTTTTTGTGCCTGGTGGGATATTATGCATGCTTTTTATTTTCATGGTTTTCACTCATTTATTAAAAAAAATTGAACTCTGCAGGTTTTTTTAGCCTGTTGATGTGAATACTATTCCCTTTGAAGATTTGAATTGGGGATTTGAATTTCAACCAAACCATACGATGGTATGTGACAGAGACGATACTGTATGTCTACAGCAGTCATTTTTATGACTGATTTGCATATTAATTATATTTTCATGCTACGTTTCACTTTATGCACCACCACCAACTGAGAAAAAAAGTAATCTTCATAATAACAATTCGTACTGGCAATGGTTGCACCGTACAAATAATAATTGTCTGGATGTGAATAATATTCTGTAGCTTGTCGCTACAACTTGTTGTCCACAGGGTAAATGTTGCTTTGGCACATCTGGTTGAATAATTTAATAAAAGAGAGAGAGAGCGAGAGAGAGAGAGCTGTAAATGGGCTCAAACAAACATTGACCTCTTGTCAGTTCTTACCATCCACCACACCATGACAATCCTCAACATTCAGTAAAGCCATTTCAAGCATGATGTCCAACAGCCATAGTTACCCATAGTTAGCCATAGTTAGTCTGTCACGTTCCTTGTTATATTTTAAAAGTATTATCTTGTTGTTGTCCTTTATGACAATGCTAGTATGTCCCAGCTCTGACCGTTCTGCCTGTGTTGTTTGTCTATCACAACAATTTTCTGACTGTTTTACAGTAGGACTTTTTTGAGGACTTTTTTGAGAAATTGTTGGATTTCTTCCTACATCCTCTGCTGTCCCTTGTCCCATTGTGGAACGTGTTACTTGTACTTGATGTCTCGAATCCCTTTGAAGAGGTCCGATTTGAGGATTATTTCCTTTTTGATAGCTTCAGCCACTTGGGTCAGCCAAGCCATGCCATCTCAGGGACCTCCATCCCTATTTACAGTTGGTAACTGATGTCCATCCTGTGCCCTTGGTGCACCTGCTTCCTCTCTCCCATTAGGTGATTGGTGAGGAGTTCAAAGCTTTTCAGCCAACCACCATGTCTCTGCTTTATCCTCGCACCCTCTCTTTTCCCCCCATATTCATCAATCCCTAACTGTTGAGGGACACAGTCATTTCACAGGTCAATTAATTTTAATCATAGTGTGTCAATTTAATCTTGGCTCAAACCGCTAGATGGACACTTTGTGAAAATCTCATTAACCTTCCAATTTCCAATCTCCTTACTTCATCAGTATTGCAAGGCAATTGCTTCGTCATTTCAGTTGGTAAACAAATCCTGGTACTTTAAAATGTCTAAGGCTGGAAATGCAGCATTTTTAGTACAGACAATATTTAATATTCACATTTCCTACCTACAGAGGACAGAACATAGTCATACCTGAATGCGGAGTCAGAGACGCTGTAGTCCGAACAGCAACAACCCATGTAATAAAGGGATTACCAGGACACATTCTCAGAGCATGTGCTGACCAGCTGGCAAGTGTCTTCAATGATATTTTCAACCTCTCCCTGACCCAGTCTGTAATACCTACAGTACATTTTTCAAGCAGACCACCAGTCCTTGTGGCCAAGGTAACCTGTCTAAATGACTATTGCCCTGTAGCACAGTTAATCAAATGGCCACCCTGACTATTGCATTTACCCCCTTTTTATTTGTACTGACTCTCTCTCTTGCACCAGGTCTATGCACACTAACTGGACTCTACCCACACACTCACACATACTACACTGACACTCCAACACACACACACACACTAAATACGCTCACACACATGCATATTGACGCCACACTCACACACTCACAAATAGACACACTCTTTCACACTCTTCACATACGCTACTGCTACTCTGTTTATTATCTATCCTGATTGCTACGTACATGTTCATATTACCTCAATTACCTCAACTACCTCGTACACCTAGCACATTGTGTATATAGTCTCGTTATTGTTATTATATTGTTTTACTATTTATTTTTTGCTAATTTGTATTACTTTTTAACATTGATGGGAAAGGGCTCGTAAGTACGCATTTAACGGTAAAGTCTACACCTATTGTATTCAGCGCGTGTAACAAATTAGATTTGATTTGAATAGAATTTACATATTTGCTATGTGCTTGTGTTTTATTGAGGGGAACACAGGCTTGTGGTAGGTGGTGTGAAAGAAGAGTCAATTTGCATATTGAGGAATAAGTACACAGAAGGGTAGATGGTCAAGATCACACCTGTGCTCCTCTCCTCCTCTCCCTGTCTGTCTGTTTGAGATGGCTCATGTAGTCATAGAAGGCGATCTCATCTCACCTTGGACCCTCTCCGGAGGTCCTCCCTGTGTTCTGAGCATGTGCACCTGTATGGTATACATATTAGTAACATATTTGTAATGCAGTTGGTAGACCAGGGTGCTTGTAACGCCAGGATAGTGGGTTTGATTCACAGGACCACCCACATGTAAAAAATCTATGCATGCATGACTGTAAGTAGCTTTGGATAAAAGTGTCTGCTAAATTGCATATATTATTATTATAGCATGTATGTCCTAATATGTCCACAGTACATCTGCTCTTCCTCTCTCCATACGCCTGTGAAGAGCTAATGAGATGTGGGCTAATTTACATGAAGGCCATACACAAAGCCCCATGGCGGCAGGCAGTAAACCACAGTGGTCTGGTCACCATGGCCCTCACTTCAGCATTCTGATAGGGTCTGCAATTCTCTGAAAACATTTGATTTCAAGCTGCCTGGATTGTGCTCTCAGAGGAGGGGAGGCCGTCCCATGGCTCGCATCAACAAACAGGACACCTTGCTAACTTTATTATGACTCATATTATGTATATTATGTCAGTGATGCTTTAATAACGAACAATTAAGTGAACATGTATTTTAGACTTTTTAACCTTTTTGTGTTATCTGCCTCCATTAGTTTTACTTTTAATTAAAATGTAATTCTGGCTTTTATCAAGGTCTCACACCTGACTTTCCCAGCTATGCTCCCATGTGAGTCCCATGTATCCAAATCTGCCATCCACCTCAAACCTGCTCCCAGGGCCCTGCATCTGTTAGCACTGTGTTCACCCCTGACCTCTCACATCTGTTTGAATTAGCTTCCTTACTATATAGGGGAGTGCTTTCAGTCTCAGCACAATACTTTTACTGTAAGATTAATAGGGCGGCAGGTAGCCTAGTGGTTAGAGCGTTGGGTCAGGAACCGAAAATCTTGTCTATGTGCCCTTGAGCAAGGCACTTAACCTTGCTTACTTCTCTCACATTTTGTGCACAAATTAGTTGACATCCCTGTTAGTGAGCATTTCTCCTTTGCCAAGATAATCCATCCACCTGACAGGTGTGGCATATCAAGAAGATGATTAAACAGCATGATCATTACACAGGTGCACCTTGTACCGGGGACAATAAAAGGCATACAGTTTTGTCATACAACACAATGCTACAGAGGGAGCACGCAATTGGCATGCCGACTGCAGAACATGACTGCAGAAATGTCCACCAGAGCTGTTACCAGAGAATGTAATGTTCATTTCTCTACAACTGTCGTTTTAGAAAACTTGTCAGTATGTCCAATCGGCCTCACAACCTCATACCACATGTATGGCATTGTGTGGGTGAGCGGTTTACTGGTGTCAAGGTTGTTAACAGAGTGGTGGAGTTATAGAGTTATGGTATGGGCAGGCATAAGCTTTGAAAGGCAATTTGAAAGCACAGCACCTTAATTGGGGAGGATGGGATTGTGGTGATGGCTGGATCGGAATCAAACACATGGTTTGATGCCATTCCATTCGCTCCGTTCCAGTCATTATTATGAGCCGTCCTCCCCTTAGCAGCCTCCACTGATGCACAGACACACCATGGCGAGATCCTGAGGCTCATTGTCGTGCCATTCATCCGCCGCCATCACCTCATGTTTCAGCATGATAATGCACGGCCTCACGTTGCAAGGATCTGTACACAAATCCTGGATGTTCTTCTATGGCCTGCATACTGACCAGACATGTCACCCATTGTGCATGTTTGGAATGCTCTGGATCAACGTGTACGACAGCGTGTTCCAGTTCCCGCCAATACCCAGCAACTTTGCACAGCCATTGAAGAGGAGTGGGACAACATTCCACAGGCCACAATCAACAGCCTGATCAACTCTATGTGAAGGAGATGTGTCACGCTTTATGAGGCAAGTTGGTAGTTTGCATTTTATTGCTTGACATAAGTATTTGATCAACTACCAACCAGTAAGAATTCCGGCTCTCACAGACCTGTTAGTTTTTCTTTAAGAAGCCCTGCTGTTCTCCACTCATTACCTGTATTAACTGCACCTGTTTGAACTCGTTACCTGTATAAAAGACACCTGTCCACACACTCAATCAAACAGACTCCAACCTCTCCACAATGGCCAAGACCAGAGAGCTATGTAAGGACATTAGGGATAAAATTGTAGACCTGCACAAGGCTGGGATGGGCTACAGGACAATAGGCAAGCAGCTTGGTGAGAAGGCAACAACTGTTGGCGCAATTATTAGAAAATGGAAGAAGTTCAAGATGACGGTCAATCTCCCTCGGTCTGGGGCACCATGCAAGATCTCACCTCGTGGGGCATCAATGATCATGAGGAAGGTGAGGAATCAGCCCAGAACAACACGGCAGGACCTGGTCAATGACCTGAAGAGAGCTGGGACCACAGTCTCAAAGAAAACCATTAGTAACACACTACGCCGTCATGGATTAAAATCCTGCAGCGCACGCAAGGTCCCCCTGCTCAAGCCAGTGCATGTCCAAGCCCGTCTGAAGTTTGCCAATGACCATCTGGATGATCCAGAGGAGGAATGGGAGAAGGTCATGTGGTCTGATGAGACAAAAATATAGTTTTTTGGTCTAGGATAAGTACAACCCCAAGAACACCATCCCAACCGTGAAGCATTGAGGTGGAAACATAATTCTTTGGGGATGCTTTTCTGCAAAGGGGACAGGACGACTGCACCGTATTGAGGGGAAGATGGATGGGGCCATGTATCGCGAGATCTTGGCCAACAACCTCCTTCCCTCAGTAAGAGCATTGAAGATGGGTCGTGGCTGGGTCTTCCAGCATGACAACGACCCGAAACACACAGCCAGGGCAACTAAGGAGCTCCGTAAGAAGCATCTCAAGGTCCTGGAGTGGCCTAGCCAGTCTCCAGACCTGAACCCAATAGAAAATCTTTGGAGGGAGCTGAAAGTCCATATTGCCCAGCGACAGCCCCGAAACCTCAAGGATCTGGAGAAGGTCTGTATGGAGGAGTGGGCCAAAATCCCTGCTGCAGTGTGTGCAAACCTGGTCAAGAACTACAGGAAACGTATGATCTCTGTAATTGCAAACAAAGGTTTCTGTACCAAATATTAAGTTCTGCTTTTCTGATGTATCAAATACTTATGTCAAGCAATAAAATTTAAATTAATTACTTAAAAATCATACAATGTGATTTTCTGGATTTTTGATTTTTTTGATTTTTTTGATTTTTAGATTCCGTCTCTCACAGTTGAAGTGTACCTATGATACAAATTACAGACCTCTACATGCTTTGTAAGTAGGAAAACCTGCAAAATCGGCAGTGTATCAAACAATTCTTCCCACTGTATATATTTTTTGCATCCAGAACCAAATCAGCTATACTTGACTCTATTAAGCCTGTCATGAGAGACTAATGTAAGATAATCTCTGTGGTGTAAAAACTACCCAATTGTCATACTTGATTAAAACTAAAGATACCTTAATAGAAAATGACTCAAGTAAAAGTGAAAGTCACCTAGTAAAATACTACTTGAGTAAAAGTCTAAAAGTATTTGGTTTGAAATATACTTAAGTATCAAAAGTAAATGTAATTGCTAAAATATACTTAAGTATCAAAAGAAAGTAAAAGTAAAAGTATAAATAATTTCACATTCCATATATTAAGCAAACCAGACGGCACGACTTTCTTGTTTTATTATTGTACGGATAGCCAGGGGCACGCTCCAACAAAGCATTTGTGTTTAGTGAGTCCGCAGATCAGAGGCAGTAAGGATGACCAGGGATGTTCTCTTGATAAGTCTGTGAATTGGCAAATTGTTCTGTCCTGCAGGGCATTCGAAATGTAACTAGTACTTTTGGAAGTCAGGGAAAATGTATGGAGTCATTTTTTGGGGGGGGGGGATATAGTGGAGTGAAAAGTGAATGTTGTCAAAACTGTTAATAGTAAAGTAAAACACAGATACCCCCCAAAACTACTTTAGTAGGACTTAAAAGTATTTTTACTGAATTACTTTACATATCTGGTTAAAATACATAAGGTGAGCTATTCAGGGGTATCATATGTATTTTCAATAGATGGTACCTGACCTCTATATTGTAATAGTGAATGAGAAGTCAAGGTTAAAAGGTAGACTGAGCGTAATGAAAAGTAGGCTAAAGAGATTAGTGGGTCTGCAACCACTAAGAGGCTCAACTTCTCTGTGTAACTTTATGCAAGAGGATGTTTTGTGCACACATTTTTTGTATACTGAATGTGTCTGTAGGTGCCTGTCTCTGTCTGATGATGATGTTTGTGTGTGTGAGTGAGTATGTGAGTGTGTGTGTGTGTGTGTGCGCGCACATTGGCTGCCCCAAGCACTGCACCTGTTCCTTTAGCCATCAGCCAAAGCACAGGCCTCCGCAGCATCACAGTGAACATATTCGTTCCAAGATAAAATTCAATAGCTTTCCCCTGTGTTATCTCAACCCGTCTCTCTTTCTCTCCCCCTACACAAGCCAGCCAACATTGCTTTGTTAGACACAGGAATGCTGCATCTCCTAACCTGCTCTAGGTCGCAAAATTGTTTTGTGTGGTGACCATAAAAGCTTGTCTATCCTTAGAAAGCACCACACAAGCATGCATCTTTCACTTCTGATTTATCCATGTTCATCCAAACAAATGGGGTTTATGGACAGCAAGTTTCACTTATTCAAATTAGCTGAGACTGATTTATTTTCAATGTAGATTTATTTCAGCCTTTTTGCAACCACTGAGATAATAAGGAGATTCCTACATTCAACATAGGCTCCAGATTAAGACTGTTCTATTAAGGCAAACACCCCATCCCTACACACCCCACTTAACTATCCAACCTCTGTATGGTTACAGTATAGCTGGCAAACCTATTTCCACACAAGGCCAAATTCTAGTCTCGTCATAATCTGTATTTATTGATTCTGTATCGTTGATAAACTTTTTTTTCTGCAGATTTAAGACCCCTCGACCCCATTATTGACACACCCTGAATACTGTCACAAACTAACAGGTACAGATGTAGGATCTTAATCTGAGCCAGTTTTCTACTGCAGGAAAATAATCCTGCAGCTACAGGAAATGTGAATTATTATGTGAATTATAATTAATGGACATTTATGTAGGGGTTGATACATTTTTTGTGAGTGAAAAACATTTTTAAATGGAAGTTACTAACTTCAGAAGCCTTTTTAAACCTCAAATGCATTGCAGGAAAGTTATCAAATTAAAATCCTACACCTGTATAGGCCTAGAACACCAATTGTTTTGGGGAGGGAAACGTGTGGGGTGGAAATATCTCAGAATGAATTGTACAATTAATTTGATTCCACCATCTGACTCATGGGCCAAACAATGCTTTGTATTTCACTAAGTAAGGCCAACATATCCCCCTGATGTTAAATAATGAAGTCACAGTGTGGAGCCCGGCACACTCAGCGTAGCTGCTCTGCTGCGATGCAATCACTGGCGACCTCCACAGATCAGCGTAATCAGCTCTCACAGCTTGTGTGAAATTATATTGCTCCATATGAAAGGAAACGGATGGAATTCAATGGAAAGGATCCAGCGGCACAACCCAAATACATTGGGGGGAAGAGATGTCATTAACACAGTGAGCCGACACTGTGAAAAGCCCAGAATCTTCAGGGATCATGGTACAAGTTAATTTCACTCTGTTGAACAGGGGAGATTAATGGTGGCTTTGGGGTTCAGCAGGAGGAAACGAGTTGATTGATTTAACGTATTTTTTTTTTGTTTGACAAATGGTCCTTGAAAGACATTGCTCACATGATGACTGCACTGCAGCTGGACAGACATGAGGAACCCTGTCATCTGTGACATTTCCTGTTTTACAGTACCTGCCAGTACCTCAGGCGTGCATTCCTAATGGTACTGACAAGGTACTTTTTTTAGTTTACATATTCCTATATAGTGCTTGCAGTGGTGGCTGGTGGCACTTTCAATGGGGAGGACAGGCTAATATCAGCTGGAACAGAATTAATGAAATGGTCTCAAACATATCAAACAACTGGTTTCCATATGTTTGATGCCATTCCATTCATTATTATAAACCATCCTCCCCTCACCAGCCTCCTCTAATAGTACTTGTTATTCACATCCAATGTGCTCCAAGTCTTTGTTGTGCAGGTTGACTTAATTTGAGCTTCTCGAGGAGCTGAATATTAACTAATTTTGAGGCAGACATCACGTTCTGATAAGGCTTTCCTTCTGTCAGGGGATCCCCTTGCAGATGGTTGTTGATTAACATTGTTATCAGAGCCACTAATAGGAATATGCTCCTGCATGTTGATTTGAATGCCATAAGTGGAGGAAACTGTAACCAGTAACCACATCTTATTGTCACGTTTGTGTGTGTGGAGAGACCAAGACGCAGCGCAGGGATTGTAGTTCGACATGTTTAATATTACTATGTATAATTCCTCTCACATGTACGAACTAACAAAACCAACAAACAAACGTAATGATTTGCACACCAACCAAAAAACGAAACACACTACTTTACCCGTGAATGGAGGAATAACGACCCACACAAAAGTGAAGGACATACAAACATATATAGGATCCCTAATTAGAGACAATGCGTTGCAGCTGCCTCTAATTAGGGATCCAACCCAAAACCCACACAGAAACAGAAAGAATAGAAACTGTCAGACTCTGACCATAGCTACATAGAGAAGCAAATAGGCTTCTCTATGGCCAGAGCCTGACACTTTAATATAATAAAGTGCAGTTATAGGCTTTCCTATACGGTTTCCTTGACCATCTTTGTGTTAAGGAACAGGTTAATGTCATGAAAACAATAGTTGATGTTGTATCTGTGTAAAGATTAAAGATTTTGACTGCAGTTAATCAAGTTAAAAGACTGGAGGAGGATAGAGAGTTTTTAATAGCACCACAGCTGGCCTTGTTTTATTGCTTTAGGAAGGAGATAAAAGAACAACTACAATAACCAGAGGGCCATAAAAATCGTTGGTAATTAAGTCTCTGGATAATAATTTTCAGCCAAACATTAATTTTACAGGTTTAATAGATGTTTCAATGGTTTCTTTCTAAGTGCCTTGGGCCTGGTTTGCAATGCAGTACCATTAATCAACTGGGTTCTTTCTCCAAGTTTAAGTCTTCATAAGAACAGTAACAATGTTCTTTTGTGTCTTCGCAGGAAAGTTTCACCCCAGCAAAGCACCCAGACAGGACAAAGTAGTATAGCCATGGAGAACATTAAAATAACAATTGTGGAAAAAGCCTACATTTAATTTACCATTACCACACACTGCTCATCATTCATGGCTGCCAAGGTTACGAGATGTAAACTCCAGCAGTGTTTCTTGGAGCCCTTATGGTATATTTTCCATTTCAAACACTGCATGTGTAGTGTGAGGTAAGACATATTTTAATTACTTACATAGCAGGGGGTTTGGGAGACACTGCTGACCGGTGACCATTGCCACTCACACTTTTCTCCTTCTTTGTTTATCAACACCTGTTTATCAACACCCTGCTTGGCTTTTATACAGTAGGATTATCTTCACTGGATTGGTAAGAACAACCATATTTTTCATCAATTATGCATATTTTGCCTTGCCAAAGTGCTTGTGTTTTCTAACTTAGAATTTGACTGCCTGTCTCCTCTCTTTTCCCTTGTGTTGATAGCATCGCAAGCATGACTGGTTTACAATGGCCTCCTGTTTGGATGTTGTTGCTATTGCACTACTGTCACAGATCGCTGGTCACAGTGAAGGGTGACAACATGGAGGCCCCCGCCAGACAACATTCATAAATCCTGAATGATGCAGATTGAAAAGGTGGTTTTCTGCTTGTCTCACATGCAGCCTTACGCTGAATCTTTATTTATATTTTATTTTTTATACAGACACTGGTGTGTACGTGTATTTGTGTGTGACTGTGTGTGTGTGTGTGTGTGTGTGTGTGTGTGTGTGTGTTGCATCATGCCATAGTTGCTCTGTAATTATTTTAAAATTAATAACAGTATTATGATTATGTAAACTGCAGATATGGTGCAGGAAACAAATATGAAAATAAAATAGAGAAGTCCTGTAAAAGTTACCACCTGCATAATTATCGTATAACAATACATTTAAATTCAATGTCAATGCAACTTGTAAAGTAAACAGGAAAACATGTTGCCTTGTCCATTAGTTTTTGGAGACCTCCAGCTAAGGCACTTATAATTTCAAGTCCCCATCACAGTTCCAAAGCAAGCCTCCTCTTCAGAATATCACGACAACGAAGTGTTTTACATTGCTAGGCTAACATAGCCAGTATTTATTGTGGATAACTGTAACGCTTGCACAAAATTTAACATTTCGTCATGGACGTAGGAGAGCTACTAAACTATCAGGTAATTAGCTAGTTAGACATATACTTAGTGTATGCCGCAACTGTTAGCCATTTAGCTAATTTACTGGTAGCTAGCTAGCTAGCAAAATAAACGTGTTGTAAACACCGTCTTTGACCCATATAGCCCTACATTGCTAGCTAACTGGCTAAGATGATTGGTACTTCGCGAATAAACCGATCGCTAACCTAGTTAGTGTTGTGACAAATGAAAGAGAGTTGGCTATCTGATGTCAAGTTAGCCACGTCACGAACTAACGTTAAGTCAAGTCTAAACTAAAGCCTAACGGCGTGTTAACTTAGTTATCGAGCTAGCTTGTGATACAAACTCTTGCCTATGTCAACCAAAGAGATTTGCTATTTGTTCTATCTGTGTCTCAGCCTTGTCAATTAAAGGAATGTTGTTTTCATGGAATGTAATTTCTCGTCACAAGATAAACCACATGTATGTAGTTTACAAAAGTATGTGGACACGTGCATGTCGAACATCCCATTACAAAATCATGGGCATAAATATGGAGTTGGTTCCCCTTTGCTGCTGTATCAGCCTCCACTCTTCTGTTAAGTCTTTCCACAAGACATTGGAACATTGCTGCGTGAACTTGCTTCCATTCACCCACAAGCATTCGTGAGGTCGGGCACTGGTGTTGGGCGATTGGGCCAGGCTTGCAGTCGGCGTTCCACTTCATCCCAAAGGTGTTGGATGGAGTTGAGGTCAGGGCTCTGCGCAGGCCAGTCAAGTTCTTCCACACCGATTTCAACAAACCATTTTTTTATTTAGTAAAACATTTTTTGCCCCCTTTTTCCTCTCCAATTTCGTGATATCCAATTGGTAGTTACAGTCTTGTCCCCAGGGTTGGGGCGTAACGGATTACATGTAAGGGATTGCAAAAAACTGTAATCTGTTACCATCAAAAATATTGTAATCAGATTACAGATACTTTTGAAAAACTAGATGATTACTTTGAGGATTACTTTTAAATTCAGAAAGGATGTTTGCGAATCTTTGACACTTCTGTTTTCTCAATGACATTCAAATCAGCATTGAAAAAAGGCGCAAGTTTAAGTTTGTTCCACCGGAATGAGTCTGACCACAAATCAGAGACCACTATGATGACACATGAAATGGATCGCGGGAAAAGAGCAGGAATAGGTTTTTTTAGGCTACAATCCAAGCTATGTCTTCCAATGGTGCGACTACTGTCGTCATCCAAAGATTATCCAACTTGAATAAACGCTTGGAGGTAAGGATGACCGCAGTGGTGTAGTCTACGGCGATACAGCTATCACTTATTATTGATATCTACATAGCACATTGATGTGAATCACACCGCTGCTCTCTCATTTAGCTATTTGCGCCTTACGGATTGTGGTTGATGTAGATGGCTGTTCACAAATGTAAATGTGTATTTGAACCCAATAATGGTTGAATTCAAGAAGTTTAAGCTGCCTATCAGTCATTGTTTTTTAAACCAGTGGACGTCTAGTGAAAAATGCACTCTTGACACAGCTGCATAGTGCGGATCCCAGCCTATGGAATAAAAGTGGAACTTTTATTGCTCAATCTAATTCATGCTGATAACAAAAATGTATTCATAGGCCTAATGCTCAAACTCAAACACTTTTGATAGACTTAAAGGGCAATCTGTAGTTGCTACATCAGTTTTTTGACTTATAAATTATATATATTAATGTAAAGATATAATTTAATCGTATTATTATATGTTGTAGAAAGCGATTGGTTAGAAGAAGCCTACATAACCAACCCATAAAGTACAATTTTACATCCGTATATGGCCAGCTATGTAAACTTTAACACTGATTTATCCTGCAATAGATGTTGTTCAATTGGTAACATACATTTTTGTCTTCTTCTAAAGGGGAAAGTAATTTAAAGTAACTGAATGTAATCAGACGACGTTACTGAGTGTGGGTAATCCAAAAGTTACATTACTGATTACAATTTTGGACAGGTAACTGTAACGGATTACATTTAGAAAGTAACCTACCCAACCCTGCTTGTCCCATCACTGCAACTCCCGTACGGACTTGAGAGAGGTGAAGATTGAGAGCTGTGCATCCTCCGAAACAAGACCCCGCCAAGCACTGCTTCTTGACACAATGATTGCTTAACAGCAGAGGAAACACCGTACACCTGGCGACTGACCCGGCCCGCCACAGGAGTCGCTAGAGCGCGATGGGACAAGGACATTTGCATTTGCTCTGTTGTTTACTTTTTGCTTGGATACATTGCAAAGCCTTATGATTTGACCTCCCTGTTTTGATGTACCTGCTCAACATAGTGTTATCTTCATTGTAGCCTGACTGGGGCAAAGCGTCTATGGGCTGGAGGTGATGATGATGATGATGATGATAAACCCAGAAGCAAGAAGGTCGGCAGAGAACTGGCCAGACACCTGGAGAGAGATGACAGTGAGGACCCGAGTGGTGACAGGAAGAGGATACTGGAGAAACGTATGGATGACGATGAGGACGCAGACGACCAAGAGGTGTGAAAGGTTTTTTAAAGCATGCATGCAGAATTAAATGCTTTCCTGAAATACTTTTTTGATGTCTTGGTAACACTTTTCACAAAAGGGCAATCTGTTTTCAGGGTGAACCAGTAGATGAGAGTTCAGTGAAGAAAATGATCCTGACCTTTGAAAAAAGGTCCTACAAAAACCAAGAGCTGAGGATAAAGTTCCCAGACACCCCAGGGAGGTGAGTTCGTAAATTTGCTTTGGCTATCTTCTCCGATTTCAGAGTACTCTCGTTTTAATGTGACAGAGTGCAGAATAACTGATGAATTTACGAACGCACAACACCCATTGAATTTGACAGGTATCAGTAAACGTCAGGCAAAAAAATGTTGTCATTCAACAATAGATGACTTGTTTTCATGCACATTTTTTAAATTGAGTTTCTTGAGTTATCTTGGATTCATTTGGTCTATTTTGAGAAAGCGTATACTGGCTACGACATCTCAAGATGGACAAACAGTACTTTTGCCACTTTATCTGGTCTTTCAAGCTAAGGTCTTTTATGGGAGGATGCGAAGCATGCTGAAGCCTTAGCCCTCCCTTTGCACTGACTTTGACAGCAGCAAAGTCATTGGTGGTTTTCTGGAAAAGGTTGAGTGCCCCATCATAATGTCGGTTGACATTTAGAAAGACCATGGAGGCAAAGGTCAAATCACTCTGGTCTTATATGACTTATAAGTTAGCAACGGAAATTAGGCCTGAGCCTTTATTGTTGTGTCACTCACCACACAGTATTCCATAATGCTGTGATGAAACAGCCTGTCTTCTTCTCTAACTGTAGCTGGAGGGATAGGTTGTGGCCATTCTGGTGCAGAACATGGAGAGGCTGGATGAGCAGGTGAAGGAGGAGGCAGATGGGGTCTACAACACGTTAGGTAAGACCCACTGCACAATGATTGCTCAAAATATGGGGATTATTTAAATGTTTGTAAATTTTGGCGTGGCGCAGTTGTAGCCTATAGTCTGCAAATCTGTTTGTCATATCATGTCCTAACGATATGTGAATCAGTGGGATGCTCTCCACTCTATTCACATAAAAGAAACACATTTTGATTATTTCATTATTCAAATTGGGCTCAGTGCTCCTAGTGTTTTGATGGCGTCTTATCAAGGCAGCTCGCCAGGCTTGAATAAGCCTTTTGTCTGCTTCCTGGTTGGGACTCAGAGGCTCATGTCCTCCAGGATAGTGTCTGCTGTCTGCTCAGCTGGAATTAGTGATAAAGGCTTCCCTCTCCTCCAACAGGCCTCTCTATTTCTCCCTTTCCTTGTCCCTCTGTCGGCTCTCACCCCCTCTCAATCTCTCTGTCTCTCACTCTTTGCTTCTCCACTGGGGTTTTGCTGACCTTCTCCTGGCTGATTGAGATATCAGGTGTCTCAGATGGCTTTATAATGCAAATATTAGCAAAGGAATCTGAGACCTCTATACTTCTCGGCGAGGTGCTCATATTCGCCGCTCCTCTCTCTCCATCAGCCATCATTGAGAACATGGCAGAGTTCAGGCCTGGCCTGTGCACAGAAGCAGCTCAGCAAGGACTCATGCAGTGGTTGCTGAAGAGAATAAAGGTGAGGATATGACTGAAAATGACCCAATCCATGGGTTATTGAGGCTGTATGTAGAGGTTTTTGCAGGCTGGTTCGATATGTCCCATTTGAAATGTCTGTTGTAGAACTATACCTACAGTATATAGGGTTTCAATTGCTGTCACTGATTTTGACATTCATCACCCCCCTTCCTTTCTCTCTTTCAGGCAAAGATTCCATTCGATGCTAACAAGCTGTACTGCAGTGAAATCTTGGCTATCTTGCTTCAAAACAATGACAGTAAGTTTACAGCCCTTTCTCCTCTACTTGCTGTATAAAGTGATGAAAACAGCTCTAGTCAAATGTGTTATTGTCGAATAAACATAGCCACTGAGGTGATTATCGTGAATACTCTGTCTTTGGACAAAAATAGTAGAATATCATGACTGATTAAAGTACACTTGGTTAGCGTCTGAGTGGCTGGGTCCAGAAGGCCTTGTAGTGCTGCAGGACGACAGTCAGGCACTAGGTCCAGAACAATAATGTACTGGGCCACATTGATATTCTGTCCTATCTAATTTTCTTCTCGGTTTCCCCCTCTGAGTGAGTTTAGCTGGCTGGATCGATTCATCTTCTCCCACCACCCCTCTCTCACTATGTTTATAAATGTTTATGTTCCACAATATTTTAAGTTTCTCTCTCTTGCTCTCACTCTATTTCTGTCTACACCTACCTACCTCCAGGCACCAGGGAGCTCTTGGGAGCTGGATGGGATTGACGTGTTACTACAGCAGCTCTCTAAGACTCCTAGTGATTTTACCAACTTGTCTGTTCACATTTTCTACTGCTGCTCCTTCTCTCTCTCTGATTCATCATTGTCTCTCACACACTCACCTTACATCACACTGTTAAAGTTTCAGCAGCTCATAAGAACTGTCAGTTTTTTACAGGAGTGATCTATCCATCCCCACTTCATCCTCACATTAACACTTTACCTCAGTTAGATTAGCCTTTTGTGCTGGATTCTTTTGGCTAAGTATTATAATATTTGATATATTCAAGGCCTCCAGTATAATGCTGTCTAATGCAAATGATTTGATGCTAGACAGATTTTCTGCTTTGCTTCGTAAGTCTCTCCACTTTGTTGGCGATGCTGGTTGCAAGGATTCAGTGTGTCCTTAGTTCCGAGGGCACTGCACTTAGGGTTGCAAAGGGTCATAAACTTTCCGGAATTTTTCCGAAAATTTTCCATGTAAAGTTAAGCCCTGGCATTTTGGGAATTTTGCTGCTCAAATTCATCAAAAACGTTGGCTCATAACAGTGAACCTTTTTTGTGGGATATATGTTTATCCAACAAAAAAGGTTCACTGTTATGAGCCAACGTTTTTGATGAATTTGAGCAGCAAAATTGAGCAGACAATTCTAGGTCTTGTGGCATATTTTGGTTAAACTATCCCCAATTCAATGGAATTGCAACCCTCTGCATGCACAGTGCATTCTTCCATCACATGTGCAGTGCACTCTTCCATTACATGTACAGCTGGTTCTCAAGACCTTGCACACTAATGAGATGCTATTGAGCCCACACTACTACACTGTCTGAGCCAAGGACTACATGCTTTCTGGTAAGTTTTGATTACAATACTGGGTGGGGTGAATATATTTTATATGACATACATTATTTTTTGTTAACTAGTAAATAGTGTGTTTAAATAATTTCTAACTTAACAATTTCTGCTAGTTAGGTTTTGCTACCATGTGGGTTTTTGCTTGCTTGAGCCTGCTAACTGAGTGTAAATTCACCTTTTTCCATACATGTTTCATTTTAAAACATTTATCTTACAAAGGAGTTGTTTAATCTAACTGCTTAACTATTTACTGTACATGTAATTGTATTTTCTTTTTTTTTAACTCATTTTTTTTTCTAATCTTTACAGGAAAATGCCACGGGCACTTTCTGATGTGTGGAGACTTTTCACTGCAGCTAATGTAGAAGGAAAAGCTGTGTATTGTACATTTGCAAATACTGTGCCAAATCATATGTGAAGAATGCAACAAAGATGCAGAATCATCTGGCCAAGTGCATAAAGTTCCCTCAGTGCTCACAACAAGCAACCTCTGACAAAAGTCCCTCTACTTCTATTTGAGGTGAAAATTATGAATCAGACACCTTATCGATAGCAACAGCTTATGGTCCTCCTGGTTTCAGAAGTTTTTTTGACTCAATGGAGGAACGTAGTCAGAGAAATGCTGATGAATGTCTTGCTCGAGCTGTGTATGCAACTGGTTCACCTCTGATGCTCACAGGCAATGTGCATTGAAAGAGATTTCTGAATGTTCTTTGCCCAGCATACATCCCTCCAACCAGACATGCTTTATCTACTAATTTGCTGGATGCAGAGTTCAACAGAGGTCAAGTGAAGGTCAAGCAAATCATAGAGAAATCTCTGATGGGTGGTCGAATGTTCGTGGGCAAGGAATAATTAACTATATCATCTCCACCCCTCAACCAGTATTCTACAAGAGCACAGACACAAGGGACAATAGACACAACGGTCACTACATTGCAGATGAGCTGAAGGCAGTCATCAATGACCTTGGACCACAGAAGGTATTTGCACTGGTGACAGACAATGCTGCAAACATGAAGGCTGCTTGGTCTAAAGTGGAGGAGTCCTACCATCACATCACACCCATTGGCTGTGCTGCTCATGCATTGAATCTGCTCCTCAAGGACACCATAGCACTGAAAAAAATTGAATCACTCTACAAGAGAGCCAAGGAAATGGTTAGGTGTGTGAAGGATCATCAAGTTATAGCAAAGTGAGAAGAATAAGAGCATCACATTGAAGCTGCCCACAACACCCATTGGGGTGGTGTTGTCATCATGTTTGACAGTCTCCTGGAGGGGAAGGAGTCTCCAAGAAATTGCCATATACCAGTATGCCGATATGGACAGCTCATCAAGAGGATCCTCCTGGATTATGTATTTTGGGAGAGAGTGGTAAGCAGCCTGAAACTCCTGAAACCTATAGTACTAGCCATTTCACGGATTGAGGGGGACAATGCCATCCTGTCTGATGTTCAGACTCTGCTTGCAGATGTAAGAGAAGAAATCCGTTCTGCCCTGCCCACTTCATTGTTGCTCCAAGCAGAGGAAACTGCAATTCTGAAATACATCAAAAAGCGTGAAGACTTCTGCCTGAAGGCCATACACGCCGCAGAGTACATGTTGGACCCCAGGTATGCTGGCAAAAGCATCCTGTCTGGTGCAGAGATTAACAAGTCCTATGGTGTCATCACTACCGTGTCTCGCCACCTTGGCCTGGATGAGGGCAAGGTTCTTGGCAGTCTGGCGAAGTACACTTCCAAGCAAGGGCTTTGGGATGGAGATTTATTATGGCAATCGTGCAAACATATCTCATCAGCCACCTGGTGGAAGGGACTTTGTGGATCTAAGTCTTTTTCCCCTGTTGCCTCCATCATCCTCCAAATCCCACCAACATCAGCCGCTTCAGAGCGCAACTGGTTCTTGTTTGTGAACACATACACCAAAGCACGCAACATGCTGACCAATACAAGGGTTGAAAAATTGGTGGCCATTCAGGCAAATTTGAGGATTTTTGAGCCTGACAACCAGCCATCCTCAACAAGGTTGGAAAGTGACAGTGAAGATGAGGCCTCAGAGTCTGATGTTCAAGAGGTGGACATTGAGGAGGTCCAGGGAGAAGACATGGAAGCCTGAGAGGAAGACAACCAAAGCATTAGTTTCTAGACTATAATTTTACAGATATATGTTGAAAACGTTTTTGGGAGATGCGATGGATCATTGGGGATCATTCAATATTCCCTTTCTTTTGTTGTTCAGTGAAATCATCCCACGTGAAGAATCAACTCATCTGATTAAAGTTCAATTTGTAACTAAATCGTTTTTTTTATTTCAATTGGAAGGATTTAATCATTTGCAATTATGTCTACTTATGATAAGGTAACATTTTTATGTTTCTGTCTCCATATGATATGGTAAATATATCCAATGATAAAAACATCCTCATTTAAATGTTATTAATATTAATTTGCATATAGTTCCTGTTAATTCCCATATATTTCCATTAAGCAAATTCTTACGGAAAATTTCCACCTCTGAATATTCCCCAAAATGTGCAAGCCTAACTGCACCCAAAATGCATTTGGTTGAATACTGGTCTATCTATGTGAGGTTTATCATACACAGCCAAAAATGAGTTACACAGTAAATGATTACCAATAAACTTTAACTGTAATCTGTTATGTTACCAGCTAAAATATTGTAATCAGATTAGACACTTTCCAAAAACTTGATGATTACTTATAGAATTACATTAAAATTAATAAAGGATGTTTTATTTTTTATTTTTTTTATACCTTTCTGTTTTCTCAATGACATTCAAATCAACATTGAAAAAATATGCAACATTTAAGTTTGTTCCCCTGAGTAGTCTGACCACACGTCATAGACCATTATGATGACACCAAATGCATATGATGGATCGTGGGAAAAGAGCAGGAATAGGCTTTTGTAGGCTGCAGTCCAAGCTATGTCTTCCAATGGTGTGACTGCTGTCAGCATCCAAAGATTATCCAACTTCAATAAACGCTTGGAGATAAGGACGACTTCAGTGATGTAGCCTATGGACGATACAGATTATTGATATCTACAGAGCTCATTAATGTGAATCATACAGCTGCTCTCTCATTTAGCTATTTGCTCCTTAAAGATTGTGGATGGCTGTTCACAAATGTACAGTTGAAGTTGGAAGTTTACATACACTTAGGTTGAAGTCATTAAAACTAATTTTTCAACCACCACAGGTTTCATGTTAAAAAACTATAGTTTTGGCAAGTCGGTTAGGACATCTACTTTGAGTATGACACAAGTAATTTGTCCAACAATTGTTTACAGACAGATTATTTCACTTATAAATCACTTTCACAATTGTCATGCTTTAGAAGCTTCTGATAGGCTAATTGACATCATTTGAGTCAATTGGAGGTGTACCTGTAGATGTATTTCAAGGCCTACCTTCAAACTCAGTGCCTCTTTGCTCAACATCATGGGAAAATCAAAAGAAATCTGCCAAAACCTCAGAAAAAACAATTGTAGACCTCCAGAAGTCTGGTTCATCCTTGGGAGCAATTTCAAAATGCCTGAAGGTACCACGTTTATCTGTACAAACAATAGTACGCAAGTATAAACACCATGGGACCACACAGCCATCATACCGCTCAATAAGGAGTTGCGTTCTGTCTCCTAGAGATGAACGTACTTTGGTGCGAAAAGTGCAAATCAATCCTAAAACTACAGCCCAAAGGACCTTGTGAAGATGCTGGAGGAAACAGGTAAAAAAGTATCTATATATAGAAATGTCCTCTGGTCTGATGAAACAAAAATAGAACTGTTTGGCCATAATGACCATCGTTATGTTTGGAGAAAAAAGGGGGATGCTTGCAAGCCGAAGAGCACCATCCCAACCGGGAAGCACAGGGTTGCAGCATCATGTTGTGGGGGTGCTTTGCTGCAGGAGGGACTGGTGCACATCACAAAATAGATGGCATGAGGAAGGAAATGATATGTATATATTGAAACAACATCTCAAGACATCAGTCAGGAAGTTCAAGCTTGGTCGCAAATGGGTCTTCCAAATGGACAATGACCCCAAGCATACTTCCAAAGTTGTGGCAAAATGGCTTAAGGACAACAAAGTCAAGGTATTGGAGTGGCCATCACAAAGCCCTGACCTCAATCCTAAAGAAAATTTGTGGGCAGAACTGTAAAAGCGTATGCGAGCAAGGAGGCCTAAAAAACCTGACTCAGTTACACCAGTTCTGTCAGGAGGAATGGGCCAAAATTAGCTTATTGTGGGAAGCTTGTGGAAGGCTACCCGAAACGTTTGAAGTTAAACAATTTAAAGGCAATGCTACCAAATACAAATTGAGTGTATGTAAACTTCTGATCCACTGGGAATGTGATGAAATAAATAAAAGCTGAAATAAATAATTCTCTCTACTTTTATTATGACATTTCACATTCTTAAAATAAAGTGGTGATCCTAACTGACCTAAGACAGGGAATTGTTACTAGGATTAAATGATAGGAATTGTGAACAACTGAGTTTAAATGTATTTGGCTAAGGTGCATGTAAACTTCCAACTTCAACTGTAAGTATTCTTTCCCTTTACTCAGTACTGTATTGAAGCACCTTTCGCAGCGATTACTGCCTCAAGTCTTCTTTAATATGATGCTATAAGCTTGGCACCCCTGTATTTGGGGAGTTTCTCCCATTCCTCTGCAGATCCTCTCAAGCTCTGTCAGGTTGGATGGGGAGCGTTACTTTGCATCTATTTTAAGGTCTCTACAGAGATGTTCGATTGGGTTCAAGTCTGGGCTCTGGCTGGTCCACTCAAAGACATTCAGAGACTCCTGCGTTGTCTTGGCTGTGTGCTTAGAGTCGTTGTTCTGTTGGAAGGTGAACCTTTCGCCCCAGTCTGAAGTCCTGAGTGCTCTGGAGCAGGTTTTCTTCAATGATCTCTCTGTACTTTTCTACGTTCATCTTTGCCTCGATCTTGATTAGTCTCCAGTCCCTGCCACTGAAAAACATCCCCACCAGACCCTGGTTCGGATCCAGGCTGTATCACATCCGGCCGTGATTGGGAGTCCCATAGGGACAGCGTCGTCAAGGTTTGGCCGGGTTAGGCTGGCATTGTAAATAAGAGTTTGTTCTTAACTGACTTGCCAAGTTAAATAATATTAAAATAAATAAATAAAAAATGCGTTCCATACTGAGATGGTCTGTCCCCACCCTGACCGCTGATTCATCATGCAGAGGCCGTAGATAAGACAGATTTAGACATTGCATACAATCGAACAGTTCCATTTCATGTCATGTTGTTCATATGTATAGTGTATAGTGTATATATTCAGCCATTCACCCATACTATGCAATGCCCTTTTATAGCTTTTTGCACTCCAGACTTCTTGTATTTGTATACTTTTTCATACTGCCGCACTATGTCCTCCCTTCTAAACTCCTCTGCGGTATTGTGCTCCATACAGTAAAAAAACTAATGGCCTAACGGACATATGCTCAAACTCGCACACTTTTGATAGACTTTAACAGCTGCAAATTATTACGATATGAAAGGGTCACCAACAAAACACGTAAACAATAAGCCTATAGCAAATACAGCATATGTCATTAATTTCTCACACGCAAATAGCACTTTTCGGTAGTGCTCAAAGCATGCCGTTCCATGAGAGCAGCATTTCTTTTTCAACTCGAAGCAATCAGTCCTCTATGACAACAAATTAATAAACAAAATAATAATAAATCCTTAGTTTTTGGTTTATGCTCCTAAATCTGACAGACTTTGGTTTGTAATGTAATAAAATAGCTTAATCGTATCATTATTGTGTGTAGTAGAAAGCAATGGATTAGTACATAACCAGCAACATGCATTTATGGCCAGCTATGTAAACCCCTAACATTGATTTATCCTGCAATAGATGTTGTTCAATAGGTAATGTTAATATTTGTGTTCTCCTAATGCCTCTTAAGGGGAATTAACTGTAAGTAATCAGATTATATTACTCAGTTTGGGTAATCCAAGTGTTACGTTACTGATAAAAATGTTGGACAGGTAACTCATAACTGTAACGGATTGCATTTAGAAAGTAACCTACCCAACCCTGGTGATGGACAGTAGAAGTGTGGGTGTCATTCTACTTCAGGTGTTCAAGCGCCACAACCCCGCCACGGCAGAGGAGCAGGAGATGATGGAGAACCTGTTTGATGCCCTGTGCTCCTGTCTGATGCTGGCTGCCAACCGGGACAGATTCCTCAGGGGAGAGGGTCTGCAACTCATGAACCTCATGCTTAGGTAAAGACCTTGATGTTGCACGCCTCCACACACACAGCTCCGTTTGAATATTTCAGTATTTTAATGTCCTAAGCTGTCGGCTAAAACAAACCATCCAAGCACCTCCTCAAAGGAAAACGAGGGTGGATATGGACAGTTCCTTGGCTCGTCTCTAGGCCTTTTTTAAACCCTCCTTTTAATTCACACTGGTGATCTGAAATAGGTAGGGAAAGTATTCAGACCCCTTCACTTTTTCCCACATTTTGTTACATTACAATTGTATCTATTTTAGAATAAGGCTGTATTTTTTCCTAATCAATCTACACACAATACCCCATAATGACAAAGCAAAAACTGTTTTTTTTTTTTTATTGTTGCAAATGTATTAAAAATATCACATTTACACAATTATTCAGACCCTTTACTCAGTACTTTGTTGAAGCACCTCTGGCAGCGATTACAGCCTCAAGTCTTCTTGGGTATGACGCTACAAGCTTGGCACACCTGTATTTGGGGAGTTTCTCCCATCCTTCTCTGCAGATCCTCTAAAGCTCTGTCAGGTTGGATGGGGAGCATCGCTGCTCAGCTGTTTTCAGGTCTCTCCAGAGATGATCGGTTTCAAGTCCGGGCTCTTGCTGGGACACTTGACTGTGTGCTTAGGGTCGTTGTCTTGTTAGAAGGTGAACCTTCACCCCAGTCTGAGGTCCTGAACGCTCTGGATCAGATTTTCATCTAGGATATCTCTGTACTTTGCTCCATTCATCTTTCCCTTGATCCTGACTAGTCTTCCAGTTCCTGCCACTGAAAAACATCCCCACAGCATGATGCTGCCACCACCACGCTTCACCGTAGGGATGGTGCCAGGTTTCCTCAAGACGTGACGCTTGGCATTCAGGCCATTCAATCTCATGGCTTGGTTTTTGCTCTGGCATGCACTTTCAACTATGGGACCTTGTATAGACAGGTGTGTGCCTTTCCAAGTCCTGTCCAATCAATTGAATTTACCACAGGTGGACTCCAATCAAGTTGTAGAAACATCTCAAGGATAATCAATGGAAACAGGATGCACCTGAGCTTAATTTTGAGTCCCATAGCACAGGGTCTGAATACTTATTGAAATAAGGTATTTCTGTTTTTAATAAATTTGCAACAGTTTCTAAAAACCTTTTTTTGTTTGTCATAATGGGGTATTGTGTGTAGATTGGGGAAAACATTTATTTAATACATTTTTTAATAAGCCTGTAACGTAACAAAATGTGTAAAAAGGGAAGGGGTCTGAATACTTTCCGAATGCACTGTATGTACATTGACATCTTTGATCTCAACCTTTGTTTGCTGTTAAGGCTGTCAGGGGGCACACCATGCACCCCAGTTAAGTGACAGTGTTGAGTGATGTATTTCTGTTCGCACAGCACGTCTCTGGCTCTGCTCAGCTGCCAGTCCAATTAATCAGTCGACACGGCACTGATGCACCACGACATGACCTTAAAGAGCAATAAAGAAACATTACACGCATTTAGAAACCCTCCATGCCCAAGAACCCTCCATGCCCAAGAACCTTCCATGCCCAAGCTCTAATCATCATGCTGACACCCTATACTGAACAAAAATATAAGCAGAACATACAACAATTTCAAAGATTTTACTGAGTTACAGTTCATATGAGGAAATCAGTCAGTTGATTAACATGTATTAGGCCTTGATCTATAGATTTCACATGACTGGGAATACAGATATGCATCTGTTGGTCACAGATACCTTAATAGAAATGGGCCTCACAATGGGCCTCAGGATTTCGTCACAGTTTTTTTGCACATTCAAATTGCCATAGATAAAATGCAAATGTGTTTGTTATCTTTCTTATACCTGTCCATACCATAACCCCACCGCCACCATGTGACACTCTGTTCATAACGTTGACATCATCAAACCGTGGCCCACACGACGCCATACACATGGTCTGCGGTTGTGAGGCCAGTTGGACATACTGGAGGCGGTTTATGGTAGGGAAATGAACATTACATTCTCTGTCAACAGCTCTGGTGGACATTCCTTCAGTCAGCATGCCAATTCCATGCTCCCTAAACTTGAGACATCTGTGGCATGTGTGACAACTGTACATTTTACGATGGCCTTTTATTGTCCCAAGCCCAAGGTCCACCTGTTTAATGATTATGCTGTTTAATCAGCTTCTTGATATTCCACACATGTCAGGTGGATGGATTATCTTGACAAAGGAGAAATGCTCACTAACAGGGATGTAAACACATTTCTTTTCACAACATTTTAGAGAAATAAGCTTTTTGTGCATATTGAAACATTTCTGTGATCATTTCAGCTCACAAAACATGGGACCAACACTTTACATGTTGCATTTATATTTTTGTTCAGTATAATTATAGCAATGCAAAACCCACTTTTATATCATCCACAGGAGAAGGCTTTCAGAATTGGTTATCTAGGCAGGAATGTTTAATTCTCTTTTCACATTCACTTCCCATGAGATTCACAGAATCATAAGTTCTGCACCTCTGCTTCAATAGTTCTCTATTTTTGTAGAGGTTAGGCTTTATCAAGGGGTTTGCAATATGAGCTTAGGAACACGGTTGAAGGCATCTTCATAATTGCCTCTGTCTGCATTCTTAAAACCGTTTAACTTTGTCTCAAATGTACTACCTCATAAGCTGCAGAAACTTTGTGTTATGAGGAGTTATCTTTAAAGGACTGCCAATAGATTTAGCTAGGTGAGAGGGACTAAGGACTCCATGTCGCAAAATACCATCATGAACATGCTTCATACCTCTGCTGCGAGCTAGCTATTGTGCCAGAGATAATTGAGCCCTTCTGAAATGTGTTTTTTTGTACACTTCCCAGGGAAAAGAAAATGTCTTGGACCACGGCATGATTGGCCCAGAGGGTTCTGATAACTGCCACAAGTTTGTGGACATCCTGGGCCTGAGGACCATCTTCCCCCTGTTCATGAAGACCCCTAAAAAGATGAGGAAAACTGCCACGGTAATCAAAGAACATGAAGGTTTGCTAATTTCTCAATACACTCCAAATTTCCTATGGAAACAATGAAATTATTCTGTTTGTCTGACATTACATTACAGTAGATATTTCCTCAGCAAAATCTGCAAAAGCTTACAGCTGTCCCACTTTGTGTACCCAAAACACAATTTACCATGGCAGGATATCTAATCAGGTTTGTCATGGCTTTTTAGTCTGTCGATTATGTTATCAACCTAGCCTTGATTCATTTGTTTTGCGCCAGAGGGGATGGGTGCCGTTTTACGGGCTCCAAACCAACTGTTCTATTGTTTTTTCACGTTGTTTTAACTTATTGGATCCTGGACTTCCTTACGGGCCACCTCCAGGAGGTAAGGGTAGGCAACAACACATCTGCCATGCTGATTCTCAACACTGGGGCCCCCCAGGGGTGCGTGCTTAGTCCCCTCCTGTACTCCCTGTTCAGCCATGACTGCGTGGCCAAACACGACTCCAACATCATCATTGTTTGCTGACGACACCACAGTGGTAGGCCTGATCACAGACAACGTTGAGACAGCCTATAGGGCGGAGGTGAAAGACCTGGCAGTGTGGTGCCAGGACAACAACCTCTCCCTCAATGTGAGTAAGACAAAGGAGCTGATCATGGAAAGGCCCCCATTAACATCGGCAGGGCTGTAGTGGAGCGGGTCGAGAGTTTCAAGTTCCTTGGTCCTGGTCCACATCACCAACAAACTTTTAAGGTCCCAACACATACCAAGGAGAGGGCACGAAAACACCTTTCCCCCTCAGGAGAGGGCATGGGTCCCCAGATCCTCAAAAAGTTCTACAGCTGCACCATTGAGAGCAACCTGACCGGTTGCAGCACTGCCTGGTATGGCAACTGCTTGGCATCTGACCGTAAGGCGCTACAGAGGTTAGGGCGTTATGCTCAGTACATCACTGGGGCCAAGCTTCCTGCCATTCAGGACTTACTAGGCGGTGTCAGAGGAAAGCCCAAAACATTTTCAAAGACTCCAGTCACCCAAGTCATAGACTGTTCTCTCTGCTACCGCACGGCAAGCGGTACCGGAGCGCCAAGTCTAGGACCAAAAGGTCCTAGCTTCTCAACTGCTTTTACCCCCAAGCCGTAAGACTCCTGAACAGGTAATCAAATGGCCACCAGCACTATTTACATTGACACCCCCCCTCCTTATATAGTCTTATTGTTATTTTATGTGTTACTTTGTAATATTTTTTTAAGTATTGTTTTACTTAGTTTATTCAGTAAATAAAAACTCTTTCTTGAACTGCATTGTTGGTTAAGGGCTTGTAAGTAAGCATTTCACGGTAAGGTCTACACCTGTTGTATTCTGCGCATGTGACATAATTTGATTTGATGTTCCTCTCAGAAACCACTCTTGTGTTGTGAAATAAGAAAATGCTTATCAGTGCTTATCAGCCACCCTCCCCTCCACCTTTTTGATGAGGTGGTCAACCAACAGGAAAACATCTCTCTCTCTTTAATTATATTTCATACGTCCTGACAGCCCACCCAAGGTGAACAAATTGGCTTCCTTTGTCTGTCCCCTTCATCTGGGGGACAGAATTAATTAACCTGAGACCTGCAGAATAGCCAGAGATAACAGGGCCTGCTAAAGCTTATCCCCCTGGTGCTTCCACTGATGGACCTCCCACTAGTCACAGCCAAGCCAGCCAGCCATGAAGTATGGTTACACTACTGTGCTGTGCTGTGTGCAGCCTTTAATGCTTAGAGTAATTTTGTGCTGAGGCAGGAGGACATCTAGGCTATAGAACAGTGGACTACCGCTTGTAACATACCCTTGGACTATAACCCTTTTCATATGCCTAGGCATGTCCCTAATGCATAGCAACATTTGTTGACTAAGATGGGCCTATTTATTTAAATTAAAATTTGTTTTATGTTTGTGTCCTTACATAATTTGCGTTTTATTTTTTATTTTGAGTGACAAACTATTATAAAGTAGTGTAAGCATTATTTAGCACTTTTGCAACATTTTGAAGGTCACAGCTTTTTCATAATCTAGCAGTGACATTTTAGAATGCCTATTAAATTGGTATTGTTTTGAGGGTGTATGATTTCCACATGACCATAGGATTTGTCATATGGTATGTGACAGTAATTAGACTTAGAGTGGCTCCTCCTTTGCTCTAATTGAAAAACGGAGGGGAAAATTGGTTCTCAAGAATAACACAATGCAGTCATAGATTAATTAATTATCAGCGGCTACAAATGAGAGTTTAAGTAATTAAGAGGCAAAGCACTCTCCAAACCTCTTTCTCTCTATCATATACAGAGATTGATCCCCATGAAATCGCCTCTGAAAATATACTGAGGCCCAATGGCTGGGAATTGTCAGACAACATTTGCATGCATAATAAGATAATCAAGAGAAGATGTTATGAGAAAAACTATTGCAGGGGATCTTTGCCAATAGCCTACCTTTTTAGGTCTGTATTCATTTCCATTTCCTAATGTTGTGTGTTGATAGAATTAGATTCTGGATGTACTGATGGTGGCAGACTATATTTAGCAAGCTAATGATGCACACGGTGTGGTTGAACAGAAGTAAACAGCTCATTTACATCCAGCAGCACAATATTTCTGACCGCAGCCCTTTTATAGTCTGTTTTGTTTTCCTTGGAGGTTTGAGTGTTTCTTTAATGCCTCTTATTACCCTGTTTTCACATAGATGTTTTCACATAGTTAACAAATATTGTGATCAGTGCACAATACCACACTGATTTTAATCTACCAGTATTCTCAATCCTTTGAACTCAAGCTGGATGATTAGTTGCTGTATTCGAGCGCTGTTTAGTCTCCTGGGTTGTAAATGAAGGATTTGGGGAACTCATGCATACAGATCTCTTTGAATTGGTTTGAAATTTGGTCAATCCATTTAGTTGTTGCTGATACCCAGCAGTGATCGGAGCCATAGTGAGCCATCATATGGGTGTTGACAATCAAAATAACTTATGAAGAACAGCCCAGCCATGTCAGTGATTTCTTCCCCTGGACTATTCTAGTCAGGTGTAGTGGGAGCCTCAGACAGTGTAGACGAGAGCCCGTACCTTGCAGAGGTGCCTGTTATCTGGTCTGAGGGTTGATTGCTTTCCTCAGGGCACGACTGGTTCTGGTTCAATCTCTCCCCAGCGGAGAGCTGTCAGGACCTGCCACCCTTAACCTCCACTACTTCTCCTCTGAGCTCAATTGCCTCGTGGCCCTCTTTGCTATTTGCATGTTAACTTAAAGCTGAGATCTGCATTAGGCGAAGCATCGCCACTGGCCACCCCAGGTGCATTTGTCATTGTTTTTTTGTTTTTTTAACAAGCAGAGAGGAGCTCCAGCATCAAGGTAAAAAATAAAATAACGTAGTATGTACTCTGCTGTTATATCGCGTGATATGTTGCAATGATGTCCGACGGATTCCTACTTTAATTGCTGCTCCAGGTTGATGTGTAGCAGCTTTTCTTTGTAGATTATATTTTCAATAGGTGTTAATCATGGTAACACAGCAGTAGCATGGGCCATTTCTTTGTCAAAATGCGTCACCTTGTTCTGGTTCTTTTGGACTGGAACAGAAAGTCTCTGGTTCTCAGAGCTCCTCACCCATGAATATGTTCATCACGCTAGACTGAGACTGTTCACCACCACCACCGGCGCTACGCTCGCTCCCCCAGAGATTGGTATTATTTCCTCATTAATGTTTTTCACTTGTCCCACGCTCTGTGCGGCAGGGGCTGGGATATGGAAAGCGTTTAGTGTTGGGAGTCTCCTGCTGCTGATTTATGTAAGAGGGTGCACTACGGATTGGCATGGTGGGATGGTGGTGTAGCCTATGTCTTTTCTAAGTTGATGATGAGTTCTATATACAACGTTCAACATGCGTTTCCTTCCATCATTTACCAAGGAGGAGAGAATGCAATTATAGCTCGTTAAGCACACTGCTGCATTGAGCTACTCTCTGAGAAACCAGCAGCAGCCACAACCATGCTGGTCCTCTATCAGTTGGGAGACCTGAGACCAACATTGCAGTCTATAGTATGCTATGTCTTGTTGTGATGTGCCTTTGATAAGGCTAATATATTTTGTATTTGTGTCATTTATTTTATTTAACCTTTATTTAACTAGGCAAGTCAGTTAAGAACAAATTCTTATTTACAATGATGGCCTACCTACAGGGTCAGCCCCTGGAGTAAATTAGGATTAAGTGCCTTGCTCAAGGACACATCGACAGCTTTTTTCACCTCGTCGGCTCGGGTATTCGAACCAGCGACCTTTCTAAGTAACATAATAAATAAACTCCCCATCAAAATCTGTCAGTTTAATATAGACATATTTTAATCCATGCCATCCGCCTATGTTGTCCTTCCGCATCTGCAGTGGAAGGTGGCCAAGCTACAGCGGTGTTTGTCGACCATAAAACACCCCCAACATCTCTCTTCTCACGAAAACGTCTGTACCGTCCGAACAGTTTGGCCTACAAAACTAATATGACCACATCACATTGTCTGATGTGCCAACTTCTGCAGCATCTGAACCATCATGGGACTTGTCTGAAGGTAACTGGTACCCGTGTAAAAAATATTCTGAAGGTAGTTTTGTGCCCACCCCCTAAAAAAGGGGTTAAATATGTGTCCAAAAAACAAAAGTATTTCCTTAGCTTTCTTGTATCTCCTAGATCTAGGAAAGATACTTATGACAAATTGTGTCTGTTTTGCCATTTATGAATGTGTTATTCAATGCATTACTATGGGCTATAGTAGGAAAGGCCAAATTCAATATGTATCCCCCCAAAAATTTATATATTTAATTTTGTTAACCTACAGGGGTCCTAAATTCTAAATCAAATAGCTAAATGGTTCATGGTATGGACATCTTTAAAAAATACCATATGTTAGCTTAGTAGGACAATGTGGGACGCTAGACTGAAATGTGTTGTAGTTTTCATGTAATATTAACCTAGTTCAGCGCAGAAATGTGGTAATTAACTGCACTGACCATAATCCATTGTGCCATTTTTTCCCGACTCAGATGGATCGAAGTGAGGAAGAGGCGAAGTGAGAGGTTTTAGTCTTGACGAAATCTGTCCAAAATAAGCACAATGTGTTATTATGGGCTTATTTTGGACATAAGCTCGTCGCCTGCCTTCCCGCCTCTGGGACAATGGCTCCCATTGTTAGGGCGGAGACATGATTTATAGATATCTGGATGGATACACTTTTATTCCTGCTACTTTAGGTTAGATACACACAGACCACATGAGAGAGGAATGTACACAACATAACAAAGAGGGACAGAGACAGTTTGTGAAAGTGTGCTTTGTATACTTTGAAGAACTAGTAAAATTATTTTGTCAGACAGCTCTGCAGCATAGGCTACTTTGGCAGGCTAGCTAAATAGGATGACTAAATGGGGAGCACATAATATTAGATGGCCTGTCTGGCTGGCTTCTGCTGCCTGAGCAGAGATGAGATGATTACTTTAAAGAATTAAAAATAAAGTAATCAAATGAAAACTAAGTAATATACTCAACTGAAATATTGTATTATTTAATAGTAATTTCCTATTTTTCTATTGATGTCTACCCAATGTGGACCTGATCAGAGCATTTCAATGTTTTGGCAATCGAATGGTCCCTATTTTTGGCTTTGGAATTTCCATAAACAATCTCTAAAATTATTGTAATGTCATTATTTCATAATGCTTTTCATGTTTATTAAAATTATCGAAATCAAAAAAGTAATTTTTCTATAATCTAACCGAAACTAAATCTCTCAGAGAGATAGATAGATAGGTACTTTATTGATCCCAGAGGGGAAATTTCTTTGTCAAGCAGCTACGAAAAAAACACAGGGCAGGTGCCAAATGCCAGAACGAAAATACACAAAAGACAGATACACGATACATGATACATAGAGCGGCAGTATGAAAAAGTATCAAAATACAAGAAGTCTGGAGTGCAAAAAAGCTATAAAAAGACATTGCATGGTATGGGTGGATGGCTGAATATGTACACTATACATTGGTGGATGGTGCATGCTTAACTATACTATACAGGTCGATGGCAGAGAAATACTTAAATAGCTAAAAGTGCGTATGATATAAGTGAGGGTAATAATAGTTTACTTAATATACAGACTGGTTAAACGAACAGTTAAGTGAATATTTTGCATGGTTAAATTAACTGTACAGGTAAATATACAGTTAAATTTACAGGTAAGTGAATATTTGCATGGTTACATTAACTGTACAGGTAAATGACAGGAAGAGATACTTAACTAGCTAAATGTGTGTATGATATAATTTAGGGTAATAATAGTAATTCCCTTAAAATACAGTCCTTTGTGCGCAGGGTTTAATAACAGATAAATGCACGTATTGCACATTCAATATACTAAAAGCAATGAAAAAAGATACAACTGACAGGATACTAATATGCATGACTACGTAAGTTAAGTCCAAGAATTACTTACCATATTGCATGTGATAAGATATAACAACTGTAAATGAATATGCATATACAGACCTGAATGAATAAATAAGTCCTGAGTGAATGAGTGATTACAGACCAGAGTTACTCACGGAAGGATGCATAATTGTTAAACCAGGTCCTAACACCCCAACAGTTCCAGGTCTATGTTGACGACGGCATGGCACCCCGGTGAGGCATTAAATAGTCTAATAGCCGGCGGCAGGAAGGACCTCCTGTAGCGCTCTCTGGCACAGCGTGGTGGGATCAGTCTGTGACTGAAGGTGCTCCTCTGCGTCATAACCATGGCATGCAGAGGGTGGGTCACGTTGTCCATGATGGCCAGCAGTTTGGCCAGGATCCGTCTCTCCGCCACCTCCTCTAGAGTGTCAAGGCAAATCCCCAGAACAGAGCTAGCCACAGACTGGTAGAAGGTATGCAGTAGTTTACTGCACACGTTGAAGGACCTGAGCCTCCTCAGAAAGTACAGTCGGCTCTGGTCCTTTTTGTACAGAGCCCCGGTGTTACCAGCCCATTCCAGCCTGTTGTCCATATGGACTCCCAGGAACTTGTATGACCCAACCATTTCCACATCCATCCCCTGTATAGGGACTGCAGTCAGTTGGACCTTGGTTCTCCTGAAGTCCACCACCATCTCCTTTGTTTTGCTGATGTTGAGCTGAAGGTGGTTCTGCTCACACCACAACACAAAGTCATTGATTGCGCTCCTGTACTCCTCCTCCTGCCCACCCCTGATGCACCCTACAATTGCGGAGTCATCCGAGAACTTCTGTAGGTGGCATGTTTCAGAGTTATATCTGAAGTCCGAGTTGTAGAGGGTGAACAGGAAGGGGGACAGGACCGTACCCTGGGGGGCCTCTGTGTTGCTCACTGCCGGTTCTGACACACAGCTCTGTAGTCGCACAAGTTGTGGCCTACCGGTCAGGTAGTCCGTGACCCAGGAGACTAAGGGTGCTTCCACTTTCATCCTCTTCATCTTCTCACCCAGTAGCAGGGGCTGAATGGTGTTGAAGGCACTGGAGAAGTCAAGAAACATAACGCTCACAGTGCAACCTGCGTTGTCCAGGTGAGAGTAGGCCCTCTGCAGAAGGTAGATGATTGCATCATCCACCCCGATGTTGCGCTGATATGCCAACTGCAGGGGGTCCAGTGATTTACACACCAGGGGTCTGAGGTGAGCGAGGACTAACCTTTCCAGGGTCTTCATGATGTGGGATGTTAGCGCTACAGGTCTGAAGTCATTCAGGACAGTGGGGTGCGCCTTCTTGGGCACTGGGACGAGGCAGGATGTTTTCCACAGCACAGGGACCCTTTCTAGGCTCAGGCTAAGGTTGAAGTGACGCTGGATTATTCCACACAGTTGGTCAGCACAGACCCTAAGCACCCTTGGGCTGATGCCATCAGGGCCTGCCACTTTCCACTGATGTAGTCTCTCCAGCTCTCTCTTCACTTGGTTGGTGGTGAAAGCCAGCCCAGGTGGGGAGGTGGGGGGAAGGGGGGTGTTGAGGATCAGTCCAGAGGAACAGAGGTGCTGTGAGCAGAGTGGGGGTGGGACAGCCGTGAGGGTGTGTGTCCTGGAGGGGAGGTGGACAGGGCCAGTATCGAACCTGTTTAAAAAATTGTTTCAGCTCATTGGCTTTGTCCTTGGTCCCCTCCATCTGCCCACTGTTTGACTTTTTGAAGCCAGTGATATTTCTCATACCCTTCCACATCTCTCTCACCTGGCTCTGCCTCAACTTGTCCTCCATCTTCTCCTTATATCGTCTCTTCCCCTCATCAATCCGCAACTTCAGCTCCCTCTGTACGCATTTCAATTTGTCCTTGTCCCCCTCCTTGAAGGCTCCCTCATTCAGCAGGGTCTTCAGGTCACTGGTGACCCAGGGTTTATTATTTCGAAAACAGCGTACCTTCCTGGTGGGTACAGTGTTGTATACACAAAAATGTATATAGTCCGTTATGCAGTCAGTAAGTCCATCGATGTCCTCCCCATGAGCCTCTCAGAGCACATCCCAGTCTGTTGTTTCAAAGCAGTCCTGTAGGGCCTCATTCGCCATTCGACCATCTCTTTATGGTCCTAGTGGTCGCAGGCTGCTGTTGGACCATAGGCCTGTAGAGTGGGGTGAGGTGGACAAGGTTGTGATCCGATCTACCGAGGGGAGGGAGTGCAGTGGAGTTGTATGCATCCTTCACATTAGCATATAACAAGTCCAGAGTTGTATTATTCCTGGTTGGGCACTTCAAGAACTGTTTGAACGTGGGCAGCGTTGAAGAGAGAGATGCATGGTTAAAATCCCCCGAAATGGCAAAGAAAGCACTGGGATGCGCTGTCTGTAACCTCGCGATAACAGAGTGGATGACGTCACATGCTGTGTTTGCATCAGCGGAGGGCGGGATGTAAACAATAACAGCAATGGCCACCCTCGGCAAATAGTAGGGTCTCAGGCTAACAGCTAACAGCTCAATGTCCGGGCTACAAAACTCTTCCTTAAGAGTAATATGGCTCGGATTACACCATCTGTTGTTAACTAATAAAGCCAGCCCATGCACTACCATTAACGCACATTAATCTGTATTTAAATGAACTGACAGCCATTTTGTTGGTCTAATGGCTTCTTAGTGAGCACAGGGAGCTGTGTTTGACTCACTGATTTGAAATTACATTGGTCTGCCTGATGTTTTATAGAATTGTGATACGTAGAGAGTTGGATAAATCATTAACAATATGTTTAATCAACCATATTTCACTAATTAAGCACGTTCACCCATTCCTTTTATTTATTTATTTATTTATAACACTAATTACGTTGGTGAATTATCTTATGGATCATATTAGAAATATATAAATAATCAAGACCCTCTATTACTCTTTGAAAGCATTTAGCCTAACATAACCCCTCAAAGTTGGACCAACCACGTGGAACCATCCAAGTGTTGGTACAGAAAGTGGCCTGACGGGTGGCAAGGTTTTGCTTTGTGCAATTACTGTAACAGGGCTTCCGAGTGGCGCAGCGGTCTAAGGCACTGCATCTCAGTGCTAGAGGTGTCACTACAGACACCCGGGTTCGAATCCATCCTGTATCACAACCAGCCGTGATTGTATTACATGCCTTAAATAGCCTACTGCTGGTTTTAGGCCTATTTATCAGCAGAAATTCATAATATAAGTTACGTACATGTAATGGAGCCATGATTACTTCTATCACACTTGGGGTGTAATCATCAGGCTATGGAAGGTCACACTGCCTTTTCTCATTGAGGGGCTCTGGAGTGTGCCGTAGTGAATACACTCGTCCACAGACGTCATCCTCCTATTTCTGATAACCGAGAGGAGCAGGTCTGGCCTAGGGTAAAGGTCGGGGCTGCATCTGAAATGGGAACCTATTCCTTATATAGTGCACTACTTTTGACCAGGGCCCATGGCTCTCGTTAAAAGTTTTGAAATATATAGGGTGCCATTTAAGACGCTGCAAGAGTTGAACTGCCACTGACTCCAGACTAGTACTTCTTCCACAGCCTTCTGCAGCTCAGCCCAGGGAGAGTCTTAGCAGTGGTCCCAATCCTTCACCAGGGGCACTTTTTACACTAGCTTTAATTATGTCCTAATTTACCCACCCAGCCACCATACCCCCACTGTGCCCATGTGACAATTCCTTTCTGTGCTGCTGTTGGATTAACATGCTGCTGCTCTGTTTGTTTACTTCCTGAATTTGATAACCCTCTTATTGTACAGTATTTGGTGGGGGATTTAGTGGGAAATAGGCCTATAATTGTGACTGCCAGAATATGAGTTTATAATAAGAGGGTGGCTGATATTTTTTGTTTGGTCCTGTATACTTGCCTTGCTCAGTTATTTGACTGTTCATTTCATAGATAGATTTCTTCTCAGCATTGTGGAGCTCCTAAAGCTTGAGAGGTGACAGCAGCTCCTCCCATGCCATCAGTAGTCTAACGACACTCCCTTACTGGATGACAAGGGTATTTCTTAATCAGCATCGATCTTGTGCACCAAATGTCAGACGCCCCCAAGTTGTCTGGAGACAGTGTTCTGTTTGTGTAGAGTGCCCTGTAGCGATCAATAAGCTCCCCACAGTGGTGTCAAGGTGCTGACTACAATTACCACTCGGGTTATGTTGACAAACTAGTGTCCCCGGAAGTTGTTTTCCCCTCATTATGTGCAGACTAGACAGTCACTTGTTGACATTAGATTAAGATGCTAATTAACTCTCATAATAAACACAAACGGTTAATGATAAAAACCAGTGAATTGAGTTGTGGGCTTGCTTTGAATGGCACTTATCTCTCTTACAAAATGTGTTGATAAATGGCACATTGGAGAGCAGTATTGAGCAACTTCCTGAAGATGTCTTAAACCAAAATAGAATCAAGTCTTGTGCTTATTGCTTAGCAACTTCCAAGATAAATTGATCTCTTATTAATTAATCAAATTACAGTTTCATATCAGCAGGGAACTGTTATTCTTCCATCTTTTGTTTTAGTATTTTGTGTATGGCCGATTTTATAGGTATATCGTTTTTTCAGATTCAGGCCTAAATGTCAGATGCAGGTGTAAGCTGGAACAAAATGGGTGTCTCTCTGGGTATAGTAAATGTTCCGTGAAGCGTGCGTTTGGTTATTAGGTTAACAAGAGCACTCGTAGGACCAATTGCCTTTTGTTACACATTTTGTCGATTAACCAGAGGTTTTGGAGCCCAGGCTCATTAAATGGCCACACAACCTCTACAGAAGGGCTTTTTATCACCACCAGAAAATTCTATTCAATGACAAGCATAACGGTTGTGGAGCATTACAGCCAGCCTTTAATGAAAATTTATTTTTAAATGTCATTACTTTGTATTATTTCTCTGCTAAGATTTCCCATGCTTATCTCTGCATAGTAATAGCAAATTATCATCAGTCGTAATCATTATATTTTTCCATTCCTGCTACTGCCAGACTGTAACGTGATCTTGGAATATAATGAGTTTTACAATAGTCTATTGCTCCTATGAATTCTGAAAATGTATAATACAGTATAATATTAGCACTGTGGGTTCAATAACACTAGGCTACTTCTAACATGTCATGAAGATGAAGCAGAGCTACCTTGAAGCCACAGTGGAACTGATATTGTTCTCTTCTCTTTGCAGAACACGTGTGTACCATCATAGCTTCCTGCTTGCGGAACCTGAAAGCCCAGCAGAGGACAAGTTCACTGAGAACGACTGTGAGAAGGTGAGATCTTCACGGATCCACCACTGTGTGCATATAAAAACAAATCCCCAAAATTTCTTACAAAGTCCATAGAAGCCCCTGGTACAGGTGTGAGCTCGTCGATCAGCCTGTGATTGGTCACTAATATTGACTGAAATATTGATCCTATGGTGGGAAGAGTTATTAACCTCACCACCGGTGATCGAGACAACAGTCTACCTGAGTGGTGCTACAGACAGACACGTTCGTAGACATACTACTCGGTAGCCTCTGACTGTCTGAATCCTATTTTCTCCCTACCTGGGGGTTTTGAATGCATATTGTCTTGCATTGGTGTCTTCTCCATCTGTCCTACAGGTTGATAGACTGATGGAGCTGCATTTTAAGTACCTGGAAGCTGTTCAGCTGGCTGACAAGAGGATTGAAGCAGAGAAACACGTAAGGGTCTTACCCCTCACCCCCCCTCCACTACCAACAGTGCATTCTATCCTTGACTGACAATAATTCTGATACAAGGGCAGATAAGTGTCTAGATAAGAAGAGTCATTTTAGATAGGCTTGTAATTGTCACAACTTCAGGATTTGAGGCTGGAATCCTTGATATAAATCCAATGCCCAAATGTAATGTTATTATCTATGTTAAGAAACTCCCCACCTTCTGCTGCATGGACCCACTCAGAATATGCTGCTGTGTGAGGGTTATGTCTGCTTGCTTGTTGTAGCTGGTATCCCTCTCCATTGTTAAAGGCAGAGATGCCCATTGAGATCCGATCAGCCACAGGTAAGCAAGGCAGTGTTTCAGTCTGATGTCCTGTGGACCCAGAGAATGTGTGAAGCCCAGACTAGTCTGTAGGCGGTGCTCTGCTGTGCTGTGCTCCCTCAGACAGATGGAAGGAGCCAGATAAGAGATGAGAAGTCTCTTCTACAGCAGTAGAAAGAGGGCAGGAGAAGGTAAGAGTTTCAAGAGGGAGATAGCTTTGAGATTCATATCTGATGAGAGATTAATTATTTGACTCCCAAACGGCTTGACATTCCCCATTACTTTTGAGTGCAAGTATGACCAAGTGACAACCGAAGAACACATTTTCTGTCTTCCCTATCTTGATGCACATGGATAGCCCTACTACATTGTTTTAAAATTATAATTTATATAGTTTGGTTACAGATTGAAGAAACGTAGTTAGCAAATACTGTAAGTATATTATTCCAGTCCTGGCTAGGTTGTTCTCTCATGTCATATATCTATAAAGATGCCATTTCCTGCTGTGTCCTGTGCCCTCTCCACTTCCTTTGTTCAACTGTCTGCCGTCAGCAGTTCTTTTTTTATTACTCCACTCTCGTTTGGGTGTTATTTTTTAGGGTAAGCAAAATGTTTTCCTTTTCTAGTATAATACTACTCTGCATTAGAGGAGTCCTCCAGACCTGAATTTAATAAGCTGCTTTCCCCCCCTCCCTCTTGGAGATTGATTAAGTAAAGAAAAACATGTCTGAGACTGACCTCAATATAGCTAAGTGTGCAGTGCATGTCTGCTTTCGAAGGCAGGCCGAGGCAGAGAGATGGTATCAGAGAGAAGACAGACAGTGCTAAGTTGCTGTGAAATTGATTAGTGCCGACAAGTAATTACTGCTGTAGCCCCTGTCAGGTTAGTCAAGTCCCTGCTGACTGCAGTCTAACTACCTCCAGCTCCTCTAGTAGTCACACTATACTAATGGTCATGCTATAAACATAGACAGACATATAGGGCTGCACATTGCACTACATTTTGCACTCTGTATATAGATTTTCTATTGTGTTTTTGACTATGTTTGTTTACTGTGTAACTCTGTGTTGTTGTTTTTGTCGCACTGCTTTGCTTTGTCTTGGCCAGGTCGCAGTTGCAAATGAGAACTTGTTCTCAACTGACCTACCTGGTTAAATAAAGGTGAAATAAAAATAAAATAAAAAACATTCTGCGTGCAAACTGCGTTCATAACTGGACGTATCAATGCTAAAGGGATTTCAATGGAGAAAGTATTTCAAAACATCCAGAAATGCATCTTTCTCTCGCCTTTCCCAACCTTGTCTACAGCCTAGCATACAAAAGTGGAATACCAATTTATCTTACCATTTCTACAGATCTGCATGCCAGTTATGGTTTTCATATGCACATTTTCGTGAAACAGTTTAATTGAATTCATAATAATGTCTTCATGTCTAAATCATTGTCATGTGGTTAATCAAAAATCTATCCAAATCTAAATGAAAATTATACAAACCTAAAATGTTACATATTGCCATTGCCAACTATGTAAAAATAGGCTACATAAAGCCAACTAATAAAAACATTACAGCCTGCAGGAAAATAAATATCCTATAAATCACATTGGCTACACATGGCCTATCTGCAACGAACTTGAAACATTGTATTAACTAATGGGTCCAGCCCGAAGCTTGCACTAGCAAACTTGCAACATTGTATATTCTGGGCCCTCAGAGTTTCCTACGCCAGTGAGCTCGGGACAGACACATCTGTAGGCTATTTGCTCAAGGGATAAGAAGCAATGCTTGTGCAGGAGCTCACCGGAGCTGAGTACTGGCACCTAAAATGTTCTACTGCTTGAGCTCCTGTTCCTCTTATAGAATATTAGCTCAAACATATTGTGGAGCTCCTGCACCTGAATATAAACAGCACCAGCACCCAAAATAAGTACTATCTATCTATCTATCTATCTATCTATCTATCTATCTATCTATCTATCTATCTATCTATCTATCTATCTATCTATCTATCTATCTATCTATCTATCTATCTATCTATCTATCTATCTATCTATCTATCTATCTATCTATCTATCTATCTATCTATCTATCTATCTATCTATCTATCTATCTATCTATCTATCTATCTATCTATCTATCTATCTATCTATCTATCTATCTATTAGTGGTGTTGCGTTAAGCCAACCAGAAATACTATTAGATCCCCAAATGGACACATTTCTATGCCTACATTTGTGCGCAGGCCAGGTAGCCTATAGGCCTACTTACTCAACATTGACAGGAGTGTTCCGAACAAAAGACAATGACTAAATTGACAAAACTCATAAATCGATTGAAATAAACCAAAACTTGTTCCTAGGGTGTGTACTCTGCAAACAATGTGTCCACCGACAATGAGAATGGGAAGACTGGAATAATAATATTGAATGAAGAGAAATTACCGTAACCAAAGTAACATACATTGTAGATTCGAAATGATAGGAATTAATGGTAAATCTACTACTGGTGATATAGGTAATGGGGAATTGATATACACTTAGAATCAAACGCAAACAATTAAGTTATGAAACAATTAATGTGCACAAAATTGGCGGGAGAGAGCGCATTCTTGAGAGAGAAGTGCATTGTGCATCTGGGCTCATGGCCAATCCAACGTCTGCATTCGCCATGACTGATCGGTGATACAGCCTCAGCAGAAGTCAGGGCATTCAGAGCTTTTGTCAAGGAAGTGAGTTTGTGTTTTCTACAGGATTTTCCGCCCCCACCTACCGTCTGATAAGTCCAAATTTGAGATTTTTGGTTCCAACCGCCGTGTCTTTGTGAGATGCAGAATAGGTGAACGAATTATCTCTGCATGTGTGGTTCCCACCGTGAAGCATGGAGGAGGGGGTGTGATGGTGTGGGGTTGCTTTGCTGGTGACACTTAGTGATTTATTTAGAATTGAAGGCACACCTAACCAGCATGGATACCACAGGATTTGGCAGCGATACACCATCCCTTCTGGTTTGCGCTTAGTGGGACTATCATTTGTTTTTCAACAGGACAATGACCCAACACACCTCTAGGCTGTGTAAGGGCTATTTGACCAATAAGGAGAGTGATGGAGTGCTGCTGACCTGGCCTCCACAATCACCCGACCTCAACCCAATTGAGATGGTTTGGGATGAGATGGACCGCAGAGTGAAGGAAAAGCTGCCAACAAGTGCTCAGTATATGTGGGAACTTCTTCAAGACTGTTGGAAAAGCATTCCAGGTGAAGCTGGTTGAGATAATGCCTAGAGTGTGAAAAGCTGTCATCAAGGCAAAGGGTGACTACTTTGAAGAATCTAAAATCTAAAATATATAAATAACACTTTTTTGGTTCCTACTTGATTCCATATGTGTTATTTCATAGTTTGTATGTATTCACTATTATTCTACAATATAAAACACTTGAATAAGTAGGTGTGTCTAAACTTTTGACTGATACTGTGTATATATTCTGCTTGACTAAAACAATCTAGGTCGACCAACAGCCTAACGACCAAACAATCCACCACTTCACTAATTGGGGTCAGCCCTAAATGACATTGCAGATTATTATTTTCTTCTACTTTTGTGGCAACAGTTCGGGCAAGGCCCTTTCCTGTTTCAGCATGACAATGCCCTCGTGCACAAAGCAAGGTCCATACAGAAATGGTTGTCGAGATTGGTGTGGAAGAAGTTGACTGGCCTGCACCGAGCCCTGACCTCAACCCCATCGAACACCTTTGGGATGAATTGGAACGCCGACTGCGAGCCAGGCCTAATCGCCCAATGTCAGTACTCGACCTCACTAATGCTCTTGTGGCTGAATGGAAGCAAGTCCCCGCAGCAATGTTCCAACATCTAGTTGAATGCCTTCCCAGAAGAGTGGAGGCTGTTATAGGCGCTAAGGGGGGACAACTCCATATTAATGCCCATGATTTTTTTATGAGATGTTCGACGAGCAGGTGTCCACATACTTTGGTCATGTAGCTTACAGTTTTTCCAATTTAAGTGTGGGTGGTTGGTTTCAATCCGTTGGTTATTTTTGCTCCTATCTCCCTGCTTCCTTTATTCCTCCCCTCACCTGCTCTGGCCTCATTAAGAGAGTGGAGCAGTAGCTCAGACATCCATTTCCTCAGCCTCTGTGTGCAGGAGGGCTCTGGCTGTGTGCTGAGGGATTGATGGGAGCTGGGTGGGGATCAGGCCTGAAAGGTCCTATTGCGCAGCATCATCTCCCAGCCAACCACTGGAGTCTTATTGATCTTTGTGATGGCTTAAAGTGTGTAAGTTTGTGTGTGTAGGTGCTTGTTTGTGTGTGTAGGGGGTTGCCTGTATTTCTGGGATTATTTTACCTAGGTTAGGATCAAAATAGATGAAAATGCCATTTGATTTCTGAAAAGCCTAAATGTGAATCTGTGCGACTATCGAAACGGAGAATCAGCATCTTTCCCTCTTCAAGTTTTTATCCCTCAACTACTCTTACACCACACAAGTGAACTGATTCGGTAAGCCCTCCGGTGTACAGAGGGCTACAGTAAGCTTAGGGAAAGTGCTGACAAAGAAGTAACTTTAATTCTTTGCATTCCACCAGAGGAAAATCATGGAGCCAGCATTCGTTCTGTTTTTCTGTTGTCATTTTAACACCTGCTCTGCACCAGGATGTGGAATGGAGAAGAGACTGAAAGTCGGTCGTTATTACTTTCTCCTTGGTGGTTGGTTGTCAGGCCTTATTCCTTAATTAAGGAATCCAGGCTTCCTTTGAAAAGGTTTTTCTCCACTCCAATTATTTCCAGAGTAATGAGGACAGACTAGCTGATATGTTTGCCAGTCCCTTTGTCCCTAGGGTCCACTATACATTAGCATATACAGCCATTTCTATCTACTTGGTCTGATGCAGTAGCGAGCCTATATGAGAGGACCGCCTCAGAACAGGCAGGAGTTTTGTTTCGAAAGCTGTACCATCTATATCCCCAGATGTCTTTTTAAACATTGGTTTTGATCATGGGTAGGCCTATTGCTTTACATCTAAACAGGCTAGCGTTGCAAATGCTTACAAGTCCCTAAATATTTTAGTCTTTGATAGAAGCATACTAAAGATTTTTTAACGTCATAAATTAGCCTAGCTTGAATGTGTCTTGATATTATTTATTTAAAGAGATGGAGCCCTTCAAAGTTGTAATGCTTTCAAATTCAAGTCAACAGACAGGCTTCAGTATTTTAATCTTAATTTCAAGCACACATTATTACCCTCTGGATCCACATTTGAAGAGCAGTTTGTTTTCATCACAAACCTCTTTTTAAAGGATCCTGTTTGCTTGCTCAAATATAGAGCGCTGGTTAATATTCCTGTTTGATGCCCTTGTGTATGACTACTAGAGCACACCTTGACTGCTGCTGTGTGCACGCCAGCAATATGCCTCCCTCTCTGATGCCAGAATATCCCTTGAAAAGAGATTTAGTCCTGAGGGGGAGGCTGATGTCTATTGGTGCAATTATATCCAGTAAAGAATGCCAACTGTCATGTTCCCCACCTGGGCTGACAGCAGGGTGAGAGCTAACATGCACATCAGAGTTCTGTTGCAGTTCTTCTCCGGTGTCAAGTCGTCATGGTTAGGAGTTAGGCACCACATGCTAGAAGCCCTTTCTCCTCGGTCCGTTTGCGTGGCTCATAATGATGATTAATGTGGCCGTTGTGTGTATTGACAGCCATACATTATTGACATATGGACAGATCTGTTAAGATGGATAACTATGCAGGTGTGCATGCGAGCAGAAGCAGCAGAGCAGACCCCCTAGCCACTTAACTCTTAAATCAATTGATTTGTGTGTAGAAAAAAGGAAGGGAAGCAATGCTAAGGTACACAATAGTAGATGTTGGTAGACAGAAGGTGGTAAGGTACACAATAGTACATGTTGGTAGACAGAAGGTGCTAAGGTACACAATAGTAGGTGTTGGTAGACAGAAGGTGGTAAGGTACACAATAGTAGGTGTTGGTAGACAGAAGGTGGTAAGGTACACAATAGTAGATGTTAGTAGACAGAAGGTGGTAAGGTACACAATAATAGATGTTGGTAGACAGAAGGTGGTAAGGTACATAATAGTAGATGTTGGTAGACAGAAGGTTGTAAGGTACATAATAGTAGATGTTGGTAGACAGAAGGTTGTAAGGTACACAATAGTAGATGTTGGTAGACAGAAGGTGGTAAGGTACATAATAGTAGATGTTGGTAGACAGAAGGTGGTAAGGTACACAATAGTAGATGTTGGTAGACAGAAGGTGCTCTTTGGTAAAAGGGGTTAAATGGTCATCTAAAAGAAAGGAGGACCAAGGCACTCTTCATATAATTAATTAAAATGCCTTTATTTGTATGGCATGTTCAATGGAAACAAAGTTTAAAAACTCTGTTATCACCAACCCTGATTAGAAGAGGGTTAATTGGAAAAATATGTTCAAAAGAGCACATTGTATTATCATATTTTTGTACTCTGACGAAGGCCATGCAGCCAAAATGCGTCAGAGTTTTTAAACTTTGTTTCCATTGAACATGCCATACAAATAAAGGCATTTTAATTAATTATATGAAGAGTGCCTTGGTCCTCCTTTCTTTTTGATGACCCATTGATTTGTGTGTTGACTTGATCAATAAAGAGATTGGATTTAGAAAGGTTGACAAACACTTTAATTGTATTTATTAATGGACATGGTTAAACGGGGTGAGATCCTGGATGAGTTCTACCTGAGGAGGCTGGATGCTGGGCTGTTTGTCCTCCAGTTGCTCTGCTACATCATGGTGGAGATCAGCAACTCCGAGATATCCCAGGTAGGGCCATGGGCTGATTTACATTACAGGTGAAAAATACCTACTGTATGCACAGTATATATGAAGATCCAGCTATTGGTTTTTGGTAACTTGTAAGTACACTACATGACCAAAGTTATGTGGACACGTGGAATGAGATGTGAACATCTCATTCCAAAATCATGGGCATTAATATGGAGTTGGTCCCCACAGACTCCACTCTTCTGGGAAGGCTTTTCACTAGATGTTGGAACATTGCTGCGGGGACTTGCTTCCATTCAGCCACAAGAGCATTAATGAGGTCGGGTACTGATGTTGGATGATTTGGCCTGGCTTGCAGTCTGCGTTCCAATTCATCCCAAAGGGATTTATGCTGTAAATGTCCCTTCACTGGAACTAAGGGGCCTAGCCCGAACCATGAAAAACAGCCCCAGACCATTATTCCTCCTCCACCAAACTTTACAGTTGGCACTATGCATTCGGACAGGTAGCGTTCTCCTGGCATCCGCCAAACCCAGATTCATCCGTCGGTCTGCAAGATGGTGAAGCATGATTCATCACTCCAGAGAACTCGTTTCCACTGCTCCAGAGTCCAATGGCGGTGAGCTTCACATCACTCCAGCCGACGCTTTGCATTGCGTTTGGGGATTTTAGGCTTGTGTGCGGCAGCTCGGCCATGGAAACCCATTTTATGAATCTCCCGACGAACAGTTCATGTGCTGACGTTGCATCCAGAGGCAGTTTGGAACTCTGTAGTGAGTGTTGCAACCGAGGACAGATTCTTTTTACGCGCTTCAGCACTCAGCGGTCCCGTTCTGTGAGCTTGTGTGGCCTCCCACTTCATGGCTGAGCCGTTGTTGCTCCTAGACATTTTCACTTCACAATAACAGCACTTACAGTTGACGGGTGCAGCTCTAGCAGGGCAGAAATTTGACAAACTGACTTGTTGGAAAGGTGCATCCTATGACGGTGCCAAGTCATAGGATGCAACAATCTATGGAGATTGCATGGCGGTGTGCTCGATTTTATACACCTGTCAGCAACAGGTGGGGCTGAAATAGCCAAATCCACCAATTTGAAGGGGTGTCCACATACTTTTGTATATATAGTGTACCTTTTTAGCTTAACTTCTGAGTGAAGTAGTGTGACTGTACAATGTTACAAAGAGGCGAAGTGTACAGTATGCCAGAATTATCAGTGATTCAGTCATGACCCTCTGTCCTTTCTCCTCTCAGCTGCAGCAGAGGGTTCATCAGATCCTGAACCTGAGGGGAGGCTCTGTCAAAGTGGTGCGGCACATCATGAGAGGTGAGGGTCCACTCCACACCCTGCTAGAGGGAGAGAGACTAGCACTGACGTATTTACTCCAAAGCCATTCAACACCTAGCCTATTTAACAGCCTCACTCTTTCCTTTTTAACCTAAAAGGCATAGTACAAATGTATTTATCTGTTTTTAGTTTATACAGATGTGGTCAAATTTGTTGGTACCCCTCCACAAAAAAACGAAGAATGCACAATTTTCTCTGAAGTAACTTGAAACTGACTAAAGTAATTGGCATCCACCATTGTTTATTCCATATTTAATAGAAATCAGACTTTGCTTTTGATTTTTTATTCAACATAATATTGTAAATAATAAAACAAATGAAGATGGCATGGACAAAAATGATGGGACCTTTAGAGGCAATCACTGCAATCAAACATTTTCTGCAGCTCTCAATGAGACTTCAGGTAGTTTGGCCCACTCTTCCTGAGCAAACTGCTCCAGCTGTCTCAGGTTTGATGAGTGCCTTCTCCAGACTGCAAGTTTCAGCTCTATCCATAGATGTTCAATAGGATTCAGATCAGTACTCATAGAAGGCCAATTCAGAATAGTCCAATGTTTTGTTTCTATCCATTCTTGGGTGCTTTTAGCTGTGTGTTTTGGGTCATTATCCTGTTGGAGGACCCATGACCTGTGACTGAGACAGAGCTTTCTGACACTGGGTCGCTCCAGAATGCCTTGATAGTCTTGATATTTCATTGTGTCCTGCACAGATTCAAGGCACCCTGTGCCAAGCGCAGCACAGCGGCCCCAAAACATAACTGAGCCTCCCCCATGTTTCACTGTAGTGAAAGCTTCATCATTTGAACATAGAGCTGATGTGACTTGCCAAAAAGCTCCAGTTTTGACTCATCTGTCCAAAGGACATTCTCCCAGAAGGATTGTGGCTTGTCAATATGCATTTTAGCAAATTCCATTCTTGCTTTTTTATGTTTTTCTTTCAAAAGTGGAGTCCTCCTTGGTCTTCTTCCATGGAACCCACTTTCCACTATCCTTCTGTTCAACCTGGGGTCGATTTTCCTCTTGCGGCCGCGCCCAGGGAGGTTGGCTACAGTTCCATGGACCTTAAACTTCTTAATAATATTTGCAACTGTTGTCACAGGAACATCAAGATGCTTGGAGATGGTCTTGTAGCCTTTACCTTTACCATGCCTTTCTATTCTGATCTCCTTAGACAATTCTCTACTTTGATTTCTCTGGTCCATGTTCAGTGTGGTGCACACAATGATGCCAAACAGCACAGTGACTACTTTTCTCCATTTAAATAGGCTGAATGACTGATTACAAGATTGGATACATGTGATACTAATTAAAGAAACGAATTAGTTTGAAATATCACTATAATCCAATTATGTATTATCTTTTCTAAGGGGTACCAACAAATGTGTCCAGGCCATTTTAGAATATCTTTGTAGAATAAGCAATAATTAATCTCTTTTCACAGCTTCTTTGCTTTATTCTATGACATACCAAAGGCATGCAAGTATACATGATAAAATAGCTTTTAATTTCATCACTTTTCAGGAGGAAGGAAGCATTATTTCAATGAGCTGTAAGGGTACCAACAAATTTGAGCATGTGTGTGTGTGTGTGTGTGTGTGTGTGTGTGTGTGTGTGTGTGTGTGTGTGTGTGTGTGTGTGTGTGTGTGTGTGTGCGCACGTTCGACTGATACTTTGTGGGTGCCCATTAGAGTGGGAAGCTCATCCCTGATCTCCCCCATTTAAAAGGCTGACTCCTGCATTGGACATGGCTTTGGCAGCGTGAAAAGGTTAAATACATTCAGAGAGGATGTCAATGGCTCTTAACTTGATCCCGATCTTTTAGAATGAAAGTGGAGGCTGAATAGAGTGTACCGCTGATGAATTTGGGATGACTGAATATACTGTATATAGATTTTTATTGCTGCCTATTACCGATAAAATGGAGCTTGAGAGTCGATTTAAATATTTATTTTATTACTTGTGTGTGTGTGACTGCCATGTGACTGCCATACCCTCCCAACCAGTGTAGTCTGAGGTTTTTAAGTCTTGCATAAAAGACTACAACCTACAGATTGAAGTTGTTATTCTTGGGCAAAATGAAGCATTTAAGTTCTTCAGAGTGTCTTGACAAGCACTGCAGCAGTCTGCACTTCCTGTTATATTCAGCTCATAGCCTCATCGGTGACGCATCAGAGGTGACAGCTGAAAGTGTCAGGAGTGGTTCATTTCAAAGGTTTCTCCATTCTGCAAGTTTGCAGGCTGAGATCCTTAGATGATTAGCCTACCTGTCGACGGTGAGACTGGCCCGAAAAATTAAGTGCGACATTTCAGATCGAGCAGGAAGCCCTACCCAGTGACCCAGCAAATGGTGGCACCGTTTGTCACACCATATTCCCCTCAGCCTGGTGACCACAGTGACAGGAAGAGCGCCTTAGAACGCCAGCCCACGATTCTGGAGATTGGGCCTGTCTTCTTGAGACTAATTCCAGGGAATATTGGGATTGTGTGGGTCATTTGTGTAACCCTGCTGGCACACACACATTCGTAATGATGTAGGACTTCAGGAAAGGATTATTATTTTTTATTTTTTTTATTGCTTAATACCACTGTGTATAGTTGTAGTATCAGTCATCATGAATATGAGATTCAGAGCTCTGCTCTTAGCTAGAAAGTGTATGTGTCGCTTGAATTTCTGCTCATGGTTACTGAATTTCAAGAGGAGATTAATCCTCTGTGTGCAAACTCCTTGTGATTCACCCAGGCATTCTATTGAAGGCATGTTTTTCCCCTTGCCTCAGGCCATTGTCAGAAACTCCTTTATTCTTTATTCTCTGGTGTTTAAAAGAGAATAAAATGTTTTGATCTCCTCAAGGGTCCACGGGCTTTACTGGTAATCCTGCAAGAGGGGCTACCTGCGCTGGGCCTCTGACATGCACTCTCCTCCACATTAGACTCACAAATAGACTGCTGCTTTCGGAGGCTATGCCTGTGTGACTGGATTTCCACAGCGAGTTTGCCTCAGTCAAAGAAGCGTCTAGTGTGAGTTGGCAGGGAATATAGGCTGAAGTTATGCACCCCTGAGAGACAAGGTGTAAGTCCGGGGATATAGGAATTAACATACAGTATACTGCACTGCTAGAGAGCAACACTGGATCTACAGGCTAGAACATAGGGTTGGAGATACAGTTTCAGATTTAGAAAAATGTGTTTCATCATGGATTTCTCTCCTTTTTGTATTCTGGCCTCGGCACTAAACTGTTATTTTACACACGTATGGAGAACTGGGTGGGTGTTCAGTGTTCACACATGTATTCATGTGCCTGCGTGAGTGAGAGGAAACGAATGGGAGTTATGTAATTGTAATTCAGGAACATCCTCCTAGGGTTGAATTCCCTTTCCTTCGATTTGTGTGGATTACAGGAACCATGCCCATGGAGGGGTTTGATTCAAAATAAGACTGCATGAAGAGCTCATAGTCTGTCAAACTTAACTTTGTGATTTGTGTCTTTTTCAGAGTATGCTGAAAACATTGGTGACGGAAGGAGTGAGGAGTTCAAAGAGAGCGAGCAGAAAAGGATCATGGACCTACTGGAGAACTTCTAACCCTAACCAACCCCTGGGATGAGTGACCTGACCAGGACAGAGGGTCTCCACACACTCAGACAGAAGATACCAGTGTCCAGCAGGTGGAGAGAATCTGTATTGACTGCTCTCTCTGTGCTGGACTATAGTGACTCAAAATCTAATTACAAAGATGTGCAGTCTTAAGCTGTAACTCTTTTGGACTCACATGTTTGTGTTGTTTGTTGTTTAATTTGTGTATTTTGTAATAAACATTTGGTAATAAAGTCCCATCCAGATAAGATTATTTTTTTGTGAATTTAAACCCTCATTTACACCTCATTTCAGTTCTCCTTTTGAGATAGAAAGGCTTAAAAGTAATAAAATAAAATAAATTATTTAAATAAAATTGTTGGCAGCGTTATGTTTGCAGTAAGAGAGGTTGAGGGAAGACAGTGTAGGCCAAGGGCATGGTGACACACAACCTAAAAAGGAGCACAGACAACTACTCACAGGCCTTTTGTCATCAACTGGTAAGACTAGAATGGTATTTATATCTAAAGCGTATATATTTAATGTTTCTGAACATGGCATCTTGTATCGCCAATTCAAGGGAGGATGATGTCTGAATATACAGTATGCCTCTACACAGAAGGACTGCTGCAGTTCGGTTGTGAAATCACAGGGTGACACCCTGCAGATAGTGGTGATGTGGTCTGATGCCTGCGATTCCCAGCATGACATAAAGGCGCTGGTATCATACTGCACCATGTCTGTTCATATGACTTCCTTGGGAATCCCAATGGAATGGGGCGGGTAGGCCTTATTTGCAGAACTTATTAAAAATGATATTTGTTTTGTTTGAAGAATAAACTGAAATGGTTTATTTATGAGCAAAGGAGTGCGTGAGAATCCTTATGTTGTCAACTTCTGATAAACCATTGCCACAGGTTTGACATAGATTCAAATAAAATCTTGAGAGAAATGTTTGCCGCTAGTGGCAATAAATATTATTTTTACCAAAGGTTTGCCGCAGATTCACCACTAGTGGCAAGCATTTGCAAACTTCTGGCAACATTGTGGTACACTATTTAGTTTGTATTAAATTAGCTAACTTTTTGGGGGGTAAAGGATACCAGCTAGTTTTCAGGTTACACAAGACATTAGTGTCACGCCTGCTCCCGCTCTCCCTCCCTCCCGCACTCCTGCCACCATCATTACGCACACCTGTTCCCCTCGTCACGCGCATCAGCGATTCGTTGGACTCACCTGGACTCAATCACCTGTTTTATTACCTCTTATATCTGTCTGTTCCTCAGTTCTGTTCCCCGCTTCAGCATTATTGTCGCCATGTCGTTTTGTTACCCCTGTTCTGACGCTGTTCCTGTTCCGTTTCATGTCCGTCTGCCATTAAATGTTCACTCCCTGTACCTGCTTCTCATCTTCAGCATCGGTTCATACAATTAGACCCCTCTCAGACCGCTCCCAGACAATCCTAGCAACATTCTTGTTTGAGAAATTGCATTTAGATAAGAAGCTACACTACTGTTCAAAGGTTTGGGGTCACTTAGAAATGTCCTTGTTTTTTAAAGAAAAGCACATTTTTTGTCCATTAAAGTAACATCAAATTGATCAGAAATACAGTGTAAATGTTAATGTTATAAATGACTATTGTAGCTGGAAAGAAAAAGCTGTATCTCAGACTGGCCAATAAAAAGAAAAGATTAAGATGGGCAAAAGAACACAGACACTGGACAGAGGAAGATATTGCTTTTTCTTTGCAACTCTGCCTAGAAGGCCAACATCCCGGAGTCGCCTCTTCACTGTTGACATTGAGACTGGTGTTTTGCGGGTACTATTTAATGAAGCTGCCAGTTGAGGACTTGTGAGGCATCTGTTTCTCAAACTAGACACTCTAATGTACTTGTCCTCTTTCTCAGTTGTGCACCGGGGCCTCCCACTCCTCTTTCTATTCTGGTTAGAGCCAGTTTGCGCTGTTCTGTGAAGGGAGTAGTACACAGTGTTGTACGAGATCTTCAGTTTCTTGGCAATTTCTCGCATGGAATAGCCTTCATTTCTCAGAACAAGAATAGACTGACAAGTTTCAAAAGAAAGTCATTTGTTTCTGGCCATTTTGAGCCTGTAATCGAACCCACAAATGCTGATGAACCAGATACTCAACTAGTCTAAAGAAGGCCAGTTGTATTGCTTCTTTAATCAGCACAACAGTTTTCATATGTGCTAACATAATTGCAAAAGGGTTTTCTAATGATCAATTAGCCTTTTAAAATGATTAACTTGGATTAGCTAACACAATGTGCCATTGGAACACAGGAGTGATGGTTGCTGATAATGGGCCTCTGTATGCCTATGTAGATATTCCATTAAATATCTGCCGTTTCCAGCTACAATAGTAATTTACAACATTAACAATGTCTACACTGTATTTCTGATCAATTTGATGTTATTTTAATGGACAAGAATTTCTAAGTGAGCCCAGACTTTTGAACGGTAGTGTATCACAGTAAGGTACTTAATGTTTTCACAGAAATGATTTGATATTGAGATAAAAGTGGATGCCTTGGAACTTTAAATAGTGCAGCTTTCTGTGCAATGCCTTTGTTTACTCTTGTTCAGGCCCCATACGCCCTGTTGCCACTTCGCTCAGCACAGATGTTGACATTATTAAATATTCAGTTTTAGAAATTAATGCTTCATATTGCTCACAGCCGTTCAGTCTAAAGGGTTTATCGTAGTCCAAAACGTGTACGGGTACGCACAGCAGTGTTCTAGAATATAGGACCGTTGTCTTTCATACTTTTCGAATTCTCAGAACGACTCAAACAATTTATCCAACTGTAAACACATGCAAAAGAATAGAGGACTCAAATTAATAGAGGACTGGAGTAACGGAGACGCGTTGGTTGGGAATTGTGCGGAGGTGCGAGTTCGGGCTGTGCGTCCCCGCGGATGGTGGTCTTAAAATGCTCTGCTTGGTTTCCAAGATCTCCCTACACTATTCACACTAAACTATTACCATCTCCCTGGTAACTAGAATCTTAAGAGTAGTTTCAATAAATCATTGTGCATTTTTTGTGATCAAGGGTGTGATATGATGGAGTGCATTCTTATTGATGCTTTACCACGCATCAAACTTAACATGCAAATGAGAGCAAGCCACCGGCCCGAGTTCGAGCAGAGGCTCAAGGACATCATCACCATAGCAATGCTTATCAAGAGCATGTGGGAGCAATCTTGCCATGCCAATCACTCATGTCTCGAGTTGCTGTGGCGTCGTCGTGGCAGGGAGGAGGCAAAGGAGGCCGTTCTCCAACAGCGTAACAGCTGCTCTGCAAGCTGCGCTCAAATATCGCTTATAACATGAGAATTGTAATTTGCATATTGTATTGGCAGGAAGGTACCCCACGCATCTCTTATCAGTGATTATGACACCACCATGTTAACAGTGGTTGTACAGCAATTTCACAGCTGAGAGGAAGTAGAATAATTGTATTTTCCAAGTGATTGAATTGAACACCATGTGCTGGGATTTTCTCCCTGCTTCCTTGCAGTGTACATGGTGTAAGTGGGAAGACAAACTGCCATTTCAATGTTATTGAATAATTGGTTTCTGGTGGGAGATTCAATATCAGGCCCTTAGCTCCTTTACCATGAAGGTTGTAATGATTTATCTCATGCAATGGTCACTGTGAATGATCATTATTATCCACATGATCTTCCTAGTTAGATTCAGTAACAGTGTTTTTGTTCTAGCCTGTTTGACTTGAATGGCTCATAAAACAAAATAGATGTAGCCCATCATCACAGTTATCCATCTCTAAACATAAGACATTAAAGTAAGTAGATACGAGATGGAGTACATTTGTGGCTGCAACAGAGTACTACAGTACTTGAAAATCTATGGCAAGACCTGAAAATGATTGTCTAGTAATGATCAACAACCAATTTGACAAAGCTTGAAGAATTCTGAAAAAATTAATGGGCATATTTTTAACAATCCAGGTGTAGAAAGCTCTTAGAGACTTACCCAGAAAGACTCACAGCTGTAATCGCTGCCAAAGGTGCTTCTACAAAGTATTGACTCAGGGATGTGAATACTTATGCAAATAAGATATTTCTGTATTTAATTTTCAATACCTTTGCAAGAAAATACAAAAGACATGTTTCCACTTTGTAATTATGGTGTATTTGGTGTAGATGGCTGAGGGTTTTTTTATTTTATTTTTTTATTAGGTCTGTAACACAGCAAAATGTGGAATAAGTCAAGGGGTATGAATACTTTCTGAAGGCACTGTACAGTATATCAAACAGTCTGTCCTTTGTATGTGCTGTGTGCAACTGTGCATCCAGGGCGCAGGGCGCATGCTGTCAGTTTGGCGCTGTCCATGGTGTTGATTGTGC